>OY856413.1:497902378-499102378 GCA_963693085.1 Alisma plantago-aquatica | reverse complement strand
ATCTTTTTATCTGTTCATGTGTGCTAAGCTTTACACTTCCACATTTTGTGTTTGGTATACGTTTGGTTCATGGGACTAGGATTTCGGTTCTGTGACAGGTGTAGAGCATATTAAAAAGGAGTTGGATCACTATTTGTTTAGAATCGATGGTCACATTGCAAGAATAGGCAACACAACCATTGTGTCATGGCCTTTGAACTCTGGTTGCAGTATTCACACCCATCGGTTTACACTCGATGGCGGTTCCCTGCTTCAATCAAATTTCATCACCATTCATCAGTTGGTAGTCTGCCTACATCATTAACTTATGGATGCGTAGACCCTCAACCGAAGGCCAAGGACAGAAACCACCTGATGGATGCCAACCGATGGCGGGACTTACATAACTATCACTCAAGTCCATTATACAGTTGATACAAGGAGGACACCTCATAGGCTTGTAGTGCAAGTAAAGGACCCCTGTCCTAGATCCTATAAAAAGAAGACATCCATCCATGTAAAGAGGGTCGCGCAACACCAAGGTTGCCCAAGTATTGGCAGAGAAGGAGGTTACCATCGTTCGTAACTGCTACCATTAGTTGAAAGGCTAGGAGCACAAGAGTCCACCGAATCTTGCTCCCATTCTGTCCATCTACTCCATGTTCAAAGTACTCCCTTGACTGAAGGAGGACATAACATTTTTCGTCACCAAAGCTGTGATAAGGAGGATCTGGCCATTGGTTGTGGCCATTCACATGCCATAATTGGTTTATTCCCTATTTCCCCTACTTCAATTGTGCTTCCTTTCCCATTCTACATCCCTCCTTCCTCCAATAGTACTGTATTTCTGTGTTCCTGTGTAACTTGGTAATGCTACTCATTAACATGAGTGGCTACATTCATAGGTTGGGTTGGGAGTAACCACTAAGGCTCTCCCAAAATGTATATACTTACATCCATTTAAATATATTCTCTTAGCAAATATTATCTCCATATTATTGATCTTAACACTTCACTTGCATGATTAGCTACCATCTTGTGATGTTTGATAATTGCCTAGAAAGAGTAGTTATAACTCTATCTAATTGTTATGGAATTGTATAAATGCATGAGAATGTTGGAATGCCTAAGCTAATGGTCATATATTTATCATTGTGATTTTTTGTTTTCCATCTTGAGAGAGACAACCTTACAATCTAGATCTATTCTAAATTCAAGAGAGGAGGAAATAGACATATGTGATGATTGCTTGTAATCTTGCTAAGGGTATGCAAAGGGTGTGAGATTTGCATATTGGTGAGATACATTAGATTGTGAAATTCAATCCATGTTCCCATCAATATATGTTACAACACCTTTCATTTGTTCTCTCTCCTTTGTTTTTTTTCTTATTATCTTACTTCTTTTTGTTTGATTTGCACCTTGGAGTAAAATCATTTAGTAAGGAACAACAAGTTAAATGTACCCATTTTGCTTGGTGTATTTGAACCAAGGTTTTACGTTTTTATCACTTACCATTACTTGTCCATGTGTTTGACCCCGATCTACAACATAGGATCCCATATAATAGTTGTGGGGGCATGAGTGTTGAGTTATAAACTTAAGAATCTGACTACT
Source organism: Alisma plantago-aquatica (assembly GCA_963693085.1). NCBI lineage: Eukaryota > Viridiplantae > Streptophyta > Magnoliopsida > Alismatales > Alismataceae > Alisma > Alisma plantago-aquatica. The sequence goes on along the minus strand of OY856413.1, from coordinate 499,100,782 downwards.
CTAGATACACTCCTTGCTGGACGTGTGATTTAGGATAGTCAACTTCTTGGTGCCATTGTCGGGGACAAGGCAATCAAAATTGTTAAAAACCCAAACCTACTTACTATACACCAGTGCCTCAGGTCTAGCAATAGACTTGATATCACTAGTACCAATTTTTTAAATCTAACCACCTTAAATGCTTCATTCACATGTCCAATTTTCAAAATTGACTATGCGATCTGTTTTGGTAGCTTAGAGAGAAGTAGTCTATGAATATCACCTTAACTTCCTCGATCATCATCATGCCTCCTTGTAGGGGAGGGAATACTAGAAGTGACCAGAATGCAAGGGGTGAGCAAGCTCGACAACCACAAAGACTGAGTTTGAGCATGGGGGAAGTCACTATGATGAAGCTGGAGACCAAACTTCTGAGATACCAATACCAATACCACATGACAAGGAGTGTGAGGAGTGACACTATGAAGAAGAATGTCTCTGTTTCCCAATAAGGAATTAGAGGAATCATCGTGAGCAAGAAGATAATAACCGCAATAATGAAGACGATGATGATGAAGGAGACCCTTCCCTCTGGGACCTAGCCACTATAAGGGAAAATGAGTTGAGATTCCCTATGGTTATTCCAAGGTTTGATGCAACCAATATTGAACTGAAGCCACCTTCATTTCCATGATTCAAAATAAGTCATTTGTAAGAAGTTCTAGAGATGAGAACCTGTATCATCATCTAGACAGCTACAAGAATATCTATAATGTCGTCAAAATGAGGGGAGTTCCATAGAGGTAATATACTACAAGTGGTTTAACATCTCCTTGAGAGACAAAACCCTTTCGTGGTACCTTTCTTTACTAGATAAGAATTTAAATGGGAGGGGACCGTTGGATGATCGTTTCATCACCAGGTTCTAAAGTGTTGATAAGACCCTCAAAATTAGGAAAAAGATAAATGGATTCATGCAGAAGCCCAAGATCAACCTGTAAGGGGCATGGGATATATTTTAGGAGTACAAAAAAGACAGCCCACATCAAAATTACAAAAAAGGCCACCAGGTCATGATCTTTTATAATGGTCTTACTTCTACTGAGAGAACTTCATTAAAAGATGATATAGGAAGCAACTTACTAGACAAAAGCCAAAGAAGATATTCAGATTATTGACAACATGGTTACTCTGTAGGTAGGCCTGGATTTTGGTAGAGGAGACAGAGGTTCAACAAAGAAGCTGACATTTGAAGGACCTTCTTCTTAATCAAAGGCCTTTGAAAACCATCACTTCCTAGATCCAAAAGATAGCCACTGATGTCAAACAACTTAAGGACTTTGGAAGAAAAGGAAAGTAATCTATGGAGAAAGTCATGAAATGTTTTATGTAAGGTGAGGGAGGCCATGTAATCGATACTGTACTCAACCCAAGGAGGAATGGGAGGAAAAGAAAAAAATAGAGAATGTTTCCTATATTAATTTTAAGAGGTTGTAGCTCAGTGGTGCAGCTCGACAATCCCTAATGAAGGGACCCAGGTTCGACTTCGGCTACTAACCCTCGGGGTGCAACAAGGCCTCAAGTTACTAAAAGTGCTATGGTGCCCCCATGTATGTGGATGGTTTTGGGGTTAACCCTTGGCTGGGTGGGGTCAAAGTGGCCGATGCTAGGAGGGGTTCCTCATTATCAATTTTTTTAAGAGGCCATATCACCCTTATTTCAACTATGGAAACAAGGACGTCGCAGAAAACTCTCGCTAGCTAAGTGGCTCATCTAACAAATGACCAGGATTTGGGAGAGGTGGTGAAGAAAACATGTTCACCAGGTACACCAACTATCATAAAAATAGAAATAAATATCATGGCCAGGGGTAAAGTCAAGGTCAAAACAAAAATTCAAACAAGCAAAGTCAAGATCAAGGCTAGACCAAGGGCAGCAACCATCCTGACATGATGTCTGACTTGCTCAAATTTGCAAAAAGGAAAGATTTAGTGAATGTGGAATTAACTCAAATTGATATCTCCAACTCACGTGTCTTGACCACAATGCACCCAAATGGGTGATATGCAAACACATCAAAGACAATTTGAACAACAATTGGCACAATTGTATGAGCTCATAAAGAATCCTCAGGGAAAGATCTCATCTAATACAGAGACTGTGAAGATGGATAATCTTTGTTCTAGAAGAACCCTACAAAATCATAATGAAAAATACCCCTGAGGAAAGAGAAAATGTAGAGTCACAATCGGAACCAATTATAGTAGAGAAAGTGCCCTAGGAGGAAGAGTCTACCAAGAAGGACCAACCTAAAGAAAAAGGCAAAGGAAAGAAAGCTACAAAAGAAAGGAGGTCAAACCTAGGAAAAGAAGCTTTCTCCAATAAGAATCCATATTCTCTAAGAGTCCCTTTCCCTTACAAGTTGATCAAGTATGATCTAAAGAAGATATATGAGATATTCATGGAGGTTGTGAAGAAGTTGCACTTAGATGTGCAATTTTTTGATGCTAATGAAGATATGCCCACCTATGCACCCAATCCCCAAGAGTAGGAGAGAAGATCATGTTGAGATAGTGAGACTAGCAAAAATGTACAATGCCTTTGTTCAAGCCATGATGCCCACAAAGAAGGAAAACCCTAGTGCATTTACTAACCCTTTCAATGTTGTAGATAATTTGGAAAGACAAGGACTTGTAGATTTGGGAGAATTTTGTTAGCTGATCACACATTCATGAAAGGCTCATGCCTCATGCCCCTAAATCTATCTCAAACACTTGGGCTCACCGACATGGTGAAAACATGCATGATAATTCAGTTAGCTGATCACACTTTTACAAAACTAGTGGGAGTAGTGGATGATGTCCCAATTCGAGTAGGTTGATTTTTCATTCATTGTGACATTGTTGTGACTGATACTGTTGAAGACACAACTTGCCTCATGATTTCCGGAAGACCTTCATCTCCACTAGAAGAGCACAAATCGATGTCGCAGAGGGAATCATCAATCTTCCTATCAGAAATGATCACAATTACTTTCATGTCCAAGATTCATTGGGGGGACCCTCTCTGTTCGATTCAGTCTATTTCATGGATAGCTACACTCAATATTGTGACGAAGTATAAGAAGACAAAACTATTTTCTATCTGCTCAAGTGAGCTCTTAACAACCCTGACCCGATTATCAAGGACTCAGAGGTAGTTAAAATTCTAGAGTATTTAAACCAATCAGAATAGGGATGTAATGATGACGAAGAGGAGACAAAAATACACATATCTTGAAGAAACCCCAAAAGAAAAAGAAGCATTTAAGCCTAAGACTGAGTTGCAGAAACTCCCAAAGTTTTAGACAATTAGGAAAGAAATCCCATCATCATAAATTATGCCTTGACAAAAGACCAAGAAGAGAAGCTGATAAATGAACTCATGTTACATAAAAAAGCAATAGGATACTTTATTGAAGATATTAAAGGTCTGAACCTAGCTCTATGCATGCATTGTATAAACTTAGAAGAAATAGCTAAGCTGATAGTTCAACCAAAATGGAAGTTGAACCAATTATTGAAGGAGGTGGTGAAAAAGGAAGTAATAAAACTTTCTATTGTCAAAATCATATACCCTATCACTGATGGTATTTGGATGTAATTAAATTTCATGATGCCACAATCATATACCTTATCAGCGACAATAACTGGGCTAGACCAATCCACACTATTCACAAGAAAGGAGGGATACTAGTCGTTAAAGGAGAAATAGGAGATGAAGTCGCAACACGAAGGGTGACTGGATGAATAATGTGCATAAACTACATAAAGCTAAATAGTGCCACTAGGAAGGACCACTTCCCATTACCCTTTATTGTCCAAGTCCTCAAAAGGTTTCCTCACCATTTGTGTTTCTATTTCATGGATGGGTATTCATGGTTTTACCAAGTTCCCACTCACCTAGAAGACAAGTTTCACCTGTGTCTATAAAACTTATGCATTTAGGAGGATGTCGCCCGGTCTATGCAATGCTCCTACAACTTTCTAGAGGTGCACAATTTCTATCTTTTCAGATTTTTTGGAGTACATCATGGACGTCTTTATGGACACATTTTCTATATATGGTGCCTATTTTGACAAGCGTCTTGAGAATATACCTAGATTCATGAAAAGGTGTGAAGAGAAACAATTGGTTATGAATTGGGAGAAGTGTCACTTCAAGGTACAAGAGGGCATTGTGTTGGGACACAAAATTTCTAAAAAAAGGGATTGAAGTCGATCTTAGTAAGATAGAGGTGGTGTCTAAGCTCCTACCTCCTAAATCTGTGAATGGAGTGAGAAGTTTCTTGGGACATGTTGGGTACCACAAGCGATTTATTAAAAAAATTTCAAAGATTGCTAAGACTTTGTCCAACCTTCTAGTGAAAGTTGTCGAGTTCAAAATTATTAACAAATGCCTGAAGTCATTAATACTTTAAAGAATGTGTTGACGAAAGCCCTGATACTCCAAGCACCTAACTGGGAGTCACCATTTGAAATACTATGCGACACTAGATATTGACCTATTAGAGCAGTGCTTGTGCAAAGGAAGGATAAGAAACACCATGCAATCTATTATGCCAGTAGAACTCTAGACTACGTCTAGATAAATTACACTACAATAGAAAAGGAAATGCTTGATATAGTTTTCACTTTTGATAAATTTAGATCATGTATGATAGGGTTGAAGGTCAAAATGTACACAAACCACATGGCCATCAAATATTTGATGTAGAAGAAAGACACCAAACTCAGGCTATTACAATGGGATTTTCTGTTATAAGAGTTTGACCATGAGGTCATTAATAAGAAAGGAACCGAGAACATGGTTGTTGACCACCTATCAAGGATTGTATTAAATAAGGAGAAACAAATCCTAGCTAATGATAATTATGCAGATGAAGTTCTGATGATGTTCAAGTTGGTTGAACCTAGGTTACCTTGTTTTTTTTCTAATATTTGTAACTACTTATCATGCTGAAATTACCACCATATATGAAATAATAACAAAAGAAGAAACTATTCTATGTTCTGAAAAATTATTACCCGGACGACCTACTTTTATTCAAAAGATGTGATGATAACATGTATTGAAGATGTATCCTAGAATAAGTAGTTCCCTAGATCCTTCGAGAATGTCATTCTGCATCTTATAGAGGACATCTATGAGGAGAAAGGATGGCAATAAAAGTCCTAACGTCAGGATTTTATTGTCCCAACCTATTCAAGGATGATCAAGAATACATTAAGGTGTATGATGAATGCTAACAAACTAGAAACATTACAAAAAGGGATGAAATGCCAATGTCTGATTGTATAGAGGTAATTTTTTTTGATGTTTTAGGATTCGACTACATGAGGCAATTTCTGTCTTCTAGAGGAAGTGAATACATTCTTGTCATTGTAGACAATGTCCCAAAATGAGTGGAAGTTGTTGCAGCCCCCACTTGTGTCTCCAAATCAGTAATTAAGCTGTTTGAGAAGACAATTTTCCTATATTTTGGGTCCCACACACCATCATAAGTGAAGGAGGTCCCAATTTAGAGAGAGAAAGTTTCAAGGTTTTCTAACGAGATATGGAGTAAGGAACAAAGTGTCAACACCCTATCACCAATAGACTTTGTAACAAGTAGAAGTATGGAACTGAAAAATCAAACAAATCTTGGAAAAATCAGTCAACCATACATAGAAGGACTGGTCAATGAAGCTTGATGATGCTTCATGGGCTTATAGAACTTCTTATAAGACTCCAATAGGGACCACTCCCTACCGGCTTATATACGAGAAGTTATTCCATTTACTTGTTGATCTAGAGCACATAGCCTTTTGGGACACTAAAATTCTAAATATGGAACTTAAGGAAGCTGGCAAGAAGAGATTTCTATAGTTGTAAGAACTAGAAGGCCTAATACTGCATGCATATGAAAACACCCACATTCACAAATAAAGGACCAATAAGACACGACACTCACATAATAAGCAAAGGTGAGTTTGAAGGAGATAAGTTCCTTCTATTCAATTTTAGTAATAGGTCATTTCCCAGTAAGATCATGTCCAGGGTTTCTGGCCCTTTTCTAGTTGTGAAGATAAAACCATCTGGAGTGATAGAAATTACAAGTGAAAAGACATGCACACTCAAAGAAAATGGTCACAAACTAAAGAGGTACTATGAGGATGAAGCCTTTGTGAAGAGGTTGGAACTCCATTTAGAAGAACCCCAACCTGCACCACCCAAAGAACCCTGAAGATCGAAATAAAAAAGTCAAGCTAAGGACTACAATTTAGTGCTTCTTGGGAGGAAACTAAAAAATGTATATATACCCATTTCTACATGGTTTTTTACTCACTTTTTAGGGGCTGTTGTGTTTCTATTTCCTACTTTTAGCTTTATATTCACTCAAATGCTATTATTTTCCCTTTTCCAAACTTTAATGTCTTTTCATATATATTTTGTGCAGAAAAAGACAAAGTAGCGCAAAAACACCTAGGTGGGCGATTGGGCCCTCTCGATGTTACTCCTCAATGGAAGGAAGGCCTAGAAAATTTCTATTTGATCACCTTCCAACAACCTCATCAAGAGAGTGGCTCTGCTATACACCTGACTTGAGCCTATCTCCACCCAAATTTGTCTAGATTCTTATGCTCTATTGCGTGCTCTTAACATCCAGTCCATTATGAATCATGTTGTATTGGTCATTTAGAGAACCGAACATGAGGTCCAAATTGAGTACCCCACATAAGTCACTTGTTGGACCGAGTACAAGCCATGCAATCAGATGCCTTCGACCACATGAATTCATCTTTGGGGTTTTAAAGGTGAGGAATACATCTATATAAGGGAACCCTTATCGTTCATCAACGAGGGTCTTTGATCGGTGATTAGAATCCACATTGTGCAACACAAACCCTAGCGAGCTGCAAGGAGCAGTGACCATAGTGGAGAGATTGGTCTTCCTACACCAGGTGTCATGGACTTTTCCATCATTCCTACTATCTATTTAATATTTTCCCTTTACATTAGTGAGTAGACGCCATCTGTAGGGGCATGGGGACTAGCCTTGATCGCCCATATTTCATCTTAGCTTGTATCAAAATCAACAATATAGTTGCTAAATAAATTATCATTCTTCTCCATGCCTTACTTTGTAAATAGACGACTTGTTTCACACATATGTTGTAATCATGAACATGGAGGCTGATGTGAGCATGATTAGAACACCAAATCGATCTTGTTGTCTCATTGAGGTGTTAGCAAGGGATAGTGAAGTGATTGGACTTTGATCTGCTACATGCTGAGGATGGTCTTTCGTAAGTAAGGGAGTTTAGTTGGTATAGATAGGGAACTTGGGTTCCAAGGATGGTCAGTTCGCACAGAGTTTATACCAAGTGATGACATGTATCCCGTGAGGGTGCAACAACGAAACCTTAATTTAGCAGTGACCATTAAAGAGTTTATCTTGTTAGGATAGTTACTCATACTCGGGTAGTAGAACCCCATGCCACTGTGCTCTTCATTACTTGTTATTTTCCTCTTTGCTCTTTGTCTCTTTTGGAAACAATTTAGTTTAATCAATCTTTCAACTACTTGAAGATAAATATTACTCTAAATAGTTTTGAATATATATAACTACGTAAAAAGGTTTTCGTTTGGGTTCAATCCTTATGTATACTATGATAAGGCCGTCACTCGTTTGTAGTGGGGAATTAGTGCACTACTTTTGGTTAAATATATAAGTTATTCTTTTAGGGTTTTTCTAGGTGTGACATTTGAAGCCCCATAAAAATTTGGTGTTGTTGTCAGGTACAAGGATAGTTAAATATTTTTGAAAGTATAAGAGTAATTAGGGTTTTTCTTTTCTTTTGTTTATTTATTTTTACTGAAGATATGAAAATCCTCTATAACTGAACGCACCACTCACGATAATTATTTCTCTTCTCAGGTACCTCTATCATATGTAATGATCCACGAGTTTTGACTTAGAATTGCTATCTATCTTAAAATCAAGAAAACCCTAAGAAAACTTCACAAGGAGAGATACATGGCAGATGCGGTGACTGCTAAAGCAGCTATCAAAGCATAGATCAATGAAACTATCACAAACCAAAGAAAATTACCTATTGAAGAAGCTAGAGAATAGGCAGATGCCAAATTTAAGACTAGCCTATAAGCTGCTCAAGCCACATATCACACGAAAGAATTAAAAGATTTATCCATCCCAAAAGGAACTAACTTGACTCATCCGGTCCAACCTCTAGATGACCTAACTGAGATCAGAGCGCAATGGGTCAGCCTATTACAAAACTCTGCCTTTATAGGGAGGACAAGAGATGATTGTTGTGAACATATTCTTAAATTCATTGACCTTTGCTCGATGATGAACCAATTAAGCACCACTGATGATGCAATGCGACTTCAACTCTTCAAATACTTTGTTGCAGACAAAGCAAGAGTGTGGTATAACTCTTTCCCAAGGGATCCAATCAACACATGGGAGGCCTTTTATAACAAGTTCTTAGAAAAATTCTACCATACTTTGATGACATAGTCAATCCAGGGATAGATTACAATATTCAATAAAGTGTATGAGGAATCCTTGTATGAAGCATGGGAACAGTTAAATGAACTTCTACACAAGTGACCGCACCATGACATCCCTGAGAATTAGATCATTAAATTATTCTATCAAGGGTAAGACAAAGAAGTTCCTCGATTCCTCCTCCAAGGAAAATTTCATGCGATAAAGTTTCAATAGTGCACTTAAGATCATAAACATTACGGAAGTGAATCAGATGCACTGGACCATACCCTCGAGCAAGGGAGTTCTTAAAGTAGCCATGGTAGAAGACTAATCAGAACTCAAATCTATTGCCAAAGCATTGACATCTTTCTCTCTCTCCAACAAGATAATCTTGAGAAGTCCAAAAGCTATACTCCCCAAGTACAAATCATCACGCCCTCATGCGAATTTTGTGATGTAGTGGATCACAATACCGTCCATTGGCAATCACTATATGATGCATTTTATGAGCGTCAAGCCATGTAGAAGTACATAGTTACTTAAGCCAAAGACATGAAGTCAATCCACAACATTCTAGGGCAAGAGTACTATAATCCAAATCAAGATCGAAGTCATCCTGGTTTCCAATATGGGAACCCTACAGGAGCCAAATGTCCAAATCAGACCTCAATGCAACCCACTTTGGCTAGATCACCAATAAACTATAATGTCCCGTGCAACCAGGGAAATTTCATATTCTATTTTCCCAACCAAAATTACCAGTTGTGGTACCAATTCTAGAATTCAAAATATGCCCCACCGCTACAGATCGAAGTTTCACTGATACAAGACCCAATGACGATGCTTTAAGAGATTATGGTATCATACAAGACTAAACTTGCCAACACCACATCAAATCAGAAGGCATTGGAATCTCAAATCACCTATTTAGTAGCTAGTCAACAACCTCCAACAGGATAAATTGTTGGCCATCCAAAAAACAACCCCAAGCATACATAGCAACCTCAGTAGTTAAATGCTATAATGACCAGGTTATATAATCTGTATATCACACTTCCTACATCTAATCCTATTGACAAAGGTGAGAGAATCACCATTGAATCTCCAAATTTCCCTATCAACCATCTATAGGGCCAGACAACAGACCCCCTCGTGAAGACAACACAATCCAGTACCATAAAGAATACGACAGAAGCAACCTTGGTAGACAACTCTCAAGCTCCCACAATTCCTATATACACACAATGCATATCCTATATAGGATGTTTCAAGTAGACCAAACTCGATGATCATTTCATGATAGTTCAAAGACACGATGAGGAAATTGCATGTTGACATTCCATTCCTTGATGCACAAGCCGCAATACCTGCTTGGAGTAAATATCTTAAAACCCATCTTTCTAGGAATTTTAAAACTAAGGACTATGAGACCGTGAAACTTGCACAAGAAGCTTCTGATATAATACAAAATCGGATACCTCTGAAGAAGAAAGATCCCAATTCATTTGAGATTGATTGCTTATTGGGAGATGACACATGTCACAATGGACTTGTTAACTTAGGCCCTAACATATCCATTATGCCGTACACTCTATACCAGCGTATAGGGTTCACAAATCTCTTACCCATGACAATGACCATTCATTTAGTTGATACATCTATCACGAAACACCTGGGAATTATTGATGACTTCCCGTTGAACCTAGGTCATGAAACCAACACCCAATGCGATGTTGTGGTCATGCATATCAAATAAGACAACTAGTTCCTACTGATTTTGGCAAGATCATTCCTGGATACTGCACAAGATCTAGTGGATGTTGAGGCTGACAAACTCATTCTACAACCAGGGAAGAAGACTATTAAATACAAGGTACTCCATGATTTTAAGAGGGTACATAATTTGATTGAAGCTTTAAAGGTATAAGGCAATCTATAAGTACACGAGATGTAGGATACCGATCAAGATTAATGGATCTCACCATCCAGCAAGATATGTACATCATCTAACCATGATCCAAGGCCTATAGGTATAAAAGACAAGGGGACAAATACTCTATTTGAGAACTTGATGTGAAGAAATGTACCATCAGTAGGGTCTGCGACATTTAACCAAAACGCTTGTTGGGAGGCAACCCTACCATTTCTCACCATTTTTCTTTTAATTTCATTTCATTTTCTTTTCCCATTTATTTTCTAAACATTTTGCTCTATGAGAGAGAGAAATCGAGGAGGGAAGATATGGAAGAGTATCGTGTCTTTGATAGGCTTAATGAATGGACAAGAGGCATGAAGAGAAAGCCTTATGATTCCATTCTCTTGTCCTTTCATCAATCCCTTGTTTCCCTATGTCTCGACTGATAGAAGGATATTTCATGATCTTGTGAAACAATAAGTGATGTAGCAAGTGGGATACGTGGCCTGATGGGATTACTGTCTATATTTTCCAAAAATGATTTTACTTCCTTGTCGCAAATAATTTTTCCTTATCTTTTATGAGAAACATTTTTCCTTGAAAAAAATTGTAGTTTTTATCTCACTCCAACCATCAATATTTAGTACCATATTTTGATCAGGTCCTTATAGGAAACGATTGACATAAAGTTCCTATGCACTATGAATAACATGTGCATAGGGTAACCAATGATTCCTTTTTGGGAACTTGTAACATCTCCTCACAACATCTATATAATGGGTGAAGCGTAGGGTTTGGAAACACTAGATATTTCCTTCAATCAAGTACAATCCACGTTTTCATATATCTCCCACATCGACACCACCAATGGTAGCAAAAAACACCAACATGAACGACAGATTCCAATGAGGTAGAGGCGGCCCTCCACTGACTGATGAGGTCCCTTTCGTCTGCGATCTGCTTCAATACTATCTCAAGACATGTATGTCCCTTGAGATCTATGATTTGAGCGCCTGGAACATCGACGGGGGATGTCGATGCCAGACCCATATTTGCTGATTATCTGGCTATATGATCAACAAACCATTGCCCTAGAAATAAGGTGTTGTCTAAATTCAACCTACAAATAATGGGGAGCGCATCCCAAGGAATCATTGCCTCTACTAAATGAAGATCATGGCAACTGGTGGACATGGCCACGCCTGGATGATGGTATAAACAACAGAAGAAGAACCAACTCTTAGGGTTCTATAGTGTGCCCTTAGAAGAGCAACCCCCCATCTCCACCTCCACGTCCCTCCATATCAACTCACCTCCATCTCTAACTTCTCTCTCCTCAAGGATGAGTAGAATTTTAAAGTTGTAGGTGGATGGTGGGTGTTACATCATCTCCATCACCTCAACTCTAACCTTGCCCTTTCTCATCCTCAAACACTTCTTTCTTTTTCTTCTCCATATTTTATTAGCATCTATCTTGTTTTATATTTTATTATTTATTTTTTTGTGTGAATTGTGACCTCTATCTAGCTAGTCACTTTGATGCATGTTAAAAAGGAAAATATATGAATGAATTGTTCCTTTCTCTTTTTCTTGAACTAATCCATGCAAAAGGAAGTTTTAAGGAATAAACATGTTTAGAATAATTCTTGTCACCGATGAAAACAACTAAGCATTCCTTCCCCTTGGAAGTGACGATAAGTAGATGGAATATGAAAGGCCAAGCCCCATGTGCCTCCAACATGGCTTCCAACAATATTTGTGAATACTTATTTACCCTACATTAACTGAATCGACTGATATAATATGATGATCTTCTTCCAATGCAATAATAAAACATAGAAGCAAAATTTAACCTCTTGTTTTCCCTCGTCTTTCATCATTACTTACCTCTTTGCCATCCAAAAGAAAAAGAAAAAAAAGAAATTCCCACCATATGCTAAAACCTATGTCTGGGGTGGCATCTTTCCCAAAAATACTTCTCCTTTTTTATTTTCTTCTACAACCGTGGCATGAATAAAAGAGGCCAAACACCCAAAAGAAAACATGCTGTCAATGTAACTAGAAACAAATAAAAAGTCTCAAGTTGAATAAAGGAGAAACAAATAAATAACTGAATACCAAATAAGGTCTCGAGTCAAATAGAAGAGAGATTAGGGAATTGGGTTCGTACCATGTCTTTCTCTCCCTTCCATCCAATTTTCAAACCTAGGGTACAAAATTCTCCCCCAAACAACCAAATAGCCCTGACTTGTGCATACTTCAATTTAAGCAGATAGATCAGGAGTATTATTTACATGAAAGTAATTCTTTGCAAGTTCTGAAGGTCTAGCGATTAGAGGAACAAGCCCCAATTGAGGGATATCCAAGTGTGAGTATGTGACCCACGTGGATTAGGGTCTCTTGATCGGGATGGGTGGAAAGGGGACTACAAGGTTTACTTAGTTGGGAGAGGAAGGCATCAACACTAGTATCAATTGTTGATTTCCTTTTTATTTTACTATACTCGGGATGAACAAAGGATTAAGTCAGGGGTAGTTTGTTGAGTGTATTTGTATCTATTTTTACACGCTATTTTACTCTCTTTTTAGGGATTGTTGTATTTCTATTTACTACTTTTAGCTTAATATTCACTCAAATGCAATTATTTTCCCTTTTCTGAACTTTAATGCATTTTCTATATAGTTTGTGCATAATCAACCAAAGTTGTGAAACAACACCTAGATGGACAATTGGGCCCTCTCGATACTACGCCTCAAGGGAAGGAAGGCCTGGAAGCTTTCTATATGATCTCCTTACAACCACCTACTCAAGCAAGTGCCTTTGCAATTCACCCAACTCGAATTGCTCTCCACCCGGAGTTCTCCAGCTTTCGACATTCTGACGCACACTCTCAACATCCACTATATTACGATTCATCTCATGTTAGTCTTCCAGAGAACCAGGCACAAGGTCAAATTGAGTAACACACGTTAGTCTCCTATTGGACCAAGTGTGGGCCATTCAATCAGATATTAACCACAAGCAATCAACTTTAGGGTTTCATAGTTGACGAATGCATCTTTGAAAGAGAACCCTTTTCAACCATTAAGGGGGGTCTCTTATAGGTGATTAGAAGCCACATAGTGAAACACAAACCCTAGCAATGAGTGAGGAGGTGGAGACCGTATCAAGAGATTGGTATTCATGCACTAGGTGTCATGACCTTCTCCATTGTTCCTACTATCTCTTTGTTGTTATTACTAGCCTTGAGCGAGTAGACAACTTGTGTTGAGGCTTGGGGACTAGCCCAGATCACCCATATTGTATTTTAGCTTGTATCTATTCTCAACAATATAGTTTCTAAATAAAGTATCATTCTTATCAATTCCTTACTTTTCAAATTGACGACCTCATTTGTATATATGTTATAATCATGGATATGTAGGTTGTTGTGAGCATGATTAGGACACTAGAATGATATTATTATTCTACTGATCTGTCAGCAAGGTATAGGAGGTGATTGGAATTCTATTTGCTATGTGTCAAGGATGGTCAGTCATATTTAAGGGAGTAAAGTTGGTATAGATAGGGAACTTGAGTGCTAAGGATGGTTAGTTCCTAGAGAGTTTATACCAGGTGATGACCTATATCCCATGAGTGTGTTACAACTAAGCCTTGATTTAGCAATGACTATGGAGAGTTAGATTTTTTTAAGATGATTATGCAGGCCCTGATAGCAAAAGCTCATGCCCTGGCGCACTTTATTACATGTTATTTACCTCTTTAATATTCGTTTCTTTTGGCAAAAATTTTGTTTAATAAATCTTTCAACTACGTGGTGATAACATTTACTCTTAAAACTTATGAATCTATATAACTAATTAAAAAGGTTGTCCTTTGGGTTCCATCCTTAAGTATACTACAACAAGGCTTCCACTCATGTGGAGTGGGGAATTAGTGCACTAATTCTGTTTAAACTTAGAAGGCATTCTTTTAGGGTTTTTCATGGTGCAACATTTGGAGCCCCATCAGCAACCCAAGGCTTTCACTCTTTCTATAAGTTTTCGAGTCTTTCACTTCCCTTTATTAAATTTTGGACAACCTATAATTTCTATCCTTAGTTTTGGTTTTCTATCATTTCTAGTTAAATATGATTCACTAATCTTTTTTTGTTCCTATCATGATTTTTAGCAATTCCTACTGTGATTAGTTATCTTTATAGTACATAGAATACATTTTTCTAAATTTGGATCTTGATTTTTCATCAAAGGTTTTGTTAAAGACAACCATTGATTGGCGAGACCATCAAGTGTGCCGAAAAAAAACCATGAAGTCTGCCAGACCATCTAGTATTGGTGAATCAAGTAGACAAGCCACTAGTTGATTAACTAACCAACCATCAGTTGTAAAAAAAACCATTGGATGATGAATACAACCCAACCATCAGATATCACTTTTTGCCTTACCATTAGTTGATGTGTTCTAAATAGACATCAAGTGTTGACACTCCACGACACCACCGAGTGATGAAGCAGTAAAGCCATCAAATATTGCATGCTTTCAGACCTTTGGATGTTGGATTCCTACCCTTCCATCGAATGAAGAGTCTGGTGAAGCCATCAAATGGTCAAACCAAAGGCCACCATATTATATACACTCAAAGTTACCATCAGTTGGAGGTTAAGTGTTGACCATAAATTCATAATATCTGATGGTTACCCTAAGGTACGAGAAACCTACAAAAAAGGGAGGGGTATGATAATACTCCATAGTAATCCAAAAGATAACTAAACCCTATACTGCCCCTGAGCCACAAAAACCAAAGACACTCAACGCCTGAGTGACACCATCAAAAGAGACATCTTCTTCCCCTAGTCATCGATGCATAAAATGAAGGTCTTTGCAGGTATTGAAGAGGAAAAAAGAATGAAGCCTCCATAAATTCGATAAATGAAGATCACAAATCAGAGCTTCAAATGTGGTTGGTAAATAGTAAACCTAAACCCTAGTTTCTTATCTTTCCAATTTTTGCTCATCATTTCCCTTGCTTAATCTAACTATCCCCAAGCCACCATTGACAATCCATGACCATTAGTTTTCACTTTTGATTTCCCAACCATTGGTCTACGCCCTGGTGCCACCACCGATTGATCTCGACATAACCTCGGCTTTATAACCTTTGGTTGTTTTCCTTTCTTCCTAACTATCAACCACCAACAATCGAATGACCACCAGCTATGCAGGCCATTCGTTGTTCTTCCCTCCCTGATACCCTACCATTAGATTCTAGACCATCAATTACTTCTCTCCTCAACCATCAATTGTTCATTGTCTCCTATCAACAGGGTGTAGCACCATCATTTTTTGTCACCCGTGTATCCTCAGTAGATGTCTTTCTACCTTACCATCAATTAAAGGTATGGATCAATGATCATCTATTATTAACCATCGGTTGGTCTGGTATACTATACCACCAATTCCTGCCCCCTTCTAAGCCATCGATTTACATCTCTCATTTATTGTTTTGTTTCTTAACCATCAGATGTTGGTTTTTGGTTTGTTACATCATCGATTGTTGGTTCATCATCAATTTTTGGTTCATTACAGAACCTTTGATTTACATCCATCTACAACTCAAACATATTACAACAATTGAATATTATTCATCCATTTTGGATCAATAGTATAACTGAACTCTATCATTGTTTATCTAATTGATCTTTCTAGAGATACTAAGTATCTACAAGTACAAGATGGCATGAAAGCATGACATTAACCAAGTAATCCATGAGTCTGAATATACTAGAAGTCTTAAAGTATTAATGAATATAGTGGAGCGGGAGAAGATGAAAAGTTAAAGGATCATTTGGAGGCTTACCAAAACTTACATGGATACCCCACCAAGTAAAGAATCAGAGCTTCATTAGAGGCAAACATGCACAAGATTCCATCTGAGCCTATACCTGAAGAGTCAGAAGATGATTAAGAATAGATAGGGACAAAGATCTCTGAGTACACACCATTTGAGGAAGTTTTGAACCCAACAGAAAGGGATGCACCTAGCCTAGATTAGAAAAGACCCAAGAAGGTGGTTAAGACATTTGTAGAAAGTTCAACGGTACAAGGAACCATGATGGAACCAAGAATGACTGTAATAATTCCTCAACAACCGTCAATAGTGGGCAAAAAGAAACAACCTGATAGTCACATTTTAACAAGGGATGAGGAACATGGTGAAACCTACTGTGACATATTCCATAAGAAGAAGTACAAAGCCAACATGTTTGGTGATGTTGAGACCCTAGAGAAGCTAGGAATATACGACAAGTTGAAATGGGGTTTGCAGCAGTTGGGGATCTATAAAAGCTGCTTCAACATGATGACTTCATACAATGATCTCACCCAAGAATTCATGTCCACCGTTATGTAGTTTCTAATAGAAACTGACGAAATAATAGAGTGTACAGGAGAATATAAATTGCAAGTATGTATCATCAATAAGGATTACATGCTATAGTTGAACTCAATCTTCGACTTCAAAGAACAAGCTGAATGAGCCAACTTAGAGCATGAAGAAAAGTATGACAAGGGTTTACTAACTGATAAAACTTGGGAGAAACTTGCACAAGACTCCAGGTTTAGTTTTGATCAATCAAATACCGCCATGATGCAATCCAACTTCATTAGGGTAGTGTGAAAGATCTTCATTAACACTCTGACTTTCAAATCAGACACTATAAATGTGACCAGACTAGACCTCCACATATTATGGAGTTTAATGGAGGTAAAATCCATAAACATAGGAAAAATCCTTATTGAGAAGTTGGAAGTTGCAATGGGACCAGATGGTACTCGTGATATTTGAATGGGAGATCTAATAACTTACACTGCATCCAACTAGGATATCCGAAAAATTAGAAATATCTTATAAGATAAGAGGGAGAGCTCCTAGTCGACACAAAGATCCTGACAGTCACCAATGTTCTTGCAAGGTAGAAACATACGGAGAAGTACTCATACACAATCAGTAGAACAAAATTCTATCTACCTCTTCCAGAACTTAGCAAAATGATTGTGAAAAGTTTCTCTTCCAAGAAGAAGAAATTGTAAGGTTGATATATGCACATGGAGAAAGCATGAGCAAGCCATATAAACAAAGAAAGAAGTAGCCAAAATAGGTGGCAAAAAATTAAACAACAAGGAAGCAAGTAATTTTGCACCTTTCTAAAAAGATGTCCACCCAACCTCAGAAAAAGAAATCTCCTACACCTAAAATTATAGATATGGAAGAAGGTGAAAACAAAAGTCTGAAGAGCCCTGCCACCATGACAATACCTTAGACTATAGTATGTAAGACTACCTCCATCATCCATGAAAAAGTGGCAGTAAAAGTAGTCGTCCTGATGCAGGAACAAAACCCTAAAGTGAGGACAACCACACACCATAAAGAGGAAGATGTAGGCAACAAAGTGAATGAATCATTGAACACATGAAGAGGAAGATTTGCGTGAAAATACTCCAATAAGGGAGTAGACACAACTAGAGCCGACATGTACCTGATAGGAGAACATAGAGAATCCTCTAGAGAGGACGAGGTGGGTCATGAGTCTGTTAGTAGACCAAGTCCATAACAATGGGTGCCTACTACAAGAAAATTCATGGAGATAGGGCTAGAGATAATGATCTTTGTGAGATTGTCTCAACCTAAACTTTAAATATCTCTAAATTATCTCCAAATATGTCTACACTAAGCTTGCAAGTGAAGAAAATAATGGCGTATATTGAACCAATACTCAGCCCCCACAACAAATGCAACAATTAGCTATGAATCAAATGCAAATTGTACAAGGCTAGGCAAGAGTGACGAATGAACTCTTGATCCTAAGGATGGAGTGTGATGACCAAGTGAACTTACGATTGCATTAGGAAGCATCAAGGAGGAATGGATCCACCTCCACTAGCATTAGGTCATCTGTAAAAAGATAGTAGAAAGTCACCACTGACCCATCCTTTACAGTAGATAAAAACATACACCTCAAGTCTGATATGTTGATGGCCACTATGCAACCATGATAGAGAGTGTTCCTGAATGAAGTTGCTACTTCTGAATGCAACCTTCAAGTGAGGAGGAAGAGTCTAGAGAGACTTTATAGAGAAAAGAAGTGCCCATTAGGGATGACAATCTCAACTTCTACCCAACTTCACTAGGGCATTCTACAACCAATAATAAAGAAGAACGTCATGAAATCCTTACAAATCCATACATAGTGCAACCAACAGATGCAAAAACTCTAGCCAAAGACTCAGACTCTATGTGAGAGAATGGAATCAAGATGAAATCTTCTGAAGTAATGGGAGAAATGACAAAACAACTGAAGACATCATAGGTGGGATGGATCCTCTTTTAAAAGCTCCATCTCTCCAACATGATTATGAGAGTTTTATGAATGAGATATTGTTAGATAAACAAATTTCTAAAGGGGGGATCCTTATCTCATTCAATGAATACATATAAATGATGGAAACTAAGGTAGATACATGGATCATATATTTGATGATTCCCCCTTTGGAATTGGAAAAACCAGTGCTCCTAGACGCGCCTACAGATTCTATCTGCTAACAAATCTCAAGCCTCAAATCACCACATCCGCTACCATGCAATATGGTAAAAGTGGACATGACCTCAGTATAGAGTATGTTAGTACGGGACATACATGTACTAGATGACATTTTGGATGATGAGAAGTTCATAGAAGACATTATCTACAACATCAAACAATATACGACCACGAGGAAAGATCTATTTTTTGTGTTTAGGGAAAGAATATATAAGTAGAGTCTTTTTCAATGTCTTGTGAGAAATTATAATAGAGGAGTTTGTGTATAGAGACAAAGTCACCCCTATTTTCAAAACAACTATAAATCTAGTGACTCAATTGTACAAGCAAAATCCCTAAAGCCAAATCTATAAAATTACTCCAAGACACCCTAGATAGAACAAAAAATTTGAATTTTATAGCTCTACATTTTAAGGAATTCAACCATTGGCTCCTAACTTTGGCTTATGTTTCAAAAAAGATAGTAATTACCTATAACTTAACTGCAAAGGACCTGTCATGCAAAAAAATGGTCTTAAAAAAACCAAAACACCAGACCATTTAAGAGATACCGACTCAACTGAAGAAGCTAATACAAGGAGTCAGTGGATGGTACCTCCCAAATTGGATGGAGATTTCTACTGACTGCAACATGCCGTGGGAAAAGAAAAACTCAGGAGATAATGCATTCATCACACAAAGGATGATAAATGCCATCGACATGGGTGTCCTTCTAGATTAAATTGTGAATGAGGACTTCCACTCCTTAAGAGGAAAATATTTCATGGAAGTAATACATGATAGATTGCTTTTGTATCATGTGCATATGGAAGACATACCAATGAGAATGTACCCATTAATCCCCTTGCCTGTAAAACCCCTTGGATAGAACATCTGAAGAAGTTTGAAGAGGTGCCAGAAAATCAAGTGCCAAAAAAAACAACAAAAAAATCGCCCTCTCCCCTCCTCCTCCCTTTGCTAAATTGGCAACATTTATTGCCACACCTATAGCTCCTATAACCATTCCTGAACCAGAATAAAGAATAATAGCACAGGAAAATGAAACATCAGCAATACAATTTCATGAGATAGAAGCCACTACTATAGAGGAAAATTCTGATCAAGTGGTTGAGGTGCATACAGAAAGAGAATAATCATACAATCAGTTGATGGTAGGACCAGAACCAACAGATATGGTAACGAACACCTCTTAAAACTTTAACAAGCTAGCATGCTATGGGATGTAAGTTTAAGAAGTAACTTTTCCATTGGAAGTAATGCAACCACGGGAAGATGATCTTGTTGTAATTTTTGAACAATAATATATACAAGTTCTGCTACCAGACCTTCGTGATATATTGACGACATGTGCTTACATGGTTGTAAACATAATGGAAGCATGTCAATTACTTTTGGCCGATGACTTACTACAAGTTTACATGTCCCTTGTGAAATAGCGGGGGACATCATTATAAAGAAGGATATGGGGGAAATGCAACTCCTTATCAATCACCTATAATACAATGCCCTGAGTTGAATCTTTGTACCAATTATATATGACAGGCATTGGGCTCTGCTTTCGGTAGATACTGTGAACAAGACAACCATCTTATACAACATGTTTGATGCTATGTTCTATCTGAAACACACTATTTATAATAAAATGCCTAACAACTTCATAAAAACTGAAGGATGCTGAAGTAGCCATAAAAATTGTGGAGTTGATAAAACCACATGGATGTCGCATATCAGATGAATTGAAATTTGAGAAGCTGCATTTTTCCATAGGAGCCCACAATAGGCACTTTTATCTAATGACTACATAGTCTACATACTCTTCTAAATTTTCATGTTAGTCATATTAGATCAGAAGGTGGAACACTACCAAAATGATGACTATCCACATCTTTGAGGAAAATATGTGATGCAGATCTTATGCTCCAAATGGGATCCATTGAAAAATTAAACCTAATCTACCTATTCAAGATCAACTTGATTCTTTGACACCCTATGGACAAGATGAATGATAATTTGGGGGAACATGCGAACATGGTATGACTTTGAACTTAATATTTCAAACCTTTCATTTCATTTCTTCCTCACTTGATAAAACGTTTTGAAAAAAATGAAAGGCTTTGAACAACCAACTTCAACTAAAATTTTGAACACACACACATACATATATATATATATATATATATATATATATATATATATATATATATATATATATATATACTTTTGTTTCCTTGAAAAATTTTGATGCACAAAAAAAGGCAATTTTTGGGTCCAATTTTTCTGGATATAGTCATAAGTCCCAGTCAGTCTTAATGGTCTTCAGGCTAACTCTTAGCATAGTTACTTAAAGAATGATGGATTTGGGCTATTTAATGTACTCAAAATTCCGTGTATAACAATGTCTTAACGTCAGCCTTACCTCAAAATAATGTAGAAGGCACAAGGATGTTGTCCGCCAAGATGAATACTCATATAGGGAGGACTTAGCCTAATATGCTCCCAATCGATCACCCTATCCCTGAGTATAGGTAGGAGAGTGCATAACCCCAGCAAGGAGGAGACAACTACCCCATCTAGCATAAAAATCTTCGCTTCAGGATCAAAAGTGGGGTGGAGTTCTAAAATCCCCTTGAAAACCCATATCCCAATGTCTGTGAGAAAAATAAAATCCAAAAGGAATAAAATCATGAGAGTTGTGCCCATGAATATGTTGAAGGACCTCTCCCAGTTGGTGTATCACTACACTAATGAATGCATATATGTTGTTCCCGGTAGTCATGCCTAGAAGACAACTTTTACACACCTACTTTTTGAAGGAAATTTCACACAACCACCTGACATTATATCAAGATTTAACTAGGTTACTCCATCTTTACGACAACAAACATGGTTTATGTGAATTATAGAAAGGCAAGAAATCGCTACAGCCAGAACTCTATGCAAGTATGACCTAGAAAAGGATCATCAGTGCATCATGAGGGAGAAATCTTTCTAATAAAGAAGATCATAATATGCAATATGAGTACCACAACTCCAAACTAAGAGAAAGTCTTGAGATCTACAACCCCTTTCCCTGAAGCATATGTTTCTACTTATGGCTACCGTTATCACATTTTTTTTCACATTCAAAAAAACAATAACTCAATAAAGCCCAATGAAATTGTCTGCTGCTTTGATTTAATTTCCTAGATTGAGGACATACTAGACTCTAAGTTTGGTGGAGTTAATAAAATCCAATTTTTTGGACATTTTATGCCTTCACTTACCCCTTATTTTCACTCTTTATGTATATTCTTATTTAGTTGTCGCCATATAATGCATAAATACTCTTTTTGTCCCAACATGAGGATGATAAGGATGTTTCAAGCAGGTAATCAAGGGAGTAAAGCATATCAACATGGAGTCAGATCACCATTAGTTCACAACTGATAGTGACATTATAGAAATAGACAACACAACCATTGGGTCATGGCCATTAAAATCTAACTGTAGTCTATACACCCTTCGGTTGACACTCGATGGTGGTTCCCCTCTTTCATTAGATTTCATCACCAAGTGGTATGCATGCATCACCAATGTGTGGATGTGCAGACCCACCAACCGATGGATGGACATGAGTATCAGGCGATGGTTGGACATACCCCGCCAACTGATGGTCTACCGACAATGACAACTGATGGAAAAATAGACTTGTTAATCGAAGGCCAAGGATGAAAACAACCTGATGGATTCCAACCAATGGCGGCACTGACAGAACTATCACTGAAGACTATTATACATGTGATACTAGGAGGACACCATGTACATTTGGGGTACAAGTAAATGACCCCTATCCTGGCACCTATGGACATAAGACCTCTAGCCACGTAAATTGGGTTGCTCAATGCCAAGGTCACCTAAACACTATTGGAGAAGTAGGTTACCATAGCCCGTGACTGCCTCCATCATTTGACAAGCTAGGAGGATGAGAATCCACCAAATCCTACTCTTGTTCCGTCAATATACTCATTGTTTGAAGTACTCCCCCAGTAGATGGAGGACAGAGCGCAAGTCTTCACCACCGCTACATCAAGCTTTGAGAAGGAGGATCTAACTATTACTTGTGTCCATCCTCTGGCCATTTTTGGTGTATCCTATGCTTCCCTTGCTTCAAATGTTCTTCCTCATCCATTCTTCATCCCTCCTTCGAACTAAAGTACTTTGTCCTTATTTGTATGTAAATTTGTAAAACTAATCATTAATATGAGTGGGTAAACATATAGCTTGGGTTATGAGTAGCCAATAAGGCTCTCCCAACATGTATATATTTACATACATTTGAATATATGCTCTAAAAAAAGATTATCTCCATACACTTGATCTTAACGCTTCACTTGGATTATTATCTACCATCTTGTGATGTTTGATTGTTAGTGCCTCAAAAGAGTAGTTCTAACTCTATCTAAGTGTTATGGAGTTTCATGAATGCATGATAATTTTGGAATACTTAAGCTAATGGTCATATGGTTATCTTTTTTATTGTTTTCTTTCCTATTTGAGAGAGAGACAACGTTACAGTCTAGATCTATCCTAAGCTTGAGATAGGAGGGAAAAGGCATATATGAGGACTTCTTATAAATTTACAATGGTTATAAAAAGGGTGTGAGTCTTGCATGTTGGTGAGAGATCTCAGATGGTGAAACTCAATCCAAGTTCTTGTCCATCTTTTTCACAACAACTTTCATTTTTTTCTCATTCATTTGTTTGTTTACTTCTTTTTGTTTGATTTGAGGCTTGGAGTAACATCATTGCATAAGGAGAACCAAATTTAATTCACCCCTTTTTCTCTTGTATCTGAGCCAAGGTTTTACATTCTAAGAACTTACCATTACTTGTCCTTGTGGTCAAGCCCCAATCTATTACACCAGACCCCATATCGTAGTTGTGGGGACCTGAGTGTTAGGTTATAAATTTAAGAGTCCAACTACTCTAGATCCTCTACTTTTTAGATGTGTTATTTAGACTGGTCACTTCCATGCATACCATCACATCATGTAAAATATGTCAAGATTATATAATTAGAAATTTCTAGAGAGTACTTAGCAAGAAGCCTAAATTTCTAAAGCATAGATAGGAAAGGTTGATTGATTTAGAACTCCATAAGACACAAACTAGAATCTAGATTATAAAGAGAAGAAAAATAGACTAGCCCTAGGTTAGCTTAAGCTTAATGTAGATGTGGTGAGCAATGAGTCCATGGAGGTATATGTGATCGACGTAAATTGCACGTCCAAAAGGTGCAAATGTAGAGTAATCAAACTTTTTAAATTTGTATCCTGAAACTCAATCCCTGCAATTAATAGAGGGTTTGATGTAGTAGATCAGGGTCGATCCACAAGGAGAAGGGTGGTATGTGTTAATAATATAGAGCCTTATCTTAGTTACACCAACAAAAGCGTGAGATAATGTTTTGTTCTTTATGGAACAATGGTACTTGTGCAAACAAGCTAAGTAAAAAAGTAAACAAAAAGAAGAAGTAAAATAGAAGAACAATAAATATCAAAGAGTAAGACATCAAGTATGTATGGGGAAACATGGATTGGGTATCACCACCCAAGGTCTCTCACAAACATGCAAAAGTCAAACCCATTGTATACCCTTAGCTAGCTTACAATCAATCATCATAAGTTTCCATTCCCTCCTCTCTTAATCTTAGTATAGATTAAGGTTATAACGTTATATCTGTCTAAATATGACAAACAAAAAACCACAATAAATCCATATGATCAATAGCTTAAGCATTTCAATGTTCTCATGCTTTCATGCAACTCTATAATACTTAGATATAGGTCAATGCTACTCTTTCAAGGCATTAACAATAAAAAACACAAGATGTACAAGTGAAGCATTATGACCAAGAGTATGAAGATAAACATTACTAAGAGAAAGTATTCAATGGATATAAGTATTTACATGTTGGCAGACCGTTAGTGGCTACTCCTGACAAAGATAATAAAATAGTCACTCATGGTTGTAAGAAGCTGGTCAAAGCTATAAAATCGAGAGACATGGAAGTAGAAATGATATTGGGATGATGATGGAAGGAAGGACATGACGGAATAATGATAAGAGGAAGGAAGATACACCAAATGTAACCATTGAGAGATTATAGTTGACGGAACCTCCCTCTCCTTTTGAACTACACACGGTGGTAAGGAGTGATTTTTGTGTTTCTCCATTTGTTAAAGAAGGAGTCGAGGCATCTCTACGACAGATGATAGTGGAGAATATCCAAACATTCAACCTATGACTTCCACAAATCGATGAATGGTGTTGTTCAATGGTGAGAGTGCTCTTCAGTAGCTCTTCATGGATCCTGTCCAACAACCCTTTGGTTTCTTCCCTTGTAGTTCTATTCATAGCTTTGGTTTAGTGAACTTTACTTACACCCCATGTCTAGGCACATTCGTCGGCACACACACTTGACTATTTTGAATGACTATTTCTAGTATGACCATCGGTTGGTAGGATGTATAGTGGAGCCATCAGTTGTGATCCCCCTTTGTCTTGCTTGACCATTGACTAATCATTGTTAGAGCATTGTGTCTTGAGAACTATAGAGCCATCAGGTTTGTGAACCGATAGTTTGATGGTCGGAGCTGGCCTGGGATGCATCAGTGGGTCATCAATTTAAGGAACTGATTGTACCATAGATTGGAGGGAAGGAGGTCCATCGGTCTAGAGATCTGATGGTTAGACTACCTACATGTCCCATGGAAGAACTACGTTGATGCTGAAAATCATCAGCTTTGAAACTGATGGCTGTTCTAGTGGAGGTTCCCAAGTTGTTGTGAATGATCTTCATTGATTACAGAAATCAATGGATGTCATACCTCATGGTGAGAAAACCACAGTTTGTCATGTCTCCTACATGGGAACTAGTAGTTATCTTCAAACCAAGACATAAGTGGTATCAATATGCAAAATAGGAAAAAAATAGAGTAACTCTACATAATGAGAGGATATCAAAAGTAAAAATATAGGCATGAAATATCAACAAAATCGGATCTTATCGACACCTCCAATCTTAAAATATATCTTGTCCTCAAGCTAACAAATATAATTAAAGCATCGAGTGATTTCAAAGGGATTTATTTAGTTAGTGTTTTTTAGCATGAAAAATATCATTACCTCAGCTTTCATTCAAGACATATCTATCATGGTTGTGTTGTTCTTAATCCCTAGATCTCCCTTCTTCAGTTGGGAGTTGTGTTACTCATCTTGTTCATTACAACCTTCTTTTGGGGAAGTAATTAGCCATCATGATGCCCCAAAGTTCTTTTCCTTGATTGTACTTGCACAAGGTTTTGCATAAAGGTAGATTTCACACCCAAATTTTATTTTAAAGAGGTCCTAGGTATTGTGTTGGGGTAGGATAAGGTGGAAGTGCTTCCGTTCCTTTCTTAGGGTTTCTCAAGCATGGATACTTCTGTAATGATAGTGTTACCCAATGTTTGTTCCTAATGTAGTCTCCGGTGGTTACTTAGATCGCCTTGAAAGGTAGCTGGGAAGTTTGGCTTCTGGGCTGGAGCCTGATTTGCCTCAAAAGTGTGTCAGAACTTTTAATTTATAACCCGAAGCCTTCAAGGATGCTCACACTTTATTATGGGGTCAAAGTAGATATATGGGGTTGAACACAGGGACGTGGTGACGTTTAGGATGCCACAGATTTTGTTCTTTAATCAGATAAGCCAAAATGATATTCGATGAAAATATGTGCTGGAACTAGTCTAGCGGGATGTCACAGAATAAAATAAAATAAAGAAAAGAAAAGAAACAAAACAGAGTCCGTGAGATTCTACTAATCAGAGAGAGGGAGTTCCTAGCTATGTAACCACAAGCTGGGCAGTCTATGTACTCATTCTCAGGCGTAGACAACCCGCAAACACTTGAGAAAGCATCTTGAAACCAAACTTAGTATGTACTGTCATGTCTGTTCATGTGGGGTCATCCCACTCTCTCTCGTGCAACGTGACTAAAACCCATCGTGATATGCCATCGAACCTCTCTTGGGGATGATACATCAACATATCAACATATTCTAGAGGTCCTCTCGGGTCTAGAATGTGCTGAGATGTTAGGAACGGAAAACCTTGAACTGTCCTCCTCTCAGATTCTAATCCAAACTATCTTCTCTTAACCATTCCTACATAGATCTCTTGATACAGGAAGAAATAGTAGTTCAAGAAAGAAAGAGATCAACCAAACTGGCAGAGAGAAGATAGAATAAGAAAACATACTAGATCTGAATTAAATCTTCTTGCTAAGGCAAAGGTACATAAACATGCCCAAAACAGGCTACATAGCCAAGAAGGAGCTCAACTAGCCATGGACAAGCATAGTTGGCACCGAGAAAAGATGTAAGAACATCATTGTACAAGAAACTAAGGAATACAACAGAAGAAAGGGGAAGAAGATAAGATTTATCCCATGGAGGAGAGGTGGCTCTCGCTCCTTTGCCTCCGTATAGGCTGGATCTCATCTTTTAGTCCTCCTCCTTGATTAGATCTGGACTCCTTGGTCCTCCCTCTCTAGATCTGCCCCAAACAACAGCTCAACAGATGATCGAAGGTGGAGGATGATCCAGATCTGGGTTTCCACCACAGATCTGGGAGGAAATAGGATGATGGATGGAGAGAGAATGGAAGCCTGTTGTAGAGGGTAGCGTGGAGTGAGAACCACATTCTTCTCGGACCTCCGTGCTCTGCCGCGGGACTCTGGGTCGAGGTCCCCCTTAAGTTGGACATAAACTCGCAGCCTTCAGGTGTCTGCACTTCATCCCCCCTTCGTACCGCCCCCCCTAGAATGAGGGGGTATGGGTCTATTTATAGACTTGGTTGGGTGCTACTGCGTGGTTGAGGTGTTGGTTGGGTAGTCAGATCTATTTAGACCTCATTCGAGGTGTCTTCTATTAGTAGAAGTGACCGCGATCTTCGTTAGAGAACTTATAATATCAGACTGAATCCTCCTTATTTTGAAGGTTCATAGTGGGATAACTTGCATTTTTTTATTTTATAATATCTTGGAATACAATTGGTATTTAACATTATCACCCTCTATTTTAAGTGAATTGGAGAGAAAAAAATTTCATTCATGAAATAATTATTGTAAGTGTTAGTGTGAAGACAAGGAAGTCTAAGGGTAAGGGTTATAATAACATTATGAAAAATTGGATTAAAAATTTTCCTTCAAATTCTCTATGCATCAAAATTTGTCCTCCTAAAGTTAAAAAGACTAAATTATGTATATTGACAAAATAGTCATTTGACTTTCAAAATTTTAACAAAATTTTGCAAGATAAAGTGAAATAGTGCAGGATATTTGGAATATACGACATGATAATGTACCAAGATTGCCTATTCAAACTCCCAAAATCTTATCATGCACCCTGTCCTTAGGGTGTCGAAGAGTGGAGTTGAATAAGAAAAAGTGATGTTATGGTGTGAGATGATAATTAACCAATTTGATGTTAGGATTTCCAAAGCATAAATCCCTCAAAGGTGGTGGTAGTAATCTTCCAGATAGAATTCCACCTTCATATCTGATGTGGCCAACATATACATCCAAAACAACACGTAAATGCCACAATCATTGGAGTCGGGATATTGTTATGGGCTCCTGTGTAAGAATTATGGCTTCTAATATTTAGGCATAGATTAGGGAGTCCCCTTTCGAGCATCCATATAAGATTAACTATTTTTGTAGCCACTTGGGCTACTTCTTGTTTGGTGGATTTTAGATTTTTATATTAAGAACTCCAGTTTTATAGCTAAATTGAGCATACAAGATATTGTAGGGAATCAATTTTTGTGCTTTTATATTTACTGATAGAAGTGTCTTTTCACAAAGGTGTATGAGTGACTACATTCGATGTCGGATGTCTTTCATGCAAAATATATAGAAGAACCTTTTGGCATGGATGGCTACCATAATTGTTTTTTTCATAGAGAATGGAGATTTTTATGTTGAATCCAATCAAGAGGGACTCTTGTGTCTATCACTTCAATCACTTGTAGCAAAACAAATGCACCATAAGTTCTGCATTTCTTGGGGTATGTTGTAGTCGATATAGATCTTCCACCAATTTAGATGATACCATTCACTTGCTCCTTGGATTAGACATTTTAAGGCATGTGGGGTTTTCCTATATTGTCCGTGCTAGGGTTATAAAAAACCATCCTTCCACAAGGAAGGTCTTTTATACTATATTTATATGTAATGACCCCTTGTGGAAAGATCTACCATGATTAGGATCTAGTGGTTGAAGGCCTAGAATGGTAAAGTTATGTCTTGTAGTTTCTTTTTCTTCTGAACTATATCTTGTAGATCTTATGACAAGGGCGAATTCATGTTTTCCTTCTATAGTTGGGGTGCCAGGGTTAAAGTTGAATTGGAAACTTGACCAATTTTATCTTTGTACATGTACTCCTCAATGGTGACCCAACATTGTTTGGGACTGAGGATTTAGATAATGATGATGATGAAATGTACTCCTCAATAATATCCACACAAGACTTCAAAGAATACTCTACTGATACTTTCTTTATTTTTAGAAGGATAACCAAAAATTTCCCTTGTCATAATGTATATGTTGTTTCTATAGATTATGTCTTCTCCAGGTTTAGTGTCATCAAAGATGTCTACCAACACATGATGCCACAAGGAAACATCCCTAAGACAAATGTCATATCCATGTCCTTTCTCATGCATAATAACAATGGTGGTGTTGTCAGACTTGAATAGGATGTCGTAGGAGGTTATAGAAGCACCAGATAATCTCATTTGGTCATTTCCCTATTGAACATATTGTTTAAGTTTCCCTCTTCTTGTTAAGATCTGTGCTCCTATATCTCTACCTCAAAGATGTTGTTATGAGGTTTCCTTCGATAGATTAGTCTAGTAGGAGTTCATTAGCGAAGTCCTCATAGTCAGTTGGGGGTGGTGAAGCTTTACAATTGGTTAGACGATCCAAATTGTTCATTATATATTTAGTTGCTTCTGATGCCTCCTATCTCCCTCTGGTGTCTTCAGGAGAATGCCATTTTCTCCTAGTACTTCAATATCTATGGCGGGAATGCCTTGTTCTGGAGTGTCCATGGAACCCTACTGTGCCAATTATGTGGGTCCCTTTTCTTGTGGTTGTTAGTGGAGTTCCCTAAAGACACTAAGGAGTTTACAAGTTCTTCCTCCCCAATGGGCACTCCCATGTTTTGTATGATTTCCTTCTTACTTTCTTTGGTAGATTTTGTACCATTGTGTCTTTTTCTAGAGGTGGTGTAGTCTTTCAAGGTTGGATCTTGTCCAACACCATGTCCTCTCTCAATTGGAACGCATATATTCATTGCTAGTGATGAGGCTTCTCGATTACCGATGCATTGTCATTTTAATATTGCCTCTTTGTGGGAGGAGGACTGTGTAGGTTCCTCCTTTAGCTTCATCGCCTCAACATATATTCACTCATTTTCTTGGCATAAGTTGTTGTCACGGATTTTATTGTTACCCTAGTTCACACTCCTGATGGATACATACCAAAAGGCAAGTGGACTTGGAAGTCCATCCATGAATGGTACAAATAAATTCACACAAGAAATATATATCTAAAAGTAGTAACAACATGATACAACATGATACTAAATGGGATAGAGAATCATGTACCCATTTCTATTTCATAATAACACATTGAGGTTTCTTTCGAGTCCATAGTGCAACATATCTTTGGAAACTACAAAATCGTTACACAAAATATATCAATGTGAGTGAAATGAGTACACAATGAAAGACATGTAAATAGTTTAAGAATTTAGTAAGGGTTTCTTGGCCAGAACATGATGATAAGGAAGATGATAAAACAAGGAGAGAAAATTTTATGGAAGTTGTTTTATACAAAGCATACTTCAGTGCATTTCCATTATAATTAGCAACATATTATGTCCAATGACCAACTTCCTCAAGGGAAGGGTCTGTTAGGGTGATCAACATTATAAAACCCTTTTTTAGATGTGAGTGACCTCAAGACATAATTCAATGAGCTAGCTCGGTACCATTAGTGCGTTGTGTCCTTACCCGAAGAATACAGGCAGGTTCCCAAGGTTTGTATAATGGACAAGTTCATTTATGTTCTAGTTTAATGCAACATATTACAAGCAAAAAGAACTTACTAATTAGAAAGAACAATTAGCTAAAACAAGTAATTATCTAGCCAAGCATTCGTATGAGTATACACACAATCAAGCCAATAACATAACGGGGTGAAGATATTGAGCATACCTTATGACTAGAGTACAAGCTATGTTTCTTGAGTAAAATTCCTAGGGATGATCCCAACAAAGGGACCCTCACAAAGAATTGATATAGCATGGTGTATTACATCTATATATTTTATCAAGATAAACATGATATAAGTCATGTGGATATTCCCCTCGAACTAAGTTTCAAATAGATCAACTTAGGTCCAATGTTTATTACGAGCATGAAATCAATCAACCACAGTTCAAAGGTCACATCAACACCTTATGTCTAGGTGATACATACATATCATGAGCAACATTAGATAAAGATAAGGTCTGATTTAAGAGTGATGGAAACATGACATTTAGATTTATTATCATGGTCCATTCATGCAAGATCATAATTAGGTCATATTAGATGAATTCATGTAGTAGGGTCTTAATTCCAAGTTAGTGAAGCATTAACAAGATAGGATACACTTATCTAAGATTGTAGATCTATTACATAATAATTTACTGATTTTAAGTCATATAGTATAATGGATCATCATTAGTAAAATATTTATACAAGATTAAGTACCTAGTTATCAACATTCATACTAGATAACATTCCAAGTCGAGATTAGGTTTCTTGGTCTTAAAAGTGCACAAGAATGGTCCATGGGTTGTGTAGGGGTATGGGGTGTGATAAATTACTAATTTCAAGGCCACATGAGAATCTTGATTTACTTTGTATTAATAAATACACTAGGTTTAGAATTCATCACCAAAGTACACAAAAGGTCATGTTAAGACACACTAAGTGTCACAAGATCATCATTAGCGTCTAACAAAGATCATGATAGAGCATGATTGCATCTGAGGGTGAAGACTATTGATTTAGAGCATTCATAATTGTTTTAGGCATACTCGAACAAATTATGACATCAATGAGGTGGTCATTTGAATAGTGATCCATTTTAGGGGATTTTAGCAACATTAAGTCATTTTATGGCATCAAAGATGGGTAAAGTTCGAATCTTTATGAATGAAGATGTACACGGTACTAATATTAGGCTATCATAGGGTTTTAAGGCACAAAGAAGAAAGATGAATCACTAGATGCCATCAAACATGTAGAAGGAGAACAAATATTATCTTTTTCAGCATATTACGTAGCAGTAAGAACAGAAATAGGGCATCAAACTAGTCCCATTGAAAGTATCAGGTTCTCTAGATAGATATTCATATATTGTATGACTAAAATGGCCCAAGGAATGAGGAGATATGACATTCCCATGTTCAAGTACGAAACTAAAAAAAAAAAAGAGAGAAGGATACCATATATAAAATTGACCTTGACCCTTGATTCTTGATCAAGTGGTCACAATGCATCCTTGCTGTCTATGAGAGGGCTATCCCATGGATTAGGCCTATCCATGTGGCATATTGCCATGGGCCCGCGCCGGTCACTAGCCCTGGTCAAATGAGGCAGTGAGGTAGACAGAGAGAGAGGTTGGGGTGCACTACGATCCGAGTTCTCTATCTCAAGGACATCATGGTCTATTAGTGATCTAAGAGTGTAATTATTCCCCCTCCATCACATCTTCTCACACATTAACCCAGTGGCGACATGCAAAGAAGGTCACCGAAGATTCTGGCTCTCGGGATCAGGGCCATGAGGGGAGCCACCAAGGTTCCGTCGGGGCTACTGAATGTCCCACAACCTAGAGCCATCACTGGATTCTTCCCAACCACGAAGGAGAAGATACACCAAAAAGGGCCCTTGTGGTAGCGCCGGACATAGGGAGGAGAAAGAGAAGGTGTCTAGAAGGTTCTAGGGTTAGCCAAAGTCGAGGAAAAGAGATGCAAAGAGTCGTGGGAGGAATTTTGTCGGCAAAGGTGTCATCAATTAGGTGATCAAATCATAGAAGGGGGGGGGGTAGAAGGGTTCCAACATTGGAGGAGAAGGTGATCACAACACCACTTTTGCTGACCTTAGTGGGAGGTGCAAGATGAAATCCCAACTGTTGGATGGGAGGCTCGATCCGTGGTGGTACTATCCAATGGCCCAAATTCATGGCCCACTCAAACATTGTCTCTGATTGGCTGAAAGTTAGAGTGTCAGATCGCAAAGAGAGAAGGTAAAAGGGGGTGGTGGGCCATGCGAGTGTGCCGGCATTGAGCCCAATAAGGGTACATATCCATTTCAAAATCAAATCAGATCAAGAGAAAAAGTGAGAAAATTGAAAGGTCATAACTTGGGCTATGAACCTACGATGGAGGTGATTTTTGCATGGTTGGATTTGTAATTAAATCCTCTACACCATGAAAATCATTTGAAGTAATTAGAGTTAGTTGAATCAACTAAATTTTTATTGACATTATATGATACCCAATAAGTGTGGTACTTGCTTCAAAACTCAAATTAGATTCACATATAAGTACAAAGTGACATTTACTCAAATATAACTCATCACTTTGGCATAAAGTGACTCAAATTCATCAAAGTGGAGGTGGGAGCTATTTGAGTACATTGGAGAGTCAAATGAGTCAACATGTACAACTATTAGATGCGAGAGAAAAATTTGGGATATCACATCCTCCCCAACTTAAAAGGAATTTTGCCCCCAAAATTATATCAATCCTTAAATCAAGATTTTGAGATTTTAATATTAAATGTGAAAATCACCACAATATCTAGTAAAGTATCATCACCACATACCAAATCAATCTCATTCAAAATTGATAAATCAAGCTTCAAAGTCAACACATAGACACATGGATCATCAAATTGGGTAAGATCATCACACGAGTCATATATTTGGAAAGATTTTCATATAGACCACAAATATGGGTTGATCATGTTTTAGGTCTATAGAATAGAGTTCACGAATAAGGCATGAATTTCATTCCCAAAATTTAGGGTTCTAGCTTCTACATTGGCCTAGGTGGGGTCCATCATTGAGATTTTACATTTCAAGAATTCAAGACCAACATCATATTTAAACATCATGATTTCATGGTCAAAATTAATGGAAGGTTCCACCCTTGTCCACATAAAGCTCCCCCTAAGTCATAAATTGAGCAAATCATCATAGTCGTCATTTCAATTTTGAGATTTGGGAACATGAAAGTCGTTATCCATATATGGAGGGTGATCTCAAGATCCAAATAGGGTGATCATACGAGTCAAGTCAACATCAAGGTCAGTAATCATGAGTCAAGATTTCATTATTCAGTATAGAGAGTCAAGTTTGGACATCAAAGTCATAGATCCAAACATTTCAGATCTTGGGTTTAGATTCCTATCTAGTCCTAAAGGTGATCATTCATCCTTATACAATAATCAAGAAACAATCGAGCAACATTTCGAGCAATACTCAAGTAATGAGAAATATTTTGAGGTATCAATATCGAGTCCATTATCATGGCATTCAAAGTTGATGAATGATCTAGACTTAGGTCTTTTCTAGGAAGACAACGAAACGATATAGTCAACATCTTCATATTTCAAGATCATGACTAAATCATGATTCAAGATCGAGTATCAATATTGTTATAGGTATGACCTATTAGAAACTTAGGTCATCAAATAACAATCAGGTTGAAGGGGTTACCTTTCACAACTCTAAAAAATCAACAAGATGAAAATTTTAAGGCAGTCATAATGAAGATGTGACCTAGGTTAGGGGACTTGTAAATCAAATACCACCCTAATTTAGCACATTAGTCCATGTTGTGTCTTGAGTCATCGAGCATTATCAAATTGGGTGAGTATCAACTATCATATCATATTTCACAAGGTCAGTTGTCAAACATCAACATCATTAATAAAGAAACCATGTTTTGAGATTTTGAAGTCATAATAGCATTCCCTTCCTCTCACGATCAAGTTAAGGGTAGATTCTGAAGATCGAGAACAAATTGAGAACTCGAGAGTATAATCATAATAGGGATTGATTGAGATCTAGGTCCATAATATTATTCAAATTGAGTCTACAAAGAGGAAATAATGGTCAATAGGGTTTTTTTTCTATTGTAATAATTCTTCATCCCATTATCTAGGATTCCAAAGACATGATCACTTTGTGACATGATCATTGTACTTATCAAAAAGGGGAATAGTTTTCTCAACGATGTTTTGAGGTTTGATCAACAATAGGGCCACATTGGTTTAAATCAATATGGACCTCATCAAACATGAGGTGTAGATCATGAATTCCACTTTATTTCACCATATTAAATTCTCACATCAAACATGGAAAGCACTTATGTCTGGTTTGGTAATATTGAGTTTTTCATAAACTTTGCACATGACTGTGACACTTTCAAGAGTAATTTCATTAACTCAAATGGGTTTTTAATTTAAAATCAGATCATGGAATTATCATCTTATCCAATCACCATCATTTCAAATAAACATTTTTTTCCCATGCAGAAGCTACCCAAAATTGAGAATTCATGTGATTAATAGCCATGAGAGAAGAATCACATGAGGATACAAGAATACTAATTAATCATCATCTACTTGGGTGGTGTAGCTTGATCCTTAGAGAAGATATGAGACACTAGAAAACTCTCTAAATATTTAGGGAAGTATTTTAGTCCTCCCTAGGTTCTTAATATGTGTTATGCCTTAATTATATATGGAGGCCTATGTGTATGGCTCTGACATAGAGTCCAGACTACTAATGGCTACATAGAAAAAGGAGAGCGGACTTGTCCATCCATCTGTACAATGGTACAAATAAATTTATATAGGAAATATATATGTAAAAGTAGTAACAACTAGATATATCATGATACTAAAAGGGGTTAAAGAAAAATGTACCTATTTATATTTCATAATAACCCATTGAGGGTTCTTTCAACTACAGAGTGTAACAAATCTTTGGAAACTACAAAATTGTTAATTTTTTTTATCAATGCAAGTGCATTGAGTATGTTATGAAAGGCATGTAAGCGGTTTAAACATATAGCATGGGGTATTTGGCTAGAACATGGTGATAAGCAAGAAGATAAAATAAGGAGAGAACAAATTAATGATGTTGTTTTATACAAAGCATATTGTTAGTGAATTTCCATTACACTTAGCAACATATTATGGCCAATGACTAACTTCTTCAAAGGAAGGGTTCTTAAATGTGCTCAACATTAGACAACACTTTTATATATGTGAGGGACCTCAAGACCTATTTCAATGAGCTAACCTTATTTCATCTGTTCCTTCTTCCCTTACCCCTACAACAGAGGCAGGTACCCAAGGTTTGTATAACGGACAAGTTCAATTAATGTTGAGGTTTATGCAATACATTACAAGAAAAATGAACGTACAAATCATAGGGAACAAGTAGCTCAAGCAAGTAATTATCTAGCCAATCATTCATACAATCATACATAAAATCAAGGAAATAACATGCTAGGGTGAAGAGATTGAGCATACCTTATGAGTAGAGTACAAGCTATGTATCTTGAATAAGAATTCCAGGGATGATCCAATCAAAGGGAACCTCAAAAAGAAAAGATATAGAATAGTGCCTTAGATCACTAGATTTTATTAGGATAAATGTGACATAAGTCATTTGGAAATTCCCCTATAACTAAATTTGAAATAGAACAACTTAGGTCCAAAGTTCCATAAAAGCATGCAATCGATCAACCATAGTTCAAAGGTCACATCAACACCTTAGGTGTAGGTGATCATCCGTATCAATAGTAACATTAGATCAAGATAAGTTCTGATTTAAGAGTGCATGAACCATGAAATTTAGATTTATTATCATGGCCATTCATTCATGATCATAATTAGGTCATATTTGATGAATTCATGCAATAGGATCTGATATCTTTATGCATGAAGATGTGCATGGTATTGAAATTAGGCTATCATAGGGTTTTGAAGCACAAGGAGAAATCTTAAGCATTAGATCACATCAAACATGTAGGATAAGATCAAATATTATAGTTTTTAGTGTAATCCGTAGCACTAAGAATGCAAATAGATCATAAAAATACTCTCGTTCAAAAGAATAGGTTCTCTAGATCAAAAGTCTTATATTGTACAACAAAAATGTCCTAACGAATGAGGAGATATGACATTTTCAAGTTCAAGTAAGATATTAGATAAAGAAGAGAAAATGATATTGTATAAAATAGTGACCTTGACCCTTGATTCTTGATCAAGTGGCCACAAAGTGCCCATTCTGGCCATGAGATGGGAGGCTCACAAAGTAACCCTAGCCACATGGCATGTTACCATAGGCATGTGTCATCCATTTACTTGGGTCAAACAAGGATGTGAGGGAGAGAGAGAGAGAGAGGGCGGGGTGCACCACAATCTGAGTTGTCTATATTAAGGCCATCATCTTCCCTCAAAAATCTAAGGATAGAGGTATCTCCCATTCTTCACATCTACTCGCATGAGAACCCAACAGCGGCCTGTAAAGAATGTCATCGGAGAATCTAGCTCTCGGGCTCAAGGCAATGAGGGGAGACACTGAGGTTCCCTTGGGATGCTAGAGGTCTCACAGACCTAGATGCCTCTCTAGATTTTCCCCAACCACAAAGGATAAGATACACCATAAAGGGCCCTTGTAGCGTCTCTAGATAGAGGGAGGGGAAAGAGAAGGTGTCTAGTGGGTGCTAGGGTTAGCCAAACTCGAGGAAAAGAGTGGCACAAAGTCATGGGAGAATTTTTTCGAGGAGAAGGGGGAGTTAATGAGGGGATGAAGGTACAAAAAGGGGGGGTTGAAGGGTGCTGCCATTAGAGGAGAAATTGGGTCAATACCACTTTTGCTGACCTCATTTTAGAGGTGCAAGGTGAAATCCCAACAGTTGGATGGGAGGCTCAGTCTGTAGGGGTAGGATCCAATGTCCCAAATTCACAGCTCACTCAAACATGGTCTCTGATTGGCTGAAAGTGAGTGTGTTGGGTCACAGGGAGAGAAGACGAAGCTGGTAACGGGCCATGCTAGCTTGCCAACATTGAGCCCAACAAGGGTACATATCGGATTTGAAATCAAATTAAATCAAGAGAAAATGAGGTAAACTTGAAGGGACACAACTTGGGCTAAGAACCTTAGATTGAGGTGAATTTTACATGGTTGGATTTATAATTGAATCCTCTACATCATGAAAATAATTTTATGGTAAGTAGAGTTATTTAATTTGGTTTAGATTTATTGCAACTAGATGATACCTAATAAGCATGATACTTGGTATAAAACTCAAATTCAAGTCAAATATAAGTACAAAGTGATATTTAATCAAATTTAAATCATCAATTGTGCATAATGTGACTCAAATTCCTCAAATTGGAGGATAGGGTGGTTGTTGAGTACATTATATAGTCAAATTAGTCAAGATGTACAATTATTAGATGAGAGAGAAAATTTTGGATTATCACAGTTGTCATGCTCTTGTTAGAGAAGGGAACTTTCTTTGTCATTCCCGCCAATGCCTTCATCACCTGTACCTGATTTGCATTCAAGATTTGTATATTTTGTGGCAGGCTTAGAATGGGATGAATGTCAACAATTATCTTTTCCACCTGCGGGTTAGTGTAGACATATTTATAGTTTTTTTTGGTCGGTAGACATATTCATAGTTAAAGTTGAAATATTTATAACCGAAGTCATGATGGTGTCATAGTGTTCATCTATCTCCTACCATATCTCCATAAATCTAACCACAATAGGAGCTAGTTGTAGGAGCGACATATGCCTTCTCGAACTTGACTCTTGCTCAGGCTCATTCATTGGGACATAAACTTTTTGTGCTTTACTTAAGTGAAAGTTTTACTTGACCTTTTGATTTGACAGGGTCACCTCTCTGTTGAATACTTCACATTCTGATGGTTCAGGAGCAACTTCATGGTTGGGTAAGCGGTTCTCTTCTTTTCTTTGTATAACTCTTTTGTTGATCATTCACTAGCTAGAATATCAGCAATGTCTTTTCTATTAGTGTCGTTAGAAGTAGTGTGGAGAGATGTCATACCTATATTGATGGAGGGTTCTGCAATCTCCTCCTCCCAGTGTTCAATCTCTTTGGGTAGCTTATTTATAAAGTTTTTACCTATATATATAGAGTCAGCCATAAAGTCATCTCTAGAAAAGATATGATTTGGTATCACTGGTATATTCAATTAAAGTATCACCACTATACTTTCTTACTCTTCTTCTTGTGAAATATCCATTATAACCATGGAAAGTGTCACTAGTGAAGGTTCTGGTTCTTCAATCTCTAGATTTATCGCCTTAGGTGAGGGGGAACATTTTTTATTTCTCTTACTCGATAGTTTCTTACACATGTGTAGGACAACTCGTTCCCTTTCTAGTCTGGTAGATATGTCTTCTAAATCCTTTAATTGTGGCACAAATGATGCTTGTTCACTCAATGTGGGAGGAATACTACTCCTTTCTTCATT
The DNA here is from genome assembly GCA_963693085.1 of Alisma plantago-aquatica. Lineage (NCBI taxonomy): Eukaryota > Viridiplantae > Streptophyta > Magnoliopsida > Alismatales > Alismataceae > Alisma > Alisma plantago-aquatica. Next base: position 499,061,082 of record OY856413.1, on the reverse strand, counting down.
TTAGGATCTCATCCTCCTCAAATGGCAATTTTTTTTATAGTCATAATTGCTCATTTTTGGGAGAGGAAGTCATTGGACCTGCCCAGCCTATAAAACTACTTGTTCCCCTTCCTTCTTAAAACATTATCAACTGTCAAGTACTTGGAATATACCAGCTTTTCTACAGTAGTTTTTGCAAAAATATCTAATTTGTTAGGATAGCCTAAATAGTGGGAGATGTATGTAAGTAATCCACCCATGCAGAAATCTCACTATCCTTCTGGGCTTACTGCTAATACCAATCTATCTATAAGAATTCTCCCTATGTTAATTGACTTCTTTTCCAAAATGCTCCATAGGATGTGCAAATCCATTTTAGTCATGTTTCCCATGTCAGTTCAGAAGAACATGGCATTGCTAATGATTTTGTGTTGTACACACAACAGTCCTGAGTGCATTTTTGTAGTTTTTTACTACCCTGAACTGAACCAATATTGTTTTGATAGTTTCTCCCATGTTTTGTCAGTGTTGAACACAAAACCTCTCAGTCTCCTCTAGCTTTATACACATTCATGACTTGTTCATCAAAGTTAGTGAAGATAAAGTTCAGTTGTCTTTTAGTTATTATGTAGTTTTTTAATTAACTAGACTGGCATTTTTAAATGTCCCCTACACTCTTTTGCTTCATCGTCAATAACTATCTTCTTCTTTAGGGATGAAATGAATTCTAGACTAAGTTCATCCTATGAGAAGTGGTTGTTGAAGCATATTTTATAGTGCCCTACATTCTGTGGATGTTCCTTCACCCTATTATATAGTCCTAGCTTCCTTAGGGTAAACTCATCATGAACCTTGTGGTCTTATGGTTCTTGTTGCTGCGCATTGCCTCCTAGGTGCCTAGATTCTCATCATCCCTGGGTAAGAAGAAGTATTGGGTACTACTTGTAAATGATTTCTACTGCCTATGGAATCACCATGTGGGGAGTTTCAGTTGTAGCTATAGTTTTAGGTCCTGATATGGTGGATACCTTGCTTGACTTGTCCATTGTGGGTGAGTAGTTCCGCTGCTCTACTTTGGGTTCAATATTTCCTTGGAGGGTGCATACTCAAAGGCCTCCATTCCTATTGATGCATTTTTTCTTGAAGACTCATGATTGTAGAATGACTCCTCATTTCTAGATGACTCCGCATTGATGGAGGACTCGTCTAAGTTATTATGTGCTTTATACTTCTCCCTTTCTTGTGTACTAGTAGGAGTTGACTCATTATGAAGGCTAATATACTTTGATTAATCTTCTTGATTGAGAGGTACTCTAATTATAGTGGCCTTGATGGAACCTGGGTTCTGACTAGGTTATCTACCATTTTTTACATTTGTTATGAAGTAGGTATCGGTATACCTCTTGCAAGATTAGTCCAAAATGTATGATGTGCTGGGAAATATGGCGACAAAACAAGCAGTGGAAATAAAACATTAACTACCATATTCCCCTTTATAACAGTAGATCATGTCCACACCTATATAATGGGAATGGTTACAAGAATTACTTGGTCCTGGAGCAAGTCCAGTGACAACCCCCTCATTTTAGTATGCACCTTTCTTCAAGTCACACTCAAACAACATCTGTAGTAGCTCTTGGTTGATCATCACAGATGATAGTTGACATTATCCTCCTAGCGGGAAAGGCTTCGTGCCTCTATATTAGTCCATATAGACCACCTATAACTCCATTCATTCTAGTATAACTGAGTGGAAGGAGTTGTACCTCTATGTTGTTGTACTAGTCACAAACATGCTCTACCAAAATTGTTTTCCCTTGTTATCCCTTCCTTTATCGGGTAGGACTTGCTCGGGTTGATTACCACAAAAAGAGAACACAATAATTGTTAGTGGCAGTTGAGATGTGTCTCTGAGAAGCCCCTATTATCCCTCTATTTATATAAGGGTTAGGGTCAGGGTTCCCAATCTATGTGGGAGTGGAAGGGACCAGAATATCATGAATTTTGTAACCTATAAATATTGAAGTGGGTGGATCAGGTGTAAACTTATTGGTTGGCATGTGAGCTAATCGGTTCAACCAATGAACCAGTCATTTCACCATATTTTCCTATCACAATTGTATTGGAAATTATAATCCAATTAATGCACAACAAGACGTTAATGTTAATCCTTGATGCAATCAAATTGATATGTTATCTGAGAAGTTCATAACATGAATCAGTTGGCTAGCTGATCTAAAACCCATCGGTTCACTCAATGAAATGGTTAGTTCATGACCTGGTTCAACTGATATTCATCCAATGAAATTTCCAATCAACCTGACACTCCAACGGGTCAATACAACACTCGAACCGATGGGTTCAGGTCTAGATAGTTAATTGTTGTTTTAATTGAATACCTAAACACAATTGTGATCAACTTAAACATCATTCATGAATAAACTCCTATTCCAAGTGAATCATATGTGTGTGACCCTATAGGTTCCATATTACGTTAGTAGTGAATGTCAATCAACAGAGTATGAAATCACAAGCAAAGAGAAGTGTCTAGCAATACATCATTTCTACCCAAGAAAATGGAAAGTTGAAGAACAACTTCAATCTACAATATGTGATCGATGTTTCTATAGTTCCTTTATCATTGATATTAGGGTTGAACATGAGGTATTGGATCATCATCCTCTTCAATCATTCTATTCATGTTCTTTGTACTAGAGTAGACTATTTGAGATATATGTAAGCTCAATATCACATATTGACTCACATGAGAATGGCCATGCATTTCTATGTCTCATTTATCAAGTGTATAGGATATCACACTCCTATAGGAGGGACAAATCCCATCTAGATCACTCACAACCATCCCCATGTGTCATAGTGTATCCAATCATCACTTTTATGGAAACCCTTATTCAAGGTCATGGCAGATGACGTCAAAGTAAATCGAACAACATCTGATGAGTGCATTGACGTTAGGTCTATGAACTACAATCACCACCAATAATAAAAGAGATGAACTTGACTACTAATTATGGTTTCTGTGTATCACTCTTATGGTGGGTCTTCCCGATACACTATTCTATAAAAAGTATCTATGTGTTTGGTTTGATAACACATATCATGAGAAATGAGACTTTTTCATCAACTAACACACACTCTAGTCTTATGTGATTTTTTTGTCTATCAGCATTCCACAATAACATCTGACTAGGGACATAAGAAGAATGTACATACTCTTAACATATTTTAGATCCCATTGTTCAGGTTATCAACCAGAAGACATACATCATTGGGTACTATCATTCTTCAAACATTTATTATGTTACTAAATTATCTCACAACTGATTAAATTAGTACAAATTCTAAGGTTTCATTTAATATTAATCAAATCATTTACAAGATATAACATTAAAATCATCATATCATTGCTCTTTGTGCATAAAAACTAATAGAATTCCACTTGTAGTTAGATCCAATCACTCATTAATCTTATTCCAAGTGATCTAACATGGCCATCATGCTTCTGTTGTGAAAGTTCTTTTGTGAACGGGCCATCACCATTGTTTTCAGTTGGTACTCTACAAATCTTCACATCTCCTGATTGTATAATATCTTGTGTGTGGTGGAAATGCCTTTATATATGCTAGGAATGCTAGTGTGTTCTGGATTCCTTAGATTGTGCAATATCTCCATTGTAGTTCTAAGATGACCTACCCCATGTTCTAAGATGAACTTCTTGATCGAAACATCCTCCTTTTCTGCATTCGATGCAACAATACATTCGACCTTTGTTCTATAATCGACAACTGTCTCTTTCTTGGAACTCTACCAACTCACATCTTCTTTGTTGAGGAAAAACATGAATCTGGATTGTGATCTTCTATCATCATTTTTAGTTGGAAACTTGCATATGTGTAATCCTTTACCACCAACTCTTCCATTCCTTCGTAGACAAGGAATTGATCCTTAGTTCTTCTCAAGTAGTTAAGGATGTTATTCATGGTTGTCGAGTGAGTATCACCTTAATCTGAATGATATCTTCTCATCATTATCAAGGCATATGAGACATCAAGACAAGTACATAAAATTGCATACATGATGGATCCGATTATAGATTCATATGGAGTCCTACTCGTTCGTTCCCATTCTTCACAAGAGCTGAGGCATTAAGCTCTACAGATGGAAACTCCATGATATATGGGTAGGTTTCCTCTCTGTGAGTCCTACATGATGAATCTCTTCAACACTTTGTCAATGCAGGTGCTCTGACTTTGTCCAAGAATCCTTCTAGATCAATCTCTATAGATCTTGATTCCTAAGATGTATGATGCTTCACCTAATTTCTCCATTGAGAATGTATCTTCAAGCTTGTTCTTTACCCTTTTCAAAGTATGGATGCCATTCCCCATCAACAATATGTCATATACATAAAATATGAGTAGTACAATCATGTCCAGCTAACCTTCTTGTACAAACAAGGTTCATCATCATTTTGAGTCAAACCAAACTCTTTGATTGTCTCGTCAAAACTAAGACTCCAGCTCGGAGACACTTGCTTCAATCCATAGATTGACCTTAGTAGCTTACATACTTTATTTACATCCTTTATATTTATAAAACCCTCAGGTTGTGTCATGTGCACATCCTCAAGAACATTCCCTCAAAATAATGTGGTTTTAACATCCATATACCAAATCTCATAGTCATGATAATCTGCAACAGCACACACGATCATGATGGACTTAACCATGGCAACTAGACAAAATGTTTTGTCATAGCCAATGCCTTGAAATTGTCTGAAACCCTTTTAAACCTATATACCTTTGTAAATTTGTACATCACCATTCATGTTAGTCTTCTTCTTGAAGACCCATTTTCACTCTATGGGTTTTACCCCTTCAGGTGGATCAATGAAGGTCCATACCTTGTTGGTGCACATGAATTACATCTCAGAACTCATGGCCTAAAGACATTCAATAGATTCTGGTCCCAAATATTTAGGTTCAAGTTAGGTCCTACTTAATCTATGAGGTTCCTTACTTGAGGAATTTCATATTCCAAAACATTTGTGATTCTCTTTATTCCTCTTATGAATCTATTGGTTATTTGCTTTCTTGTTGGTCTTGAACCTCTTTGAGTTCTACTTTTCTCCCACTACTTCCTTTGGAAATAAAATCCTTTTTTAGGAATGCAACATCTTTCGAAAAAAATACTTTATTTTCATATAGGAATAAAAGTAATATCCTTTGATCACCTAAGGATATCCAAAAAAATAACCTTTATTAGATTTGGGTCCAAGCTTTTTTGGAAACTACTTTCTCACATAAGAATCACAACCCCAAATCTTCATAACAGACAAATTAGAATGCTTCCCATATCATACCTCGTATGGTGTCTTTTGAACCAATTTAGATGGTACTCAATTTAGTGTAAATGAGGTGGTACCTAGAGAAATACCCCAAAAGGTATTCAGAAGTTCAACTAAACACGTCATTGATCACACCATATCTAGTAATGTGTGATTCCTTCTTTCTGATACACCATTATGCTGAGGTGTTCTAGGTGGAGTCCATTCTGATAAAATACCACAATCTCATAGAAGGTCCTCAATCTCTTATCTTAATAATTATTCACCTCATTCAAAATGAAGTGCTTAATACTTTTTCCAAGTTGGTTTTGTACTTCATTCATGAACTACTTGAACTTTTCAAGTGTTTTAGACTTATATTCATCAGGTAAACTTAATTGTAATTACAGAAGTCATCATAGATAGTAATGAATTATTGATACCCACCTCTAGAAGTTGTTCTAAAAGTGTCACATACATAAGTGTAACATCCCTGACCTGGTTATGCCATAACCCTGGAAGTTTTGCTTAAGTAAGTTATTTATAAACTTAATATTAATCTTTTGAAAAGTAATTAAGACTCAAGGAGAGTTTAATTTTCAATTGGAGCTTATTGGCGAACTGTTTGTGCATTATATGATAGTTTGGGTGTAAATTGCAATTTACCAAACATGAGGGGTTATATTGAAATATGTCACATTTTGAATGTGCCTCATGTTGTTTAGCATTATAAGATAGAGAATGATGCTAAGGGGTGGCTTGTAAAAGCCTAAGTTCCAAGTTGGGGCTTGTTTGAATAATGCTTGTGCCTTGTGTACCAATTTTGGAGCAAATTGCAATTTACCCAAAATGTAGGGTTGATATGAAAATTACCACATCTGGAGTGTCCCTAATCTCTCTTAGAATCATATATAGGATATATAAAGAAAGAGTCACCATGTTTGAATCATATTTGAGTGATGGTATACTTGGTGATGAAAAGACCACAAAGAGTTGTATAGTTGACACCCTAATTGAGTTGTATTGAGTTGTAGAGCTTATATGGGAGTGCCTATCGGCCAAGAAGTCATAGAGGAGGTCCCATATCATTTTTTCAACTCTTGTAAAAGGCCATGATGAGTTAAGTACCTCAATAAGGTGATGGATATCAGTTTACAACTTTCCTTGGAAAAGTTGTATCGGTTTGTGAATACAGTGATGTTGAGTTGAAATATCTTGTTCAACAAGATAACTAATGGCCGAAATATTATCACTAGATTATCCCCAAGAGTTTTGCATGTCAAGATAAATATGTCTGCATGAATGGAAACGTGTCAACCCATGCATGGACATGTGTCACCAAGTAGTATAAGGTGATGACACCTCTTATACACTCTCTCTCATTAGCCTCAATTATATATACCACTCCTTTCACCTACTAGTAAAACTTTTCAAATACTACAACTCTCTTTCTCTTAGATATCATGCATAGTAGTTGAGGATCAAGGAGGATCTCGAGCCTTAAGCTTGAGGTGAAGCCATGGTCATCTTCAACCTTGGTTGAAGCATGAATCTCAGGTTGTGATTCTTCCTTTCTTTTCTTCTTCACCAAGTTCTTATCTATGGTGATTTTTTTCATATAGAGGAGCTGTGAACAAGTCTTGTATCTTTGATAAGTTCATCTTGAACCTTGGGAATGTGAAGCTTTGGATCTTGTTGCTTTGAAGTTGTTTCTTGAGGCAAGTTATATAACTTGAACCCAATCATGTTATTATTCACCTTCAATCATGCTATACTTGTTGATCTACTTTCAAGTTCGATTTTTCTTGAATGATTGATGATTCAACGAGTTCTAATAGTTGCACATGATTGTTTTCCATGAACTAGAATAGTAAGGGACAAAAGTCTAGAGCTTGATGATGATGATATCATCATGGCACAAACCCATATCAGGTTGGAGTACCTATAACCCGATATGGTAATGAAACCCAATATGGTGATATGAAATCCGTTATACCTTGGAACCCTACACCCCTATCATTATTTACATTTGGGTTGGTTGAAAAAGGACTTACCAATTGTCTAGTCTATCACTCAACACAGGGTATGTTGATACTTTGAAGGTTTGAAAAGATATGAGCATAAGGGTCTAACCCGATATGCCAAACCCTACACTTGAGTAACCCAATATAAGTGACACACACACCTCTTGGATGATATGGTGGTAAGTACATACCTCTTGGAAAATATGGTGGTAAGTACACACCTCTTGGATGATATGATGGTAAGCACACACCTCTAGAATGATATGGTGATAAGCACACACCTCTAGAACGATATGGTGATAAGCACACACCTCTTAGACTATATGGTGATAAAGACATACCTCTTGAACGATATGGTGATAAGCGCACACCTCTTGGATGATATGGTGATAAGCACACACCTCTTAGACGATATGGTGGTAAGAACACACCTCTTGTATGATATGGTAGTAAACATACACCTTTAGCTGATATGGTGGAAGCACCTCAAAACCATTATGGAGGTAAGCACCTCAAATCCGATATACTCGATTGAGTAACACATGAAGTGTGTTATGTCAAATGATACATTAAGATGTATAGAGTTTAATGAATTTTGATAAGTGTAGGCCAATATACCTTGAGAAAAGGGTTAAGCCAACTTAATAAAGTATGATGTAATCAATATCCTAGTAAGGATGAGAGAGAAACTCATACTTTGTGTGATAATCATTTAATGATAAATGATGAGAATAAAAAAGTATGATTGTATACTGATGATATCAATGTATGCTCCTAATATTTGTGGATCTATGAATTAGGGTTTTGATTCTTGATAACATGAAATTGAAACCCTAATCGGGTAAAAGGGAAACCCTAACCCTAATAATGGGAAGGTTGTATTTCTCTTATATTGCATGGTGAAGATATGTACTTGATATCGTTTTTATCATGAAATACTAACCATGCAGGTATGATGAGATGATGAGCATATCTAGGTATGAGCTATGATGTTTCATATGATATAGCTTAAATGGGACTTGTGAGACATGTGAAATACTTGTGCAACAAGTATAATGTATACTTGGGTCTGAGGACCTAAAGGTAATAGTTACCTGATAAGAGGTGACAATGTTTAATGATGAACTAAGGGTTTGATTACCCAGATCTAGCAATCATGATGATGATAATGTTAAAGAATGTGAATCCCCAATAATGTGATAAGGGATTGAGATCCCAAGTATTATGCATTCTGTAACATCCCTGACCTGGGTTATGAGTTAACCCTAGGTGTTTTTCCTAATTATGTAATTCAGATACTGGTGATTATCTTTTGGCATGTAATTAAACTCTTGAGGAACACATATTTCCATTTCTGCCCTAATTGAACAATATTTTAGTATTGTTTTGTAATACAGGGACCTATGTGCAAATTACCCAGCTAAAGGGGTTACTTGCAAATTTCACATGCTGAGATGTTCCTCTGATGTTGAGACATCATGATAATGATTATGGTAAAGTTTGAAGGATTTCCCAAGCTTGAGCACCAAGGTGCAGCTGTGGAAGCAATCCCTGTGCTTGAAACCCTAGTTTTGGAGTAAAATGCAATTTACCCAAAATTTGGAGTGCAACTTGTAAATTTCATCTTCTAAAATATCTTTTATAACTTTTATCATCATTTAGAGTAGAAATTATGAAGAGGGCACTTCATTTGAATAATCATATAATAAATGAACACCTTTGTGATTAAATACTCAAGGTGTAAGTATAATAGCCTTTTATATGTGTACTTTAGTCATGGGTTGATCTTCTTTGCCTTCAATTCTTGGCCTTAGAAGGAGATTGTCCTTAGAAATAAGGGGTAGGGACGAGCAAAGAAGAAAGGAAGGACTTAGATGAGAAATGGGATAAAGTAGAAGCTTTATGGAGAAATTTCACCCAAAATATATATACCATTTCCTTTGCAAGCAAAGGAACGTTTCTTTCGTTCCCTCACTTATTCCCCTTGCTCAAACTGACTAAGGCAGAGCTCTGGAGCATAGGAGAGCGACCAGGGAGTTCAAGGTAAGTTTGGATCATCCCTTTTTCTTGAATTCATGGAGGAAACTTGATTTCAAGGTTGAATTCATGGCTAGCTCACCTTGCTTTATCTTTCTAGCCATTCCTTTCCAACTTTTCCTTGGAGAATTCACCTTGGCCGACCTGTGGAGCTCAAAGACGCCATTAAAGACCTGATGCTTGGAAGCTTGGAGCTCAAGGAACAACCTTTAGGCAGGTTTTATAACTCTAAACCTTATGCTTTGATTATACATCTTTTTCTATGCATATAGTTGCTAGTTCTTCTTCTTCCCTCTCTTCCCTTGCATCCTTGCAAGAAAAATCGTGAAGAACTGCTACTGTTCTTGAGGTAGAAGATAAGGGCATTAATTCCTATGCTTATCCACGGATTTCCACTTTACCAAACGACCTCCACCAATTGCCCATACTGTTTACACAACCATTTGGTGGGCAAACGGTTTCAGGGTCGTATGAAGGCAAACGGCCTTCAAGACTGTTTGGTCGCATTGACCAAGCAATGACCGTATGGGAATCTTTTATATAATTATGTAGGTTAATCACCCACAAAATTTGAGGGGTTAACTCCAAAGGAATCATGAGATATAAGCAAATCAATTAGCAAATCCTAATTGAAGTCAGTGCTGAAATTCCAATGAGTTAATTAGTGATTTTGGGTTGATTAGCCCAAACGGTCTCAAGACCGTTTGGGGAATCATCCAAACGGTCTCAAGACCATTTGGGGATCACCCAAGACCGTTTAGAGGTCTGGGGTCAAGTATAGTTGACCAATCGAAGGTCCAAAGTTACCAAATCATATTGCAATTAAGTATTGATGTGATGATTAACTCAATAGATCAACCCTTGATGAATTTTCACTAGAGTCCAAAGGATGGATGGTCAAACGGTCTCAAGACCGTTTGGAACTCATCCAAACGGTCTCAAGACCGTTTGGTGTCAACCCAAGACCGTTTGGAGGTCTAGGGATCAGGTAATTTGATCAATTGAGGGCCCAATTACAGTGGGTTATTGAAAAAATCAAATTGCTGATTTGTGACTTAATTAAGGTTCAACCCCTATCAAATCAACTTAGATTTTGATGAATTCTTGGGCAAACGGTCTCAAGACCGTTTGGAGGATATCCAAATGATCCGAAGACCGTTTGGGCCAAGTTTGATCCCGATTGGAGGTCAATTGATGGGATCAACTTCGATTTGATTCACATTGTTGAGTGTTGATGGTTGAATGTTTATAGACCTTAATTGAACCAACTCCAACCCTAATTGGATATCAATTGAGGGTCAATTGAGTGACCAATTGGTTAAGGATAACCCTAATTGTATCAATTGATAAGGGGCTAACAAGGATTTGGCCAATTGAAGGCTTCAACATAGAAAACCCCAATCGTTTATAACCTTTAATCCATTTTTGAGGTCCAAACGGTTTGAGCCCATTTGGACCAAACAGTCTCAAGACCGTTTGGTGTCAACCCAAGACCGTTTGGAGGTCTAGGGATAAGGTAATTTGATCAATTGATGGCCCAATTACAATGGGTTATTGAAATAATCAAATTGCTAATTTGTGACTTAATTAAGGTTCAACCCCTATCAAATCAACTTAGATTTTGATGAATTCTTGGGAAAATGGTCTCAAGACCGTTTGGAGGATATCCAAATGATCCCAAGACCGTTCGGGCCAAGTTTGAGCCCGATTGGAGGTTAATTGATGGGATCAACTTCGATTTGATTCACATTGTTGAGTGTTGATGGTTGAATGTTTATAGACCTTAATTGAACCAACTCCAACCCTAATTGGATATCAATTGAGGGTCAATTGAGTGACCAATTGGTTAAGGATAACCCTAATTGTCTCAATTGATAAGGGGCTAACAAGGATTTGGCCAATTGAAGGCTTCAACATAGAAAAACCCAATCGTTTATAACCTGTAATCCACTTTTGAGGTCCAAACGGTTTGAGACCATTTGGACCAAACAGTCTCAAGACCGTTTGGATCCAAACGGTCTTGAGACCGTTTGGGGCCAAACGGTCTCAAGACCGTTTGGGTTCAAACGATCTCAAGGTCGTTTGGACCAATCGATCTCAAGATCGTTTAAGATCAAACGGTTTCAAACCGCATAAGCTTCAAACGGTTTGAAAGTCAACTCTCCCCAAACGGTCAACACACCCAAACGGTCTCAAGAACGTTTGGTGGTTGAAGGTTGAAACCGTTTGAAGGTTTTAAGGTTGTTTATACTTAATCACTTGAAGGTGTAAATGGTTCAATGGTGATCTAATCTAAACCCTAATGGTAACTTAGGACATTAAGGGACTAAATGACTAATGAATTGACCCATGATGACGATCAATGGGTAATTTACCAAAATATCCTTGAAGGGTTCAATTGAGTAATACCTTGTTCTAATCAAACCCTAATCACATGATAGTGGTGATTTGGCTTATGATAGTCAATAAGGACTTAACCCAACCTAATCTAGAGTGATTTAATCATCACCTATGAGTAAGAGGAGAGAGAAGATCCCAATTATGGTTGAAATCCAAGTAATGTACCTTCAATATATATATGAATGTGCATGATTAGGGTATGATCCACCTATGTGAGATCATGGAAACCCTAATTATGATAATTAGTGAATCTTAACCTAACTTGAGGGCATTAATGATGATGATTTTATACATGATGATGCTATGAGCTCAATTCACCATAATGTGAATGGTAAACCCTAAATTCTAGGGTAATGACACATAATGTGAATAGTAAACCCTAATTGAGGGTGATGCATTGAATTATACAATAACCCTAATTCCAGGTGATGTTCTTAAGCATGAATCATCATGATTAAAGCATGAGAAAAGGAATCACTATTCCTAACCATAATGAAAGGGATTGAATAACCCTAATTGATATAAATCAGGGAACCTAGCCTTAATGAAGGCATGAAGGTTCAACCCTTGAATTGAAAGGTTAACTCTGCAATAGTAATTGTTGATCTGAAGATAAATTGTTTATTTTTGTCTATTGAATTAACCATACATGTTCTTATAAGAGAATGATAATAGCCATGTAAGGGTTATGATATCATATTCACTGAAAGCATAATTATAGGCTTGTGAATAGTGACATATGTTATGATCCTTAAGCATAAGAGAAACATATGAGATTAATGGGATGCAAGAGCCATGAGTAACATCAAGGTCATGCTGATAAGATGACTTATGATGAGAGAATTAAGATTTGATATCCATTTGATCACAGGTATGAGACAGACTTGGTACATTTAGTATTCTTCTTGTATATTATTGTTTAATACTTACATGCTTGGAAACATGCTTGATGTTAAAAGAATACTGAAATGTACCTAACTAATCAAGTATAATCATATCATGTAGAGCCCTGATCATAGATCCATCATTTTCAGAAGCAAAATGACGGTGAAACAGGTTTTCCTAAGGGAACTCCTGGATCACATACATCTGAGTATGTGGGGAAAATAGATGTGAATGCCCTTACATCCTAGTGTAGGAATTGATGTAGATGTATCTTAATATATCAATCCTTCACTATGGGTTATTCCGGGGTGATGTAACACTAATCTCCCGAGAAAGTCTTTTATACCGCATCGATGAGAGATAAACAAGAAGTCCCTCGATGGCGAAGAGAGTACATAATGCCACTGTGACTCTAATAGTGAAGTACCAGAATACCCTGGTAAGCTATAGTAGCAGAGACATTAGATGTCCTTCATGTTGAACCTCACACTGACTGAGGAAGATAAGGTCATAAGAATCCGGCTCTTTTGATGACCTATGTATGATACCGATGCGACTTAATAGTGATTGGTTGGAGTATGAACGGTATACCTCATCTCCGCATGGCATAATGATGTTTGTAAAACATAATCAACCGCGTAGCATATCTGCTTAGGTTGATCCACGAGATACATTGATTGAAGATACATTACTTAGTATACATGTTCTTCATATTCCTTAAATGTTGTTGTTCTAATTGATAACAATCTGCTGTTGATTACCTTAATGCTTTTATTGCCTATGATTGTTCTTGAATTGTTATAATAAAGCTTCTGGCGAAGAGTTATAACTCTCGTTGGGACAATTATTTAAAATTGTATCACCCCGTAGATTTTAACCTTTTTAGGTGGTCGTCGAGGACGAAGGAATCAGTCTACAGGTGGACAGTATCAGCAGCAGCAGCACCAGGAGCAACAGTAAATCTCAAGTGGAGATTCAGACTGCTGAGTTGTGTAGTTAGATAGTCAGTCCTATGTGTTCTCTGTACTCTCAGGTCCTTGGAGTCTTTTGGTCTGAGATTTTGATTTTGAGTTCTTGAGATTTTGTATCATGTTGTATATAATTACTCAAGAAGTAATTATCAAAGATGTAAATAGTTTATCTCCTTTTATGAAAGAAGTTTTTATGGATTCAAGCTCTTATCTCGAAAAGTTTTAATTTTCCGTGATTTTTGTTTTCTGCTGTTAATCGAACCGCTTCCGCTACGTTTAAATCGTGTTTATATTGTGGTTTGGAGATCAGAGCCCACAATTAGTGGTATCAGAGCTCTAGGTTCGCTGAGTCTACAGAGACATAGGAATTAGGATGTCGAGTCTATCCTTAGTATTTCTTTCTTATCTAATAGAGTCTTCTGCTCCTCAGGAGAAGAAGATAATTAAGAATGTCTGAACCACACGAGGAGTTCGTGGCAAAAAGTAGTGTTGCTGCACCCCAAGGAGGTGCAAGGAACCTGGAGATAGAACAACCTGTACCTGAGCCACCCAGAGAGCCACCTCAGTTTGACCCAACTGACATGGAAAACCCAGCTGTTCAAACTATGTTCGGGCAGTTTATGACTGCCATGACACACATCACCGACAGGATGCCCATGTCTGCACCTAGGGTACCTGCCCATCCTGAAGGACAAGGTATCGGTAAGACGTTCGAGCGACTTCGTCATGTTGGAGAAACCGAATACTTTGGAACAGCTGATCCTGTAGATGCCGATCTGTGGTTGACCGAATTGGAAAAAGCTTTTAGAATCCTCAACATCCCAGAAGCTCAGAAGGTTAGACATGCTGTCTATCTTCTCAAGGGAAGTGCTGGTCACTGGTGGACCATGGAAGAGCAGAAGAGGCCTGGAGTGGAGATCTCGTGGGAAGATTTCTGTCGGGAATATATGAATAGATATTTTCCAAAGACCTTCCTAGATGAGAAGATCTCTCAGTTTGAGAGACTGAGGCAGGGCATGATGAACATTAGCGAGTATGAAGCTAAGTTCATGGAGTTACTGCGGTTTTGTCCGCACATGGCTGCCACAGAAGAAGAAAGAATCAGACGGTTCGAGAAGGGTTTAAACGCCGACTTGACTACTCCCGTGTCTGCCCTAGAGAATCGGGAGATGTTTGCTACCTTCGTTGAGTCAGTCAGAAGGATAGAGAAATCCGTAGTCGAGAAGAGACAAACCCATAAAAGATATCCACAGTTCCAGAGTTCTTCATCTAGAGACTTTAAGAAGCCTAGATTCTCTACACCTACACCTCCACCACCCAGAATGAGTGCTCAGACACAGTGGTCACCGAGTAGAGGCATGGGACGAAACCTACCTCAACAAAAGACTCATAGTTCAGCATCGATGTCAGTCACAGGACCACCCAGACCACAACAATTGGAGAGGAGCTGTTACAACTGTGGGAAGGTGGGGCATTTAATGAAGGACTGCCGATCTAGGCCTGTCAGTGTGACACAACCTCAGAGGCAGAGTCAACATGGATCTCAGAGAAGGAAATCTCAAGGAGCAGCTCGAGGACGTGGACAAGCGTCTCAAGCTGGATCATCAGCACCACCTCAACACCAGGCGACAACAAGGTTCTATGCTATGAACCCACCTGATGCAGTGGTCAATCCACAAGTAGTGGCATGTCAGATGGAACTTTTATATTCTAATATGTCTAAATCCTGTGTGGTATCTGTTCTAATTGACCCGGGTGCTACGCACTCCTTTGTCACTCGAAGAGTGATTCATAACTACTATATGACAATTAGTCATAGGGCAGATAGCTTGTTTTTAGAGACTCCGTTGAGTGGGTCTGCTGTGTTGCAGGAGGTATGCTCTCCCTGCATCCTATTCTTTTCTAACCATCACATTCAAGTGGACCTTATACCACTTGATATGCAAGGATTTGATATAATCCTCGCGATGGATACCTTGGAAAAGTATCGAGTTGTCTTGGATTGTGAATCCAAGCTTGCTGTGTTTGCTGATAAAAACAACATGTGGATCTTTCAAGGAGAAAGGAAGATTTTGCCCACCTGTCTTGTGTCAGCTATGGTTGCTGATAAGCTGATGAGGCAAGGATATTATGCATTCTTGGCCCATGTGGTAGATGTTACCAAAGAAGGTCTCAACCCTGCTGAAGTTCCTATAGTCAGGGAATTCAAGGACGTGTTTCCTGAAGAACTTCCAGGTATACCACCGCCTCGGGAAATTGATTTTGAAATCAATTTGATCCCAGACACGAAACCTATAGCCCAGAAACCGTATAGGATGGCGCCTGCTGAGATGGCAGAACTCAAGAAACAACTTCAAGAGTTACTTGAGAAAGGTTTTATCCGACCGAGCACTTCACCTTGGGGTGCTCCGGTTTTGTTTGTTAGAAAGAAAGATGGGTCAATGTGGTTGTGCATTGATTATAGACAACTCAATAAAGTAACGATAAAGAATATGTACCCTCTGCCGAGGATTGATGATCTCTTTGACCAGTTGCGTGGTGCAACCGTCTTCTCAAAGATAGACCTGAGGTCTGGATATCATCAACTCCGTATTAAGGATAGTGGCATATCCAAGTCTGCCTTTAGAACAAGATATGGTCACTATGAGTTCACGGGTATGTCGTTTGGACTAACCAATGTACCAGCTGCATTCATGGAACTCATGAATAGAGTTTTTTGACCTTTCCTCGATCAGTGTGTTGTCGTCTTCATAGATGACATTCTGATTTTTAGCAAGGATGCTCAGCAGCATGAGCAGCATCTTCACCAAGCTTTGACCTTGCTAAGAGAACACAAGCTGTATGCTAAGTTTAGCAAGTGTGAGTTCTGGCTGCCGGAGGTATCTTTTCTTGGACATGTGATATCTGCCTCGGGAATTCGTGTTGACCCTACAAAGGTAGAATCTGTTCTACAGTGGGAACAACTGAAGACGCTGACGGAGATTCGAAGTTTCCTAGGGTTAGCAGGCTATTATCGAAGGTTCATTAAGAACTTTAGTTCCATAGCCTTACCCTTGACAAAGTTGACCCGGAAAGAAGTTCCTTTTGGCTGGAGCAATAAGTGCCAGCAATCTTTTCAATTGTTGAAGGAGAGGTTGACAAGTGCACCAGTACTTGTGTTACCTGAGCAAGGCAAAGGATACATACTTTTCTGTGATTCCTCCAAGAATGGAATCGGATGTGTGTTGATGCAGAATAAATAAGTAATTTCTTTTGCTTCCCGACAACTTAAGAAACACGAAGAGAATTATCCGACACACGATCTAGAGTTAGCTGTTGTGGTTCATGCCCTGAAGATCTGGAGACATTATCTTTATGGAGAGACATTTTAGATTTTCACTGACCATAAGAACCTTAAGTACATCTTCTCTCAGCATGAGCTTAATATGAGACAACGCCGCTGGATGTAATTAATCAAGGACTACGATTGTACGATTGATTACCATCCGGGGAAGGCTAATGTGGTTGCTGATGCCTTGAGTAGGAAATCAGCAACATCAACCATGGAAAGGGCACAACTAAACTCTTTAGTATGCTCTAAGAGAGATATGCTTATCTCTTTAAGGCAAGACAATGTACAGTTGAAGGTGTCATTGTTAGCCGGGTTGTTGGCTGAGATGCATATTAAACCTACCCTTAGAGAGCAGATTAAGGAAGCACATCAAGATGATACTGTAGTTCAATAGATTAGATCGGAGTATGGTAGTGAGAAACGAGATGGTTTCCATGACTCAGATGATCAAATAGCCTGTTATCATGGGAGGATGATAGTGTCGGATGTGGACAACTTGAGGAAGTTAGTCCTGGAAGAAGCTCATTCTTCGATGTATGCCATGCATCCAGGGAGCACCAAGATGTATCGAAACTTGAAAGATATGTATTGGTGGCCTGGAATGAAGAAGGATGTTGCAGAGTTTGTTCTGAGGTGTCCTGTGTGTCAGCAAGTTAAAGATGAACACCAGAAGCCTGCAGGAACAATGCAACCTTTACCCATACCACAGTGGAAGTGGGACCATGTTACCATGGACTTTGTTGTTGGCCTACCCAGGACAAGCAAAGGACATGATTCCATTTGGGTAGTTGTTGATAGGTTGACTAAGACAGCGCATTTCTTACCTGTCAAAACAACCTATTCTGCGGAGAGGTTATCACAGTTGTATATTCAAGAGATAGTGCGTTTGCACGGAGTTCCTGTCACTATAGTTTCTAACAGAGGTCCCCAGTTTACAAGTCATTTTTGGGAGCAGTTACACAGATCCTTAGGCACCAAGCTAAGGTTTAGTACGGCCTTACATCCATAGACTGATGGACAGTCGGAAAGGACCATACAGACCTTGGAAGACCTGTTGAGAGCATGTGTTCTCCAGTTTACCAGAAGTTGGGATCTACACCTAAGCTTGATAGAGTTTGCTTATAACAATAGCTATCAACATAGTATTGATATGGCACCTTATGAAGCCTTGTATGGTAGACGTTGTAGATCACCCTTGTGTTGGTATGAGACTGGTGAGCATCAGTTGTTAGGACCTAATCTTGTGCAGCAAACTACATAAAAGATTAAGGTAATACAACAACAGATTAAGACTGCACAGGATAGGAAGAAATCTTATGCTGACAAGCGTCGTAGACCCTTAGAGTTCCAGGTCGGAGACAGAGTGTATCTCAAAGTCTCGCCTTGGAAAGGAGTTCTTCGTTTTGGAAGAAAAGGGAAGTTAGCTCCTAGATTTATGGGGCCTTATCCAATCATTGAACGGTTTGGAAAGGTAGCATATAAACTAGAGTTGCCACCAGAGTTACAGAGGTTACACCCTGTGTTTCACATTTCTATGCTGAGGAAATGTCACCCAGATACCAAGTCAGTTCTACAACCTATGGAAGTAGAATTGAATGAAGATATAACTTATGAGGAAGGACTAGTGTCAATCCTTGATAGTAGAACTAAAAAGTTAAAGAAGAAAGATATAAGCCTTGTGAAAGTCCTCTGGAACCACCATGGTGTTGAAGAAACCACTTGGGAACTAGAGGAGGAGATGAGAAGGAAATACCCTGCTCTTTTCTCTTAATACGTTTTATCGATTTCGGGGACGAAATCCTTGTAAGGGGTGGATAATTTGTAACATTCCTGACCTGGGTTATGAGTTAACCCTAGGTGTTTTGCCTAATTATGTAATTAAGATACTGGTGATTATCTTTTGGCATGTAATTAAACTCTTGAGGAACACATATTTCCATTTCTGCCCTAATTGAACAATGTTTTAGTATTGTTTTGTAATACAGGGACCTATATGCAAATTACCCAGCTAAAGGGGTTAACTTGCAAATTTCACATGTTGAGATGTTCCTCTGATGTTGAGACATCATGAGAATGATTATGGTAAAGTTTGAAGGATTTCCCAAGCTTGAGCACCAAGGTGCAGCTGTGGAAGCAATCCCTGTGCTTGAAACCCTGGTTTTGGGGTAAAATGCAATTTACCCAAAATTTGGAGTACAACTTGTAAATTTCATCTTCTAAAATATCTTTTATAACTTTTGTCATCATTTAGAGTAGAAATGATGAAGAGGGCACTTCATTTGAATAATCATATAATAAATGAACACCATTGTGATTAAATAATCAAGGTGTAAGTATAATAGCCTTTTATATGTGTACTTTAGTCATGGGTTGATCTTCTTTGCCTTCAATTCTTGGCCTTAGAAGGAGATTGTACTTATAAATAAGGGGTAGGGACGAGCAAAGAAGAAAGGAAGGACTTAGATGAGAAATGGGATAAAGTAGAAGCTTTATCAAGAAATTTCACCCAAAATATATATACCATTTCCTTTGCAAGCAAAGGAACGTTTCTTTCATTCCCTCACTTATCCCCCTTGCTCAAACCGACTAAGGCAGAGCTCTGGAGCATAGGAGAATGACCAGGGAGTTCAAGGTAAGTTTGGATCATCCCTTTTTCTTGAATTCATGGAGGAAACTCGATTTCAAAGTTGAATTCATGGCTAGCTCACCTAGCTTTATCTTTCTAGCCATTCCTTTCCAACTTTTCCTTGGAGAATTCACCTTGGCCGACCTGTGGAGCTCAAAGACGCCATTAAAGACCTGAATCTTGGAAGCTTGGAGCTCAAGGAACAACCTTTTGGTGGGTTTTATAACTCTAAACCTTATGCTTTGATTATACATCTTTTTTCTATGCATATAGTTGCTAGTTCTTCTTCTTCCCTATCTTCCCTTGCATCCTTGCAAGCAAAATCGTGAAGAACTGCTACTGTTATTGAGGTATAAGATAAGGGAGTTAATTCCTATGCTTATCCACGAATTTCCACTTTACCAAACGACCTCCACCAATTGCCCATACGGTTTACACAACCATTTGGTGGGCAAACGGTTTCAGGGTCGTATGAAGGCAAACGGCCTTCAAGACCGTTTGGTCGCGTTGACCAAGCGACGACCGTATGGGAATCTTGTTTATAATTATGGAGGTTAATCACCCACAAAATGTGAGGGGTTAACTCCAAAGGAATCGTGAGATATAAGCAAATCAATTAGCAAATCCTAATTGAAGTCAGTGCTGAAATTCCAATGAGTTAATTAGTGATTTTGGGTTGATTAGCCCAAACGGTCTCAAGACCGTTTGGGGAATCATCCAAACGGTCTCAAGACCGTTTGGGTATCACCCAAGAACGTTTATAGGTCTGGGGTCAAGTATAGTTGACCAATCGAAGGTCCAAAGGTACCAAATCATATTGCAATTAAGTATTGATGTGATGATTAACTCAATAGATCAACCCTTGATGAATTTTCACTAGAGTCCAAAGGATGGATGGGAAAACGGTCTCAAGACCGTTTGGAACTCATCCAAACGGTCTCAAGACCGTTTGGTGTCAACCCAAGACCGTTTGGAGGTCTAGGGATAAGGTAATTTGATCAATTGAGGGCCCAATTACAGTGGGTTATTGAAATAATCAAATTGCTGATTTGTGACTTAATTAAGGTTCAACCCCTATCAAATCAACTTAGATTTTGATGAATTCTTGGGAAAACGGTCTCAAGACCGTTTGGAGGATATCCAAATGATCCCAAGACCGTTTGGGCCAAGTTTGATCCCGATTGGAGGTCAATTGATGGGATCAACTTCGATTTGATTCACATTGTTGAGTGTTGATGGTTGAATGATTATAGACCTTAATTGAACCAACTCCAACCCTAATTGGATATCAATTGAGGGTCAATTGAGTGACCAATTGGTTAAGGATAACCCTAATTGTCTCCATTGATAAGGGGCTAACAAGGATTTGGCCAATTGAAGGCTTCAACATAGAAAACCCCAATCGTTTATAACATGTAATCCACTTTTGAGGTCCAAACGGTCTCAAGACCATTTGAGGCCAAACGGTCTCAAGACCATTTGGGTCCAAACGGTCTCAAGACCATTTGGGTCCAAACGGTCTCAAGACCATTTGGGGACAAACGGTCTCAAGACCGTTTGGGCTCAAACGATCTCAAGGTCGTTTGGACCAATCGATCTCAAGATCGTTTAAGATCAAACGGTTTCAAACCACATAAGATTCAAACGGTTTGAAAGTCAACTCTCCCCAAACGGTCAACACACCCAAACGGTCTCAAGACCGTTTGGTGGTTGAAGGTTGAAACCGTTTGAAGGTTTTCAAGGTTGTTTATACTTAATCACTTGAAGGTGTAAATGGTTCAATGGTGATCCAATATAAACCCTAATGGTAACTTAGGAAAATAAGGGACTAAATGACTAATGAATTGACCCATGATGACGATCAATGGGTAATTTACCAAAATATCCTTGAAGGGTTCAATTGAGTAATACCTTGTTCTAATCAAACCCTAATCACATGATAGTGGTGATTTGGCTTATGATAGTCAATAAGGACTTAACCCAACCTAATCTAGAGTGATGTAATCATCACCTATGAGTAATAGGAGAGAGAAGATCCCAATTATGGTTGAAATCCAAGTAATGTACCTTCAATATATATATGAATGTGCATGGTTAGGGTATGATCCACCTATGTGAGATCATGGAAACCCTAATTATGATAATTAGTGAATATTAACCTAACTTGAGGGCATTAATGATGATGATTTTATACATGATGATGCTATGAGCTCAATTCACCATAATGTGAATGGTAAACCCTAAATTCTAGGGTAATGACACATAATGTGAATAGTAAACCCTAATTGAGGGTGATGCATTGAATTATACAATAACCCTAATTCCAGGTGATGTTCTTAAGCATGAATCATCATGATTAAAGCATGAGAAAAGGAATCACTATTCCTAACCATAATGAAAGGGATTGAATAACCCTAATTGATATAAATCAGGGAACCTAGCCTTAATGAAGGCATGAAGGTTCAACCCTTGAATTAAAAGGTTAACTCTGCAATAGTAATTGTTGATCTGAAGATAAATTGTTTATTGTTGTCTATTGAGTTAACCATACAGGTTCTTATAAGAGAATGATCATAGGCAGGTAAGGGTTATGATATCATATTCACTGAAAGCATAATTATAGGCTTGTGAATAGTGACATATGTTATGCTCCTTAAGCATAAGAGAAACATATGAGATTAATGGGCTGCAAGAGCCATGAGTAACATCAAGGTCATGCTGATAAGATGACTTATGATGAGAGAATTAAGATTTGATATCCATTTGATCACGGTATACCTCATCTCCACAGGGCATAATGATGTTTGTAAAACATAATCAACCGCGTAGCATATCTGCTTAGGTTGATCCACGAGATACATTGATTGAAGATACATTACTTAGTATACATGTTCTTCATATTCCTTAAATGTTGTTGTTCTAATTGATAACAATCTGTTGTTGATTACTTTAAAGCTTTTATTGCCTATGATTGTTCTTGAATTGTTATAATAAAGCTTCTGGCGAAGAGTTATAACTCTCGCTGGGACAATTATTTAAAATTGTCTCACCCCGTAGATTTCAACCTTTTTAGGTGGTGGTCGAGGACGAAGGAATCAATCTGCAGGTGGACAGTATCAGCAGCAGCAGCACCAGGAGCAGCAGTAAATCTCAGGTGGAGATTCAGACTGCTGAGTTGTGTAGTTAGATAGTCAGTCCTATGTGTTCTCTGTACTCTTAGGTCCTTGGAGTCTTTTGGTCTGAGATTTTGATTTTGAGTTCTTGAGATTTTGTATCATGTTGTATATAATTACTCAAGAAGTAATTATCAAAGATGTAAACAGTTTATCTCCTTTAATGAAAGAAGTTTTTATGGATTCAAGCTCTTATCTCAAAAAGTTTTAATTTTCCGTGATTTTTGTCTTCCGCTGTTAATCGAACCGCTTTCGCTACGTTTAAATCGTGTTTTTATCGTGGTTTGCAGATCAGAGCCCACACATTCAATGTGTTCCAAAGATTTTAAAAGTACTTGATAAATGTATTACACCTTTCTTTGTACCATATGTTATATTTCATGCTTGTAACTTGGTTTATGCTAAACTATAATGTAATGCACCAAATTAATCAAGTGGAACCTTATCATGTCGTTGCCCTGGCCATAGATCCATTCAATGTCACAATTTGGTGAATGGTTAAACAATTTTAACTCGAAGAGCATATTTTTGAATCTGTGGGGTTGATGGGTGAAAATATCCTTACGTCCAAATAGGGTTTTCTATGTCATCTTTCTTTTTCATCATATGAGTATGGATGTATGCCAAGACTCAATATTAATATACTGGGGTTGTTGTGTGATCTCCCTGAAGAGAGTGCATGTTGTGGCTATATCTCTATAGCAAAGATGCCACTATACCCTGGCAAGATAATTGTAGTTTCACACATGATGTCACTTCTAGTGGTCTCATACTGACCGAGATAGGTGAGATCATGGAAGCTGGCTCTTCCTTTGACCTTATATAGTACTAATTCTTTAGGTATCTGTGGTTGGTTGGAGCACGAGTGGCATACCTCATCTCCTTAGGGCATAAGTGTGATTGTAAATATGTAATCAGTCATGTAGCACATTTGCTTAAGGATTGAATACAGAAACATTAGTTGATGTTACACTACTTTTAGACATCTTAAATGGATAGATGTTATATCTGTTCTTCGTATTCCTTATAAAGTGAATCAATGATTTATTGCTCTATCATAGATAGCTGCATTTCTTTAAAAGATTATATTGCTCTATTAAGCTTATAAATAATGATTAATCTTGATTATTAATAGAAAAAATCATCTGTTTAGTTTTACACTATTTACATGTGATAATAATATTGTTGGCAAAGAGTTATATCTCTCGCTGGGACTTTTGTCTCACCCCGTTGGTCCCAACATTTTAGGTGGACATAGATAAGGAGGTAGAGATCGTATTGCAGAGGGAGGACAACAACAACATGGACAGTAGTAACAACTTAGGTTGAGTGTGTTGTCTATTGTGTCTTGTAGATATAAGTCCTATGTGTCGTCTCTATACTCTCAGGTCCCTGGGAGTTAGTACATAATGGTTTTATAAATGATCTGAGATTTTGGCTGGTATGTCTCAAGGTTTTATGTTGCTTATGTATATGTTTTGGTAAAGCAACTGGTATATGACATCCTCGACATGAGATGGTGCAATGTATGTACAATGTGAACCATGATGTATATATTGCTTTGGTTCTTTCTTTAAAGAGTTTCCTGGCAATGGATGTCTTTACAAAATGATTTTAATTTGTAGTGATTTTCATTAATCTGCTGTTAATGGTTATTTCACATAAATATTGTGTGATTTGGTTGTCGTTTGATAGAGGTCATCACAAGTTTTGGTGTTAGAGCCTAAGGTTCGCTAAGTCTACAAAGACATAGGATTAAGATGGTTAAGTTTGTTCTAGTATCCTCCAATTTATCTTATAGTGACTTCTGCTCATATAGGAGAAGAAGTAAAGTTGAAAGATGGGTGGAGCACACAATGAACTTGCTGTTGAGAGAAGTATTATTGCACCAGGAGGAGGTGCAAGGGATCATGCAAGAGAGGAATCAGTTCATGAGAATTCCCATCTTGATGAAGCCATGCTAGAAATCCCAGCCTTTCATGCTCTTTTCAGGTAGTTCATGACCACAATAGTGATATGGAAGACCAGATGCTAGCACCAACACCTAGGTTACTAGTTCCCTCTGAGGGACATGGGTCGGGAAAGACCTTTGAGCAGTTATGCTGGGTAGGAGCCACCAGATATTCCGGTACAACTGACCCAACATACACAAATTTATGGCTCACTGAGGTAGAAAAAGCCTTTAGAATCCTTAACATTCTAGAAACTTACAAAGTTAGGCATGTTGTGTATCTTTCAAAAGGAAACACTGGCCATTGGTGGGCCATTGAAGAAGAGAAAATACCTAGTGTTGAGGTTGGATGACAGGAGTTCTGAAGTGTGTTTGTCAGTAGATACTTTCTCAGGACTTATCTCGATGAAAAAATCTCATAGTTTGAGCAGATTAAACAAGGACCAATGAAGATTAGTGAGTATGAAGCTAAGTTTATGGAGCTTCTACAGTTTGGTCCACACATGGCTACTACATAGGAGGAGAGGATTTGGAATTTTGAGAAGAGTCTGAATGTTGAGTTATCCACAACTGTAACTACTCTAGAGAATAGAGAGGGGTTTGCCACCTTTGTGGAGTCAGTGAGGAGGATAGAGAGGTTCGTGACTGAGAAACGTGAGGCTAACAATAGGAAAGGACCTACCAAATTCTAGGGACAAAGGTCTGGAAGTTTCAAGAAACCAAGGTTTCCTACAATATTAGCACCACCGAGGTAGAGTTAAAAAGGCTCTCAAATGCAACAGTTCAGCATTGGCACACAAGGATGTGGACATGCATCCCAAGTCAGTTTATCCACACCAAATAATAGAGCACGGAGTCAGAAATAGGGAATGACAAGATTCCATGCTATGAATTAGCCGGAGGTAGTAGTCAATCCACGAGTCATGATAGGTCAGATGGAATTTGTTTCATTCTGATATGTCTTCATCCTACTTCATATATGTTTGGATTGATTCGGGTGCTACACATTCCTTTATCACTTGAGAAGTGATTCATGACTACAATATGACTATCAGTCGTAGAGCAGATAATCTATTATTAGAAACTCTATTAGTCGGATCTGTAGTGTTGCGGGTGGTATGTTCTCCCTATGTTCTTTCTTGTTCTGAGAACAACATTTAGGTGGATCTTGTACCACTTGAGATGCATGGTTTTGATGTATGGATACCCTAGAAAAATATAAGGTTGTCTTGGATTGTGGTTCCAAGCAAGCTATGTTCACAGACAATGATGAGTCGTGGGCCTTTTAGGGGGACAAAAAGATTCTTCCAACCTATTTAGTGTCAACAATGGTAGCTGAGAGACTAATGTGATAAGGATATGAAGCATTCTTGGCACATGTGGTAGATGCCAAAGTAGAAAGTCCTAGTCATCCTGAAGTTCCTATTGTTAGGGAATTCAAGGATGTATTTCTTGAAGAATTTTCATATATTCCTCCACCTTGAGAGTTTTATTTTGAGATTAATCTAATTCTAGGTATGCAACCCATAGCCCAAACACCTTATAGGATGGCCCCTGCTGAGATGGCAGAACTCAAGAAACAGTTACATGAGTTGCTTGAGAAAGGTTTCATTCGACCGAGTACTTCTCCATGGGGTGCCCCAATTCTTTTTGTTGTAAAGAAGGATGGATCTATGAGATTTTTCATAGACTATAGACAACTTAACAAGGTGACTATAAAGAACAAATATCCTCTGCCAAGGATAGATGATCTATTTGACTAGTTGTGTGGTATGAAAGTGTTCTCTAAGATAGATCTAAGGTCAGGATATCATCAGTTATGTATCAAGGAGGATGACATACCCAAGTCAGCCTTTAGGACAAGGTATGGTCTTTATGAGTTTGTAGTTATGTCGTGTAAACTAACTAATGCACCAACAACATTCATGGAGCTGATGAATAGAATTTTCTGACTATTCCTTGATCAGTTCATAGGGGTCTTCATAGACAACATCCTGATATACATTAGAGATGGTCAACAACATGAACAACACCTTCGTCAAGCCTTGAATTTGTTGAGACAACACAAGCTATATGTTAAGTTTAGCAAGTGTGAGTTTTGGTTGTCAGAAGTGTCTTTCCTAGGACACCTTATATCTGCTTTAGGTATTCATGTTGATTCTAAGAAAGTGGAGTCTGTTATAGAATGGGAACAACCCAAGATACCAATTGAGATTCATAGTTTCCTAGATCTGGCAGGTTACTACATAAGGTTTATTAAATACTTCAGTTCTGTAGCATTACCCCTAACCAAGTTGCCCTGAAAAGAGGTTAATTTTGTATGGAATGGCAAATGTTAATGTTCTTTCAAGTTGTTGAAAGAATAGTTGACTAGTGCACCTATATTGGTTTTACCTGAGAAGGGAAAGGGATACATTATTTTTTGTGATGCCTCTAAGAATGGTCTAGGATGTGTGCTAATGTAGAGTGATCATGTTGTTTCTTTTACTTCCCGATAGCTTAAGAAACACGAATAGAATTATCCGACACATGATCTAGAGTTAGTTGTAGTGGTCCATGCATTGAAGATTTGGAGGCATTATCTTTATGGAGAAACTTGTCAGATTTTCACAGACCATAAAAACTTAAAGTACATCTTCTCACAACACGAATTGAATATGAGACAACACCGTTGGATGGAATTAATTAAGGACTACGATTGTACAATTGATTATCATCCACAAAAAGCTAATGTAGTGGTAGATGCACTAAGTAGAAAATCTTCATCTCCACCCATAGATAAAGCAAAGTTGAGTTCTTTAATGTACTTTAAACGGGACATGTTTGTCTCTTTAACAAATAAATGTACTATTAAAATTATCATTGTTAGCCAGATTGCTGACCGAGATGCATGTAAAACCTACTCCGAGATAACATATTAAAGAGGTACTATAGGATGATACTGTGATTTAGCAGATCATGTTAGATTATGGTAGTGAGAAACGAGACAGTTTTCATGAGTCAAAGGATGAGGTAGTATGTTACCATGGTAGGATGGTAGTACCTGATGCCAATGACTTTAGAAAGATAGTTATGGAGGAAGGTCAATCATCCATGTATGCAATGCATCCAGGGAGTACTAAAATGTATCATAAATTAAAAGAAGGAAATAGTTCTTGTGAAAGTTCTTTGACATGAAGAAGCCACATGGTAGTTGGAGGAAGAAATGAGGAGGAGGTACCCATCTCTTTCCCCTTGATATTTTGGGGACGAAATCACTGTTAGGGGTTGATAATTGTAACATCCCTGACCTGGGTTATGCCATAACCCTGGATATTTTGCTTAAGTAAGTTATTAATAAACTTGTTATAATCTTTTGAAAAGTAATTAAGACTCAAGGAGAGTTTCATTTTTAAGTTGGAGCTTATTTGCAATTTGTTTGTGCATTATATGATAGTTTGGGTGTAAATTGCAATTTACCCAAGATGAAGGGTTATACTGCAATATGTCACATTTGGATCGTGCCTCAAGTTCTTTAGCATCATAAGAGAGATAATGATGCTAAGAGGTGGCTTGTGGAAAGCCTAAGGGTCTGAAAGTCAACAAGGCTCTTAGAGGTAACTGTTTAGAAGTGGCACACAAGGACGTGGATATGCATCCCAAGCAGGTTCATCCACACCAAACAATAGAGCATGGAGTCGGAAAAAAGAAATACCAATATTCTATGCTATGAATCAGCCAAAGCCAGCAGTCACTCAATGAGTCATGACAGGTCAGATGAAATTGTTTTATTCTAATATGTCTTCATCCTACTTTGTATCTGTTTTCATTGATCCGAGTGCTACACATTCCTTTATCATTAGAGAAGTGATTCGTGACTTCAATATGATTGTTAGTCATAGAGTAGATAATTTTTTATTAGAAACACCGTTAGTCGGGTTTGCAGTGTTGTGGGAGGCATGTTCTCCCTATTTTCTTTCTTTTTCAGAACACAACAATCTGGTGGATCTTATACCACTTGAGATGCACAAGTTTGATGTAATTCTTGGGATGGATACCCTAGAAAAGTATAAGGTTCTCTTGGATTGTGGTTCCAAGCAAGCTATGTTTGCAGACAGTGATGAGACATGGGCTTTTTAGGGGGATAGAAATATTCTTCCAACATGTATAGTGTCAGTAATGGTAGCTGAGAGATTGATGTGACAAGGATGTGAAGCATTCTTGGAACATGTGGTAGATACCAAAGTAGAAAGTCCTAGTCTTCCTAAAGTTTCTGCTATCAAGGAATTCAAGTATGTGTTTCCTTAAGAATTTCTAGAAATTCTTCCACCTCGAGAGATTGATTTTGAGATTAATATAATTCTGGGTATGCAACCCATAGCCCAAACACCTTATAGGATGGCCCCTGCTGAGATGGTAGATCTTAAGAAACAGTTACAAGAGTTTCTTTAGAATGGTATGGTAGATCTTAAGAAACAATTACAAGAGTTGCTTTAGAATAGTTTCATTTCATTCGACTGAGTACTTCGCCATGGGGTTCTCTAGTTCTTTTTGTTAAAATAAGGATGGATCTATGAGATTATGCACAGACTATAGACATCTTAACAAGGTGACTATAAAGATCAAATATCCTCCATCAAGGATAGATGATCTATTTAACCAGTTACGTGGTGCAAAAATGTTCTCTAAGATAGATCTAAGGTCAAGATATCATCAGTTACATATCAAGGAGGATGACGTACGTAAGTTAGCCTTTAGGACAAGGTATTGTTATTATTAGTTCATAGTTATGTCGTTTGGACTAACTAATGCACCAATGGAGCTAATGAATAGAATTTTCTAGCCATTCCTTGATCAGTTCATAGTGTTCTTCATATACGACATCCTGATATATAGTAGAGATGGTTAAAAACATGAACAACACCTTTGTCAAGCCTTGACTTTGTTGAGACAACACAAGCTATATGCTAAATTTAGCATGTGTGAGTTCTGGTTGTTAGAAGTGTCTTTCCTAGGACACATTATATTTGATTTAGTTATTTGTGTTGATCCTAAGAAAGTGGAGTCTATTGTAGAGTGGGAACAACCCAAGACACCAACTAAGATTCGTAGTTTCCTAGGTTTGGCAGGTTACTACAGAAGGTTTATTAAAGACTTCAATTCTGTAGCATTACCCCTAACTAGGTTGACTAGGAAGGAGGTTCCTTTTGTTTGGAATGACAAGTGTCAACGTTCTTTCCAGTTATTGAAAGAAAGGTTGACTAGTGCACCTGTGTTGGTCTTACCTGAGTAGGGAAAGAGATACATTGTTTTCTTTGATGCCTCTAAGAATGGTCTAGGATGTGTGCTAATGCAGAGTGATCATGTAGTTTCTTTTGCTTCCTGACAGCTTAAGAAACACGAGGAGAATTGTTTGACGCATGATCTAGAGTTAGCTATAGTGGTCCACACATTTAAGATTTGGAGGGATTATCTTTATGGCGAAACATGTAAAATTTTCACAGACCATAAAAACTTAAAGTACATCTTCTCACGACACGATTTGAATATGAAACAACACCGCTAGATGGAATTAATCAAGGACTATGATTGTACAATTAATTATTAGTTAGGAAAAGCTAATGTAGTGGAAGATGCACTAAGTAGAAAATCTTCATCTGCACTCATAGATAAAGCACAGTTGAATTCTTTAATGTGCTTTAAACGGGACATATTTGTCTCTTTGAGACAAATAAATGTACAGTTAAAAGAATCTTTGTTAGCCAGATTTCTGGCCGAGTTGCATGTGAAATTGACTCTAAGATAATAGATTAAAGAGGCACAACAAACTGACATTGTGATTTAGCAGATCATGTCAGAGTATGTTAGTGATAAATGGGATAGTTTCCTTGAGTCATAGGATGAGGTAGTTTGTTACCATGGTAGGATGGTAGTACCTGATGGTATAAAGATAGTTGTGGAGGAAGCTCATTCATCCATGTATGCAATGCATCCAGGAAGTACTAAAATGTATCATAACTTAAAAGCAGGACATAGTTCTTGTAAAAGTTCTCTGGCATCACCGTGGCATTGAAGAAGCCACATGAGAGCTATAGGAAGAAATGTGAAGGAAGTACCCTTCTCTTTTCTCTTGAGATTTTGGGGACAAAATCCATGTTAGGCGTTGATAATTGTAACATCCTTGACCTGGGTTATGCCATAACCCTAGAAGTTTTTCTTAGTAAGTTATTTTTTTTTAATTTTTTTAAAAGTAATTAAGACTCAAGGAGAGTTTAATTTTCAATTTGGAGCTTATTTGCAAACTATTTGTGCATTATATGATAGTTTGGGCATAAATTGCAATTTACCAAAGATGAGGGGTTATATTGTAATATGTCACATTTTGAATGTGTCTGAAGTGCTTTATCATTATAAGAGAGAGAATGATGCTAAGGGGTGGCTTGTGGAAAGCCTAAGTTCCAAGTTGGAGCTTGTTTGAATAATGCTTGTGCCTTGTGTACCAATTTTGGTGCAAATTGCAATATAACCAAAATGAAGGGCTAATATGCAAATTAACACCTCCAGAGAATAGAGAAAGAAAGAGGAACCATGTTTGAATCATATTTGAGTGGTGGTATTCATGGTGATGAAAAGACCGAGAAGAGATGTATTGTTGAAACCCTAATTGAGTTGTATAGAGTTGTAGAGCTTATATGGGAATGCCTATCGGCCAAGAAGCCATAGAGGAGGTCCCATATCGTTTTGTCAACTCTTGGAAAAAGATATAATGAGTTAAGCACCTCAAGAAGGTGATGGATATCGGTTTACAACTTTCCTTGGAAAAGTTGTATCAGTTTCTGAGTAAAGTGATGTTGGGTTTAAATATCTTATTCAACAAGATAACTAATGGCCAAAATCTTATCCCTAGATTATTAGCAAGAGTTTTGTGTGTCAAGATAAATATGTGTGCATGCATCGACACGTGTCAACCCATGCATCGACATGTGTCACCTAGTAGTATAAGGTGATGACACCTCTTATGCACTCTCTCGCACGAGCCTCAATTATATATACTACTCCTTTCACCAACTAGTGAAACTTTTTGAATCCTACAATTCTCTTTCTCTTAGATATCATGCATAGTAGTTGAGGATCAAGGAGTAGTGGGAGCCTTAAGCTTAAGGTGAAGCCATGGCCATCATCAACCTTGGTTGAAGCATGAATCTCGGGTTGTGATTCTTCTTTTCTTTTCTTCTTTACCAAGTTCTTATCTATGGTGATTCTTTGCATATAGAGGAGTTGTGAACAAGTCTTGGATCTTTGATAATTTCATCTTATTCACCTTGAATCTTGCTATACTTGTTGATCTACTTTCAATTTTGATTTTTCTTGAATGATTTATGATTCTATGAGTTCTAATAGTTTTATAGGACTATTTTCCGTGAACTAGAATAGTAAGGGACGAAAGTCTAGAGCTTGATTATTTTGACATCATCATGTCACAGACATAAATCGGGTTGAAGAACCTCTAACCCGATATGGTAATCAAACCCATTATACCTTATAACTCTACTTCCCTATCTTTATTTACATTTGGGTTGGTTGAAAAAGGACTAACCAATTATCTAGGCTGGCACTCAATACATGGTAGGTTGATACTTTGAAGGTTTGAAAAGGTATGAGCATAAGGGTCTAATCCAATATGCAAAACCCTACAATTGAGTAACCCGATATAAGTGACACACACACACCACTTGGATGATATGGTGGTAAGTACAAACCTCTTAGATGATATGGTGGTAAGTACACACCTCTTGGACGATATGGTGGTAAGCACACACATGTAGAATGACAAGGTGATAAGCACACACCTCTTAGATGATATGGTTATAAGCATACACCTCTTGGACAATATGGTGATAAGCACACACCTCTTGGATGATATGGTTATAAGCACACACCTCTTAGATGATATGGTGATATGAACTCACCTCTTGGACGATATGGTGGCAAGCACACACCTCGTGGATGATATGGTAGTAAGAATACACCTCTAGCCCAATATGGTGGAAGCACCTCAAAACTAATATGGAGGTAAGCACCTCAAATTCAATATACTTGATTGTGTAACACATGAAGTGTGTTATGTCAAATGATACATTAAGATGTAAAATCTTTTAATGCATTTTGATTGTTGTAGGACAATATACCTTGAGAAAAGGGTTGAGACATCTTAATAAAGTATGATGTAATCAATATCCTAGTGAGGATGAGAGAGAAACCCATACTTTGTGTGATAATCATTTAATGATAAATGATGCGAATAAACAAGTATGATTGAATACTTATAATATCAATGTCTGCCCCTAAGATGTGTGAAGCTATGAATTAGGGTTTTGATTCTTGATATTATGAACTTGAAACCATAATCATCTAAAAAGGGAAATCCTAACCCTAATAATCGGAAGGTTGTATTTCTCTTGTATTGCATGGTGATGATATGTACTTGATATTGTCTTCACCATGAAATACTAGCCATGCAGGTATCATGAGATGATGAGCATAGCCAGGTATGAGCTATGATGTTTCATATGATATAGATTAAATACGCTTTGTGAGCCATCTGAAATACTTGTGGAACAATTATAATGTATACTTGGGTCTGAGGAATTAAATGTAATAGTTACTTGGTAAGAGGTAACAATGTTTAGTGATGAACTAAGGGTTTGAATACCCAGATCTAGTAATCATGATGATGATAATGTTAAGGGATGAGAATCCCCAATAATGTGAGAAGGGACTAAGATCTCGAGTATTATGCATTCAATGTCTTCCAAAGATTATGAAAGTACTTGATTAATGTATTACACTTTTCTTTGTAGAATTTGTTATAATTCATACTTTTAGCTTAGATGATGCTAAAAGATATTGTTTGCACCTAATTAATCAAGTGGAACCTTATCATGTAGTTGCCCTAGCCATAGATCCATTCAGTGTAAAAAAAATTTGAATGGTGAAATGAGTTTAACTTAGAGAGCATATTTTTGAATATGTGGGGGTGATGGGAAAAATATCATTATGTCCAAATAGGGGTCGTTGTGTGATCTTCCCTCATTATCATAAGAGTATGGCTATATGCCATGACTCAATATTAATATATTGGGGTTGCGGTGTGATCTAGCTGGAGAGAGTGCATGTTGTGGATATAACTCTATAGAGAAGATGCCACTATACACTGGCAAGCTAATTGCAGTCTGAAACGTGATGTCACTGCCAGTGGTGTTGTACTAACCGAGACATGTGAGGTCTTGGAAGCTAGATCTTCCTTTGACCTTCTATGGTACCGATGCTTTACGTAGCCATGGTCGATTGGAGCATGAGTGATATACCTCATCTCCTCAGGGCATAAGTGTGATTTTAAATTTGTAATCAGCCTTGTAGCATATTTACTTAAGGATTGAATATGGAAACATTGTTTGATGTTACACTACTTTTATACATATTAAATGGATAGATGTTATATGTGTTCTTGGTATTCCTTATAAAGTGAATAGATTTTTTATTTCTCTATCATAGATAGCTGCATTGCTTTAAAAGATGATATTGCTCTGTTCTACTTATAAATAGAGATTTAGCTTGATTATTAATATATAAGATCCTCTGCTTAGTTTTATACTATTTCCCTATGATAATAATATTGTTTGCGGAGTGTTATACCTCTCAATGGGACTTTTGTCTCACCATGTTGGTCCCAACATTTTTAGGTTGACGTGGCTGAGGAGGTAGAGACCGTACTGTAGAGGGAGGACAACAACAATAGGGACATCAGTAACAGCTCAGGTTAAGTGTGTTGTCTGTTGTGTCTTGTAGATAGAAGTCCTATGTGTCCTCTCTATACTCTTAGGTCCTTGGGAGTAGTACGTAATGGTTTTATAAATGATATGAGATTTTGGATGGTATGTCTCGAGGTTTTATGTTGCTTATGTATATGTTTGGGCAAAGCAACTGGTATATGATATCCTCAAGATGAGATGGTGCAATGTATGTACAATGTAAACCATGATGTCACTAGTACATAACCGACCTTTAGTGTCGGTTATTTAAGGCCTTTAGTGTTGGTTTCTAAGCGACACCTATTAGGGCGATGCTAAAAGCCCAACCGTTACACGTCGGTTCAAAAACCAACACCAAAACCCTTCACGCGCCACCGAAAACACGCCAGCATGGCACTATAGGCGTCAGTTATTAGATAAGCTACCAACGCCATATACCTTCGTGCCACAGAAGGGTGCCATCTTGGGCACTATCAGCGTCAGTTATTAGATAAGAAACCGACGTAATATAACTCCCAACACGGCCGTGCTGGCCAGCACGGCCGTGGTGTCTGGTCCGCTGCCATGGTCGTGCACTCCCAACACAGCCGTGCTGGCCAGCACGACCGTGGTGTCTGGTCCGCTTCCACGGCTGTGCTGGCCAGCACGGTCGTGGTGTTAAGGAAATAAATGTCGGTTACTATTAGAAACTGACACTGTAACGATGTGGCATCGGTTTTATACAAATAACCGACGCCTATTTTTTGTTTTTTTTTCTATCAGTCTGTAGATCTACTGTATGGCTGGTCGCAGGATGAGAAACCTGCAGTTCAGTTATGAACTATAGGTTTTACGACATCCATTGATATCAGCCAACAAAAAGCCACAAACCTGCAAAATTAACAACAAAAATATTCACACATTTAGCAATGCAACTTGCAGTTCCATTTGATTTTCACACATTTAGAAACATTCATGTAGCTAGCAATCTGTAGTTCCATTCATTTTCACATTCACACATGTAGAAACATTCATATAGCAACCAACAGTTTCATTCATTTTCACTCAGACACATGTAGAAACATCTAGACATGTAAAAACATTCACATATATTATAATTCAGAAATTCATTTACAAAATAGCATTCTTTAGTCATTATTCGCTATCAACATCCCAATTGTATCTTAAAACCCCCACTATTTGTATGGTTGTTGCCCATTCTTCTCTTACTTCATTTAATTATCCCATCGTATAGGGAGTATGTACATCTGGTAAGGCCGTTCCTGTAGTGTGGTTAGTTTTAAACACATGTAAAGAGAATGATGTATATATATAATTAATGAGCTATAAATAAGATTGATATATTTCATATTATCTAATGAGACTATATAATACCTCAGCAATACAATCGATGTCCATTGCGGCATATTTGATAATCATCTGCATAAATCGCATCACATGGTATCCACATGCCCATCCATTGTCTTGTGTAGCACACTATAAATTCAAACATACAAAATATTAAAAAATACAACTAATTAAGCATTGTTCACATAAATAATATATACATATATTGCAGTCGGGAACTTACTTTCATGTTCTTACAAATTATTGGTTGGTTCTTTTTTATGGGGAACTTTCCTCCAGCCTTTTTGAACTCATCAAAACCCCTACATGTTAATGTAACACAGTACATTGCATAATTAAATAGTAATGTAATAACATATGTTAACGAATATGAAAATGAAATATTTCTCACCGGAATAATGCCATTTTCATTATGTGTCCATATTTTGTATTCAATTTACTCCCCTTAGGATCTAGATAATAGATCGTGAACGTCTCAGGGACAATAACCAGTAACTCCCAATGCATACTGTTGGTATGTATGCCCTGAGAGCCAATCATGGGATGATTGGTGGGATACATTAAGATTGATTTGATAAACATCAAAGGCAAGCTTCCAATTCTTTCTGGTTCAGTCATATGAGATAGTGATAGAACAGATTGAATCTCTAGAGAATGACTGTACTCAATGACGTATGCTTTCAGGTTAAGGACCTGAACGATGAGATCATACGGATGCTAAGAGTTTGTACATTCTTGTTATGTCCCTAGTCGGATGTCATTGTGGAAGGTAGATAGACAGCAATGACACACAAGACTAGATTGTGGTGTTGGTTGATGACAGAATCTCATTAGTCATGATATAGAGATATCAAACCAAACACATAGGTACTTGTTAGAGAACAAGTGTACCGGACAGACCCACCGTGAGTTTGACACATGGAACCATAAGATGGTAGTCACAGTCAGTACTCACAGTGATGGTGGTGAGTGTGATTCTTAGACCTGAAATCACTGCACTCAACACATGTCGTTGGGCACACTTTGACATCATCAAACGCAGTCCTGAAACATGGGTTGTTATAAAGGTGATGATTGGGTGGCTTTGACACATGGGGCTTTTGAGGGGTGAGTGATATATATGGGATTTGTCCCTCCTGAGGGAGTTTGATATCCAAGGCCACTTGATGAGTAGGATTGAGATAGGCGTGCGCACGCATGTGTCAATCAGTATGTGATATTGATGTCATACATATCTCCTTCAATCTACTCTGAGATCAAGAAAGTGAATGAATGTTGACAGGATGATTGCTCCATGCCTTGAGTTCATTCGGGATATCAGTGACAAAGGAATTATACATTCACTGTAACACCATTCACGGATTGTAGGATGAAAGTTGTTCTCCAACTTTCTACTTTCACTTGGGTAGCAATGATGTGTGACTAGGCACCGCTCTTTGCTTGTGAAGTCATAAGTGTTATGGACTTTCACTGCCAACGTGAAATGGACCTGCAGGGTCACACACATAGGATTTAACCTGGAAGAGGAGTTTTGTCCACAAAGCAATGTTTAGATTGATTACTAAAGGAGTTTAGTAGTTCAATTAAACACTCAATCAGTCGATAGCTCAATATCATATGGTTCAAGGTGTTGGACGCATTGATTGGAGTATCGGATTGATTGAAATCGCAATTGACTGATTTTGCCCAACCTGTGCTCCCAACCGATCGGCTCATGTGATGAACCGGTCGGCTGAGGTGCTGAACTGGTCGGCTGGAGTGTCCAGGCCGATCGGCTCATGCCCAGGTTGAAACGACCGGTTCAAAAGTTGAACCGATCAGCTCAACTGGTGCAACCGACC
This sequence comes from Alisma plantago-aquatica, assembly GCA_963693085.1. NCBI lineage: Eukaryota > Viridiplantae > Streptophyta > Magnoliopsida > Alismatales > Alismataceae > Alisma > Alisma plantago-aquatica. The sequence continues at coordinate 499,023,379 of OY856413.1, read as the reverse complement.
AGTTGGGAAAGTCATGTCGGCAAGAATTTTCCTTTGGTTTCAAATTGCCCAATTCGATTGGGAATAACATTGGTATTCGATACCAATTGAGAATGAAACAAGGAAACTCTTTTTGAGCCGGATTAGGACCATGAACCGATCGGTTCAGGGCACCAACCGATCGGTTGGAGTGCCCCAAACGATCGGCTCAGGTCCAACCGATCGGCTCAATGGCCGAACCGATCGGTTCAGATGTGAACCGATCATTTCAAGTTGCGAACCGGTTGCTTTTTGTGAAAAATTCTCGAACCCTTCTACTCCTGCTTTAGTCCTATATTGTCGGGCACAGAGAACCCTGTCCCATGACCCACCTATATATATAGGGGTATTGGGGGCTTCTCAAAGTACAACTCAATGCAAGCTGGTTGCTTTGTGAAGTTGTCGTTCTCTCTGGTTTTGGTAACCGTGAGAGATCCCGAGCAAGTGCTTCCCACAAAAGGGAGGTGCAACAAGGGAAGGACAACTACAGTTGCAACTGGTAGTAGGAGAGTGTGTTGGCGACTAGTACGTCAACAGGAGGGTGCGACTCCTTCCACTTCCTTGTGGGACAAGGAGAGTGGAGTTCCAGGTGGTCCGCGTGGACTACTACAGAGGCGGGAGGACACTGCCGCTTAGGAGGACAACTGTCATCCGACAGTCCGGTAGGAGGAGGAGTCGTCAGTCCCAGTGCGACCAGGAGTTGCACAGACACCGTCCAAGACCGGAGTTGAAGACCGCGCATTGCGTGAGGTATTGTCTCCGAGCAAGCCTCGGGACAAGGTATGATTCCACAAACCATCCTTTCCTATTATATAGACGTTGGCGCGTTTCCTCGGTATGGGTTGGGGGAGAAAATTTTTTGTTTCCGCTGCCTTCTCTGTCTCCCCTAGGACCCTACACATACCACTAGAGGTAAATAAGTTAAAAATTAATAACTCAAAATCCACAATAAAAATCTAATTTTCTTAAGTCCAAATTATAATAAGCAAAGTAAACTTACTCTACATTGAATGGAGCCATTATCACCGTCTTCTTATTTTGAGAAAAAATTGTAAAAGCCTCACAGCAGTATTGTTGAACTGACGAAGGTTCTTTAGATACTAGACTAATCAAAGATGGAATCAAAAATCCTACATGTTCGAATGCAAAATCTGCACATATCTTATCTAAGTAGCTGCAACATATGTATTAATTACGCATGCAAAAATAAATAAGAAACCAGATCACCAGATCCTACACAAGGTATATGGATGTATAAAGAAGATCTCACCTTATCCATAGCACTATCACAGATGTATTTAGCCAATCATATCGAAACAACTCCAAAATATCTTATATAAATAGTTTGCTTTCGTATGATTGACCTACAACATCTGAAATCTATAGAAACAGTTATAGGGCAATTTATATCATGTTCACCTAACCATATTGCCATACCCCTACAGTTAGGACCTAACGGGACAGGTAGATCCTGTGGAACCCAACTGGGTAATGTAGGAGGTGGAAGTGGAGGCCTAGATGCTGTGGGTGTCTTCTTTTTAACCTGTATATATATATATAATAATTTCAGATCAACTGACATCATATACACACACTAACAATTTAACGTAATGTAAATTTACCATACAGTTTCAGTAAAGATGACATCCTCTTTTAGCCACAATATCACTCCACCTTCTGCCTCACCAAGCGTTTCACAATCTGGGTGGGCATATGGCAATGGAAGATCCATCTACTTAGGGAATATATGTACTGGGCTCACACGAATCCAACCAGTTGGTAATGGAGACCCATGAAACATTTCCCCTGGTAGGGATGGGTAAGCCGACGCCTCTGCAATGAGATATTCATTAACTTTTAGATGACATGGCTTCAACCCCTACAAATTTTTGTGTAAAGAATGTTATATACATATATACATATCATCTTTTTTTGAAATGACTACAATTTCATATATACATATCATCTTGAAAACATATCATCTTGAATAAAAAAACTAGTTACTATGTCATAAAAATACTTACAGCGGATTTGCTAGGTGGTGGGTCTACATGATTACTCCCAACCTCTGTGGCTTCTTCGAGTTTCCTATCAAATAGCTTATCTACCTATACATGGATAAAAGAAATGTCAAATTCTAATTATTGAATTTTCTTTTACAGTAACATCTACAAGGAAAAAATATGTTACCTCTTCTTGTGAAAGTCCCACTTTTGGGACATGTTTGCGCTGGGATGGTGATGCGATGATTTTGAGTCGCATTTGTAGACCGATTTCATATGTGTTTTGTGCCTTAATTACTCATTTTTATGGATATTATTGCATAATTCACTTTATTTGGTCTCTGCCATCATTTTATATCAAATCCCCTTTATTTCATTATTTTAAGCATTATTGATCATCTTATCATAAATCGTGTGGATTTATTTGGTCTTGTTGTGCGATTTTAGGAAAAACAAGTATCTACATCCGTCGATACCATCGACGGATGTCGATACCATCGACCAGGCCACAGGTTGTCAGCCGAGAAGAGCAATACAGAGTCGATACCATCGACACCCAAGTCGATGGCATCGAGATGTCTCCAGGCTGCGGGCGAGGATGAAGTCGATACCATCGACGAAAGTCGATGCCATCGACTCAAGGAGAGCTACAGCGTCGCTAAACGACAACAACCGACGCTAAAGGAGTCGATACCATCGACACGCAAGTCGATGGTATCGAGATCACCACAGGCGCTCAGAATAAAAGAAAGGAAAGCTGCCGCTAATCCGCTGGGTCGATACCATCGACCCGCGTCGATGGTATCGACGCCGGCAGATATGCGTTGGATCTGTTTTGATCTCGATCGGACGGCTGTTGTTATTTGACGACCTAATTAGGGACTTATACCTAATGACGGCCGCCCAGATGGGGGGATCATCTCATTTGTAGATTGCACGAGTGCCGAGGAGGAGAGAAAGGAGAACGGAGGCCGAGAAGCTCATCCCGGGTGATTCGGACGCTGCCGAAGACAATTTCCACCACCGACAGGCGGGGAAAGCTTGGGTTCTACGCCAAGGATCCACCGGTTCTTCTCCGTTCAGGGGTTTTTCCCATCTATTTCACATTTTTCTTATGAATTCCCCAATTTCTACCATGTATTCGTGTAAGATGAACATGAGAGGTTAAAACCCTCAATCTTTAGGACCGGGAGTAGCCCGGGGATACATTGTATGATGATTTTAGATTGATAATTCATATTTTTCTCTCATATCCGTGGTATAAATTTGTTTTCTCTATTGCTATTGTTATGCTTGATCACCATAATAATAAATTAATGCCCTTAATCACTTCGACAGAAGGATTAACGGTTGAAAAGAGACGAATTCTACATTAATTAATAAAACCCTTGACAAAGGAGTTGTAAAATTAATGGTGGGAACTGAGGGACCGATCTTAATGCGCTTAGTTTAGGGGAATGATTACTATGACGATGGAATCAACCTAAATCTAAGTAGTGGATTACACCACGACAGTGGGTAATTCTCATTTCAGGCCACTACCCGGATAGAGAGAGAAGTGTGAGGAATTATATGAAATCTAATACAATGTTGACCCGCGGTGAAACCGCCATCCTAAAGATATCCCTTTTAATTGATTAAATTAACCTTTAATCGATTGTTTTCTTTGTTTGATTTTTATTTTCTTTTAATTTGAACAACAAAACCCTACTTTGTTAATCGGCCTAGCTGATTGCGATTAGTTAGTAGAAGTCTCCAATAATTCACGTATCCCTGAGTTCGACTCGGGCCTCACAAGGCCTATATTACTCGACGCGTATACTTGCGTTTAAGCGCGTAGTAAAATACACGTCAAGTTTTTGGCGCCGTTGTCGGGGATACGGCGAATTATTGGCACTTTGAGTGCTAAGAGCGGCCATTCTAGGCCACATTTTTTTTTATTTATTTTAAAACAATTTCAAAAAATTCCTTTATTTCTCTATAATTGTGTTGACTCGTTCAAAGCATTGTACTGAACCCCTATTTCCATTTTTTTAGGTACTTTGCATGGTGCACACACGTAGTCGAGACTACGTGAATTGCACACTTGAGGTTCCATCTGCGGGACCAGAGGACGAGGACAACTACGAGGAGGAACACCACAGTGATATACATTCTGAATCTGAGCCGGAACAAGAAGAAGTAATGGCTGAAGCACAGACAATATGGGAGAAGATCAAGGCGTCTTCTTCCTCTGCATCAAAGGGGCCTATAAAGAAACAGGGGCTAAACATACCTACATACAAGATCGACCCAACACTGATTAACTTGGTCAAATCCAATGCATTTCATGGGTTGAAGAATGAAGATCCAGTGGCCCACATCAGCCAGTTCGTGGAAAACTGTGATATGGTGAAGATAGATCGATTTCCACAGGATGTGCTCTACCTCAAGTTATTCCCGAGTTCCTTGGCTGGAGTGGCAAGAGAGTGGCTTCATAACCTCGATGACGAGTTTGTTGAATCATGGGATCACATGGTGGAGGTTTTCTTCGAGAGGTTCTTCCCTCCTGAGAAGACCAATGATATGATCCGGAAGATTCATAATTTCACCCAACAGGCGGGTGAAACCTATTCTGAGACTTGGGAGCGATTTCAAGTCATGTTGAGGAGATGTCCACATCATGGACTGGACAAGGAAACCCAAGTGAAGATCTTCTACTTTGCTCTCTCCGAGCATGATAGAAGCAATTTGGACTCGGCCGGTTCAGGATTTTTCTTGAACAACACCGATACCAGATGTTGGGAGATACTAAAAAACATGGCTAGGAAGCAGTCATGGGGTGACAGAGGTGCCGTGGAACATGTCAAAGCTGCCGGTGAATCCAGAATAGTGAGGGAGCTGAATGATAAGTTAGATCTTCTAGCCAAGAAGGTGTTAACTAAGGAGGATGCATCTGATGATGGGGAGGCCCAAGTGAAATTCATGCAACAACAGGGCTATAGAAACAATGACTATTCATGGAGAAAGGATAAAAAGTTTTCTTGGAAGGATCCGAATAACTTTCTACAAGATCCGGATGCAAAGCCACAACCGAGAGCTGAAGATAAAAATACTGAATTGCTAAGCCAAATGGTCCAGCAAAATCAAGAGATGATGGCCATGTTTGGAAAACAATTGCAATCTCAAGGTGATATTCTAACCAAGTTTGGGCAGACGCTGCAAAGTCATGGAGCACAGATGCGGGCATTAGAGACCACTGTGGCTCAGATTTCGAGTGAAGTGGCGGCCATCAAGCACGCCAATCTACAGAAACCGGCTGAGATTGCGCATGTGCCACAAGCACATCATCATGTCAAATACATGTCGGTGGTAAGAAATGAGGAATTTCAGGTGCAAGAAGCTATAGAAGAAAGAAAAATGACGTTTAATGTGAATGCAACACCGGCGTTACCGTATCCACGCACTTACTATAGATTGCCGGGCGGAAACCATTTCTTCAGAAAATCAGAGAGAGTTGTTAGTATGGTCTCTCCATCTAGGCAAGAGGAGCAGGTGCAGGTTGTTTGTGCACATGTGGAGACATCTAAGGCGAGAGAGGAACCACAACAAGCTGATACTTTTGAGGATGTCTTGCCAAATCCCATGCCGGAGGGAGTAATAGAAGCAAGCTTAGGGGAGGTACCCCCGAAAAGCTCTTATGTGCCACCTCATAGGCGTGTTGAGGCAGCAGATGTGTCAAATCCGGTAAATCCGAAGTCAAAGAAAGAGCATCGTCACTTTAAAAAATTCCTGGAGATTTTCCGAAAACTCCACATCAATATTCCATTAGTGGAGATGATCGAGAAAGTACCCGCCTATGGGAGGTTCATCAAGGAAATCATTAATAAGAAGAGGCGGATAAAAGATGATGAAATTTATTGGATGAATGAGACGGTGAGCTCTATGATTCACGGGAATTCACCAAAGAAGAGAAAAGACCCAGGAGGTTTTTACATTCCGTGTTCAATAGGTGGTCAACATGTTTCTAAAGCACAATGTGATTCCGGCGCTAGTATAAATCTCATGCCTTTGGCTACTTTTCATAAGCTAGGGTTAAAAGAGATAAAGAGTTCAGCCGCAACAATTGAATTGGCGGATGGGTCTACCGTGAGACCCTATGGAGTATGTGAAGATGTTCTAGTCAAGGTTGACCGATTCAAATTTCCGGTGGACTTCGTCGTCATAGACATGCCACCACTCCAAAGCTGCGAAATTCTCTTAGGAAGACCGTTTCAAGCAACGACAGATGTTGTTACTGCTTTAGGGAGAGGTACTCTGTCCTTGGGCATTGGAGGAGAGCGTGTTGAATTTAGATTACCGAATGACCCTCCAAGTGCAATCCTCAAGGTGAAGAGATGACAATCGTCACACCGTCTAGCCTAAGACGCTAAAGAAGGGCGCTTGGTGGGAGGCAACCCAACCATCGGTACATTAGGATAGTTTAATTTTAGTCATAGATTGCTTTTATTTCGTTTAAATTTTAGTGTAAAGAAGATACCTTGATCCGTTTGTTAAATGTGCAGGAACAGGCAGGGTCGATACCATCGACACATCAGTCGATGGTATCGACATGGGTTCAGGTTGACACCAGCAGAAATCGCACTGCGTCGATACCATCGACGTGTACGTCGATGGTATCGACATACCTACAGGCAGGTTGCACAATAAAGGTCGATGGTATCGACATGCCAGTCGATACCATCGAGATCTCTGGAGATTTTCAGAAGAAATTGACTCAGTGGAGTCGATACCATCGACGGGTGTGTCGATGGTATCGACATTTTCAAGTGAAAAAGGCGGCGGCCGGACTCGCGAGGCAGTTGCCCTAATCAGCGAGTCGATACCATCGACTTCCGTCGATGGTATCGACGGGCACACAGCAGTGTCGGTGTCAGTTATTCAAGATGGGGTTATTGGAAAAATGCAGTCACATCGTCCAGAGCAAATCCGGATCGCACGACCCACCTCCACCACCATCGGACTGATCGGGTATCACTGTTCCACCCTTAAGTTGGTTTTTGACTATGAGGCCATAGTCGGATTCAAGCTTAGGGGGGTGGCTGGAACAGCTCTATCTTTTATCTTTTCTTTAGTTGTTTTTAGTTTCTGCTTTGTTATTTGTTTTTGCAATTTTAAGTTTTTATTTGTTTTTCTTTAGTTGTTTTTATCTTTTATCTTTTCTTTAGTTGTTTTTAGTTTCTGCTTTGTTATTTGTTTTTGCAATTTTAAGTTTTTATTTAGGATCCACATCTATCTAGTGTAATCGTGGATGTCTTAAAAATTGTCATCTCACTGTTTTCATGAGAAATTTAAGGGAATTTAAAAAATTTTGTGTCTTTTGGATAGCTTAACTTGGTTGTCCTTGGGGAACTTATTCTATGAAAATGATTGATTATGTCAACTTTGAAGCAATATGTCATACCCACACCTGCATTGACTCATGAAAAGTGGATAGTAACGGTTGTTTGAGCCTAACCTAATCAAATGGTAATGAGACCTTAATCAGATGTAAGAGAAAGAACCCTTTAAACTACTACACATGTCAATAAGGAGGGACACATAATTTTCTTTTAAGGTTCAGTCACTTAATCTTGTGATCATTCCACCCCATTTTCTATAATCCACCCAAGAACTGGAAGTAAAGTGCAGTTTCAATTTCTTTTGTGTGCTTAGCATGTAGATAGGATTTGCATTGTTATTTTCATGTTTTTGCATCGAATAATGAAAAAAAAAATATATAGTGATACATGCACATTACCCTTAGGTGCATGTCATGTAGTTGCACTCACAATTTCATGATTTTCATGCATAAGCACACCATGTATCTCAGTTTTCCTAAATAGGTGATCTAATTTGTTCCATACCCTCGAAATAAAGCAAAGATCTCCAATTGGAAAGAAAATGGCCTTATACATGTATCTCTAAGCAATTATGGATATATGGGCAAAGAAAAAAAAAACAGAAGAAAAAATTCTGGAAAAAAAATATAAATGTTAGAAAAAGAAAGAAAAGGAATAAGAGGGAGAAAGGAATGATATCACTTGTATAATAAAGGGGAATTGAGTACATGATGTGGCTTGAGTAGATTTCTATCTCATTGTGAGGTAGAAGGTTAGTGCATGCATCATTCCACCCACTTTTAGGCAGTAGGGCATTCTTAATGTGCATTTGTATCATTTAGGGCATTTTGTTATATGCATTTTGAAACTGTGTAATACTTCCAAATTCTCCCATGAACCACCCATTCCATCCACCCGTTGCTCGGATTGGTAGGCCACCGTGATTTTCTCCTCACTCATGTTTATCAGGAGAACTGCTTCCATGTAGATGGTAGTTAGGGCAAGCAACGTAGTGTAGGTGATCACAAGATGCACCATGGCTGAATCGGCGAACTTTATTATGATAACTGCCTTATGTGATAGTGTTCATCAGTTTGAAGGATAATTTCTTTTATTGATGGTTATTGTCGCCTATAGGGTAATTACTGTTCTGTGATTAGGGTAGGCCGGTTTGAGAACGTCCAGTGGGAGTCATTTGTGAGGTGGGTTGGTGTTTTGATTGTTAGTTGACATTCGCAATTCTATTCTAAGGATTAGTTGCTCGAGGGTGAGCAATGTTTAAGCTTAGGGGAGTTTGATGCGATGATTTTGAGTCGCATTTGTAGACCGATTTCATATGTGTTTTGTGCCTTAATTACTCATTTTTATGGATATTATTGCATAATTCACTTTATTTGGTCTCTGCCATCATTTTATATCAAATCCCCTTTATTTCATTATTTTAAGCATTATTGATCATCTTATCATAAATCGTGTGGATTTATTTGGTCTTGTTGTGCAATTTCAGGAAAAACAAGTATCTACATCCGTCGATACCATCGACGGATGTCGATACCATCGACCAGGCCACAAGTTGTCAGCCGAGAAGAGCAATACAGAGTCGATACCATCGACACCCACGTCGATGGCATCGAGATGTCTCCAGGCTGCGGGCGAGGATGAAGTCGATACCATCGACGAAAGTCGATGCCATCGACTCAAGGAGAGCTACAGCGTCGCTAAACGACAACAACCGACGCTAAAGGAGTCGATACCATCGACACGCAAGTCGATGGTATCGAGATCACCACAGGCGCTCAGAATAAAAGAAAGGAAAGCTGCCGCTAATCCGCTGGGTCGATACCATCGACCCGCGTCGATGGTATCGACGCCGGCATATATGCGTTGGATCTGTTTTGATCTCGATCGGACGGCTGTTGTTATTTGACGACCTAATTAGGGACTTATACCTAATGACGGCCGCCCAGACGGGGGGATCATCTCATTTGTAGATTGCACGAGTGCCGAGGAGGAGAGAAAGGAGAACGGAGGCCGAGAAGCTCATCCCGGGTGATTCGGACGCTGCCGAAGACAATTTCCACCACCGACAGGCGGGGAAAGCTTGTGTTCTACGCCAAGGATCCACCGGTTCTTCTCCGTTCAGGGGTTTTTCCCATCTATTTCACATTTTTCTTATGAATTCCCCAATTTCTACCATGTATTCGTGTAAGATGAACATGAGAGGTTAAAACCCTCAATCTTTAGGACCGGGAGTAGCCCGGGGATACATTGTATGATGATTTTAGATTGATAATTCATATTTTTCTCTCATATCCGTGGTATAAATTTGTTTTCTCTATTGCTATTGTTATGCTTGATCACCATAATAATAAATTAATGCCCTTAATCACTTCAACAGAAGGATTAACGGTTGAAAAGAGACGAATTCTACATTAATTAATAAAACCCTTGACAAAGGAGTTGTAAAATTAATGGTGGGAACTGAGGGACCGATCTTAATGCGCTTAGTTTAGGGGAATGATTACTATGACGATGGAATCAACCTAAATCTAAGTAGTGGATTACACCACGACAGTGGGTAATTCTCATTTCAGGCCACTACCCGGATAGAGAGAGAAGTGTGAGGAATTATATGAAATCTAATACAATGTTGACCCGCGGTGAAACCGCCATCCTAAAGATATCCCTTTTAATTGATTAAATTAACCTTTAATCGATTGTTTTCTTTGTTTGATTTTTATTTTCTTTTAATTTGAACAACAAAACCCTACTTTGTTAATCGGCCTAGCTGATTGCGATTAGTTAGTAGAAGTCTCCAATAATTCACGTATCCCTGAGTTTGACTCGGGCCTCACAAGGCCTATATTACTCGACGTGTATACTTGTGTTTAAGCGCGTAGTAAAATACACGTCAGATGGCCCAAAAAAAGCTTTGATGCCCACACCAGCGCCTGCAACCCTAACACGTCCAGGATGCTTTGGGTTACCCAGAGCAACTGTCAATTCATCCCTTGTGCCCTCAGGGATGAACTTGCCTTGTTTCCTCAGCTCGTGCATCTCCCGCTAATCGCCAAAATAAAAATTTGTAATTAAGTAAACACCACAAATAATCAATATTCGAACGATTGCTGTAAGAGTTGTATTTTACCATTTTTGCGGCCACCTCAGCAGTTGCGGGCTTCCTTATTTCTCCCTTCTTATTTTTCCTCCCAGCTATCCAGACATCATGGTGAGGCAGAGGTGTGCTACCTATAGTGGAGGACTCCTAAGTAGCAACAGACTGAGCAGTAGCCTCAGACTGTAGTCTTTGGCGAATGCCTGCATACCCCTTTGGACCCATTGTGTGGTCATGCACATTCAGTGCATGCCTTGATCTTTGTGCCTTACTGAGGGCCTAGTTAGTATGCACATTAATGATTTGGTTAGTAACAATAAATGTTAATCTTGAATAGGGGAATACAACAGATATTAATGAGATTGGGATTGACGCCTAATACCTTGAATTCATCAATTTGTCTTGAAGTAACAAATGCGTCCCATTCTTCTTTGTCCAGGAAGTTCCACTATTCAGTTGCTGTCTTCTTCCTCTTGTCAGCTTCTTTTATGTATTCTCGGGTGAGATTTGTCTTATAGTTCCTTAGGACTCTCCCATAGCGTTGCATCACGCATTTAGGATGCAACTTTTCATCCAATTCAAATATACTGTACAAAATAGAATTGCTATTAACTAGTATCCAAAAAATTAGTAATCTACAAAATAGAATTGCAAATTAATAATAACTCACGCATAAATCCTTCCATATTATGTCTTTCTTCTCCATAGAAACTTTATGCCAAGAATCTATCTTGCAACCGCAATGGCTACGAGTAACATACCCAAGATATGAAACAAATGAATTGTGATTCACACCAGATGCATTTTTTGCATTATCAAAATCCACAACAAGTTTGGGTCCATTTCCCTTTTGCGCTATTAACTTCTTCATCATAGTGATGCTCCTTCTCTTGTCAACTTTTTTGTGTTGCTGATCAAGTGCCTCAAGTGCTTCAGATGGTACATGTGCATCATCAACCTAAAATTTGACAAAATAAACACATTTACAAGATATAACTATAAATGGACATATAGATATAAATATATGATATATTTTTAAAACTTACATTGTGAGGCGGCGCATTGATGTCATCACCCTCACGGTAATCATCAGCACGGTCATCGGGAGAATGCTCAGCCATCTGAAAATTCACATTCACATTGTAAAGTTCACATTGTAAAGTAATTCAAATTGTAAAGCTCACATTGTAAAGTTCACATTCATGATCTATCCATTCTATGATCAAAGAGAAAACAAGTATATATTACAACAAGATTAGGGTCTAGGGTTAACAGATTATCATTTTTGCATGGTTAAAACTTTAGGCATACAAATACATGTGTTGTCATTCTTATATATAATAAATGTGTACCACCTATCCCATTCTTGAACACCTAATCTCACTAGTAAGTGTATAATGTGTATTGGGTTTTCGAGAAAATTTCGGCAACATTTCCCTGCTGCTCTCTAAGTACATATGTACTTAGAGAACAACTGGGGAAATGCTACCAAAATTTTTTCTCAAAAACCCAATACACATTATACACTTACATCCTAAGTGAGATTAGGTGTTCAAGAACACTCTCAAACCGGGGACTATCCAAGATTTACTCCTAATGAGTAAATCTTGGACTGGTTTCTAGGCCAAAAAATACATGTGTTGTCATTCTTATAAACAATAAATGTGTACCACCTGTCCCATTCTTAAACACCTAATCTCACTAGTAAGTGTATAATGTGTATTGGGTTTTCAAGAAAATTTCGGCAGCATTTCCCCACTGTTCTCCAAGTACATATGTACTTAAAGAACAAACGGGGAAATGCTACTGAAATTTTCTTGAAAACCCAATACACATTATACACTTACATCCTAAGTGAGATTAGGTGTTCAAGAACAGTCCCAAACTGGGGACTATCCAAGATTTACTCCTAATGAGTAAATCTTGGATGGGTTTCCAGGCTAATGAGTACATATCCACTACATGTATTTGCTCACTTACATTGAATCACTCACAATTAGATCATTATTAAATAATAAATCAAGAATTCAATAGTTTCAAACATGCAATAATTCACAATTAGAGCGATAAGATTCACTTTGTACAAACATACATGGCATAATTCAGGCACAATAACAGGTGTGGTCATTGATCCGATTCAACAATATAATAATAATTTTAGAAGAGTAAGGTAGCATAACATTATAGGCTATCCAATTATAATTGAGCAATATAACACAAAATCAACCAACATGGCCTTGCTATGCAGCACGACCGTGCCAACCTACGATTTCACACACCTCGGTCATGGAGCAGGGTACCTACTTGAGGGTAGAGGAAGAAAAGGAGAAAGAAGAGAAGAGTAGGTACCTTCGGAGGCATTGGCGGGGAGAGTAGCAGCAGCGAGCAGCAGGAGAGCAGGCCGCCGGAGCAAGATAGAAGGTCACCGGAGAAGGAGAGAAGGTCGTTGGAGCTGGGGGCAGAGGGAAAGCGACGGCGGAGGTGGGCAGAGGACCAGCCAAGCGAGCGGAGCAACACGCGACCGGAGTAAACGGCAGTAGAGGTGGGGGCAGAGGAGAAATCACCAGAAATCGCTGGACCAAACCCTGGAGCAGCAACGCGAGACAATGAATGAAACAGAGAAAGGAGAAGTGCCGGGCTCGCGTGGGTGTTGTTAAGTTATCAATCGACGTCGGTTATTAAAAAACACTGACACGTAAAACTAAAGGTGTCGGTTCTACAAACACACCAACACCTATTCTCAATGATAGTCGTCAGTTTTTACTAGAAAAAAACCGACGTCTATCTACATATGCCGATTAAAAAAATTGTTCTCGATTAATGAACATAGTCGTAGGTTTCTTTCTCAAACTGACGCTGAAAGGGGTGTGAAAAATTTCCCGGGAAAACGCACGAAAACTGAAAAACCACTAGAGGGGGGTGAATAGGGTTTTAAAGTAATTTAAAAATTATTTAACTCAAACAACCACAAATGCGAAACCAAGAAGGAGATAAAGGGTTTAGAGTGGTTCCAACCATAGCAAATACTAAGGTTGTCAGTCCACTACCCGGTTGCTTACCCAACCGGGATTTTGAAAGTATTAATTTTATTACCTTCTCAAGGAATTACAAAAAATACAATACTTTATTACACCCCTTTGAACAACCTTCACTTGAAGTAGATGCACCAACTCGAGGTAGCCTTCTTGAAGTAACTCCAAGCTCCCCCTTGAAGTAGCCTTCCTCTTAGAAGTAACCTCCCGTTGCACCAGCCTTCTAGAAGTAGTTCAAAGTCTCCTTCTTCACCAAGAAGATCACGACCCTCTCCAATCTGCAGCCTCCAACCTAGGAGTAGCAAGGAGAGTACAAGCAATGAAAGTGAACAAGAAAGGAAAATGGAAATTACAACTTATCTTTTGAAGCTCAAGGCTTGATTTCCCTAGATCAAGCGTGTAGATCTCCTAACCAATGTATATGAAATTGTGATTGCTGTGGATAGGAGATACTAGCCTATAGGACACGAAATTTGAGCCAAGAGGAAAGTAGCCAATTGCAAATATGCTAAATTGCTCAAACAGGTTGCTCAATGCAAGTGTATGCTCAAAGATTGCTCAAGTGTGTAAAATAAGTGAGTTTAGGTGTCCTAAAGCATGTCCTATTTATAGGAATGTCCTCCAAGTGCTTAAGGACGTTCTAGACACTTTCTAGGGGGTTCTAAGTGATTAAATAGCCGTTAGGTACAAGTTAGTTGCTTTAACAACAGCTAGTTAATTAATTCTGCAGTTGCTGTCAGATTCCATCTCGGTCGAGAAATAGTCGACCAAGATACCTACTCGGTCGAGGTTTTGTCGACCGACAGGCTCTCTGGATCAAGTGTTTGCAACGTTCATCTCCAACTGCCAACTACCTTGTCAGTTGAGTCTAACGGCTACTTGGGTCTTTCTCGGTCGAGATGCTTGTCGACTGAGAGTGTCTCGATCGAGGATTTTGTCGACCGAGATTGACCCTATTTCAATGTTTCAAATAAAGACATTAAGTGTGTGTATGAGTGTGCATATGTGACACTATTGAAGGGTATGACCTATCTAATTGTGGTTATTAGCTAGAGAAGATCTAACGCTTGATTTACATGAAGTCTAAGTACTTGTACATTATATATTTGTACAAGTTTACAATTGATTTCATTTCATGAAATTTACAAGCATTCAAGCATATAGATTCCCTAGTTCTTTGTCATCCACCTTAAACCTGCAACACTCAAGTAGCACGTTAGATCAACAAGAATGAAATGTTTGTCATTATCAAAAAAAAGATTTATCATAATGTCCAATTTAGCCAACCATCTCCCCCTTTTTGAAGATGACAAACATTTCCTAAATATAAAATAAGGAAATATAAAACATGTGAGTTTCATACCTGAAGATTACCTTTTGTAGCAATTGTGCAAGTGAGTGCTGGCCGAGATGTTATGAAACTCATGTTAAATTCTATGTTTTTGATTTTATATTCTTTCTCCCCCTTTGTCATTTCAAAAAGATATCCAAGATAAATATTTGTGTGTCTTTTAGTCATAATTAATTACTCAATCACTTGCAAAGGATGTTAAGCCTTGAAGGTGATATGAGAACCCTTTTAAGCTTAGATATCAATTCCACTAAGAACAGAATGAAATATGTGCATTGCTCCCCCTTAAATAGATATCCCAATTATAATCAAGGTATGAATGCACGTCAATAGATGATCAATTTAGCCAAAATTTTAAATTTCAGGTATTTGCAAAGAAAATTTTAACCTTTGTGATTTATTACATATATATTACTCCCCTTACTTTGTATGCTCTACTATAATAGTCTTACAAGCAATGTTCAAATGATGCCATAGAAGGAACATATTAATAATAGTGTAATATTTGACAAGATGACTCATATGCTTTGAAAGATATCCATTATAATCATGCAAAGATAACCAATTCATTACAATCATTGAAGGATAACCATTTCATTACAATCATTGAAGGATAACCATTTCATTACAATCATGTAAAGATAACCATTTCATTATAATTACTACAAAGGACAATCAAAATCTCACTGAAAAGACTTAAGTATTACATCAATATCTGGGTCTTTTCCAAGAAATGGCTCAGTTCCATAATACTTGACTAAAGTTTGCCACTCCAAAGCACCTGTCTTGGTTAAGGCATATGCTTCCAAGAAGCTGGGAACACGATCAAAGCGGAAATGAGTAGCAATGTCTTGTAGTTTCATATGAGAAAACTGAGTATGTGTGAGATCATGGGATGGTGGAGGTGGAATTTGGTAGTAGTTGTAGGAGGGATTATATGGGTTGATCATGCCAGGATTTACAGAATAAGGATATTCATCCGGTTGATTTGGAGAGAGGGTTTGCATCCTTTGATTTAAGTAGGTCATGGCATGATGGCTATAATCTAATTGTCTGCTTAGATGATATTGGGACCCAACAATATAGGTTAGGGTGTTTTGGATGGGATCATAGGATGGGTTAGTAGGAGGAGGTGGTGGTATGTCTTGAGTAGATGTCTCCCCTTCCGTCCTAGCCCTCTTGTGACCAAAATCAATTCCCATTTTCTCTACTGTGTTTTTGCTTATTTTTTGTGGTCTTCTTTCCCATGTGTATCCCATATCCTCAACTTGTGTCTTAAGAAAGTGTTGAGTGATTTGGCATACAAAATCAGCATAAGGAGGATTGCCAGAAAACTCAAGCATATTCTTAAGGATGATGCAGATAAAATTTATGGGGATGCGTTTGATAATGGCATAAATTAGACACATGCGAAAGATAGGGACTTCAGAATTGTTTGCTCGAGGATGTATGTTTGTGGAAACAATAAGGTTGACAATCCTAGCTGCTGGTTTGAGGTTAATGGCATAGTAGGTACCCCTATCTTCGTGACAAGTTGTGTTAGATTGAAAAATGGCTCGTTTAATGTCACTAAGACTGACCGTATTGTCATCTTGGGAAAATGTATTGAGTGGATTACCAGTGGTAAGGTCAAGAGCGTCTTGGTATTCTTCTAAGTCTATGTTGAGCATGTCAAGGATACTCTCCTCAGTAAAGTGAAAGCTATGCCCATTGACCATAGAGGAAAAAGAGTCATTTTCAGGATTGGAGGTTAGGTTTGCATAGAACTCATTGACTACTTTGGAAGAGTAGGAAGGGAAGGAAGGATTCAGAAAATCTTTCAAATTTTGCACCTCGAAAAGATCCTCCAGGTTGACGATGCTGTAGAAGTCCATGACGTCAACCAGCCGTCGTGGAAGAGGAGTTTTGGAGGAGAGCCTGAGGTAGAGATCACCAGCAGCTGCGTCGATGAAGGGGATGTCGTTGATAATCGGCAATGGTGGGGAGGCCGTCCTTCCTTTCCTTCCAGCAACCTGCTTCTTTCCTCGTGCAGATGATGAAGCCATTGCTTTGCTTGAGGTGAAAAAGAAGCAAGAGAGTACTGGAGGTGGAAAGGCTAAAGAGTTCCAAAAAAATGCACTAGAGAGAAGCTATAAAAGTAAGAATATGAAAGTGTGAGGCAATGACCCATTTTTGGTCCTTTTTGTAGCAATCCAGAGACCAGGTCGGTCGACAATTTATCGACCGACGACCGCAACGGTCATATCCTAGACGCGCCTCTCTGCCGCCTAACAGTCGACTGGCAACGGTCATATTCAAACGGTTAGATTCCAACGGTCAATTCTCAGTCGAGCAATTTGTCGACCGACATTAGCTCGGTCGAACAAATGTCGACCGACAGTGTGTCTGAGCTTTGTCGGTGTAATTTTTATTTGAAGTCTGTCGGTCGAAAGAGATAGACTGACCGAGATGTTTTCGGTCGAGGAATTCGTCGACCGACAAACTTACTGTAAATGAATTTTTAACCTGATTTTTAATGCACATGATAGACTGAATTTGTAGAGCATATATATGTTTTCTAAGGGAGTAATCTTGTGATTATTATTACCAATATTTGGACAATTTTTTTTGTGGTCATAATTTTGATTGGTCTTTTGATCACAATTTTTATATATTCAAATAAGTATTTTGCCAAACTTATTTTAGGTCGTCTTTGACTACGACCATAACACCCCTTAATTTTAACCAAGAGGCAATTTTTGCAGATTTCCAATTTGAACATTCATATGTGAAGTATAATGTCTGCATGTAACTCGATTAGATATCAATTTGAGGCATTATGAGTGATACTCGATATGAAGATATCCGTCCTTAATTATAATATTTATATAAGCTTTGTTGTAGGTATATGAATATCAAATTCTATTTCTTCTTGTACCCTTATTTTAATATAGGATTCTTCAAGAAAGTATATATCCTTGAAAGCAAGAATAATATCTCAAGTTCTTACAGATACCAATTTGAGAATTTTTTTTCTTATGTGTTGCAAGCATAATTCTTTTTCATATCACAAATGAATCATTTTGCTTGCCTATGTATCATCAAGGATCCATGCATACAACAATCATTATCAATTGTAACATAGCATCATCTTTATGAGCTGAATGATAAAATAAGTAAAAGTAGATCCATGATAGAACAATACAAACATATAATGATAATTCCATGAAATACAATGATCATTTAAACTACATGATTTCTATATGGATAGACCAGGAGATACAAAAAATAATGATAAAACAGTAATTTCTTTTTATTAAGTTAAACATGATTTTCAGTTTTTATTTATAGGATCAATCGAATTAATCTCATTTATATTTATAAGTTTTTTAGAAATGGTCTTCAACTTGTAAAATCAGTCATTAACAATAAATAGATAGCAATTTGATCAATTGAAAACACATTCAGCAGATTTATTTTAGATTTGACAATAGAGACTGGATCGGTTGACAATTTCTCGACTGACTGTTGTTCTCGATCGACAGATTCTCGACCGAGAAAGGTTCTGTACTATTTCAGAACTGTTTTTCAGTAAGATTTATTAGAATCCAAGTTAGATGTTTAGATACTTGTATTAATTTGTTATGCCATTATGTTGAGTTGAGATAGACATAGAAATATGCAACTAAGGTCCTTGGTCATATCTCAACTTATTTTTGCTCATTTAGTTTGGGGGTTTTGGGACCCAAACTAACTCGACATCCTTTTTCTTGTAAGGACATGAAAAGGAATAGTGACCAAGGCGCAAACAGTAATGACAACATATAGAGTCAACTTCATATATCTTTCTATGATTTTGTTCTAGGTTGTTCTTGGGTATGTATGTATTTGTGCCTTTAGGTACATACATAGATTGACTCTTTGGCACTTGTGTTCTTCCCTTGCTAGATTGTTGATAAGATTTTCCTTTAGGCTTGTAACTTAGTCCTCTCCTTCCAATTTGATGGTAAGGATTATTTAAGATTTTATCAAGAATGCCTTTGTTACTTAGACTACTAACTTCTTGTTGTAACTTAGCAATCTCCTCCATTCTTTTCTTGATATCTAGCTTTGCTGAACTAGATTAGATGATAATGAATCTCTTTGTTTCACGATAGTATCATAATATAGATGTGAGCACAAGATAGGTTGTTTTTGAAGATCGTTCACTTGAGTTTGCAAATTAATCTTTTCTAAAGAAAGAAGATTGCAATCTGCCTCTATAGATTTTATCTTAATATTATGATCTTCAATGATCTTTTTAAGATCTTCATTTTCAGATGTAATAGCAAGAAGCTTAGCATGTAATTCATCATTTGCTTTATTAGATTTCTTTAATTTCTTCTTGCACTCAATATATTTATTATGTGTCTCTTCAAGACTAGCAACTAGCTCTTCTTTAGATAAATAAAAAACACTTACCTCTTCTTCTTCTTCACTTGTTGTAGAAATAAGACAATCTTTGTGCTCATCTTCCTTCTTTGATTTCCATGGGCAGCTGGATGTTGTGTGGCTTGTTCCTAAGCACCAATTGCAACATGTTGTAGATTTTTCTAGACTGCTCCTTTTATTGCGGTTGTAATCACCATCACCCTCCATTCTTCAAGACCTGGTTAGGGTTCCTTGAAGCCTGCTCTGATACCAATTGAAAAACCACTTGAGGGGGGGGTGAATAGGGTTTTAAAGTAATTTAAAAATTATTTAACTCAAACAACCACAAATGAGAAACCAAGAAGGAGACAAAGGGTTTAGAGTGGTTCCAACCTTAGCAAATACTAAGGTTGTCAGTCCACTACCCGGTTGCTTACCCAACTGGGATTTTGAAAGTATAAATTGTATTACCTTCTCAAGGAATTACACAAAATACAATACTTTCTTACACCCCTTTGAATAGCCTTCACTTGAAGTAGATGCACCAACTCGAGGTAGCCTTCTTGAAGTAACTCCAAGCTCCCCCTTGAAGTAGCCTTCCTCTTTGAAGTAACCTCCCGTTGCACCAGCCTTCTAGAAGTAGTTCAAAGTCTCCTTCTTCACTAAGAAGATCACGACCCTCTCCAATCCGCAGCCTCCAACCTAGGAGTAGCAAGGAGAGTACAAGCAATGAAAGTGAACAAGAAAGGAAAATGGAAATTACAACTTATCCTTTGAAGCTCAAGGCTTGATTTGCCTAGATCAAGCGTGTAGATTTCCTAACCAATGTATTTGAAATTGTGATTGTTGTGGATAGGAGATACTGGCCTATAGGACACGAACTTTGAGCCAAGAGGAAAGTAGCCAATTGCAAATATGCTCAATTTCTCAAACAGGTTGCTCAATGCAAGTGTATGCTCAAAGATTGCTCAAGTGTGTAAAACAAGTGAGTTTAGGTGTCCTAAAGCATGTCCTATTTATAGGAATGTCCTCCAAGTGCTTAAGGACGTTCTAGACATTTTCTAGGGGGTTCTAAGTGCTTAACTAGCCGTTAGGTACAAGTTAGTTGCTTTAACAACGACTAGTTAATTAATTATGTAGTTGTTGTCAGAGTCCATCTCTGTCAAGAAATAGTCCACCGAGATACCTACTCGGTCGAGGTTTTGTCGACCGACAGGCTCTCTGGATCAAGTGTTTGCAACGTTCATCTCCAACTGCCAACTACCTTGTCAGTTGAGTCTAACGGCTACTTGGGTCTTTCTCGGTCGAGATGCTTGTCGACCGAGAGTGTCTCGGTCGAGGATTTTGTCGACCGAGATTGACCCTGTTTCAATGTTTCAAATAAAGACATTAAGTGTGTGTATGAGTGTGCATATGTGACACTATTGAAGGGGATGACCTATCTAATTGTGGTGATTAGCTAGAGAAGCTCTAACACTTGATTTACATGAAGTCTAAGTACCTGTACATTATATATTTGTACAAGTTTACAATTGATTACATTTCATGAAATTTACAATCATTCAAGCATATAGATTCCCTAGTGCTTTGTCATCCACCTTATTCCTGCAACACTCAAGTAGCACGGTAGATCAACAAGAATGAAATGTTTGTCATTATAAAAAAAAAGGATTTATCATAATGTCCAATTTAGCCAACAAAAACCCATAAGCGTCGGTTATTGTAGTAAAATCGACGACTAAAATGTGCCCAATTTCTATATCGTGAATAACCTTTAGTCATCGATTTTTTAGTAAATAACCGACGCCATATGTCAAATTTTGGAGGTAATTTTTTTCACACAAAATTTTGGATTTGGCGGTTAATTTTAGGCATCAATTTATTATTCGGGAACCGACACTGAATAAAAGTGATACCCGTGTCTGGTCGCCCTTCACAGATAGATGTCGGTTTTTTTATTAAACTAACGTTTTAGGTGTTAGGTGTCGGTTTATTTATACAACCGACGCCTTTAAAAGTGATGTTATAAGCCATTTTTATAGTAGTGTGTATATATTGATTTGGTTCTTTCTTTAAAGAGTTTCCAGGAAATGTATCTGTTTGCAAAATGGTTTTAATTTTTAGTGATTTTCACTAATCTGTTGTTAATGGTTATTCTGCATAATTATTGTGTGATTTGGCTGTCGATTTGATAGAGTTCATCACAATAAGTATGTATGACTCCTAGTAGATCACTAGACATTTCTTTGTTATCAGTGAATGGTGTCTTGGTGATCTTACCCAACAAACAAGATTCACATGTTTCTATTGATTCAAAGTAAAAAGAGTCAAAATTATCATCTTTATGGAGTCTAGATATGTGATTCTTATTTATGTTCCCTAGATAATAATGAAAAAGATATATTTGGTTTGAGTTGATGAGTTTTAGTATTTTGGTATTTACATTTTAGTTATATGTATTTAGATCCAGCAAATAAAGACAATAAGACATTGGGGCATTGGCATTAAAGATCCTATCTTTTGAAATAGAACATCAAACATTCTTAATATGAAATTCATATCAGTCCTTGTCCATACATGATATAGAGATGATGTTTCTATTTATGGAAGGTACAAAATAACAGTCTTAACTCTAGTAATATTACAACCCGATGGGAAAATATATATATAGGTTCCAACAGAAGTGGCAACAACGCTTGCTCCATTTGCGACTCACATTTCAACCATGTCCTTTCTCGTAGGCCTTATTCATTTTAGATCCAACATATTTGAGAATATGTGTGATCCACATCCAATATCTAGTAGATAAGATGAAGAAGTAGACAATATATCCTAGTAACGTATGTACTTGAAATGAAGATCACTATCCCCATCTTCTTCTTGTTGAATGACTTCAAGTATAAAGGATAGATTCCTCTTGTACATTCCTTCTCCTTATCTTGAGAGCTGAAGATCTGGATTGATGCTCAGCCTCAAAACTCTTCATGTCCATGTTTATATCATTGGAATCAACTCCACTGATCACTATCACATATTTTCCCTTCTTCATTCTTTCTTCAATATTAATAAGCACACTAAGAAAATCTAGTCCATCCATATTATTCAAATAATAATTTTCAATTAAATGGCTATATGATTCAAACAATGATTGTAGAATCATATCCATGGCTAACTCTTCGCTGAAAGAGAATCCCAGTTCTTCTAGATTTTCCACATGTCTAATCAAATTGAACAGACGGGCCTCTACTGAGTCTCCCTATGCCATCATACACTCATTGAGCACCTTTGAGACATTTTACCTTTTTTGCATAATATGATTATGGTTCACATTCCTATGATGTGTTACCATCTCAAGAATATCCATGTCTTCAAATTGCTCATGCAACTCATTGATCATGCACCTTAGCATAAGGTTCTATATGTCTAAAGCATCATTGGCATTCATCTAGTAAGCATCCACATCAGCCTTGGGTGCATCATGTGCAAGTATTTTTGGCAATGCTATTTCTTGAACGTAGAGCTTATGTGCTCATCATTGAGAATCCTTCTCAAAGTCCAAAACCAGTAGTGGAAATTTGTCCCGTTAAGTTTGTCCTTCTTCCGGACCAATCACAATGATGACTTCATTGCCATTTGATTTTGGAATAGAAACATTTTGCATTTGTCAAAAGAATTTAGATTTTATTTTATTTAAAACTGACAATATTCATTTAGGCCTTTAATTAATTATCTCTCCCACTAATATATTCAAATTGATAGGCCTGACATATGAATTTGGAAGAGTAAGAGTACAACCTTCTAGTGAGACAAGATCCTATACAACTCAATTATTACCCGGCCGATGGCATTGACCATAATCAATTATTAAGGTAGGCAACCTTTGCAAATTACATATTACATAATTCTTAGATGGATGATGTGTACAACTGGTTGCCATAGTCTTCTATATGCTTCTACGTGCTTAATCTGATTAAGGATACCTAGTTAAGACTTACCCAATAGCCAACATGATAGAAATGCAACCACGCTTAGCAGGACCACACAACTACAATTACACTTGTACGAGATAGGTAGCCATCACACTTGGCATTCCTACACAGAGTTGATCAAGCTTTTTGTGTGCGATGCTAATGGAAAGCATATCAGACTTAATGTGTTATTGAGGAATTTTGTATATATAAATGTACCTTATCCAACCACCACATATATATATTATGTATCAGATGCATGCTATATCATACAATGAAAACATGAAATGAAAACAAGCGATGGTTATGCCCATTCTATTGTAATTCCTTGGATCCACAACAAATTAGTACCACCTAGGGTCTATATCTCATGCAAACCTATTGTTGATGAAGATGTGTTATTATTAATCTTGGTTGAATGGTCAACCCATGAATTGATCAACTCTCCTAATTGGTCGGTTGGTCTTCTCCCTGATCATTTGGTCGCCAGTCCACCATCTTCTGGATCCTCTAGTCGATCAGTTGTAGTCACCAACCAATTGGTTCACTTTGTCCTCCTTTGTCCTTTAATAGATTGGCTTTCCTTTGAGACGACCAGTTCGCCTGGTGTTGAGCTTCTTATTCTTCATTGTAACAAAAAAATAAACTATCCTAATGCTATTTAATTTTACATGGTAATAGAGAAAACTCAAGTTACTTTTGAGGGGAGAAAATGTAGGAGAGAATAATACTTTTACAATTAGAAGTTAAGGTAGAGGCTCAGTATGAAAACTGAGATGAAACAGGAATAAACAACCACAACCACATGATGAGATGTATAGGGTTATTGACCATAACCATACTACACATCCACCACCAAAAGTCATTTTTAGGGCAATGCATAAAAATTGCATATAAAACATATATAATTGGAAATTCTTAGGGAATTTAATCGGATGTAGACATTAATTAGTTCAATTATTCACATCATGTTGCAATAAGTAAATGAAAAACTAATAATTAGTTCATATTGATTATCCCAAAACATATAAATTTGGCATGGGTCTGATTGCACTATAGGAAAATATGATGAAAGAATAGACAAAAAAAATTTAACTAACATAGTCCCTTTTATAAGTAGATCACGTCAACAACTATATAATGGGAAGGATGGTTTTAAGGATGTACCTGGTCATGGAGTAAGTCCAGTGACAATCTCGTCATAGTAGTATATGCCTTTCTTCAAGTAAAACTCGAACTATGTCTGCAGAAACTCCTAGTTGATCACCATACAATATAGTTTGGCATTGTCCTTCTAGAGGGAAAATTTGCTTGCCTCGAGAGTTGTCTACATGGACAACCTAGAATTCATGTCATTTTAGTAGAACTGACTGGAAGGAGTTGTCCCTCCATGTCGGTGTACTATTTACCAACTAGCTCTCCCATATTTATTTTCCCTTGATATACCACCCTTTATCGGTAAGGACTTGCTTGTGTTCTTTTAATTACCACAACTAGAAAAAAACCAAGTGTCAGAGTCAATTGGGATCTATTTCTAAGAGGGCCCCAATACCCCTCTATTTGAAGCAGGGTTAGGGTCAGGGTTCCCAACCTGTGTGGGAGTGGTAGGGACCAGAATATCATGAACTTTTCAACCTACAAATGGCAAAACAATCAATTCTGGTGTGAATCAATCAGTTGGCATGTGAACCGATCAGTTCAACCAATGAACCAGCCATTTCATCATGTTTCCCAATCACAATTGTATTTTCAATTCTAATCCAATTAATATGCAACATGACGTCAACACTATTCCTGATGCAATCAAATTGATCTATGAACCAGGCAGTCCATCACATGAAGTACTCAGTTGGACAAGCTTGAGCCAGTCAGTTTACTCAGTGAACCGGTCAGTTCATGCCCTAGTTCGGTAGATATCTGTCCAATGAAATTTCCAAACTACCTAACACTCCAACTGATCGATTCAACACTTGAACTGGTCGGTTCAAAGTCTAGTCAATCAATGATAAATGTATATTTATCCCTTTTATTTATATATTTTTGATATTTTTTTAGGTTTATTTTGTTATTTATTCTCTTATTTTCATAATTAATTGTTTTATTTTAGATTTTTATCTTTAATTGGAGTTTTAATTCTATTTTCTTGGGTTTTGTAGGAAAATTATACAATTTGCAGCAGTCCTGAAATTCATATATACCCTCCACCAAAAGTGACATAACTCTTGCATTCGAACTCCAAATTGAGTGCACAAGTATTCATTGGAAAGGGAATTTAATTTCCTAAAATAAAATCCTATTATTTAGACGGATTTTATGCTTTTAACGGGAGATAAATACGTTATAAATTGCTGCTGTGAGAATCTGCATTAAAGGGAGTTACATGGTCAAGATAATTAAAGACAATCAACTTTCGATTTGACCAGATCCAGAAAATTCAAAAATTGGTCTCCCTCTCTTTTTCCACCTCTTTTGAGGGCATCCTACCCCCTCCGCCTCCTATAAAAGGAGAGACTCTTCACTTGTAAAAGCATTCCATTCTTCATTCTATTTCATCCAATTTTTAGTTGTAGACCACATCTTGTATAATGTTGGATCTCATTTTAGTTTGCAATTCTTGTGGTCTTGTTATGTCTGAGCAAATCTCTCTGGTGAATGGAAGTAGCCCCTTAGCCCGGTTCTATTCAATATAATGAATTATATTCCTCCATCGAACAAATGTGTTCTCTCTGTTTCTTTGTGGTTATTTGGGTGATCTGATATATTCTTATGGAGTGATATGACCGTGGATCTCTGTAAGAATGAAACAATAGTCCCTTAATTGCGATTATCATCTTTTCGTCTATTTATTATTATTCTTGTTATAATCCTGGGTGATGCGACCACCTGAGCCTTGGGTTTGAACGCCGGTTTGAATTCACATGCTTTTTGATATGACTGTGGATAATGGCATGTTGGACGGTTGGGCAATGATCTGTGAACGTCGGGACCAACGGGTTCACGGGAAGTCTGACCCTTGTGAGTTTGTATGTAAGGACATATAAACAAAAGATCCTGATTTGATCCTTGGAGTTTAGAATTTGATTAGTTGAATAGGAACGTAGTTTTGGTGGTGATCTTCCGGACCCCAGATCTTTATTTCTTGATTAGTTAAACTTTATTTCAGTACTTTTAATTTTTTCTTAGTATTAACAACTCTCTCAAATAAGGATTTAATTCTTGTACTTACGATTAGATTTAGATTTCGACTTTTTCTTTTCTGCCGTCCCTTGGATCGATACCTATCTATACTAAGTTGAGTTGTTGTTCGCAACAAGTTGACAACCGGGTTAGAAGGTTAAACACTAGGACTTTTCCTAGTGATTGTTGTGTGTACAACGACGTGCATCAATTTGGCACCGTTGCCGGGGACGGCACAGTTGTTTTTCAGATCTTGTTACCTGTATATCTTGTATAATCCTTGTTCATATTCTCTAAATTTCATAACTTTAGTCTTTTTTTTATAATTTCTTTTAGATTTTTGTAATTTTTTTTTCCTTCCGAGCACAATTCCGGAAGTGTATCTCCTCTTTCTGCTGAGTTTCCATTCCAGCAGTACTGCTTTCTAGTTACTTTTTTTTGTAATTTTTGTTATTTCATAATTTCTTAGATCTATAATTTTTAGTTCTGTTTGTAATTTTGACTAATTTTTTATCTCGCAATCTTTCTTCTCTCATTCGTTGATTGACTTATCTTTTAGGAACTTTTCTTTTCAAATAGAGTGGACATCCCAATATCCCCCACAATTTTATTGTTGTGGTTTTTACCACCATGCATCTCTTGCCTGTCCGACTCTACCCCATGATTATAATAGCACCCCTTTTAATTGCGAGCCCTTTCATCCTGGTGGATACAATGTGAATCCACATTTTTCTGAGAACCATTATGCGGAACCTTGCTATCCATATTCTAATGGGGGATATGATCAACAAAATTTTGTGGGGTGTAACCAACAAAACCTTGGGGGTTATGAACATGTTTATGAAACACAATGTAATCCTCAGCAAGAAGAGAAACTTAAGTCCCTAGAGAATATGGCAGCAAAACTCCTAACTAGCCAAACCTTATTGGCCACCTTACTAGAAGCCCAAACCCAAAATATAGATTGTTCAAATATGTTTCCTCATGAATTGGTGACACCTTATAATATTGAATCTTCCTACCAAGATGGAAGCAATGGAAATTACAATCCACCATCTTCTGGAGATTATTATGAGGAGCAATGCCACCCAAAACAATATGAGGAGTACTATGGCCAAGGACTCTATGGGGAGTGTGGCGAGGATGACCAAATTTTGGGGTGTATAAATACTATGGTGAAATGCAAATTGATCTTGAACTAGAAGAGAGACTTAAGGCCCTAGAAAAGATGGTATCAGAAGCACAAGAAAAACTTGAATCCAGTCAAGCCATGTTAGCTACCTTTCTAGAGGATCAATCACAAACTCCCCCTATAGAGCTTGAGCAACCCAAGATGGTTCTTCCTGACGATGATGATGATTATCCTTATTTTGTGTCATATATGTCAGATCTTGAAGAAATAGAACAAACCATGGAGCCATATTTTATGTGTGATGAGGACGTTGATATCCCTATCTTTCCTTTAGAGACTCTATTATTTGAATATGAAATGTCAAAGCAGGAGAGTCATTCTGAATATCCAACAACTCCTCCCATCATCAACATAAATCTGAATGATACCATAGACCACTACCCTTCTTTTGAGTCTATTTTGGATAATGAGAATCTAACCCCCTTTATGATTCTTCCCGAGCCGTCACAGCCAATTTCCATCCCACACATTGCTGATCTAGAAGGGGAGATACCACCATTGGAAGAAGCCCACACACCCCCTTCTATTGTTTGCAAGGAAGACATCATCATCCCTCCTAAATACGTGGGGAACCCTTGTACAAAAAAATTAGAGACATATGTTACATCAACAATGAAACTTACCAAACCCAATGTTGATGGCATTAATTTTAAGGAGAAACAAAACACTTTTGTAAATGATTTTAAATTTTTTGTATTAGCATCAATTCTCCCATATGCAGGTCATCATGATGGTGGAAAAACTGAACTAGATCCTCCACCCGACTCAGTTCATCATGCTCTACTGGCATTACTAGTCGGGTACCCATCAACCTCCCCTTATCCACATCCATCTTCAACACTTCCCTTGCTATCAAAGGAAGAGCTATGAATATTATTGGAGGGAATGTGAGGTGAAAGAAAATATGAGCACCCCACTGAGCTTCTACAATTACCCTATCATAGGGTACATTATGAAGCTCCTCAGATAAAGGTCCCAACCCTCATACACATCCCCTTCAGCTGGACATTTTTTGAGCTACCTGGGCCACCTAGAAATCCTCGCTCTTCTCTTCCCTCCATCTCGGGTTTTGATTTTGCTCGGGACAAGCAACAATCTAAGTCCAAGGTGGAGGTATATCTTTTTTTATTCTTGCATTATTTCTACCTTTTTTTTGTTTTGCATATAGTTACTTTGTTCATGGCCATTATCTAGTCGGCCATGTTTTTATTTCTTTTGTTGAAAAATGGCCTTTATCTAGTCGGCCAATATGAACACATTTTTATCATTGTACCCCTTTGAATTTAGTAAATCTTTTGCAAAAATTGTTACAAATTGTCATGTCTGAAACCACCATGTCACCTAGGATCCCAAAATAGCATCACTCCTTAGAAAAGTTGACAAGCCATATGGAATCAATCAAAACCAAACACAAATTTTCTCTATTTTTAAATTGTTGATTAACTTGATATAAGTCGTGTATAATGTGATTGACATGAATGCTCTTTCTGATGTAATGACACTTTCAAAAAACAAAAAAAGAGAAAATAAATGTATGGAGTTATAAGCACCAGGACACTTTTTGTTTCCCCCTTATTTTCTTTCTAAAAAAAGAGAAGCAAAGAATCACCACCAGACAAAAATCAAGTCCAGGGTGGCATGCTTCCCATATAAAAAATTCCATACCCCACAAAGGGGCGTACCATGAAAAGATGCCAAAAGTGCACATTAAAAAAATTGTGACCAATGTAGCCACAACTCCACAAATTTAAATCCCAAGTCGAATAGAGGACGGATAAAAAAAAATTCATCACTTCCTTCTTTGTTTTCACACCCCCTAATTTCATTTTATTCTTGTGCAATAACTAAATAAAAATATACATTTATAAAAATGAGAGTGTCAAAGCAAAAGTAAGATGAAGCATATTTTTCTAAAAAATCTTGATTTAGAACCAAGATATGATATTTGTTTTAATAGGGAATATATAATTTTGTGTTTTGTGGTTTTAGGAGATTGGGTTGCTTGGCCAAATTTGGAGGTAAGGAATAAAGTGATGTTACAAGGGTGAGGATAGACATGTTGTTAGTATAAATTGGAATAATTTGAAATTTTAATTGTTTGAGGACAAACAAAGATTCAAGTCCGAGGTATTTTGATAAATGTATATTTATCCCTTTTATTTATATATTTTTGATATTTGTTTAGGTTTATTTTGTTATTTATTCTCTTAGTTTCATAATTAATTGTTTGATTTTAGATTTTTATCTTTAATTTGAGTTTTAATTCTATTTTCTTGGGTTTTGTAGGAAAATTATACAATTTGCAGCAGTCGTGAAATTCATATATACCCTCCACCAAAAGTGACATAACTCTTGCATTCGAACTCCAAATTGAGTGCACAAGTATTCATTGGAAAGAGAATTTAATTTACTAAAATAAAATCCAATTATTTGAACGGAGTTTATGCTTTTAACGTGAGATAAATACGTTCGAAATTACTGTTGCGAGAATCTGCATTAAAGGGAGTTACATGGTCAAGATAATTAAAGACAATCAACTTTCGATTTGACCAGATCCAGAAAATTCAAAAATTGATCTCCCTCTCTTTTTTCCCCCTCTTTTGAGGGCATCCTACCCCCTCCCCCTCCTATAAAAGGAGGGACTCTTCACTTGTAAAAGCATTCCATTCTTCATTCTATTTCATCCAATTTTTAGTTGTAGACCACATCTTGTATAATGTTGGATCTCATTTTAGTTGCAATTCTTCTGGTCTTATTATGTCTGAGTAAATCTCTCTGGGGAATGGAAGTAGCCCCTTAGCCCAGTTCTATTCAATATAATCAATTATATTCCTCCATCGAACAAATGTCTTCTCTCTATTTCTTTGTGGTTATTTGGATGATCTGATATATTCTTATGGAGTGATATGACCGTGGATCTCTGTAAGAATGAAACAATAGTCCCTTAATTGCGATTATCATCTTTTTGTCTATTTAATCTTATTCTTGTTATAATCCTTGGTGCCGCGACCACCTGAGCCTTGGGTTTGAACGCCGGTTTGAATTCACATGCTTTTTTATATGACCGTGGATAATGGCATGTTGGATGGTTGGGCAATGATCTGTGAATGCCGGGACCAACGGGTTCACGAGAAGTCTGACCCTTGTGAGTTTTTCCGTAAGGACAGGTAAGCACAAGGTCCTGATTTGATCCTTGGAGTTTAGAATTTGATTAGTTGAATAGGAACGTGGTTTTGGTGGTGATCTTCCGGACCCCAGATCTTTATTTCTTGATTAGTTAAACTTTATTTCAGCAATTTTATTTTTTTCTTAGTATTAACAACTCTCTCAAATCAGGATTTAATTCTTGTACTTGCGATCAGATTTGGATTTCAACTTTTCTATTCTTCCGTCCCTTGGATCGATACCTATCTATACTAAGTTGACTTGTTGTTCGCAACAAGTTGACAACCGGGTTAGAAGGTTAAACTCTAGGACTTTTCCTAGTGATTGTTGCGTGTACAACGACGCACATCAATTAATATTATCTAAATTGAATACCTAAATGCTTTAGTGATCAATATAAACCTCATTGATAATTAAATTTCTATACCAAGTAAATCCTATGTGTGTGACCCTATAAGTTCCATATTATGTTGGAAGTGAATGTCCATAACTAGCATATGACATCATAAACAAAGAATGGTATCTAGGAATACACCATTGCTACCCAAATAAATAGAAAGGTGGAGAGAAACTCCAAACTACAATCTATGACTAGTATTATAGTGTTTGTATAGTTCCTTTGTCACTGATATCCGGATTGAACTTGATGCATGGAATTGTCATCCTCTTCAATCATACAATCTACGTTCCTTGAACTGGAGTAGACTGTTTGAGATATATGTAAGCTCAATATCACACATTGTCTCACATGAGCATGGCCATGTATTTCTTAGTCTCTCTTATCAAGTGGCTATGGTATCTCACGCTTGTAGGAGGGAATCCCCTCTACATCACTCACAGTCATCCTCATGTGTCAGTGTATCAAATCATCACCTTTGTGGCAATCCTTATTCAAGGTCATGGTGGATGATGTCAAAGTACATTGAACAACACACAATGATTGTAGTGAATTTAGGTGTAAGGACCACAATCAACACCAATAGTATAAGATATGATTCTGACTACCACTTATGGTTTCCAAGTATCACTCTTATGGTCGGTCTATCTGATACACTGCTCTCTAAAAACTATCTATGTGTTTAGTTTGATATCAAGTATCATGAGTGATGAGACTCTATCATCAACCAACACACTATAACACCTGGGCCCACTGCCCTAGGCTCTAGTAGAGTTTTAAGAATGATGACTGGCACCACAAACCACCACTAGCCTTAACTATGTGCTTTTTCCTCACTCACGTGCAAGTCGGGGTCAACTTCCAAACTGGTCACCCATCCTAGTACTACTCCAAGTTGATGACGCTTAACTATGGAGTTCTTTAGTGATGGGCTCCCAGAAAAGGAGGTGCACCTTGGTGATATGGATAGTCCAATCATTCCTTTTAAGATCATCTTATCCAAGGCCTCAAATGTTGGGACGTTACAAACTCCCCCACTTAGACTCTTAACATCTTCGTCAAGGCTCAACTATAAGGCCTCATAATCATTCCCCATTTCAGAGCTGACCCAAATGGCCCATGTACACCCAGCTTCCGATCATGGCTACCAATGCAAGGGCGGCTCCATCAACTCGGATAACCCTTTCCAACATGCTTGGACACTACCAGTGCATGGGCGGCTCCATCAACTTGGATAGTCATTTCCAACATGCATGGATCACACAGCTCAAAGACTGGCATGCCACAGGCCCATGAGGCCCCCACCTACTGGAGGGTAATTGGCTCTGATACCATTTGTAACACCCAGGCCCACTCCCCTAGGCTCTAGTAGAGTTTCAAGAATGATGTCTGACCCCACAAACCACCACTAGCCTTAACTATGCACTTTTTCCTCACTCACGTGCAAGTCGGGGTCAACTTCCAAACTGGTCACCCATCCTAGTACTACTCCAAGTTGATCACGCTTAACTATGGAGTGCTTTAGTGATGGGCTCCCAGAAAAGGAGGTGCACCTTGGTGATATGGATAGTCCAATCATTCCTTTTAAGATCATCTTATCCAAGGCCTCAAATCTTGGGATGTTACAAACTCCCCCACTTAGACTCTTGACGTCCTCGTCAAGGCTCAACTATAAGGCCTCATAATCATTCCCCATTTTAGAGCTGACCCAAATGGCCCATGTACACACATCTCCCGATCATGGCTACCAAAGCAAGGGCGGCTCCATCGACTCAGATAACCTTTTCCAACATGCTTGGACACTACCAGTGCATGGGCGACTCCATCAACTTGGATAGCCCTTTCCAACATGCATGGGCCACATAGCTCAAAGACTGGCATGCCACATGCCCATGTGGCCCCCACCTACTGGAGGGTAATTGGCTTTGATACCATTTGTAACACCCTGGCCCACTCCCCTAGGCTCTAGTAGAGTTTCAAGAATGATGACTGGCCCCACAAACTACCACTAGCCTTAACTACACACTTTTTCCTCACTCATGTGCAAGCCGGGGTCAACTTCCCGACTGGTCACCCATCCTAGTACTACTCCAAGTTGAGCATGCTTAACTATGGAGTTCTTTAGTGATGGGTTCCTAGAAAAGGAGGTGCACCTTGGTGATATGGATAGTCCAATCATTCCTTTTAAGATCATCTTATCCAAGGCCTTAAATCCTGGGATGTTACACACACACACTCTCATGTTATGTGTTATTGTTGACTATTAGCCTTCCACAATAACATACTACTAGGGACATAACAAGAATGTACACACTTGTTAAATAAATATGATCTCATTATTCAGATCATCAACCCAAAGACATATCTCCTTGAGTACTTTCATTCTTTAGACATTTATTATGTTACTTCATTATCTCATAACTAAATAAAATAAAATAAATTAGAATATTGCCTTTATTATTAAGAAAAACATTTACAAGATATCCCTTTATAAGCATCATATGATTGGCTTTCTGGGAATACATACCAACATGATAGACTATAAAGTAGTGAAAAATATACCACTGAAAATTGAGGGTTTTGCTAAGGGAATTAGAAAATCAATGATATTCCACTACCGATGATGCAAGATATATAAATTGAAAACTGAAGGGATATCACAAAAAAATAGAGATCTGATTGTCCCTGAGGTGACAACAAACCTATGGTTCTAACTAGGGAATAGAGATGGTGGTGAATATGGTAGGGTGAGATGAAAACGGATTGTTATAGAAGATATGATGGTTTTGTGTAAAGTAGTAGAAAACTGATGGTTTGTGAAGCATTAAACGGAAATCCAGTTGCGTAGGGAAATGTAAACCTCTAGTTTTCAGAAGGGTGTGTCAATGATCAATGGTCATGGAAGGACAATGAAGGTTTAAAGACCAATGGGGATGAGGATCCGAGATCCAATGGTTCTAACTAGTGAAAGGGAAGCTGAGGTCACAACAATCATTGCTTCTAACTAGTCAAAGGACAAAAGTACAAAAGTCAGAACCGATGGCACTCTCGATGTTTTGTGATGGAGGCTCAGAATTTAGGAAAAAGAAAAGGACAATGAAACTTGTCAAAGTAAAGGTACCAACCAAAATCAAGCAATAATAGTTGATTGGCAGAAAAAATGAAATGAGATATAGATGATTACCAATCACCAACATTGTTTCCTATCATGCTACTCCTACTTCTTCGGATGGCTGTCTGGATCTTGCACTTATTGAGGTTGGGCTTCATTCCACCATAGTGTGCTTCCCTGGTTCTTGATCCTATGCCAAATTCTTCGCTAGCCTTGATTCTGATGACTGGATGTTGAAAATGAAGTGTGACTTCCTGTAGAGGTTAAGTTAATCGTTGTAGCTAGGGTTATGTTAATAGCTAAAAAAGGTATATGACTAGGGTTTAAACTGTGTGATATGCTTTTACTCTTATATGGTTGGTAAAAAGTGAGGGTGTTAGGCCCTCTCTTTGTTTATAGTTGATGTATTTAGTGGCGGTGGGCCCCCATCTGGCCATCACATTTGGTGTTATGCCTTCTAATATTTCAAATGTGTTAAAGATCAGATGGTTTGGTTGTATAGCAATCTGACTGCTTCACTGACTAACAGTCTAAATTATTGGTTTTTTAAGATCAGATGGTTCCATTGTGAAGGGGCCTTAGATAATTTGATCATTTGGCTGAGTTCAACATCTAATGGTTTAACTAGTATCTACCTTATCTTTTCGATGGTGGTACTTTCCTCTGAAACCCAGTGTCTAGCCAGTGTAAGCCAAAATTGATGGTTTGACTAATCTAGTTTTCAATCTCCCTAGGCAATCATCCAATTGTTGGATTGTATTATAAAATTTGATGATGAATCATGGAGCGCATATTTTGATGGTACCATGGGACCTTGAGAACTGATGGTTTGACTAGTGATTGAACTCAATGCACTTTTAATGGACTGAGGGTCCCTACATCAAAAGCAAAGATTTTAGTTTCTTACTAACTTTATTATATGTACACTAGAAACAAGGATATAAAGGCAATCAAACAACAACAAAGTAAAACCTAGTATCAATATTAGTAAAATCTAGTACTAAATAATAAAGAAAACTAGAACATGTTAAAAAAAAATTCCTTGGTTTTCCTCCCATGAAGCATTAGCTTATAGTTTTAGCTTGACTGTCTCTTGTAGCTTCCTCATTTTCGTTCCGATGATGTGGGTAGTGGTTCCTCCAACTAAACTTTTTCTCATCTTGTGAATGTCACATCTTTATAATATCTTTTGACCCTATGACAATTCATAGGGAAGGTCCTTATGTTTTTACTAGACTACTACATCCTTCCTTATGGGTATACATTTGTTATAGTAATTTTACCTAAACATCTTGACTTCAGTTTCCCTGGAAATAATCATATTCTTGAACTAAAAATAAGATCCTTGTCATGCTCCGAACCCTCTTTTGATTTTAGGTGGGAATCATTCCATGCCTTGGATCTTTTTTCATAAATTATTACATTCCCATAAGCATGGATCATAAAATCCTATAATAGTTATAGTTGCAAAAACTCATCTTACCTACAAATGATGGATCCATATACTAGAATTTAACAGCCCAAAAGCCCTTGTTCTCCAATATATCCATTAATGATAGTCATAAATATTAATGAGCATGATAATCATAACACATAGAATATAGAAATCATCAAGCAATTTATATATGAACATGATTAGACAATGAGCTTGAAATTAGAAGCATAATTCATAAATCATACATATCATTCAATTCAAACAATGTACATATGTATAGGGGCATCACCCACTTACCTGGAGAAAAGTAAATCCTAACTCAGTCCCTTTGATCATAATCAAATCCTAAATTCATGAAATTACATGATCTATTTTAATTATGTCCTTAAATAACATACTAAACCATAATTCTTGTATTTTAAAGAAACATGGTTGGAAACAATGAAATTAGGGTTTGAAATCTAGATTATCAAGTTCCTCTTTTAAAATCCTTTTCTATGACTATTTTACATAATTAATTATAATATTTTATTTACTATGAATTTGTAAACTATCAACCAATTAGAAAACATCAAATCCTTGATGGCAGAAAATCAAAATTAGCAGACACTGTATACCCTGCTCTGAGATGGACCAATCGGGTTGCTCAAGACCACAACACATGGTTACAATGGGATATTGGTGCGTTAAAAATTCAAAAATACCCTTGAGCACCATGATTTTAAGCAGCAACCTAGACATGTAATATCCAACTCTGTGTGGTATCTTTAGGAGAAATGAATATATTAGGATGACTGAAGATCATTGTTCATAGTTAGGAAAAGATGTAGAGATAACTATGGATGAGTCATGACCTTTCTGTCCCCAAAAAAATTGAAAAAACATAGGAAAATAGGGGAAGAGGTTCAATGTCTGAACCCATACATTCATAACATAAAACCATAACCTAGGGATCGAAAAAGGCTTTTGACGAATAGAGAAACCAATTGGAGAGCCTGCGTGGTTGATGAATCACATACATATTGAGATGTTGAATCATCAATGAGGATTGAATGACAGTCTATAGGGTACAACATCATTGGCAACCTTAGGGAAAACAAAAAAATGGGAAAGAAGAGAGGAAGTTTATATATGCTTACTAGTGTTACGATTTAGTGAGAGGTGCCTTCTTCGACTGGTTCAAAGCCAAGGTCACTAGAATTATAAATCAAGTAGGATGGGATGGATCAGAGTATTATAGTTGAAATCGAATATGGAGGAGGGATGCACCAGATCTCTAGGTCACTTATAACCCTTTAAATAGGGAGTGGAAGCATGGAGGCGGCTGCGGTGATTCTTGGTGGTGAGGGGAGACCATGCCCAATTAGACATTTCTTGATTAGGGAAGGAAGTTCCC
Source organism: Alisma plantago-aquatica (assembly GCA_963693085.1). Taxonomy (NCBI): domain Eukaryota; kingdom Viridiplantae; phylum Streptophyta; class Magnoliopsida; order Alismatales; family Alismataceae; genus Alisma; species Alisma plantago-aquatica. The sequence goes on along the minus strand of OY856413.1, from coordinate 498,986,269 downwards.
ATAAAACAAGGGTCCCTACATTCATGATGAGGAGGTGAGAAAGGAACAAAAGACTAAGAGGGGAGAGGAAAATTGGAAGTGACTGTGAATAGAGGAAAAGTTATGTACAATTTTCCTCCAACATGGACTCTTGCTCGAGTTAGGAGATAACCTCAGAGCCATAGTATTTTCATCCAAGGGCTCAAATAAGAGCCATATGCATACGTTCATGTGATGTAACAACTATAGCTAAAATGCAAGAAAATCATAGGTGTGACAATAGAAATAAATTGGGAACTTAGGTTAAATATTTGAAACCACAATATGTATTTAGAAACATATATAGAATCTTCTCTATGCATGTTAGGAGTTCAAATGAAGTCCTAATGACTTGAAATTTGAACTATAGGTTAGACAATAAGTCTAAAAGCTTCCCATATGTTGAGATTTACGTTTTATTTATCGTTTGTCCATCAAACAAACATATGACATTATCTCAATGTAGATGATTTAAAATGAATTATCATTACCTTTTTGAGTTCTTGAGTCAGATTTCAAGATATGAAGTGCTTATCTATTTTAGGGCCTATTCGTTATTATTTTATGTATAAATAAGGGTTATCATAGAAGTGAGAAAAGAGAGAGAATCATCCTATTTATCCTAAAACTCAATTAATTGTAAAGAAATTGAAGGAAAGATATTTTGTTTCCTTCATGTTTATGTTTCATATGAAGTGTTTAATATTTTGTATAACATGCATTTAAGCCTAATTTTGTAAAATTTATTGTAGAAAATTTTCATCTAATACCCTAAAATTATTTATTATAAATTTTTTGATGTTACATGGATATTCTTGGAAAACCAAAGTGATTGTTTCCAACGAAGTTATATTCCTAGAATAGGAATTAATTTCCAAAGGTATCAGTGTGAGGAAAGTATAACTTGAAGAGGTTCAAGATCAATAGGAGAACATTGAAATAGCAGAGGTACAAGAGGAACAAGGAGTCAAAAAACTGTTGTGAAATCCTAAATTCCTCTTGTAACACAGGAACCTCAAAATTCTTGAAGGACACATGCCTAAATGATTTTTCATCTTGTGACTCAAGAAGGCGATAAGTTGGTATGGACGATGAGCCAACATCCTAGCCAGAAGTTATTAAGATACTAGAGTTTGAGAAAAATCTTGAGGCCATGAGATATAAGATGGAATCCATGTATACCAACTAGGTATGGACCTTGGTGGATCTACCTAAAGTGGTAAAACCCATAGGGTGAAAGTGGGTCTTCAAGAAGAAGACTGACATGTATGGTAATGTACAAACCTATAAAGGTAGTTCGATTGCAAAGGGTTTCAGTCAAGTTCAAGGCATGGACTATGATGAAGCCTTTTTTCTAGTTGCCATGGTTAAATACCATAAAAATCATTATTTCAATTGCAACTTATAATGACTATAAGATTTAGTCGATGAATGTTAACATCGTATTCTATAATGGGAATCTTCTTGAGGATGCATAAATGACAACCTGAGCATTTATAAATCCAAAGGATGCAAATAAAATCTATAAGATACAAAGGTCAATCTATGGATTGAATCAAGCATCTCAGAGCTGGAATCATTGATTGGATGAAATACTCAATGAATATGACTTTAGTCATATTGAAGATGAATCATGTGTTTACAAGAAGGTTAATGGGAGTATGATTTTATTCCTCATATTGTATTTATATGATATATTATTGATAGGGAATGACATACCAACTTTTCATATGGTAAAAATATGATTGGAAAGTACCTTCTATATGAAGGACTTTTTCAAAGCTTCATGTATCTTAGGAATCAAGATCTATAGAAATAGATATAGAAACATTATTGGACTAAATCAGAGCACATACATTGACAAAGTGTTGAAGAGGTTCAACATGTAGAACTCAAAGAGAGGAAACCGACCCTTGTCTCATGGTGTTACTATCTCCAGATCTCAATGTCCCTAAACATGTCAAGAAAGGGACCGCATGTGTAAAGACCAAGTCTCTACTAGTAAACATGATAAACAGGTACATCAAATGTGTGGTAGTGGAAGAAATAAAACTTGACTTTATTCAAAATGTATAAAGAGTACATTATAAAAATTTCCATAAAAGAAGTACAACTTTATACAAAAGGATCTAGGCAGAGGAAGACTTAGACTAAGCCAATATTGTCTCAAAACAACTTATAAAGTCAACTATGATCATGCAAACTATATGTTCCTTTTCTTCTTGTCCTATCCTTAGCCTTAGGTTCACCAAGCTTCCATGCGCACTCTGATCCTAGCCTGGATGGTTGGGGTCATCCAGCAAGAGAAAGATAAAAGTATGTGTTATTCAAGAGAATTAGGAGAATTAAGAATTGCAATATATAAGATTCTCTACAATAAGAGATTTTAAAAGAAATGAGGCAAGTATATGAATAAGAGAGAGAAAACTTCCATAACCAATCACCACAATAACAATCACATAGCATGAATATATTAAGACACAAAGTCATATCAATGTAGGGTGAGGCACCTACCGGACCTCACCAGTGGTAGGGGGACTAAAACCCCAGTGCCTAAAAAGTGACAGGGGGACTAAAACCCCAGTGCCTAATATAAAATGGCAGGGGGACTAAAACCCCAGTGCCCGGTAGGAGGACTAAAACCTCAGTGCCCTGTGGGTGGTTTGTACTCATGTACACTACATTGTCATTTGGCCTAAATACATCATGCTTAATAGTCACTTGGCAGTAGTGAGAAGTATAACAACATTGCAACATATCATTGGGAATAAAACCCATGAAATAAAGGAGCCAACATAAGCAACAACAATATACAATATTTCCAAGTATTTCAAAAAGATGAGCCAACATAGGCAATAGCAAGATTCAAGAGTTACACTTAAATGAACCACATACGCAATAGAAGCATCTCATAAGTAAGGAGCCAAATAAATGCAATTAGAAGGATAACAAGGCTAGCAAAAAATGAAGGTAGGTATGGATAAAAGCCCAACATAAGGATAGAGGTGATTTGCACATATACATTCCGCATTCATCATTCATTAATAAATAATAGGATTCACATACATAGGAGCCACATACATAAATATGATTCACATACTAAAATAGGCTTCACATACTTAAACATAGGATTCACATACAAAATAGGGTGCACATACCTTTGTTTGATTCATTACCATTACTTTCACCAATCATATTGTGTCACCATTCCATTTTCCCCTAGTTGCAAACATTATCATGTATTAGGATGTGTTAAGCATAAATATAAAGAAAAACCCATTTTAAACCTTTTTCAGAAAACCTTTGATTTGAGACCCAAAACTTAGACCAAGACATTACTTAGACTTTAGTGATTAGGAAAACATATTTTATTTTACCAATTGGACTTAAAATGAATTAATTACACATTTTAGATCATTTTATACACTTAAAAAGGCATTCAAAGCAAACTTCAAAAAAGGAATCCAAATCATGACTAAGAAACTTCAAAATCAAATTCTACATTAAAAACCTTTCCATTAACTATTTATTTGCATTTTTCTGACCATGGATCGATTTACTATGAATTAAGTAAAATCTGCCAATCAAAATGCAAGAAAACCATAGTGTGACAGTAATTAAATCAAAATGCAATTCGATGTAAATAGTAGATGAAATGACTAAAATACCCTTACTCGTCAAATCAAATCAATTAAAATGACGAGGGCAGTATGGTAATTTGGAACTAACGATTGTTTGAACAAGAGAGGAAGAACAAAGGGAGATATGTCGATAATGCCCATACCTGAAAAAAATAGCCCAATGGCAGGAGCATGGGTGCCTTGGTCATTTACTGACCTGGCTTCTTCCTCGGCCAGGCCATGGCATGAGTAGTGTCTCCTGTAGCTTCGACTCTAGCACTGCCTCACCTCACCAGGCCAAAACTCAACCAAGGGACGATGGGAACAAGTCCATTGAGACCTGGCAAAGCCGAAGGAATCCTCGCCACAAGGAGAGGACCTCAGGAGCGCACAAACTCACTGGAAATAGCCAGAGAGCAGGAGAAGAAAAACTCGACCAAACTATTTGAAAACAAGGAGAAAATTCCCCAATAAGGTCTCTATAGCAATTATGGAATCCAAGCGAGGTCAAATCACCATTCGAGGCCGAAGGAGGTATACCAGGTACCCGAAACCGCATGGTGGCGGCGGCGCACAATGGCGACTCTAGAGGTTACGGTGGTAGGGGGCTCCGTGAGCCAAAATAAAGAAGCGAAAAGGAAAAGGGGAGGTTGAGGATGCTGCCTTCCTCAATTTGGAGGAAGGCATCATTGAGCATCCCAGCAAACTCGTCGTCGTTGATGTAGAAAACTGAGCAGGTTGCGGAGCTCTAGGCTAGAAGAGGAGGAATTGGATGAGGAGGAGGAAATCTCGAGACCTAAGGGTGCTCGATGACCCCTTAAATAGGTCGGAGGAGAACAAAAGTCACCTCTATAACTCAGAGGTGGAGAGAGGAAGGTTGCCGGGTTTGAGTGCTTCAAAGAGGGTGAAGGAGACAGAACGAGCCTTGGCTCATCAGAACCGTCGTGGAGAGACGGACGCAAAGGGAGAGGAATCACGCATAATGGACGAGGAGGGAGTGATAACGACTCGAGGGAGTCCAGGAGGTTGTGTCGCTCGGGCGGCTGGAGGAGGAAGATGACCTCATGGTCATCGGATCCACACGTGTGCAAATTGGGGCCGTCAGATTGGGGGTCCATAGTGGTCCGGGTCGCATGACAAGGGAATATAACCTGACTTTTGCGTTACCAAAGGAAATAAATGAAATCGATTCAATGTAATATAGTTACACTAAACTAACGCTTATAAAATAGATTTTAGGGGTCAAACAAAGTCCAAAAGCCACCAAAGTTGGACCATAGGTTCATATTAGCATTTAGAACGATGCTATGAAATTATATTTCATATTTATATCCAATAAGGCCCTTAATAAATATATTTCTCATTAAAGTGTATATTAATATATTAAAAGGTGTGCATTAATATGAAATGACTATATCAATGCAATTAGTTAGTCAAATTCGAGGTGATAGATATATATGAGTATTAATAGCAAAATATCAACCTTAAAATATGTTTTCACATATTTATCTTCAAATTGGAGGAGTGAGAAAGTAAAAGGAGAAATACTCTCATAATTAATTCAAATACACATTATTACTAATATATTTATCCAAAAAGCTCCAAATTAACATTATCTACTTATTTGCTCTCTTAAGTGTACATTTTGCATATTAAGACCCCAATTATTTCATTGTGTGGGTTATTTGTGCAAACACCCCTCCATTTATATATAAATGAGGGAAAAAGGTACTTTCAACATTGAATTGTGCTCAAATTGCACAAGGAGTCCAAAAAGAATATAAAAGAAGAGAAATTTATGAAATTAGTCCAAAAGGAATAGAATGCAAAGAAAAGATCAAAAGTGGGTAAATTGCAGAAAAAAACCCTAAGATTCAGTATGTTACAACATGAGTATGATTTTGTATGCATCTGCAATTGGATCTATCATGTATGCAATATTATGTACTCATCCTAGTGTTTCATATGTGTTGAGCATGACAAGTAGTATTATGTCAGATCCCAATGAAGGTCACTAGATTTCCATAACGAACATCTTTAAGTTCTTGAGAAGAACTAAGGATTAGTTCCTTGTTTATGGTGGTGAGGAAGAGCTGGTTGGTTACGTTGATGCTAGATTCCAAACTGACAAAGATGACTATAAATCAAAATATGGTATTGTGTTTTTCCTCAATAACAAAGTTGTAAGCTCGAGGAGTTCTAAGCATGAAGCAGTTGCTGATTCTACAATAGAGGCTTGGGACATTGTTGCATCCATTGTAGCAAAGAAAGTTTTTTGGATCAAGAAGTTCATCATTGAACTTGGGGTGGTTTCAAGCATCAACAATGTAATTGAGTTTTATTGCGAAAAAATGGATCTACTGCATAAGATAAGACACTAAGATCATATCAAAGTTCCAAGCACATACTATAGAGGTTCCATCTGTTGTGGGGGATCATACAACGATGATATATGAAGATTTGTAGAGTACCAACTGAAAGCAATGTTGCTGACACCTTGACAAAAACATCTTCATAAAAGAAGCGTGATGTTCATGTTATATCATTTGAGATTAATTTCATGGGTGTTTGGCTCTAAGTGCAAGTGGAAGCTTGTTGGTATGTATGCTTGGAGAGCCAATCATATGATAATTGTAATGGGATATATTGTAAATGATTTAATTAATGAAAAAGGCAATGTTCGTCGATATGTTTGTTATTTATGAAATAATTGTATAACATGATAGATATCTAAAGAATGATGTTATGGGTTGACATATGTCTTCCGTTTGAGGACCTAATAGTGAGATAAAATGTATGAGAAGAGTACATACATTCTTCTTATGTCCCTAGTCAGATATTATTATGGAAGCTAATATACAACAATAATACAGAAGATTGGAGTGAGTGTTGGTTGATGACCGAATCTCATTTGTCATGATATGTGATGTCAAATCATGTACATATATATTTGCTTTTGAACAATGTGCCAAATAGATCCACCTAGAGAGTGGTACATGGAAACCATTGAATGGTAGTCAGAATCGGCTCTCATATAGTGGGGATTGTGGTTCTTAGACCTGAAGTCACTTTACTCCACACATGTTGTTTGGTATATTTGACACCATCTAATGTGACCTTGAATAAGGGTTTCCATAAAGATGGTGTTTGGGTATGTTGTGACACATGGGGATTGAGTGTGAGTGATGTAGATGGGATTTATATATCCCTCCTACATGAGATTGATATCCATGCCACATAATAAGAGAGACTGATAAATGTATGGACATACTCATGTGAGTATCTTAATGCATCATAGAGAACTTAAAATCACCAAGATGTTTATCCTAGAGTTTAATCCTTTTTTCTACTTCAGATTAAGGCTAGTATAGAAAGGGTCAATCCACAGGACAATTTATTAAGATTATATTGTCTAATCCCAATTGTTTGAAGAACTTGTTATTTATTTTTGGTATTTTCAGATTTGGAATAGAAAGTAAAAGTTGAGTTTTGGGGGTTGATGATTAACACTAAGAAAGAATTGTAGGAATGAAAATGCACTTAACAAGAATATAGATTTGCCCTATCAAAAGGAAAATTATGATTGTTGTTACAATAAGAAAAGCTATTATAAATGAAAAGACTAGGAATTAAAGAAAGAAAAACAAGCGGTGATTAGATCAAGAGATGGGAATCGAGTCTTTAGGGGTTTTCACCATGTTAGCCTATGACATGGCAAAACAAACTATTCCTTAAAAATGACAGATTCGATGAAGGCAAGTGAATTAATAGAAATCCACTAAAGATGAACTCCACATGAGCCCATTGGTCTTATTGCTCATGTTTCTTAGTTCATAATCCTTAAAGAAGAAGATCCACGCTCATTTCAAAACTCCTATGTGATTAGGTTTGTTGTTCTAAATCTGAACTTCCATGATCATATCCATTCTGATTAACTTTTGATCAAACCAATTGATTACTTTTATAGATCAATTAGTTATCAAACCCAAAAGCCATCAGGAATCATTTTTCAGGAAAAGTCGATAAAGCCATGTCTAAGGGGTTATTCCCCTTGCCTCGATAGAAAACTACTCGCTCATAGGGAAGGAACAAAAAGAGAAGGAGGAAAGAAGTATGCTAGCCATAGTCTAGTCTTAAGAAGGAATGATCCTCATCTTGAAACAATCAAATGGTTGGCTCTTCTTTCCTTGCTCAATCTACTCAAGAGAGGGGAGGAAGGAGAGGGAGAAGAAGCTAGATCTAGAACAGGAATTAAACAATGAAATTGAAAATGAACACTTAACTAAAGAAATGAGAGAACTATTTTATTGCTTGGGAATATATTACAAGAATAAAGTTTTGGTCTGGAAATCCTTGTACAAAAATCAATATGAAGTGAGGAGAAAGTGCCCCTCCTTTTATAGGAGAAGGAGGGGGAATTTTATATTAGGTTTATGAGGAATGGTGGCTGGCGGCTAGTTGTTTGAGCAATCTATGCAGTGCCAACCGATCGGTTCAGGTGTAAGTTGATCGGTTGGCCTGGGGTAGGCAGGCAGTAAAAGAGGCAATCACCAACCGTAATCCTAGGGTGGCAGTGCAAGCTGTGGCCCGCTCGGCTGGGGTGGGAGTACTCTCACTTTTAGGGATTCATTTTAATTGTTCAAACATGGGAAGAATTGTTGCTCTGAAGGTTGGTGGCTAGTCGTCTGGAGCAATTGAGATGATCGGCTAGGGATCTTAAGATGGTCATCTAGCAACATGAGGTGATCGAATCAAATCCTGATCCTGCATGAAATGGGAAGATATTTGTTAGAATTAAGTAAACTTGTGATATAAGGGAGTAGATACAAATTTGTTTATTTTCAGTGGATTAAATAGATATTTTTATGTGACGACCAAAAATGTTGTGAAAAAGGATGCTAAAATAGCACGCATCAAAATACCATAGAATTAAACCTTTGCTTGTCCTCAAGTAATTAAAATGTCAAAATAATTCAAATATTTTGGAAATAACAAGTACATCCTCCCTAGATTAGCAATATCTTATATCCTTTTGATGGCCAAGCAACCTATCTCCTAGAATCACAAAATGCAAGCTCTATGTTTCTCATGAAAACATTTTTCATAACTTATCTTTTAAACTTATATTTTGTAAAAACACTATTAATCCTACTTGTGCTTCGACACTCGAAATTTTTCATTTTTGTTGTTGTACACGAATGAAGAAATTTGAGGTATGGAAGAAGAATCCCTCCTGTATTCGACTTGGTATATTTTTTCATCGACTTGTGGTTACATTGAACAAAATTTTTTGTGTGCTCTTTTTTTGGCATATTTTGGCGGTACAACCCTATTAAATTTATGTGGGGTATGGAAGAGAGAAGGAGAGGGAGCATGCCACCCCAAACTTAGGGGTTGGCGTGCGAATTACTTTCCCATGCAAAATTGAAACAACTATATATATATTTTTTCCAGAGTGTCATCGCATGTGTAGGAAAAACATGTAGCTACATTATATGAGTGAAATTGATCAGTTAATCTAATGTTAATGATAAGAAAATCTTCACTTGATTCTATTTGATACTCTAAGGCTTGCCATCATTTCCAAGAATATTGCTAACATGGTCATAGGGATCTTGGTATTTAGAAAATTATTGAACAATTTTTGAGAGAGAAGAAGATTTAACTAATTCATTTTTGAAAATAAAATACAACATTCGGTCGAGTAGATAAAGGCCCATGTTTTAAAAGAAAAAATGATGCAATACAATGTAAAATATAGACTAAAAATGCTAAAAAAGGAAGATAGAGGGTGGACCACATACCACCCACCCAACCTCGAACTTAGAATTTTGCTTGTCCTGAGCAAACTCTTAGACCGATATGGAGAGAAGAGTATCACTATGGTGGAGGGTGCTTCTAGTGGGAGGAGTAGTAGTTTCCCTAGTACAGGGAGTGGGGATTTGGAGAGGCCTGTTGGGCTCCATACTCCTTGTAGGATGGTCAGTTGGGGGCATAGTAGCCGCATTCCACATGCCAGGACTCCTATGAATGCTGCATGAGATACATATGATTGAACTGGTTGCCCTGCCTCTGTTGCTCACACTAGATCTCATCCAGCTGGGTTTGGACCTCATAAAATCCATAGGGTCCGACGTCGTGGTCTGGTCACCTCCAAGTGTGATGTCTGGAAGGTGGCGACAGTGGCCCAGTGTCCTCGTCACGGGCATCTAAGGAAAGGCTCCTCTTGTGGGCATGCGACTCGGGGACGGTGGCCGGGTCTGGGTGCTCCAGACTGAATCTCTAAATATGTCCATGTAGATTAGTCAGCTCGTAAACTAGATTTTCTACTGCAAACCTTGCATGTAAGGGGAGCTAGAGGACCACCTAAGTGTCCTTAAATAGTAGGTAATAGATGCCCTTGATACCCAAGTAGATGAACTTACTACCCTCTATGTAGTGACTATGGATGAGGTGATTTTTGAGCTCAAGTGGTGGGAAGGGGAAGTAGGTGTATACCAAAAAGATGTAAGATGACTGACATAGTGCCCAATGTGGAATGAAGAGGGGGTGGCACGATTGGCTTGGGTACTGGAATGTTCAAGTATGGTGTTTCCCCAATTGAAGGGCTCTTCATGTAGAAGACACCAGAGAGCATAGAGTTATACCTAAGTGATGGCTCTATGAGTACCTTCCCGACCAAAGATAGTGTAGGCAAGGATGCGGTGAAGGTAGAAGACAATAGGGTTATGGATACTGGAGGCCTTGGGCCCACAGGGAAGATGGTGCATGAGACTGGTGATCTCAGCCCAGAAATTGTCTCTATCATAGTGGTCAGGGTAAGAGTCATGAGATCGCTCCATGCAACGTCCTAGCCAATAGTCATCTCTTCCATCAAGGATGAAGGAAATGAACTTCCTGGTAGAGATCTCCAGATTTTCCCCAAAAATTCAGATCTTGCAACTCAAGTTGGCATGGGAGCAGTGGAAGTGGAGGAATATACTCATGAACTCTAGAGTGAGATCACTGTAAACTGAGGTAGCATGACAGGGGAAGATGAGGATGTGATTTTTGCAGAGAATGTTGTCAGTGGCTTCACGGATTCCTAAGGCATCTAGGGTAGTGCCACATGCCCAACGAGGGAGGAGGACACCGATCACAAACATGTCTTCATAGTGTTGGTGGTGATCGGTGCTGGTGAACTAGAAGTTGCTACCCAGAATGGGGGCAATGAGAGGTGAACGAGGGTGGTGGATTATGGGTCATTGCTAGCCTTTTAGGCGCCCTTCATCACACAAATAAGTTCATCCACATCACCGATGTCATCGCGCATCTCTTCAGGGATGTCGGGTGAAGACTCATTGGTGGGGGAGGGTGTGCAGAATTGAACTCTAGGGAGGGAGCTAGCCCGATAAGGAGGGTCCCTGGAAGAAGAGGCGGTGGATTTCCCTTTGCTCTTGCAGAACCTACTAAAAATAGTTGTTTCTAGAAGTGAGCTAATTTTCTGGGAGGAGGAACAATTGTTTCAGTTGCCTAAGCCAATCGGATTTGCTGTGAAACAATTAGTTGGAATGGTCAGGCGTGTGGTGATTTGTGGTGGCAGATCTAGGGTAAAAGAGGTGAGAGGCGAGGGCACGAAGGACGAACAAGTGAGGCTTGTGGTTCGTCAGGTGGTCGATAGGCGGTTGGAGCAGGTCAGACAATCAACTCGGTTGGGGGACAATTAGTTGAAATGGTTAGGCGTACAATGGTGGAATAAGGGGCTCGACTAGTAGGTGATGGAGTGGGGGATCAAAAGGGGGGTGATGTGAGAAGCTCACTTGGTAGTCGAGCGTCCACAAATCCAAGGCGAGTAGTGGTGACTGTATATGGTCAACTTGTCATGCCGGTGAGGTGAGAGGCTAGCCTGATAGCCAGTCAGCGCCCTAGGTGTAGAGGTTGGTGCTTGAGACTATGAGGTAGGAAACGACAGTGATAGAAGCTCGGGTGGTGGTAAGGTGTGGCTCGATGAAGAGGAAGATGAGGTGATCATCTTCTTAGAGCATCAATTGACTATTCCAGTGAAAAGGGCAACTGGTGGAACAGCCGGTCAACGGCGGAGAAGGGGAGAGCTCAGGTGTCGAAGTGAGGGTACAAGGGGGGAGTCAAGCAGCGTGGGAAGTGGCTAGGTTTAGAATGCATGAGTGGAGTGTTTAGTTTGCCTTGGTTTTATAGTTGTGTGAAGGAATCAAACCGATCGACTGAGAGCCGAATCGGTTGTCTCTCTCATCTTGAGAGGCGTCCATGGGTGGAACCCAAAGTGGTGGAATTGATGTGGATCCCCTTGATCGAGGGAGAAAGGAAGAGGCTATCTTGGACGGTTTTGAGGGAATGAAACTGAGCTGAGCAGGTGGCAACGGAGCTGATCGATTGAGCTACTGAAGGGTTAGTGTTGTGAGGCTGAAATGATTGTGTGGTGAACTGAACCGATCAGTTCATTATTCATAAAAATGGGAAAATAGTAAAAAATTATATAATGAAGTAAGCGAAAAGAACAGGCAGGGAAGATAGTGTTGGGTAGCCTACCAACTAGCACCTTATTTTACGTCAGGGCCCGACAAGTGATGGATTAGTCTATTTAGATTCTGGGGAAATATGGGGGTCAGAGAAGTTAAGGTCTTCTAAAGATGAACGTTTGTTGGTATCTAAAGCGACTAGGTCTTCTGTAGTTATGTATCTTTTTTACTCGATGCCCATTAACTTTAAATTCTCCCAAAACTTTATCCCAGAGAAGAAATGTACCATATGGATAGGCACATTTGACAATGTAGGGGCCATACCATCTTGACTTTAAGCTTTCTAGAAAAAATCCTTAGTGTGGAATTAAAAACTAGAACTTGGTCCCCTTCTCTAATGTCCTTACGCTTGATGTGAACATCATGCCACATTTTTTTTCGGTCCTTGTAAATTCTAGCATTTTCATAGGCACTCATTCTAAGTTCATCTAGTTCATTCATTTGGAGAAGTCATTTTTCTCCAATAGTGGAAAGGTCAAAGTTTAAGCTTTTGATGGCCCAACTGGCCTTGTGCTCTAATTCTATCAGTAGGTGGCATGACTTGTCATAGATCAGTCTGCACAAAGTGGTGTCTATGGGTGTTTTGTAAGCAGTTATGTATGCCCATAGAGCATCATTGATCTTTAACGCCCAATCTTTCCTAGTGCGACCAACATTTTTTTCTAGGATGGATTTGATTTGTCTATTGGACATTTCAACCTGTCCACTAGTCTAAGGATGGTAGGGAGTGGCGACTTTGTGGTAGACTCCATATTTTTTTAGTAATGCCTCAAAACGTTTTTCTAAAAAATGGGATCCCCCATCAGAAATGACAGTGCGTGGGACTCTGAATCTAGGGAAAATGATATCTTTAAAGAATTTCTTAACAGGCTTGGAATCACATGTTTTGGTGGGAATAGTTTCAACCCACTTAGACGCATAATTGAATGCAACTAAAATGTAAGAAAACCCATAGGAAGATGGAAATGGGCCCATGTAGTCAATTCCCCAGACGTCGAAAATCTCTAATTCTTGCCAAGTGGTTAGGGGCATTTTGTCATGTTTGGAAATATTACCTGTTCTTTGACATTGGTCACATGAGAGCACATAATCATAAGAATCCTTCAAGATGGTGGGACAATAAAATCTGCACTACATGACTTTTCTAGCTATTTTTTGGGAACTCATGTGTCCACCACAGGGACCAGAATGGCATTGTTCTAGAATGTCAATGCTTTCTTCTTGAGAGACACAATGACGATAGAGACCGTTGGCACAAAGTCTAAAAATATAAGTTTCGTCCCAATAATCATTTTTGTCATCATGTAAAAATTTAGCTTTAGAGTGTCCCTTATATTCAGGGTGCAATACAATCGCAGATAAATAACTTACAAAATTGGCAAACCAGGGGAATTTGGAGTCTACCTTGAGCAATTGGTCATCGGGTAATGATTCATTTATGAGGTTTTCATCAATAGTGCTATAGCTAGGTGTACTAGGTGGTCAGCCACGACATTTTCAGACCCCTTTTTGTCTAGGATTTCTAGATCAAACTCCTATAATAGAAAAATCCATCATATGAGTCTAGGCTTGGCATCCTTCTTTGTCATAAGATAGAAAATGGTTGCATGATCAGTGTAAACAATAACTTTTGAACCAACAAGGTATGAGTGAAATTTATCAAATGCATAGACAATGACTAGCAGTTCTTTTTCTGTGATAGTGTAATTTTTTGGGCCTCATCTAAGGTCTTGGATGAATAATAAATGAACTGGTGTTTCTTATAAATTCTTTGTCCTAAGATGGTACCTACAACAAAGTCACTAGCACCACACAATCTGGTGCACGAATGACAGAAGTACTCATGATGGCATTTTTCAAGCATAGAAAGTTGTCCATGCATGCTTTGTCAAAAATGAAGGGGACCTCCTTTTGAAGAAGGTTGGTGAGAGGTTTGGTGATTTTGGAGAAGTCACAAATGAAACGCTGATAGAAACTAGTGTGGAAAGCCCAAATGTATTTGACTGAGGTTGGGGGAGGAATCTTGGTGATGACCTCAATCTTAGCCTTGTCAACTTCAATGCCTTGGTTGCTTACCTTATGGCCTAGAACAATGCCCTCCTTAACCATGAGGTGACACTTTTCCCAATCAAGGACTAAGTGTGACTCAATACATCTATCAAGAACAAGGGTGAGGTTTCTAAGGCAAGAATCAAAACTATCTCCATAGACAAAAAAGTCATCCATGAACACTTCCATGACTATTTTGGTTAATCCAAAAAAAATGGCAGACATGTATCTTTGGATGGTGGGTGGTGCATTGCCCAAGCCAAAGGGCATTCACCTAAAGGCATATGTACCGAAGGGGCATATGAAGGTGGTTTTCTGTTGATCTTCAGGATGAATAGGAATTTGATAAAATCTTGAGTAGCCATCTAGACAATAGAAGTATTGTTGATGGGCTAAACGTTCAAGAACATGGTCTAGGAAGGGGAGAGGGAAGTGGTCTTTCCTAGTTTCCTTGTTGAGCTTGCTGTAGTCAATGCACATCCTCCACCTTGTGACGGTGCAGGTGGGAATGAGCTCATTCTTCTCATTTCTAATGATAGTGGTCCCACCCTTTTTGGGAATGACATAGACAGGGCTAACCCATGGAGAGTCATAGATGGGGTAGATGATTCCTATAGTGAAAAGTTTAATCACCTCTAGACAGACAACTTCTTTCATGTGTCGGTTGAGTTTTCTTTGTGGGTCCCAGTATGGTTTTTTGTCTTCTATCATTAGGATTTTGTGGATGCAAATGGATTTATCTATTCCAACTAAATCTATCATTTTGTATCCTAAGGTGGTTCTTCTTTTTCTAAGTTCTCCCATAAGCCTATCTTCTTGTTCAATGCTATGGTCAGAATTGATTATGACAGGGCATAATTGTTGTTTATCAAGAAACACATATTTCAGTCCTATGGGGAGAGTCTTCATCTCAGGAGCCTTAGGTGCTTCAGGTTTTTCTTCTACTATGGAGATCATTTTAAGGTCCTCATATTCAACATTAGGGATGTCCTAAAAAATATCTAGATGAGCCTTGTATTGGTCTAGTTTTCCATTACCAAAGTTGCATTCAGGAGGGCCAGTGAGAGCTGTGTGTAGAGGATCATCAATTAACTCCCATTCCTACCTTAGTTGAGATATTTTATCAATGTAGTCAAGGAGATAGACCTCTTCTTGGAAATTAGGCCCTCTCATGCTTTCAAAGACCCTAAACTCTAGAGTTTGTCTTCCTAATCTCAACAGAATGGTTCCATCCTCGACATCAATCAAGGCCCTGGGTGTGGCTAAGAAGGGGCATCCAAAGATGAGTGGATAATGCAGATCTTCCTTGATGTCCATGATCACAAAGTCACATGGGACATAAGCATCTTTCCTAACCTTAACTAGAATGTATTCTATAATTCCCATACGTTTGGTCATGGAGGAATCTGCCAATTGGATGGTCATGGCTGTTGGTAACATGTCATGGAATCCTAATATTTTGCAAAGACTATAAGGCATGATGGATATGCTGGCTCCTAAATCATCTAGGCCCTTTCTACAAGCATTGTCACCAAAGTAACATCCTATTCCAAAGGAACCAAGATCTTTCTATTTTTTAGGCATTTTGCTTTGTATTATGTCTGAGGCGGTCCTATCAAGTTTAACAGTTTCATATTCATTGGTGGAATACTTCCTAGTCATGAGAGATTTTGTGTACTTGGACCAGGTAGGCATGTCTGCTAAGGTATCAAGGAAAGGAATGTCAACATGTAATTTTTTCATGGCATCCCTAAATTTCATGAAATGAGTGTCGAGCCTTATTTGTTTAAGGCGGGCTTGGAAGGGAGGTCTTGGTTTGTAGATTGGTTCCTAAACTTCTACTGGAGGAGGTTCAGGGACGGTTGGTTCAAGGATAGGTTCAGGTTCAAAAATTACCAAATCGTCATCCTCCAACTCTAAAGGTGTGGCTGGAGGTTTTTCTGGAGGAGGAGGGGAGTGCACCTTTCCTGAATGAGTAGAGACAATTTTGAGTTGTTCAGGATGCTTGGGATTGTTTTCAGGCTACCCATCAAAAGTGTCGGTAGGAGGTTTATGTTGGGCAAATAGGCGAGAAAACTACACATCAGTTGCCTTTTGATGAGCTTGTTGGGCTATGATGATTTGTTCTAGGGTGGCTATCCTTTCATCAATGAGGGAGAAGGAGTGGGAACATTTTGCAGAGGTTGAGGAGGTGGCGGTTGATTTAGATTTTGGGACGAAAGATTCAAGTTTTGGAATTTTTGTCCTTAGTATGGTGGTCGGTTTTGGTAGTTGTTTCTATGATTGCCTTGGTTGCCAAAGTTCCTTCGATTGTTGTATGGGAAGCCATGTGGTGTTTGGTTATTGGATTGAGGATAGGGAGGCCTTTGTTGAGATTGGAGTTGGCTGAAATTTTTAGCACCAGAAGCATTAAGCCAAGGTGGTTCCTAGTTTGGTTGGGATTGTAATAGACTTGACCTGGTATGGTATGAACTGAGCTGAGGTCGTCTAATTTCTGTCTTGATTCTGGTTGCATGGGGGTGTTGTAAAGGTATTGATAGTGGAGGGTGGTGTGATCGTATCCTTGGCAAATGCCACAAAGAGAGTCTGCATATTTTATTTTTTGAGGTAGTTCCCTATAGGCTCCTAAGGATGACTTTGGACAATCTTGTTTTAGAGCAATTAACTTAAGACTTTCCACTATGCTTTGGATATCGGAATTAGCTTCGGCTTTACCAACCTTAAGGACTCCACCTACTCCCTATCTATCCCTTGTCTCGGAAGCACGATTGACAACTTCCCATGCACTAGTCAGGCTTTGGTGCATGAAATTTCCTCCAGATGAGGAATCAAGAAAGAACTTGGCATCATTGTCAACACCACGATAAAAGATTTCAATAAGTTGGGCTTGGGAGATGTCATGATGGGGGCATTTTCTAAGAAAATATTTGAACCTTTCCCAAGCTTCACCTAAAGATTCACCTAGTGACATAGATAAATTGGTTATTTGTCCCTTAATTTCAGAAGTGAGAGAAGGGTGTTAAATTTTTTCAAGAAATATTTTTTGAAGGACTTCCCATGTTGTAACTTGGTCATTAATTTCCATGGTGTTGTACCAGCTGCTACCTTGGCCAGAGAGGGAGTATTTGAACAATCTAAGATGGATTGCATCTCCTGAAACACATAGAAGTTTGTTTAAAGAGCAAAGGTCAATGAAACTTTGGAGATAGTCTTGGAAACTTTCTCCATTGTTGCCAGAAAAAGGGTTTTCTTAGATGATGGTGATCCATTGGGTTCATATTTTGAATTGAGGGGTAAGAGTGTCATGAGGCACGACCAGATGTTGTACATAGGTAGTTTTGGGAATAGAAAAATCTTTCATTTGTTTTTGCCTTTCATCTTCCCTCCTATCAACCTCTATGGTTTCTTGTTCAGTCTTGTAGGTTGCTCGTAAAGAGGCTTCTCTTTCTACTTGTTTGGCTTGAATGGGATCTCTTTGTGCTACAAGAGCTTGGTTGATCCTAAGGGTGACTTCTTCTTCATCCATTCTAATTTGATTTTGATGGTTTAGATGATGAAAAGTTCTATCTATTTCTAGATCAAATGATTGAAAATTAGCGTTCGAGCGTCGCATGCAAAAATAAACAGTTAATTGTGTGTAGAAAAAATGGACTGTCAGAATGGAAACTCAGTAGAAGGAGGAGTAGCACTTTTGGAATGTTACTCAAAAGGCATAAAAAAATGAAAAAAAGTTTTTCAAAAATTTTTGGGGTTCGAAAAAATAATCTGTTGTCCCTGGAAATGGCACCAAATTGTTAATGTGTCACATAGCACTTACAATCACTAAGATGTTTATCCTAGAGGTTAATCCTTTTATCCACTTTTGATTAAGGCTAGTATAGAAAGGGTCAATCCCACATGACAACTTATTAAGATTGTATTGTCTAATACCAATTGTTTGAAGAACCTATTATTTATTTTTGGTATTTTCAGATTTGGAACATAAAGTAAAAGTAGAGTTTTGGGGTATGATGATTAACACTAAGAAAGAATTACAGGAATGAAATTGCACTTAACAAGAATAAAGATTTTCCCTATCACAAAGAAAATTAAGATTGTTGTTAGCACAAGAAAAGTTATTATGAATGAAAAGAATAGGAACTAAAGAAAGCAAAACAAGCGGTGATTAAATAAAGAGATGGGAATCGAGGCCTTAGGGGTTTTCACCACCTTACCTAGGAAAAACAAACTATTCCTTAAAAATGACGGATTCGATGAAGGAAAGTGAATTAATAGAAATCCACTAAAGATGTACTCCACATGAGCCCATTGGTCCAAGTGCTCATGTTTCTTTGTTCATCATCCTAAAAGAAGAAGATCCACGATCATTTCAAAAATACTATGCTATTGGTTTTATTGTTCTAAATCCAAACTTCCACGGTCATATCCATCTGAACTAACTTTTGATCAAACCAATTAATTACTTTGATAGATCAATTAGTTATCAAACCCAAAAACCATCTAGAATTGTTCTTAAGGAAAAGTTGATAAAGCAATGGCTAAGGGGTTATTCCCCTTGCCTCGATAGAAAACTAATCGTTCATGGAGAAGGAGCAAAAAGAGACAAAAGAAGGAAGTGTGCTAGCCATAGTCTAGTCTTACGAAGGAATGATCCTCTACTAGAAACAATCAAAAGGTTGACTCTTCTTTCCTTTCTCAATCTACTCGAGAGAGGCGAGGAATGAGAGGGAGAAGAAGCTAGATCTAGAATAAGAGTTAAATAATAGAATTGAAAATGAACACTTAACTAAACAAATGAGAGAACTATTTTATTGCTTGAGAACAAATTACAAGAATAAAGTTTTGCTTCAGAAATCCTCATACAAAAATCAATATGAAGTGATGGGGAAGTACCCCTCCTTTTATAGGAGAAGGATGGGGCATTTTACATTAGGGTTATGAGGAATGGTGGCTGGCAGTTGGCTATTTGAGCAATCTGTGCAGCACCAACTGATCGGTTCAGGTGTGAGTCGATTGGCTGGACTACGGAAGGCGGGCAACAAAAGAGGCAATTGCCAACCCTTATCGTAGTATGGTAATGAGAGCTATGGCCCGCTCGGCTGGGGCAGGAGTACTCCCACTTTTAGGGCTTCAATTTTATTGTTCAAACTTCGGAAGAATTTCCGCTCTGAGGGTTAGCGGCCGATCCTCTAGATCAACTAAGATGACCGGCTAGGGACCTTGAGACGGTCGTCTAGAAATATGAGACGATCAGATCAAGTCCTGATCCTGCAAGAAATGGGAAGATATTTGTCAAAATCAAGTAAATTTGTGATATGAGGGAGTAGATACATATTTGTTTATTTTTAGTGGACTAAATAGATATTTTTATGTGACAAGACTAAAAGGTTGCAAAAAAGGTGCTAAACTAGCACGCATCAAAGTCAATATGTGATATATTATCTCACATGCATCTTAGACAGTCTGCTCTAGTTAAGGAACATGGATTGAATGTGTAATAGGATAATGATCCCATGCCTCAATTTCAATATGGATATTAGAGACAAAGGAACTATATGATCACTATAACAATAATTAGGATTTTAGGTTGAATTTTTGCTCCAAGTTCCCAATTACTTGAGTAGTAACAATGTGTTTCTAGATACCGCTCATTGCTTGTGATTTTATAAATTTGTTATAGACATTTACAACCTACATAATTTGCTACCTATAGGGTCACATGCATAGGATGCACCTGTAATAAAAGTTTACTCATTAATACAGTTTAAACTAATTATTGAAGTGTTTACGTAATCATTTTAATAAAAAATGGCTGACTAGTATCTACAAAGATTGGTTGAGGAAGTGAACAGACCGGTTTTGTTACATGAACCAACTGGTTGGAAGATATGTAAGACTGGATCAAGGATTGATATTGATGTCATGGTGTACATTACTAATAAATTAAAATTCAATGTGTTCACAAGTAAGAAACACTGGGAATCAATCATTTGAAGTGGTAATCAATCGTTTGACGTATGAACTGGTCAGTTCACTAGTGAATCAGTCCCTTTGTCATTTGCAACTTCTAGAAAATTCATGAAATTTTGTCTCTTCGACTCCCAGATGAGTTGTAAACCCTAAAACTAGCCATCCTATATAAAAGGGGAGGTCTAGCCTTTTAGAAATACAACAATAAGCTATAAAAATTGTTGTTCTCTCACAATTGTGGTAATCTGAGAGATTGGACAAGTCATACCCGTCAAAGAGGGAGACATCAAGGGAGAGCAAGTTAGAGTTAGCACATTGACATTAGAGGGACAACTCCTTCCTATCAATTTTAAAAAAATGACAAGAGTTCCCAATGGTCTGGTGGGACTACATAGAGGTTTGGAATCTATTTCCATCATGCTAGGATGACACCATCAATCACCGCCAAAGTTTCCACACCAGGAGGCATTTTTCGACAATCGTCTAGGAGCTGTTTGTGAAAGAAGGGCACAATTGCAAGGATAGTTTCTAGACTTGCTCTAGGACCTAGTATATGCCTTGAAACCTTTCCTACCCATCCATAGTTGTTGACATGATCTAATCATATATGGGAATACAAAAAGAAATATTTTGTTTCAAAAGTTGTCTCTGTCGTCATATTTCCCAACACTTTAACCATATATTGTCAAACCACTATTTAGACAGACATGCTGACATTCATTGATAATTTCAATTTTTCTTCTTTATTTGGGTTTGCTCCCAACCCCTTTGGTGAGCAAGATATTTGGAAGGTTTGTCCTAGTAGTACAAGATTTTCTAAAATGTGGTTGATGTCTTATATTATCGTTGAGGTTGTTAGGTGCCTCTCTGCATGAAGGTAAGCATGCCTTTGATAGATTCACACATGTGGGTGTTCAACATTGTTGGACAATGAAACTATAATAATTAGATGTGTTGTTTCTACTTTTAGCTTTGGTTGATTGATAACATACTTGATGCGTTGAATAATGGAACAATCATCCCTTGTAAACATTCTATTTTTGTTTAGCACACAAACTTTTGTGTAGGATGGATTCCCTCTCAAGTTTCACTCCTTATTAGTATTGAACTATAGGATAGGGTCATAGGTAACCAAACTTACTTAGTCCAAACTTAGAATCTTCTCAATCAGAATAGAGAAAGAGGAGAATATGCATTACTTCATGGTTCAATCAGAATAGAGAGAGAAAGGAGATATGCATTATCCAATATAACTCAACAAGAGATGCAACATTCCTGAAACTTTGTATCCACGGTCACAATGAAAACCACATGTCCAAACATGGTATCCTTCACTGATTATTGCATTGAATATAACAATATTAAATTTGTGTGTATAAGTTGAACTCTAAAATTTTGACTCTTAGCTCTAATTGAATTATGTCAAGAACCTACCCCAATGGAAAAAATCTTGTACATATTTTACCCCAAAAAAAATTCTTAATATTTTCCTTATATGTAGATAAATCATTTTGAACTATTGAGGTTAGTTCTCTTTACTAGTGAAGAAAGTATGTCCATGTATAAATTTACATATATGCCTCATTTGCGATTAGTGAAAAATTAGTGTGTTGTAACAACATACTTATATTGGTGTGGGTGTTAAGAGGTGATCCACTCATACTCAATAAAAGAGAAAACATCCAAACCAATTATATATGCATATTTGTTTAAATTCATTGACCTATTAATATCATGAAAGTCATAATGTGCATACTAATGAATAAAGTCACATGTATTATATGTTGCATGATACGAATGGAATTTTGAAATAAAACCTTCGATGACCAAGATATACAGTCTTGCCGCCATGTTTTAGTCTTGTTGAAGTAGTGTTCTCTTCACATATAAGACACACTTTAGCTCCTTTGACACTATATCCAGACAAATTCCCGTATGTTGGAAAGTCATTAGTAGTACAAAACAACATAGTGTGCAGACAAAATGTCTCTCTTCGCGAAGCATCATAGGTCATCACACCTTCACCCCAGAGTTTCTTTAAGTCATCAATAAGAGGTTCAAGATAAACATCGATATCATTTCCAGGTAGTTTAGGGCCCAATATCAACAACGACAATATAACGTACTTATTTTTCATACACAGCCAGGGAGGAAGATTGTATATAATAAGTACGACTGGCGAAGTTCTATGTTGGCTGCTTAAATGTCCCATACAAATTCATCCCATCTGTACAAAGCCCAAGTCTTAGATTCATGTCTTCTTCACCAAATTTGGGGTACAATAGATCAATCTTCTTCCACTGTGGGGAATCAGACACATGTCGTAGGATCCCATCATTATTTTTCTTAACATCTGCATGCCACCTCAAATTCTTCACATCTATCGGATTTGCAAACAAGCGTTGAAACCGTGATATTATAGGTAGATACCACATCACCTTGGCAAGAGAACCAATTTTGGACTCCCCCGAAGTCATCAATTTATACCATGACACACTACATTTAGGACAATCTTTCAAATCCACATAGTCCTTTGGAAATAATACACAATCATTCAGGCATGCATGTATCTTCTTGGCCTCCATTCCCATTGGGAACAACAATTTCTTTACCCGATATGTTGAGATTGGCAGCTCGTTTCCTTCAGGAAGCATTTCTTTTAACAAAGTCAACAATGAAGTGAAGCTTTTGTCGCTCCATCTATTGTTAGCTTTCAACTTATACAATCTCAACACAGCTCTAAGCTTTGTAAACTTAGTACAACCTCTGTATAACGATATCTCAACATCATGGACAATGTTTCTAAAGATGGGAGGTGGATCGGTGTGCTCTACCCCACAACTATCCAGCATCACATCAATGATGTCTATTGGAATTGGTTCGTTCACATCTATGTCATCGAAGACAATTTCTTCTTCCACCCAAGCACTGCTATTGACATCCAATGGTTTCAGGTTTGAAATCTCTCCATGCTAGTGCCATTCTATATAGCCTTGTACAATCCCGTTGCACATGACATGACTTTTTATTTCGTCACCAGTGCTGACTTTCAAGTTGTTACCGCAATGCCTACATGGACAGTAGAACCTATCTCCAAGTTGTTTCCTATGTTCCTCATCAAATCTAATAAACTGATCAAGACCAGATATAAACTTTGGGGTGTAGCGATTGTGAATGGACATCCATGATCTATACATTCTATGATCAAAGAGAACACAAGTATATATTAGGACAAGATTAGGGTCTAGGGTTAACAAATACATGTGATGTCATTCTTTTATATAATAAATGTACATGTACCACCTATCCCATCCTTGAACACACAATCTCACTAGTAAGTGTATAATATGTATTTGGTTTTCAAGAAAATTTTGGCAGCATTTCCCCACTGTTCTCCAAGTACATATGTACTTAGAGAACAAATGGGGAAATGCTACCGACATTTTATTGAAAACCCAATACACATTATACACTTATATCCTAAGTGAGATTAGGTGTTCAAGAATAGTCCCAAATTGGGGACAATCCAAGATTTACTCCTAATGAGTAAATTTTGGACGGGTTTCTAGGCCAACAAATACATGTATGTTGTCATTCCAATACCTACAATCCTAGTTTCATCTTATATATAATAAATGTGTACCACCTATCCCATCCTTGAACACCTAATCTCACTAGTAAGTGTATAATGTGTATTGGGTTTTCAAGAAACTTTTGGCAGCATTTCCCCGCTGTTCTCCAAGTACATATGTACTTAGAGAACAAACAGGGAAATGCTACCGAAATTTTCTTGAAAACCCAATACACATTATACACTGACATCCTAAGTGAGATTAGGTGTTCAAGAACAATCCCAAACCGGGGACTATCCAAGATTTACTCCTAATGAGTAAATCTTGGACTGGTTTCTATGCCAACAAATACATGTATGTTGTCATTCCAATACCTGTAATCCTAGTTTCATCATTCATATCCTAGGTTTCATGTAACATCATTTAATCTAGGTATCACATTCTATAACATTGATTTCAAAATTTCGAGTGTCCATGCATGTTCATCATCTTGGATAGATATGTAAATGTTAGGGTTTCATCACAATTGATGTTAGGGTTTCATCACAATTTTAGGTATCATATAGAGTATGTAGATGTTAGGGTTTTATCATGCAATAGGGATTTAGATGTTAGGGTTGCATCACAATTGATTTCATCACAATTTTAGGTATCATATACCCTTTTTCTTCCTTCTCCCTCCTTACGAACAACAAGCACGACAATGTGGGCTAGCCACGACCATGGTTGTGTTGGCAGAGCACGGCCCTGCTAAGAAACACGGTCATGCCAGCACACATGGTCGTGCTTGCTATTGGTAAGGAGGGAGAAGGAAGAAATGAGGGGTGCCAAGGAGAAAGAAGAGGAGGAAGAAGGGTACCTGCAGGAGTAACGAGCGGGTGGCTGGAGTAGCAAGGAGGCGGGCGGTGACCAGGAGCAGGAGACTGACGACTAGGAGTAGGAGATCGGTGGCCAGGGAGACGACCATGAGCAGGAGACCGGCGAGCAGGCAGCAACCAGGGCAACTGGTGGTGGCGGCGGCGGCGAGGAGAGAAGCAAGGAGCGGTGGCGGTGCGGGGGAGCAATGACGGCAGGATCGACCAATGAAGCAGGTGTGGCGGCGTTGTCGAGAGGAGAAAGAACAGGAATAGTCATTTTCGTGATGAAATAGAAGAAAGGGGAAGAGTCTCCTTCTTGCGGGGACTATTATGTTAAAAAAAAGGCGTTGCTTATCTAAAAAACCGACACCTAAACAGAATCACCTTCGGCTGAATATAACAAACGATGGCAATTGGACGATCCCTTACCCTAAAATTTTTAGTAGGAAGGGCGCGCAAACCCATATCAGCGTCGGTTATCCCACGACAACCGACGCCCATATGGTAAAAATTGAGTGCAATTTTTATCTTCATTAGGCATTGGTTATTAGTTAAAATACTGACGTTGTATTTTACACTTTGGGGGCAATTTTATTTTACTCGAAAAAATTGGATTCCGTGGGCTATTTTAGGCGTCAGTTTCCTTTCTTCAGCCGACGTTGAATAAAAAGCGATACCCGTGTCTGGCTGGTCTTCAAATATAGATGTCGGTTTGCCTCAATAGCCGATGTGTAATTCTTATGAGCATCAGTTTTATTAAATAACCAATGCCTCTAAAAGCAATGTTGAACTATGTTTCTGTAGCAATGACTTAAACTTATGAGGTCAAGTTTTTTGTAAATAACTTATATAATACTACATCTAAGATCATATATCATGTATGTACAAAGCACATATATAATGGTTAGTAGATACTATCTTAGGGTTTACGTTAAAACCATTACTATTCATATGATACACATTGTCATCACTCCTAAACTATACAACAAGTTTGCCTTGAAATAAATATATCATCATTTCATAGATCATTGATCTAATTATATTTATGGAACAAAGGCAATTCGACGTAAAGTTTTCATTTTATTTATTGATTTTGTTTCCATTTAAGATCGACTAATTATAGAAGATAAATTAGGGAATATCTTAACATTTTTTTTATTTTGACTATGAAAATGAAAATATAGTATACGTAATTAGGTTTTCTAGAGACATAATAACATATCTCCATGTGTTATAACGATTTTAGGAAGAATATCACTAGGTTGATACTAAAGGCATAGATTGGAGTATTTCACATGAATTCAATATATATGTGGGTTTTGCAATGCAGAAGGGTGATTTAAAAACAATGGTAGCAAGGAGTAAAAATAAACAAATTTGATCACTACCCGTACCCTATATTTACACAATGGAAAGAGCATGTAGATATGATTTTAAACTAGAACTGACACGACCAAGTTAAATATAAGGAAAATCTTTCAAAACATTACATATTGATTAGCTATATGTAATCAAACAAATGAGAAGGCTTGGATGTTATACCTAAAGGATACCTATTTTGGATTTACATTTGTCTTCAATAATCTCATTTATCATTTTGAGACTGATAGATTTCTTGTTGATTTCCAATTATTTTAATTTATAATGAAATGAACTTATGGTGTCTATTAGCATATTTTTATAGGTACTTAAGACCTAATGATGGATGGAGGTGGTGCAGGATGAATTGAGGACTTACCCAATGATGGATGAGGCCATATATCAGTAAAGTCATCTTGTACCTACCCTAAGATTCTTAAGGCTCATGTTAAGGGATATTAAACCATACAATTCAAGTGAAGAAATTAAAGAGAACAAATAAGACCTCAAAAATAATTGGTGAAACATAGAATGTCGATTCCAAGAATCCTCCAAGTTACTAAGTTGGATAGAGACAAGATCTAATCTTTCTAACTCTTGTGATTTTTTCCATCCACTTTACCATTATCATTGTACCAAACATTTCCCTTGGTTGTTCCCATTATAACTGTTGTGTCTAGAACCAACCAAAACCGTATAACCTAATAACACTTCCACAAATAACCTACAACGGTCATTCTAGATAGAATGTACGCTCTTCATGGAAATTTAAACACCCCTTTTAGTTCAAGAATTTGTTTACTAGCATCCATAATGCCCATTTTGGATAGAATACAAGTTCTAACCACAAACCAAGACCTCCATTTTCACCAATGTTACATCCATGTTTCACCAGGGCTACTTCAGGAAAGATGACCATCATACCATAGCCTCATTAGAGTTGAGTCATTCTACCCAGAACCCTAATTGTACTTTTCCACAATATGGCACAAACTACCCTACCTAACCTTATGGATCCAAACCAATATATAAAGTTTTAGGGCATCAAGGATAGAGTGTTCAGACCACATTTATTTATCCTGAATTCAAAACCAACCCACTATCCTACCCTCCTTTCACCCTTAATGTCTATTCCTCCTTGAAAACATAGTTTTCTTCCTTTTACCTCTAGAATTCCACAATCATTTCATGCCATTTCACCCCCTAGGAGGAAACTTGTTCATCAAGCAATCACTGGTTAACAATAAGACGTCTACATCTCCAAACATGGCTACTTCTTTTATATTCTCCTCTCTTTTTGTTCCTTCTTTGATTATGTATATTTAAGACCCACTTGTTGGCTTCTAGGGGCCAAATATAGTATTGTGATACCATATAATTTAGGAATATTCATCTAAAACATTATATGTCATTATTTAGAGTTATCTTCATGCTTGTTGTCTCTCCTTATCCCTCTGTATCTTGTGTGATTGACCTCTGGCACCAGTATGATATATAAAAATTAAGGATTAGGAGTCAAAGAGGGAAAAGCACCCAAGTCTTTTGTGAACCTTGGTTTCTTTACTCTTCTAGCATACTAACTCTTTGAACCACTAATCTTAGGTGGGGGATATAAGTATCTAGGCATGATTATCCCCTCTCAATTGGCAAAGAGGATATTAGATGTTGTATGGGGTTTTTTAGGAGGTGAAATCCTCTTTCTACACCCTATATCACACTTCCATCGAGAAGCTTAGAGGGCCACACTTAAAGAGGTAGGCTAGAGATTGCTCCCATTTGATTCATCTATCCCTAGTCAAGTGATCTTGTTTCGGTTGTATATATAGTTATTTAGAGACTAGTTACCTAAATATCACTTATACCACATAGGTATTTTCTATACGTTCAAAATGCAAGTATACACAATCATAGTAATATAGGCCAATGACGCCCGAATGTCAAACACTGGTGAATGTGACTTCAGAAACTATTACTTATTTTAATACGATCAACTTTAGCTGAAGAAACTTGATTGATTGGTTGAATTATCAAAAGCAGAAAAAATATAAATTATTGGTTGTTGTTCTCAGTCTTAGTGGATTCCTTAGGATATTGGTTTCACCACGGTTAACATTGCACTTATATCTTGACATATTAATAAAAATCTCTCCTAGTTCTGGATTAAGAGTATGAAGTGAGAATTACCCTCTCTCACGGTGTAATACAATACCTAACCTAATACCAACCCCACATTGTATATATTTTGTTAATAGGTAGGTGATTCATGGAATGCTCAGGGTAATCTCCTAACATTTTTAAACCACCTTTCTCAAAGGGTTTTTTAGAACATGTATTTCTATGAAGTTTCGACAATTAATTTTTCTTTTTCAAAGCATTTAACAATCAATGCACTACCTATGTTGATCAAGCATGGATAGTTCATTCATTCTTATAGAAATAAATTCTATAATTTAAAAAAACTAATGAATTGATGCATAAGAGTCAAATATAATGCATAACTAGCCTACTCACGGGCCCTAAGGAATGTGGGATTAGCCCCTCATGGTTTCTATAGTCAAAGAAATCAAAGGAGAAGGAAAAAATGTGGAGAATATGCCCCAAAAGTAGACGGTTCAAATGACCTCTTCTCACGCACATGATGATTTGCTACCTTTCGATTGCAATTTCATCCACTAGAAGTGCACAGATCATTCATGATGTGTCCTTCTTCTTTATTATCTCCTCCTCTCGCTCGTGATTGTCATAAAATGGAAAAGGACGAGGTGATTAGGTGTGGCCGCAACTCCCTAATTCATGTGACGTAGGGAGAGTAAAAACCTCAGGCGTCAGATTAAATAAAGCATTTAGATATGCCTGGTCCTGACCTGTCAATACAATAATAGGATGTTTGTACTACCGACTCCTCTAATTGTGTGGACACCTATCAAGTTGTTCATACTACTGACATGGTTGTCGTAGTACCGAGTTGCTTCAATAATTCTTGAACAAACATTGTAACATTGTCAGTAGTATCCAATTTCTTATCGATAGTATTGAGTCTTCTCAATCCTTTTTTATCCTAATTGAGCATGCATCGGTACCTTTGACTCCAAATTCGGTAGTACCAAGTTGTGTATATTCTCATACATTTACAAGAAATGCATAAAATACAAACATAAGATCCCAA
This sequence comes from Alisma plantago-aquatica, assembly GCA_963693085.1. Classification (NCBI taxonomy): domain Eukaryota; kingdom Viridiplantae; phylum Streptophyta; class Magnoliopsida; order Alismatales; family Alismataceae; genus Alisma; species Alisma plantago-aquatica. Next base: position 498,957,124 of record OY856413.1, on the reverse strand, counting down.
AACATAATAACCAATCCAAAAACATTAACATTATGATTATTTGATACAAATAAGTATCACATTCTAATAAAAGTAAATCATTAACCATTAGTATGAGATTTGACCTAAAAATGCACAAAAATCAATACAAAATAGTCATGAAACGGGAAAATAAACAATGCATCATACTCCCCTATGCTTAAATGTTTCTCGGCCTTGAGCAACACACTCTCAGATCTGTTGTAGAGAAGTCAACAAAAGCACATACTAATATATATATAATTTCTCAACTATCCCCACTTGGTGGTCCTAAACCAACTTTAATTACTCACTGTACAATTAACTGTTCTATAGCGACCTAACATTCATAAAAGACATTCACCTGTATATCAATGAACACTATCAATAAGGTAGTTAGCATCATACTCAATTAGGGGTTTGTTTGGTGCATTAGGTGATTCCCTATTATACATTGCTCGTTCCTAACTACCAATATACTTGGAAGCAGTTCTCCATTGATGGTATGAAATGGATGGCAATTGAAAAATCACAAATACATCCAAATTTTTTATGCAAAATAAAACATGATGAACCTATGTGGTGAATAGGATGTGAAATGCATGAATCCTAATGGCTACTTTTTCCAAATAATATGATGCATGAATCAACATATATCATCAAATCAATGAGAATGAAGTAAGCAAGTAAAAGAAACCATCATGTGAATGTATACATCTCTTTAAGAAGAGTGAAGGGCATCCTTTCTCCCTCTTTATCTTTGTAACATTAACAAACTTTTTTTCATTTATTGGACCATGATTCTCACATGATGGGAAATAATTCTTAAGCTTCCCTAACATCATTCGTTTTTTCTTCTCTTCCCTTTTTTCTTATCGTTTTCTTTATGTGGGTATGGATGTATATCCCTACACTCAAATTTCTAAAGAGACTGATATCTACATGATAAAAAAATGAATGATATGGCATGCATGTAATCTATGTGAAATAACGTATGCAACTAAAATGATATGCATAAAAATTGTTGATACATACATGATTGTTTTCAAAATACAATAAAAACAAACTAACTATCATGTCACCTATTATTCCATTCAATGAAACAAGAGGAAATAATTTGAAGTACTTATTCATCTTACGGTGGTGGTTTGATAATGAGCGGAGGATGGGTGGAATCAAATTATTAAGACACAATGTCATTCATGAAAATATGATATATCCCTCTCTAATGACCTATGAATGAGGACACCATAGGATTTCTTTCTTAAATTTTAGTTTAAAGTCTCATTATGTATTTGAAAAATTTAAGCTCAAACCCCATATTTATCTATATTTCATGAATATTTAAGATGCACATTCATATTAAATGTCCTTAAGATGAATTTCCCACACACTTCCTCTAAGTCATGCAACTGAGGAATTTTACAACTAAGCCAAAATATTTTTAATTTTATTCAATGTACATACAAGAATGAGAGATATTTACATGGACCATGAATTTAAATTCCACTTTTACACTAGATAGATGTTGATCCTACTTTTTAAAAAAAAAACTAAAAAGCAAATAGAAACTAATAAAAATAAAACTAAGAATAAACTTTGTTCCAACTACCCCCCTAAGCTTCAACTCGACTATATCAACATTGTTAAAATTAAAACCTAAGAGGTGGAACAGTGGTACCCGATCACATGGGTGGTGGTTGAGGATATGGCATGGTGGCATCAAAGGGGGGAAACGTCTCCTAGAAACTTAACGGATACTGTGGTGGTGGTGGTGGTTGTGGATATTCACCAAAGTAACCCTAGTTCAAATAGTGATCAAATAGTGGCTATTGGTATCCCTCCATCTATTGTAAACACATGTTCATATTCTCTTGGTTGGCCAACAGAAGTTGCTCATTCTCAAATATCGCTTGTTGGTTGTGGTACAACCGTCCGTACACATCGTGGATGCCTGCCAATATTTCTTATTATTTTTGCTGGTCTTGTTGTATATCCTACTACATTCGGTACATTGTTGCCATAGAGTATGGATCCTCCTCCTGTGATGGTGGTGGGGTACAAGAGCTAGAGGTTGCATAATGTCATGGACACTTATGTGTAAATGGCCCTCTCGTGACAGGGATGGCTACTTCCACCTCATCTTCCTCTTCTTCTTCATTTTTCTCCTACTGGTGGTCTTTATCTTCAGTTGCCTCTCCTTCCTCCTCGTCTGATGAACTATCCATAGGCCACCACATGAGGAGGATTTCCTGCATATCAAAGACAACATCTGTCAGCACATTCTCCTTATATTGTGTTTCTAATGTACAAAATCCATATACAATATCCATGCATGTGTTGACGAGGTCGTACCTTGTGAAGTGTTGGAGATAGCTTTGATCCGAAATTCATTGGTTTGGCAGTGGAGAGGTTGAGGTTGACATGGAGATCAATCAGAGGGATCAACCCTCCAAAATGAATTGGAGGTTTCCTCCCCACCTGGCATTTGAATCCCATCATGTGCAGAAGAAAGTAGGCATCAAATTCAAAACTTATGCTCCTTAGCTCTAGCATCTTGTATAAAAACTAGAGGTCAATCCACTGGGGTTTCCCCTACCCTTGAATAGATCTAGTGAAAATAATGTTGGTGATGAGGTGATGGAGTATACAAGCAAAAGGATGCTTGTTGTTGTTGATGGAGTTGGTATTCCATTTGATGTGTTGGCCCTCTAGTAGCTTGAATAGTAACTCCTATTCCACTTTGAAGCTAAAGTTGTCGGGATAATATCAGTCTCCTTCATATGGCCATCCATATATGACATTTAACTGTTGCAGGGTCATGGTGCAGTCGGTGTTGAGAGGTGAAAGTTGATGAAGCCACCTCTCATCCATCCCCATACTCAGGAATGATGCAGACCTCCAATAATGCCACAAACTGGAAGATGAGAACCAGGTATGTCAGCCAGTCGTTGAAGAAGGGATTTTCACCCACCAACCCTTGAAACTCATAGACCATGCTTATGCTATTGGTGAAGCCAATGGAGGCTATAAACTCACGATCACCATATCGTGCTGCATGGATCTCCCGCTTCTACAACTTTTTGTAGATCTTCTTGATGTCAGGATTGGGATGGGCAATATGGCCTAGTTTAGAAACTAGTTTTGAAACCCCCATCGATGAAGAAACCTTGTGCATTGATGGCATCTCTGAAACAAGAAAGATTTTAAGAAAAGAGAGCCCTTTGTAGATTATGGACACCCAAATATACTTTTACACACTTTCTTGGAAGAGGAGCAGAAAAGGGGTGAAGAAAAATTATTCATACTCCTTCCTTTTATAGTGTGGCTGCCTTTCTGCCATTATTTCTATACTACCTAAATTTTTGTCATTAGTACTGACGTTTTGTCATCAATCTATGTGATCAGTGCTACCGACGATCTCGATTGACTGGTTTGGATGATGTGGATCATATGTTGCTGGTAATATCGACCTGTTGTCGGTAGTACAGACATACCCATGGATCAGTATTAGCGATCATTAGATGTGGCTAATCTTGATCGCTTGTTGGCGCTCCCACAAATTGTTGATGTCAGGTGTCAGTAGTACTGACTGGATGTTAGTAGTACTGACTAGTTCAAATTCAGTTCATGCTTCTGAGTGGGAAGTCAGTGTCTTGAACCTGGGGTGGATTTTTTTGTCAGTACTATCGAATGATGTGTCGGTAGTACTGACTCCTTATCAGTGACTCAACCCTCTTCTTTGCAAAAATTCGGTGCTATTGACATAGGGGTCGGTAGTACCAAGGTGTTTTTCTCAAATTGCATGAATTCCCTGTGATGTTTTCGGTGCTACAGAGATGGCAGTCGGTAGTACTAACTTTTGTAGTCGACTCCATCTTTTCCCTGTAACCTTATCGGTAATACTGAAAAAGGCTTCATTCAGCACTGTGATTATTTTAACTATGATCATGCATCCTATTGAGTCACCATGTAAAATCAGCCTGGTGGTTAATCTCGGTTAGGTAATTGTAAATGAGTGTGAAAAATATGTATAAGCTTACCAATTATCAATCTGGTGTTTCAGGATTACTATTTCTGGCTACCTGTGGTACACTATTGGTCTTCCATTACCACCCTATCCAAATCAATAACATTGTAAAACACTACCATAATGTCGATAGTACTAACTGATATTCATCTTGCACACCACAAAAATTTGATCATGGTACCTTTTAATATCAAATTAAGTAAAAATGAAATTTACATCTACAATAACATAAAAGATTATTGGGTAGCCTCCCAACAAGCGCCTTATTTTACATCATAGGGTTGATGATCCTAAGCCCATGAGTTCAGTGAAGCTCAACAAGATTCAACTCCTCCACCTTCATCATCTCATGTACCCAAAAGTAATTCTTAAGACGATGGTCATTGACAAGAAATGGATAAGCCTCATTGCTAATCTCCACATCTCCATGGGGGAAAGATTTAATCACCTAAAAGAGTTCACTCCATCTAGACCTCAACTTACTAGGATGTAGATTTAACCTAGACTTAATAAGAAGGACCTTCAATCCTGGAGTGAATATCCTATGCAAAATATGGTGATCATGGAATTGTTTAATCCTCATCTTATAAATTTATTGAGTTCTCATATGCATCAAACCTAAGCTCATCCAATTCATTCAACTCTAACAATCTCTTTTGTCCTGCATTGTCTAAATTGTAGTTTAATTTCCTGAGATCCCACTTGGCCTTATTCCCTAGTGGTACTGAGAGAGGACAAGCCCTTCCATAAACCAACTTGAAAGGAGTAGTGCCTATAGGTGTTTAATAGGTAGTTTTATACACCCAAAGTGAATCATTGAGCGAAATGCTCCAATTAGATCAATTGATTGTAAGTTTCTTTCCCAAAATCTTCTTAATCTCTCTATTAGAAACATCAACTTGTCCTTGAGTTTGGGGGTGGTATGGAGTACCTAACCAATGTTTCACCCCATATTTTCTCAAAAGTGTTCCAAACTTTCTATTGGTGAAATTTGAATCACCATCACTAATCATCACCCTGGGCACCTCAAACTTGCAAAAGATATGTTCCTCACAAATCTACATACCACCTATATGTCAATTGAAGACACAAAAGGGACCATCAAGTATATGTCCCACAAGAAAAAAACCATAATTCCTTAAAATCATTCAAGGGCATTTCATGTCTTTTCGAGATATTACTTGCATGTTGACATGCATCACACTGACGATCATAATTGTATGCATCTTTAAAAATTGTCGACCAATAAAATACACATTCTAAAACTTTAACTTTAGTCCTAGAACCAGCATGATGACCTCTTATAGGTAAAGAATGATAGTATGCCAAGATAATCTAGAATTCACAATCCTACACACACATCCAAGGAATACAATCCCTACAATACCTAATCAAAATGGGGTCAACCCATATATAATACCTTAAGAAGTGGAAGAATATTTTATTCTCCTAGTATCTTCATTCTCTCGAAAACTCTCCACATTCCAAATAGTTCACAATGTTTGTGAGCCATGGGTCTTTGCTTTCCATAGAAAAGAGCTGCTTATCAGGGAAGTTTTCCACAATGGGTACACCAATATTTTTTTCATCAACATGTTCAAGCCTAGAAAGATGATCTTCCACCACATTCATAGTGGTGGCTTTATCCTTGATTCCTATATCAAATTCCTACAATAATAATATCCACATGACCAACCTGGGCTTGACATCTCTTTTCTACAACAAGTATTCAATGACTGCATGATTAGTTAACACTGTCACCTTAGCTCATATAAAGTATTGATGGAATTTCTCAAAAGAGAAAAATGACCACAAAAAATTCCTTTTCAGTTGTTGTATAATTCATTTGGGCATCATTTAAAGTTTTCAAGGAATAATAGATGACAACAAGGACTTTATCTTGATGTTGTCCTAAAGCAGTCCTATTGCATAATATGTGTGTCACACATCAACTCGAAAGGTTGATTCCAATATGGAGCCTAAAAAATGGGTGTGGAGACCGGCTTCACCTATAACAACTTGAAAGATTTCCAACTTTACTCGTCGAATTTAAAGTGAACATCCTTTTCCAGTAACTGAAAGAGCGATTTGGTAATATTAGAAAAATCATTGTTGAAGTAGTGGTAAAATATGGCATGTCCTAAAATTTCCTTACTCCCTTCACTGATGACAGTGGAGGTAGTTTGGAGATCTCCTCAATTTTGATCAGGTATACCTCCATTCCTCTATTAGACACCTTGTGTCCCAAGACAATTCATTCACTCACCATCATGTGACACTTTTCCCAGTTCAATACAAGGTGAGTGTCCTCCTATCTTTGTAAAACTTTATCTAGATTGTCAAGGCAATCATCAAAGGACTTCATGTAAACCAAAAAATAATCCATAAACACTTCCAGACATTTCTCTACCATATCAGAAAAAATGGCAAGCATGCATCTTTGGAAAGTGACCGGTGGATTGCAAAGACCGAATGTTACAACCCCAATTTTTGGGTTCATAAGGTTGGAAATGGAATTTCTCTAATAAATGTATGATTATGGAAATCGTATGATTTATGTGTATTGAATGGATTTCCTTTGCAATAATTCCTTTGAGCATGTCATTTCATGGATCATAAGATGTTAACGAGTTCACTATGATTAAAAGAAAAAGAATAAAGCAAATATAGCATTATTTAGAAGGAAATTGGAGATAATGAGGAAAAAATAAGAAATATGTGGAAATATGGATAATAGAATCATAATGGATGAGATTTCGAACCCACAAGGTTTCTAATGGTAAAAGAAATCCAAATAAAGAGAATAAAAGAATAGGAGAGAGAAAATATGTATAAAAATACATTAATAAGTGATAACTTGCATATGAAGAAAAGTCTCTCATACTTTCGAGTTTGAGTCCCAAACTTGGTACACATAGTCTAAGTCATTGTGGACTTTCCTCTAAAATTTTGGATTAAAAGGATATAAGGTTTAAGAGTTATGGATTTTTGAAGAATCCCTAAAGTGAGATGATATCTTTTAAATGTCACAATTATCCAATTTAATCCGAAATCATTGTTCTTGGAATGTGTCTGATAGTCGTTAGATTTAGGATCCAAAGGCAGTTGTTCTTTGTACTTTTCTATTAGAAGCAGGAAAGGAGGAATAGGGAAGTGAGTTTTTGGGATCGATATCCTCACTGCCCAATTCATTATTACTCTAGGAAAGTCTCCCAATGAGTTGGGCAGAGGTTTACAAACTCAAGGATCCTAGATTTCCTAGGATTTTGACACACATGAGTTTCACCCAAAACTTCTCAAAGAATTAAGAGCATACTCCAGTCCATTATATATATAGGACCCCAAATCGATGGGCGAGGCTATCCTCTAGTTTGTTAAGTGTTGCAGAATCTCTGGTCCTTTGAGCTGGCTTTAGTTTGATGTCAGAAGAGTGAATTTCCTCCCGTGTTCTTCCTTCTCCGTCTGGGTATCTTCTCACCACATGCTCGAATCCATCCACCAGTAGCGAATCAAGCATTACGGATGAATTCGAGAAGAAGCGACAATGCATAATCCATTGACGCTCACCCTTCAATGACTCGGGCACCCAGAGTCAACTCATGAGTTGACTGTGGTAGGGAGCTATTCCATGGAGAAAGGGAGCGTGAGGTTGAAGAAAAGGAAATGGTGAAATTACTCACCTACCCCCGACCTTACACACAAGAGGGAAGGGAAGAAGGGACCCTCTGTTGTATCCGTGGGTGAGCAAGCCACGCCAGCATGGTGCACAACCACTGGACCAGTTGAGATCAGTGTGGACCCAAAGAGCTTGAGGTAAGCGCTGACGTGGCACCTTTTAACTGGTTCAATAGTTGTTATTTTGCAAAAATAATAACAAAATATTGATAACTTTATTTTTGGAGAAGGTAAAATATTTCATTATCGACAGAGTCAAAAATGTGTATAGAGATAAGGAATCCCATATATTGTATACGTGGTTGTACTCTACAAAACCCCATTGTCTAAGGACCATTATGTCCATCTCAGCCCGTATCTTAGGTTTGGTTTTAAGAACCAAACCTAGATTATGTACAATAGTATCAAAAAGCTCGAACATGTCATTGTGCCTTTGACCATGCAACCTACAATTCCATTCTTTCCACACAAAAAGCAAGTGGCAGACAAACAGAGCCCAGCAAAAACACACATCATGGGTTTGTTATCCATCTTACGCAACATCCAAGAGCAAGCATCTAGCAGGTTCATAGGGGGATTTCCGCCCCAGCCCATATTCGGAGAAGCTCTGCACCAAAGATATCTAGTGAAGGTGCATTCAAGGAAAAAATGGCCATGGCTCTCCGTCCCACTGCCGCTCAGCAAACAAGTAGTGGTCGACATAATGCCCCAACCATTCATGCAATCAAAGGTTGGCAACTTATTAAGGATTTCCCTGTACGAACAGCAACACCACTTAGGAGTATGGAATCTGTTCCACAGGATGGGCTCTCAAGGCACCTGTGTGGAAGATAAAAGCTTTACTTTCCAAGGTCTAGCAGCAGGGTCACAAAGGCTCCAGCCTTCAGCCGTTAAGTTATACTCAAGATCCACAAAAGGCCACACTCTAACCATCTCCCTCCAAGTCCTGGAGTTGTTGTTGCTGTTAACAGAGAGATCAGTGTCATATCTCTTCTTTACCCAGGCGCTCCAACACGAAGAACCGCATCTGAGCAACCTATCAATCCTTGAATGGGCAGCACTGTTAGCAATACTGTGTGCATGACTGACATTTAGTCCCCCATCCTCATAGCTCCTTGTAATGGTTGACCAGGCCACAGCGTGTCCCCTGACCCCCGAGATGGAGGAACCACAGATGTTGTTGAAGGTATCAAGCACAAAGCGAGGGAGAGAAGCCTGCCTACACCAGAAGATCACCTTACCTGCGAGCACCATTCTAGCCAATACGAGTCTACCAGCAAGCGATAGATTCAAACCACTCCATCTCACCACAGTATCTCTGAGGTTGTCAAAGAAGGCACGGTAATCCCCTGCTCTGGCCTAGCCTCCGCTTAGAGGTATACACAAGTACTTGGTAGGAAAGGAGCCCTCCTCAAGTCCTATGACCTCTCTCAGCCTCCCACACCTGGAATCGCAAGACCTGGAAAATAAGACTCTAGATTTCAACGTGCTCATGTAAAGGCCAGTCAGCTTGCCAAATGTGATCATGATTCTCTTAAAGTTCTTAAGGTTCTTGATATTACCAGCCAAGAAGATAAGAATGTCATATGTGAAGATTAGATGATCCATCACCTTAACACCCCCTGACAAAAGGGTCTAAGGTCCCCCTTCTCCCTGCCCTTAACCATGACCCTTGAGAAAGCTTCCATGACCAGCGTGAACAACAAAGGTGAGAGGGGGTCACCCTGTCTCAGACCGTTGCAAGCTTGGAAAATACCATACAAACATCCATTAACTAACACATAGAATGAAGTAGTTGTAATACATTCCTTTAAGATCCCGATCCATCTTTCTAAAACCCCCATTGAATTTAGTATGTCCCACAGGGTATCCCAACAAACATTATCATAAGCCTTCACTAAATCGATCTTGATGCAAGCTTTGTGTGAAGAGATCTTCACTTTGAAGACAAGAAGAAATTTAACAGCAAGGAGGGTGCTGTCAGAGATAGAATGACCTTTAATGAATGCAGATTGAGCTGGGGACACGATATCAGGCATAATCCACTTTAACCTCCTAGCAAGCAGCTTGGAAATGATTTTGTAAACCACAGAACAGCAAGCTATTGGCCTCAAGTCGGCCATTGAGTTCACCATCTTCTTCTTGGGGATAAGGCAGATAAAAGCATGGTTGACACTCCTCACCATGTGACCTCCAACAAGAAACCATCTGACGGCCCTGCAGATATCATCTTTGATCTCATCCCACATAACCTGAAAAAATTTCACATTGAACCCATCAGGTCCAGGCGCCTTAGAAGCACCTATCGAGAACATGGCTTCCTTTATTTCATTCTCATCCGCCGGTCCACAGAGCATATGATTCATGTCATCAGTGACTTTCAAGTCTGGCATGGTGTAGAGGGGTCTGTTACCATCATTCTCCTTATTGTACAACTCCTTGAAGTATCCAACCACCACCTCTCCCACCTCAGCAGGCGAATTGGTAGGGCTACCATCCGACTTGTTAAACATATGAATTGCATCACACATCACATTCCTTTTGATAGCATTATGGTACACTCTGGTGTTTCTATCACCATCCGCTATCCATCTGAGCCTACTTCTCTTCTAGTAGCTTAATTCCTCTGCTTTCTCCACCTGGACCAGCTTTCTCACAACACTCACTTCTGCCTCAATAACCGATAGAAGGGTAGGCTAATTTCTAAGGTTCTCGACCATTTGATTGTAATTATCTTTAGCCACAACAACCATATTCCTGATATCATAGATACCCTTAGACCACATCTTGAGGGAAGCCTTTGTTCTCTTAAGTTTGTCAGCAACAACACACAAGGGGTTGCCCCTAGCACTCTCCCTCAATACATCACGTATTAGGGATTTGCAACCAGACCATTCAAGCCACCAGTTAAAGAATCTGAATGGCTTGGACTTCCCCTCTTCACTATTTAACTCAACTAAGAGGATAGCATGATCGCTATTAGGATGTGACCCCAACTTGACATTGTAAATGTGGAACATGTCCAACCACTCAGTGTTAACGATTGCGTGATCCTGGTGATAGGATATCCTTCTACTAGGTGCTATCTTATTGTGCTAGGTGATGAATCCCCCATTCAGATTCATCTCCATTAGATTAGCGGCCGCAACAGCGTTATTAAATCTAGCCAAGCACGACGTCGGTACAGGAAGACCCCCAATCTTCTCGCTAGCCTTACGAATGTGGTTGAAATCGCCAATGAACATTTTTGGCAGTTCACATTGATTGACATTAGCCAATATCTCCCAAAGTCTCCTCCTGCACATCTCCTAGCTATGCCCATAAACAACAGACAAGACTATATGTAGTCCACCATGATTAATACAACTCACGGTGACCATCTGGTCCATCTCATATATGACCTGCACATACCAGACCTGGGGGTTTGAGCCCAAGGCAATGCGCCCACCCTCGATCTAGTCAAGGTTCGAAGCAGAAGTCCACCCAGTAGGGAACAACCCTTGGACTCTAGAAGCAACCGTTCTTCTGATTCTCGTCTCCAGGCAGACAACCAAAGTCGCTTGATTCTCACCGATGATCTGTTAAGAAGTATTATATATGAAAATTGATCAGAAAAATGCATGGAATTCAATAAAAATAGTTTTAGAGTCTGAATCTGATGAAAGTTCAAAAATTTCTTAAAGTTGCTAATTCTAATGATTTATAATGATGAAAAACCCTAACGTGATGATTCTATGGAATTGAAATGATTAATGTGGATAATATATGAACATATTAACTTGTTGTTAATAAAAAGATGATTTGAATGTCGAAGTAGATAATCCATGGGTTAAATGGTCTAATTTAAGGCTTGATATATTAACATGCATTAATGGGCTTAGAAAACCTAATCTAGGTGTTAATGGTTTCTAATATGAAATATTTCAAAATTCAATGTATAAAAGTGATATTAGGATGATGCTAATCCTATTAGATGAAAATACTGGGTTAATATAATTATGTTGGATAATTAGGGTTTTGCGCCTAGATCTGTTGTTTTAGGGTTGTGTGGATATAGAATATGAATGTTGTAAATAGATCTAAAGGGACCCTAATGAAACCCTAATTTGGATTAGAAACCCTAGAAAGTAATTCCAAGTCAATGAAGTAAGTTCTTGATGAGTATGTAGTAAATAGGTTACATATGCTTTTTAGGATTTTGTGCTTTTGTGTGGCTAACTTGCTTGCTTGGGTTGGATTGCCTGATTGATTGAACTGTGCTTATTTCTTGTAAAATCTACAAATCAGGTATGAGGTTAATTATGAGAATACACATTATGTTTCCCGGCATTCCACGAAGATTTATCTATCATAATGAAATTAAACTATTTGGATTTTTCATTACTACAATCTTTAAAGTGATTATGTGTATAACAATTTAAGTATATGTGTGACTGTCTAGAACCTATATACCATCTTTGGTTGTATGATGCAAGAACAAGCCCCACCGGGAAGGTCTGAAGTGGTCAAGCCCCGGAGGGAAGACCATTGGGCCAAAGAAGTGACCCCAGGCACCAAGCTTAGGATGGATAAGGTGGCCTTAAGTCCCTTATAAGGAATAAACCCTAAGATATGGTATCCCAGAGTATGTGTAAAAGCGGTTGAGAAGTTACATTCAAAACATAAATTTGGCATTGTTAACATCTATTTCATGTGATTATGTTGTTAGAATATATGTGCAATATTTTGTTTGTCTCCACTTACCAGTATAATCATTTATACTAACTGACGTTTTGTTTGTTGGCATTTTAGGAATATCTGAAATTCACAAACAATAATCTGGAACTTGTGAATATTAAAGTTAATTCTTAAAGGAGGGTCTAGATAGATAGAATTCTACAGAGGGTAGAAGTTTAGTTTTCTACTTTTAAAAGGTATGTGAAAAGTAATTTTTATTTTAGTTTTAAGCTCAGTCTTTCATAGAATGTATAGATTATTTTTTATTATTTGCAAAACATTGATTTTGTTTTTGGGATAACACCTCTGACCTCTTATTCTTCCTTAATTGGGGGTTATCAAGAAGTGGGGTCATTACACCGAACGGCATCCGACAATACACAAATGTGCCATAAGGACAAGTGATAGTCAATTTCTCATGATTCTATGGCTCGATGGAAATCTAACTGTATCACAAATAACGATAAAGGAAAAAAGTGGGAGCGGACAATGAGCTGCTAAAAAATATGGTTGATAAAAGGAAGTGGAAAATGATGTTTTAATGTGGTGGTGTTCAAACATGTATAGTCTATGCAAACACGCCACCCAATCACTAGTGTATTGGAAATAAGCTCATCATTGGAGTTAGTAGTAACCTCTATACATACCTATTTTGGAACCACTTGGGTTTGACTAACCCAATTCAAATCAGAGATAGCATATACAATGCATGAAAATAAAAGTTTTACTACCTCTTATTTCACTACCTCATTCATGACGAGAATGAGTATGCATTGAGGTTGCACTATGGCTTTGGCTCCTTCCTCCATTCTGATCTTCTGTTGATAGAAACTAGGGGAAATACCATTTATGTTTGCCATGGACCAGGCGAATGCATCATTATGGTTCTTTAAAACCCCAAGCAATTGCTACAATTCTCAAATGCTCAGTGAAGCCAAGATCACGAGTGGAAATTTCTCCTCTGCCATCGATAAAATGTACTTCAAATGAGGTGACAAAGGCTCCAAATCCAAATATGGGGTACTCAACAAAGAAGGGACCAATGGAGGTGAGGGTAGTCCCAGATCCTCAAAATGTCTCCTATATATAGTAGCATGGCATGGTCTTCAGAAGCAAGAGACACTCCTCAGTGTCTGGTACAATCATCTAATGGTACAATCATCTAACAGATTCATTATACATGCCTCTAAAGGTAGTTGCATATATGCTTGATCAAGAGCAGTAGAGGCCGCCTCCTCACTTGTTTCTGGGAAAAAGTCCTCTTCTTTATCATCTGGATGTTGCACCGCCTATTTTAAAGGTATATGCTTTGTGTTGTCCAAGATGTCCACTGCTAGTGTGCCTTTGTGGACTTACTTCATCAAATGAGCCATCTCAAGAAATGACTATCCTAGAAATAATGACACATTTTCTTGGACCTGTTGTATCTTATGACAGTTGGCTTTAGCTTTGGGAATCTGTGTAGGCTTAGGCATCAAGATTTCAAATCACTCCTCTCTGTTTCCCAATGTCAGTCTTCCTCTTCCCATTTCCAGAATCATATCAGTCGTGGCTTGGAATGCCCTCCCTAGTAATAGCTCGTGGCCTTGCCCGTCTTGCTTCGCCATGACAATAAAGTCTACTAGAAATATAAACTTATCCACCTTGACATGAACATCCTCACAAATACCAGAAGACCTCACCACAAAGTTGTCCGCCAACTGAACAATCATATTTCTCTTTCTAAACTCATGTAGACCTAACTTCTTGTAATTGGTCAACAAAATACTATTGATGCTAGCCCTTGAGTCACATAAGGCCTCTCCCAATCTCATCTTCCCAATAAAACAAGATATATTAAAACAACCTAGATCTTGTCTTTTCGGTGGAAAAGTACCTAGAATAAAAGTACTGACTTTCTCCTTCAAAACTACCACCTCACAATCATCTACCCTCCTCTTCATGTTGATCATATCCTTTAGAAATATGTCATATGAAGGGATCTGCTCGATTGCATCAATCAATGGGATATTGATATAAAATTTTATGAAGTTGTCCAGAAATTTCTAAATTTGTTGAGAAGTCTTTGTTGCTTTCAATCTGTTTGTAAAGGTCACCGGCTTTACCACTTTCCATTGATGAGGTGAAATATGTCTTTTTTCTAGTTTGCTCTGTCTCATCAACCACTTCCTCATTTGTCTTTTCCCCAAATACAATACCTTGTACCACTGTATCTACATTCAATGCCTTGTCTTTAGCACATGTGGCCTCTTTTACATCTGAACTATATGGTGTATCATTTAGGAATTTTTTTCTACTATAAAGTAAAATCTCCTTAACTTATTGATTTCTAGAAGGGTACATTAATATTTGCTAGAAACCCTTATTGTCATGGCTTCTTAAAGGAAGCCACTTACACTACTATTTGAGATTTCTATGTTTCTATAATGTGGATCTACGCTCCTTAGTTATGATTTCTCTTTGATTCTGCCAATTAGCACTTCATTTTGACTTACCAACTTCCCGAGCATCTCTTTAATGTGGTCAATTTTACCGGCACCCTTGTCCTGTTGTTGACCACCAACCTGTTGTGTCTTATTCCATTGTGCCTAAGATGTGTCTTGCTGGAAATTATTAGGATCCTTCCAGGAGAATGTAGGATCCTTCCTCCAAGAGTAATCATTATTCTATTACTATTTTTTTATCATGCAAACTTGTATTACTCATCTTCTCCTCCTGAAAAATTTCCATCTTTTGTAAACAACCATTTAGCAATCTCGTCTAACTTCACACTTAGAGATGAACTAACCTTGGACTCCCCGACACTTTTAAGGGTTGTGGGGTGCTCTCTCTCATCACCCCATGTCTGATTCTTAGAAATATTCTTTAGTATTTCATGACAGTGGGCTGGCTTGTTGTTGAAGAAGAAGCACGCTCCTACGCAATCAAGCCTAGTCATTTTGCCCTTGTGCAGACCATAGTAGAAAATCTTTGGTTGACCGAACAAATGGATACCATAGTGAGTGACCTTCTGCATCATGTTCTAGAATCTCTCCCATTCCTTAGAATATGACCCGTTAGCTTGTTGTCTAAAGTTGTGGATTTTCTTGACTAGGTCATTTGTCTTCTGGAGTGGGAAGTATCGCTCGAAGAAAGCATCAATCGTTTGTTCCCATGTTTCAATGCACTCATCGTGAAACCCTATCTATACTGATCATATCTATATAAATGACGATGAGTGCATTGTTTGAAATTGTTTCCATCGTCATTTATGAACCCTATCTATAAACAAATATGCACTCATAAACCCTATCTATACTGATCATAGTGAAACCCTATCTATACTGATCTTTATATAGCACTGTCCATAAATGACGATGGAAACAATTTCAAATATATGACAGTCGCTGAAACCCTATCTATACTGATCATATCGCAGCTTTCTACAAAGTTACCGATACATGTCATTGGATCTTTAGAGATATGACTATTGACACAAACCCTGGAACAATCTTGTAGCCACCGACATTGATGGCTTGTCTCTTGATTGGATCTTTTTGAGAAGACGATGAAGACGCTTTGATTCTTTCCCTAACCATCTATTCTTCTACTTGGTCACCCATTTCTACTCGCTCAGGTTCCTCTAATGGTTTAGGTTATTCTAGTGGAGTTATAGATGGTGGATTTTAATTAATTCTCCAATGGTTTGGGTTCTTCTGATGGAGTTATAGGTGATGGAGTCTGATTAAATTTGTCCATTGATCCTCCATACTCCAATCCTCTATGTAACAGCTCTTCTTGACCTAAGCCAGGTGGAGACGAATCTACATAGTCATGGGCTGGGTTATGCACCATGCACTAGTACCTGAACATAGTCAAAATTGATGTGAGAATACGATACTAATTGAGTTGTAGTATGTTTTCACCATATTTTAATTATTATTGTTGCTTGGTGTTTCTCTCTACTTTTGTCTATTTTGAGCTTGCTATGATGGTTTCTTATGTTTTTTGTGTGTGCTATGGAGAAGACTTATGCTTTTGGAGCTCTTATACCCCACTCTCTTTTTGAGAAGACAATGGGGGAGAAATAGCTCGAACATATTGTTTCTACTACTAATATGTTTATTTTTTTTGTCAATTTAACTAAAATGTGACATGACTTGCTTAAGAATCATATAATATACATATGTGCCATGGTTTCTTGTTCTTAGACCATCCATTCAGGTATAGGTAAGCATGAATTGAGGGGAAGTAATTTAGATTGTTCAAACATGCATCCCATTGAAATTCACAAAGCAAAGGTATAACTTTCATACTCTTTTAAATATTTTGAGGAATGGTTTATCATTCTCAAAAAGGGGGAGAATGTTGACCTAAGTGTCACACAATGTCCATATTTTGATAGTGACTTAACCATTCCATTCATATGTATCTACGATATCTATTTAAGATTGATTTCAGGCATTAGGTACAAGAAAAGAATCAATTCCATAAAGTCTCAACTTCATTAAGTTCAAGCCAAAAGCTATGCAGGTGACCAATTTGGGAAAACGACCTAAATGACCTAGAACAATTTTTGTAATCACTTATATAGATGTTATGACTTGTTACTAAGATGAAAAAATTTTGTGGGACACAAAAATCCACGTTTTGATCACCCAAATTGCATTCCTTAAAATTCATTATAGACACTTTGTCGGTCATGTTACAAACTTGATCGATCTATGTGGATTTTGGAATCTAGGTGGATCGGTCAAGTTTACACTTCACAGTACTTGACTGATTGATTATTCGGCCAAAACTAATTTTTGTTCATCGACTGAGTTTTTCTCAGACAAATCAACCGACCATTCAAAAATTGGGTTTGTCAGATAGTGGATCTGTCGAGTTAGATTTATTGAAACTCGGCTGACTACACTGTACTAGAAATGCTGAAAAAGTGTTTTTGACTGTTGGAGAGTGGTTGGGACCCAAAATCGATCTGTTGCAAGTTGTAAAATGACTATTTTTCATCCCTAAGTGTTCCCACTATCAAAGTGGCACCCCCAACTATAAATAGGACCCCTTGGGCTTCATCCCAAGTTTTCTCTTCATTACTAACCTTGGTCCTAACCTAGTTGAGAGTGCCATATCCCTTTGAGCCCCTTTCTCTCTCTTGCATACACTTCAAATTCGTGGATATGAGTGAGATAGGTTCCTATGTACGAGAGATACCTTTTGTATCTATGTAAATCTCTCCACCTCCATCTTCCCAACCCCCTTTCATCATATATGAAAGGCTTGAAGATCTTCTCTAAGTGAAGGACAAGGAGTTCTTGTTCTTCAAGGTTGAAGAAGGCTTGATGATGAAGATCTCCAAGTGAAGGAGATAGCCAATGAGGAAGATTCAAGAACGATGGGTAATTCCTTAAAGGCCAAAAACTTTGTGATGGAGTAAGTAAGTCCTTGGTGAAGGTGGAAGACTCCTTGCACAAGTGGGTAAGTTCCTTTGGTAGGTTGAAGATCCTTTCTTGATGTAATAATCCCTTGGACGAATGTGGTTTGTCTTGTAATCTTATAATGGAAAATAAGAGTACTTGAATTGCAAAGTCCTAGAGATTAACCCCCTCTAGGTAGTGGACTGACTTGATCATAGTTTGGATGAGGAACCACTCTAAACCACCTTGTCCAAGTGCTTGCTATCATTGTCTGTCATCCTTGCTATATTTGTTAGATATGACTTCAAATTGATTACAAGATTTAGCTTTTGCACATGATATAATTTGAAAATATAATTTGTTTTGTGAGATTTGTGAATCTATATTCACCCCCCTCCAGATCCCTTGTAGCAACAAATCAATGCCTCCCTTATACATCCAACCAACTGTTGGATGTACTAACAATGTTAATTTGAAATAGTCAAGTGTGTGCCCCAATACATGTGCCCAAACTTGTTGTGCAAGTCAAGTATGTTGGATAAATTGGACATTATGATAAATCCCTTTATTTCGATGATGACAAACATTTCATTCTTGTTGATCTAATGTGCTACTTGAGTGTTGCAGGAATGAGGTGGATGACAAAGTTCTAGGGAATCTATATGCTTGAATGATTATAAATGTCATGAAATGTAATCAATTGTAAACTTGTACAAATATATAATGTACAAGTACTTAGACTTCATGTAAATCAAGCGTTAGATCTTCCCTAGCCAATCACCACACTTAGATAGGTCATCCCCTTCAATAGTGTCACATATGCACACTCATATACACACTTAGTGCCTTGATTAAAAGATTGAAACAGAGTCAATCTCGGTCGACAAACTCCTCGACCGAGACACTCTCGGTCGACAAACTTCTCGACCGAGAATGACCCAAGTAGTCGTTAGACACAGCTGACAAAGTAGTTGGCAGTTGCAAATGAACGTTGATCCAGAGAGCCTGTCGGTCGACAAAACTTCGACCGAGTAGGTATCTCGGTCGACAATTTGTCGACCAAGATGGTCTCTGACAGCAACTGCAGAATAAAGTAACTAGCCGTTACTAATGCACCTAACTTATATCTAACGGCTAGTTAAGCACTTAGAAACCCCTAGAAGTTGTCTAGAACGTCCTTAAGCATCCATAGGCCATTCATATAAATAGGACAAGCCATAGGACACTAAACATATAACTCTTTACACTTGTGCTACACTTGAGAGTGAATTCTTATTGGCAATCTGTTTTGAAGCAATAGAGCAAATTCCTACATTGGCTATTCATTCCTATTGCTCCCATTTCGTGTCCTATAGGCTAGCATCTCCTTACCACAACACCTACACTTCTACACTCATTGGTTAGGAGATTGATACGCTTGATATAGGCAAATCAAGCTTTGTGCTTAAAAGGATAAGTTGTAATTTCTGTTTTCCTTCTTGTTCCTTTTTATCTTTTGTTTCTCCTTGCTACTCCTAGGGTTGGAGGCTGCGGATTGGAGAAGGTTCTTCTTGGAGGACAAGGTGGACTTCAAGCTACTTCAAGAAGGCTATCGCAACGGGAAGCTACTTCAAGAAGGTTATTGCAACGGGAAGCTACTTCAGGAGGAAGGCTGCTTCAAGGTTGGTGCAATTGCTTCTAGGTGAAGGCTGCTTCAAGGTTGGTGCGATTACTTCGAGGTGAAGGCTGCTTGAAGGGTTTAGGGAGAGAATTGTAATTTTATGTAAAGTCCTTGCGAGGTAATAAAATTAAATTCTTTCCAAATCCCGGTTGGGTAAGCAACCGGGTAGTGGACTGACTGCCTTAGTATTTGCTAAGGTAGGAACCACTCTAAATCCTTGTCCCCTTGTCCAATATTTTTGTGATTGGTTGTTTGAGTTAAATAATTATTAAAATCTTTATTTAACTCTTTTCACCCCCCTCTAGTAGTTTTTCAATTGGTATTCATAAGGGAATCTCATATCATTTCAAGGCTTAACATCCTTTGCAAATGATTGAGAAACAAATTGTGGCTAAATTAGACAAAAATGATATTAAATCCATGTTCCTAATAGAATATCTATTTAAGGGGGAGCATAGTATAAAATTAAGGGGGAGCATAGTATAAAATTAAGGGGGAGAAGAAATATAAAATACAACCTGGATATCTTTTTGAAATGACAAAGGGGGAGAAAGAATATAAGATCAAAAATATAAATGAGTTTCATAATATCTTGGCCAGCACTCACTTGCAAAAACAAAAATGGCTACAAAAGGTAATCTTCAGGTATGAAACTCACATGCTTTATATTTCCTTATTTCATATTTAGGAAATGTTTGTCATCTTCAAAAAGGGGGAGATTGTTGGATAAATTGGACATTATGATAAATCCCTTTGTTTCGATGATGACAAACATTTCATTCTTGTTGATCTAACGTGCTACTTGAGTGTTGCAGGAATGAGGTGGATGACAAAGTTCTAGGGAATCTATATGCTTGAATGATTATAAATGTCATGAAATGTAATCAATTGTAAACTTGTACAAATATATAATGTACAAGTACTTAGACTTCATGTAAATCAAGCGTTAGATCTTCCCTAGCCAATCACCACACTTAGATAGGTCATCCCCTTCAATAGTGTCACATATGCACACTCATATACACACTTAGTGCCTTGATTAAAAGATTGAAACAGAGTCAATCTCGGTCGACAAACTCCTCGACCGAGACACTCTCGATCGACAAACTTCTCGACCGAGAATGACCCAAGTAGCCGTTAGACACAGCTGACAAAGTAGTTGGCAGTTGCAAATGAACGTTGATCCAGAGAGCCTGTCGGTCGATAAAACTTCGACCGAGTAGGTATCTCGGTCGACAATTTGTCGACCGAGATGGTCTCTGACAGCAACTACAGAATAAAGTAACTAGCCGTTACTAATGCACCTAACTTATATCTAACGGCTAGTTAAGCACTTAGAAACCCCTAGAAGTTGTCTAGAATGTCCTTAAGCATCCATAGGCCATTCATATAAATAGGACAAGCCATAGGAAACTAAACATATAACTCTTTACACTTGTGCTACACTTGAGAGTGAATTCTTATTGGCAATATGTTTTGAAGCAATAGAGCAAATTCCTACATTGGCTATTCAATCCTATTGCTCCCATTTCGTGTCCTATAGGCTAGCATCTCCTTACCACAGCACCTACACTTCTACACTCATTGGTTAGGAGATTGATACGCTTGATATAGGCAAATCAAGCTTTGTGCTTAAAAGGATAAGTTGTAATTTCTGTTTTCCTTCTTGTTCCTTTTTATCTTTTGTTTCTCCTTGCTACTCCTAGGGTTGGAGGCTGCGGATTGGAGAAGGTTCTTCTCGGAGGAGAAGGTGGACTTCAAGCTACTTCAAGAAGGCTATCGCAACGGGAAGCTACTTCAAGAAGGTTATTGCAACGGGAAGCTACTTCAGGAGGAAGGCTGCTTCAAGGTTGGTGCAATTGCTTCTAGGTGAAGGCTGCTTCAAGGTTGGTGTGATTACTTCGAGGTGAAGGCTGCTTGAAGGGTTTAGGGAGAGAATTGTAATTTTATGTAAAGTCCTTGCGAGGTAATAAAATTAAATTCTTTCCAAATCCCGGTTGGGTAAGCAACCGGGTAGTGGACTGACTGCCTTAGTATTTGCTAAGGTAGGAACCACTCTAAATCCTTGTCCCCTTGTCCAATATTTTTGTGATTGGTTGTTTGAGTTAAATAATTATTAAAATCTTTATAAAACTCTTTTCACCCCCCTCTAGTAGTTTTTCAAAGTACATCAAACCAAAGATATAAATAGAACCCTAGAGGAATCAACACTGGGTTCATCAGATAGGTGCCATGAAGAACTAATGGAGAGCACTATCACCATCAGCCAACACCATCCATCAGTTTGTGAAAGTCAGAGGAAGAAAGTTCAAAGATTTATCATTGTCACTTGTCACTGAGCTTCCCTGACATCTTGTTTGATAGGAAGAGAAGGAAAAGCATCTCTTCTCACCGCCTGGCCTAGTTCAAAACGAAAGCAATCTTCAATGGAATGTAATCTGTAAATGGTTATGATTGGTGTATCTTCCTCCCTCTTCTCCAAATCTAGTCACCTCCTTCCTTCCATATTCATCACATCTCATTTCTACTTCCATGTCTCTCCATTTTTGTTGATTCGACCAAATTCTTATCACCATGAGTGGATAGTGTCTTAGCTTGTGTGGGGAGTAGCCATTAATGCTCTCTAAACATGTAAATACTTATATCCATTGAATATATGCTCCTAGAAATGTAAATCTCCATACTCTTGGTATTAATACTTAACTTGTATGATTAGCTTCATATTGTGTTGTTTGATTGTTAATGCCTAGAAATAGAATTATTAACCTATATCTAAGTGTTACAAAGTTGCATGAATGCATGAGAATGTTGGAATTCATAAGCTAATGATCATATGGTTTTGTTGTGGTATTTTGTTTTCTATGTAGAGAGAGAGACAACCTTATATTCTACATCTATGCTAAGCTTGACAGAGGTGGTAATGGGCACTTATGGTGATTGATTTCAAGCTTGATTAATGTGTAAAATGGGGATGAGTATTTAATGTTGGTGAGATACCTAAATTGGTGAAACCCAATCCAAGTTTTCCCATTCATACTTGATATATTACTCTTTGATCTTTCTTTTTCTTTTGTTTTACAACTTCTTTTGCTTTAATTGTTTGACTTTGGTTGTTTTCTCAAGTACTATTGTTCCATAAGGGACACAACTTTATATCACTCTTAGTTGGTGTAACTAAGCTAATTCTCTACATTCTTAACACATACCACCCTTGTCCCTATAGATCAACCTTGATCTATTACATCAGACCCCATATTATAGTTGCAAGGCCTGAGTATTGAAACACAAATTTAGAAGTCGGAATATTCTAGATCCGCTCCTTTTGGACGTGCAGTTTAGGCTAGTCAACTTTTTTGTGACATTGCCTAAGTAAAGGTAACAGTTACAATAGGGAAATCGATTCTACTTATCTAACACACATGCCCCAAGTATATATACATCCCCAGCTGTAGATTTTAAATTGGATAAATCAAGCCATATTAAATACCTCATGTCACGCATATACTTTCTATCTTGGTTGTGCTAGATACTTTAGGTAGTTAGAGTGAACCAAATTCACACATCCACCATCAATAAGAAACATGTCACCTCATAGGGGAGTCAACCGCAACACAAGGGTTGAAGATCTCAATGGGGAACATGGGGAGGAAGATGAGGAAGTGCATCACAAAGAGGAAGATCGTGAAGAAGATCATGAAGAGGAACAATATCATGAGGAAGAATGTGAGGAAGAGCAAGAATAAGAACATTGTGATGATAGAGATAGAAGGAACAAAAGAAACAAAAACAACAACTAAGATGATGAAGATGGTGGAGGGCCTTCTGTTTGAGAGTTGGATAATATAAGAGCGAATGAGTTTTGATGCCCAATCATCATCCCTCATTTTAAGGATCCAAACTTTGAACTAAAACAAGCAGTAATAAGCATGATCTAGAACAAATCCTTTAGAGGAAACTCCCTAGAGGAAAACACCTATCACCACCTTGACGTCTTAAAGAACATATGTGACGCAATCATGATGAATAGAGTGCCACAAGAGGTAATCTACTACAAATGATATAAATTCTCACTAAGGGACAAAAATATATCTTGGTATCTTGAATTTCTTAACAAGACCATAAATGGATGTGGCACCTTTGGCAAATGCATTTGTCACAAAATTCTATTCTGTAGAGAAAAACCTCAGGATCAGGCACAATATTACTGGCTTCATGAAGAATCTTGTGGAGAACATGTATGATTCATGGGAGAGGTTTCAAGGATACCAATGGGACTTCCCTCACCATAACTTCGACAAGTGATTCCTAGCCACAACCTTATACAACTGTCATACATCTTCTGAGTGGACATCATTGAATGTGATAGTGGGAATTGATATATTAGGTAAGAAATCAAAAAAGACCATGAGGATAATCGATAACATGGATGCCCTACAAGCTGGTCAAGAGTATGAAAGAGGAATATCCAAGAAGGTGACGCCCAAAAGAACAACTTCTGAGTCTAAGGCATTAGATGCCATAACTTTCCAAATATAAAACATTACTTCATATGTAAAGAAACTAAAGGACTTTAGAAGAAAAGGAAAGAAACTAGAAGAAGAGGTCATGAATTGTGTCATGTTTTGAGGAGGAAATGGGGTAGATAATTTTATCTACACCCAACCATATGAGGAATTCCAAGAAGATGGTACTAAGAATTTTTCTAATGTCAAATTCAAGAGGCCAAAGAACCCTTATTTCTCCTATAGAAATAAGGACGCGTATGAAAATGCTCATCATCTAAATGAACCATCTCACATACCACCCGACTATGGTAGAGGTAGTAGACAACATGTATTCCAATGTAACATGATTTATTAGCACAACAAGATTAGATACTAAGGACAAGGACAAAACCTAAGTAGAAATAATCAAGGAGGATGCCAAGATCAAGGACATGCTTCTATCGTGTAGGACTTAATGCCTAAAATGTTTTCTTTTGCAAAGAACATGCTACAATAAATGAGTAGTCAACCCAGAGTGCAATAACCAACATTGGCATTCTGAATACCATGCAAACTCATTTGGGCGGCATAATAACTCAGATGACTGACATGTAAATCCACCAAAAGAAAATCGATTAGCAACTCACACATCTGTCAGATTTGATCAAAAATTTATAGTAAAGAATACCTTCCATCACAAAAATTAAAAAGATTGCCACACTCAGATCTAGGAGGATGCTAAAGAAACTAGCAGATAAAGGTATACAAAAGAACCACCCTACCGCTGAGCTCCAACGCAAATTTCTCTAATGGAGGAAGAACCACCAGTGGTGGTTGTTGCCAAGAAGGGTAAGGGTAGGGAGAAAAATCAAGGAAAGGAAATCGTAATAAGATGATAATGTTGAATAAGATTAAGAGACTCTAGAGGGAAGGGATCCTTACTCACCAATAATTCCCTTTCCAAATAAGTTGATTAAGGCTGCCTTAAAGAAAAGATATGAGAAATTCTTGGAAGTTGTGTAAAATCTACACCTTTAAGGATTCCCATTCCTAATCACCATAGAAGAGATGTCGACTTATGAAAAGTTCTTTGAGGATTTGATTACCAAAAGAAGGTAGTGAGACAATGTTAAAACTAAGAAATTATCCAAGATGTCGAGTTCCAGAAAAATCTTGGAGCGTTCACCATCCCATTCAATGTGGGAGACAACATGGTCAAACAAGGTTTAGATGGCCTTAGGATGAGTCTTAGTCATATGTCTCTTACATTATCTTAGAGACTAGGACTTATCGATACAGTGCAAATTGGATTTCAAATACAATTAGTAGATCAGTCTTTTACGAGATGGGTAGAGATAGTAGAAGATGTCTCGATTGTGTGGGATGATTCTTTATACCTTGTGACATAGTTGTGATTGACACTATGAAGGACCTGACATGCCCTATGATATTAAAGAGACCATTCCTTTCTACTAGGAGACCATTAATAGATGTTGAGGTAGGAATCATTACTATTAGTGTAAGAAATGATCAAATTGATTTTCACATTTAAGACTACATAAAATGACAATTTCTTTTTCAATTAATCTACTTTACAAATAGTTATAAAAAATTCAGTGATGATGTCCAATAGCAAAATGATATAGTTAACCCTCATATGAGATATTTGACCAAACCTAACCCACATATAGACAATCTAGAGGTGGTCAAAATCCTAGACTATTTGAATATAGCAGAATAAGACTACAATTGTGATGAATATGAGAAAATAGAGACTACGAGACAAAGAGGTAACCAACGAATTTGACATTGGTGAGGACAACAACTTCGGAATTGGTGAGGAGTATAAATAAAAAAATAGAGAGATCATGGTGGAGACTACAAGGAAAGAACCTGATCCTTTATCCGAGCTAGAGACCAATGATGTATCAGCTAGATTACACCCGAGTAGGAAATTAAAGGGCTCAAGCCCAAAAATGAAGACAACAAGAATAAAACCTCCTTATGAGCAAAGAAGGAAAAGCCCCAAATTACAAAAAGAGGTCAACAGGGAGGTAGTGGTTCCTGAGGTTATTACATAGGTTGAAGGGAAATAGAACTCCATGTTATCTTAAGGAGCTCTCCACCCACATTCCTTCTACTATATGTGTTTAATGTTAGATACAATTTGTTGGAATATTAGGGGAATCGACAACAAGGATACTTGTCGTGTCCTCTGAGACTTTGACTCACAGAAGAAATTGAAACTAGTAGGCATCCTACAACCTCACATCAGCGGGAGAGAGGTCGTCAAGACAATCAAAGATCTTGGTTTCAACAAGTCCTTTCGTTGTGAAGCTCATGCCTTCTGAGGAGCTATTTGGCTTTGTTGGAAGGATGGTGATTGTGATACCCATATAATTAACTGCCATCATCAATTCCTTACTTGTAAAGTAAATAACTCTATGTTCATCATGTTTGTCTATGCTAACCCTCATATTTTTGTTCGGAAACATATATGGAAACATCTTATTGCTATGGGTAAATCCTTCAATCTCCCATGGGTAGTCGTTGGAGATTCTAATACAATGTTACTGCCTGAGGAAACATACATTACAATTTCAACAAGGCCACCACCTTTAACAACTCTCTTTTGGAAGAAGGTTTATTTGACATGGGCCTCTACGGGCCATAGTTCACCTACATTCATGGAAGACTATAGGAACGCTTGGATAGAGCGGTTGCGAACAATCAATTCATTAACATGTACCCTCATTTTGTTATGGAACATCTTCGCAGGGCTTTTTTCGATCACTATCCTATTCTTATTCGGAATTCTCTCAGGAAGGAATCTGTTTAAAGGTTCTTCATTCAGGAATCTTGGTCTTTATCAAATGATTTCCAAAGCCTTATCAGTGAGAACTAGAACTGGAAGGTCAATTTTCATGAAGCGCTCAAACTTCCTAAAGATAAATCAGCAAATGGGTTGTAAACCATAGCAAAAAGCAATTCTAGAAGAAGAAAAGCATAATTTGGAACCTCGATATCTTGCAAAGGAACTTGGATGACATGTATGATGACATTACGGTCAGCATATTTCTAGTATTGAAGCTCAGTACATGGACATTCAAAAAAATGAGGAGGAAGACTTAAAGTAAAAAAATCACATTAACTGGCTCATAGTGGATGATTCAAATACTAAGTTCGATTATACTTATGTCAAACAAAGATAGAGGCAAAACACTATCACTATGTTGAAGGATACTGAGGGAAACTAGGAGGTAGATGAGGACGAGATCTACAACCTTGTTTTCTCACATTTTAGAAACTTGTTCACGGAACCTATGACGCATAATGAGAGGGAGATCAGTGACTTTGTTGGTAATTTTAGTAGCTTGGATAGAGAATCTCAGCAAACTCTAATTAATGCATTGACCCTTGAGGAGATTCATAAAATCCTGTCACACACAAACCCCAAAAGGCCCCTGATCCTAATGGAGTTGATGGTAGCTTCATTCTCAAAAATAGGCAAGCGGTGAAACACTCCCTTCTGAAAATGGTAACGTCTACGTTACAAGGAGGACAGTTGGACAACAACTTATGCGATTCTAGCATAGTTCTTATTCCAAAGAAAGCCAAATCAGAGACATGCGATCATTTTCGACAATATCAGTCTAAAACTGAACTCTAAAGTTATTGGTTAGAGGTTAAAGGATTACCTATCTTGTTGGATATCTCCTACCTATAGTGTGTTTGTTCCTAGATGGAGGATTTCAAAAAACATCACTGTAGCTGAGGAGATTCTGCACGTTATGAAGAGAACATCATCCAAGAAAATGATGGTTGTTAATATAGATCTTTCTAAAGCGTATGACAAAATACTTGGTTGTTTATCTCTGAAACATTAGAGAAGCTAAAGTCACCCTATACTATCCGACATTACATCCTAAACTACATTTCTAGTGGTGAGGTCTCATTTTTTTTGGAATGGTAAGCTGAAAGGGTCCTTCAAGGCCGTAAGGGGTCTTCGACCAGGAGACCCCATCTCTCCCTATTTGTTCGTATTATGTTTGGAATGTCTATGCTAATCCATCAAAGGTTTTGTTGCTGAAAAGAAATGACATCCTTTTAATATGTATAACAATGGCCCCAACGTTTCATATCTATGTTTTGTAGATGACATGCTTCTATTCAGAAAAGAAAAGGATAGAGAAATGAAAACCATCTTGAGATGTTTCAAGGAATTTGGACGAGTCTCTGGGCCGGAAATCTTGGTCAATAAATCTTCCAACTTATTCTCCATGAGCATCTCTAATAGAGTTTGTAGAAAGATTGGAAGGGTGAGTGGGCTCACGGTTACTGATAACCTAGAGAAATAACCAGGCGTTCCTCTCATTCATGGCAAAGTTAAGTATGATACTTAAAGTAACACTATTGACAGGGTAGATTCTTCTATTAACTCTAGGTCGCCCATAATCCTTAGCCTAGCGGGAAGAGTCTGTCTAGCTAAAGTGATCCTAACAGCCATCCCCATCTACATGATGCAAAATGTAGTGACCCCTTTAAAGGTGCGTGACTGTATTGATAGCACTATTCATGCCTTCATCTGGGGAGGTTGCCATAAGAGTCACCCCCTATCTTTAGTGGCCTAGAACAAACACACCTGCAATAAATAAGACAACATGTTGGGAATCAAATCTATGCGTGAGCTCAATTCATCCCTTATAGCCAAGCTCGTGTGGGAGATCACTTGAGGAAGGCCCTCTATTTGGAACTCAAGCATGCTTCCCAAGTATACCATGTTTGAGGAAGGTAAGATACCAGGAGTGTCTAGGCTAGGACAAGCCATGTTGAAGTGTAAGAATTTCATGTCAGAAAACTCCATCTTCATTCTGGTTGGAGGCCATGACATAAAGGTTTGGACAAGTGGTCAATCAGACCTATTCCAGAGGATCTTCAGGATTTAAGGGTAGCTAACCTTGTGAATCAGAACAACAACTGGGATACATATTTTTTGAATTATTGGTTATGCCACGACATCAATCAGAAGATCACTATGTTGGAGGTCCCAAATAATGAGGAAATGGATGATCGCCTAGCATGGATCCAATCAAATACGGGTAGATTCAGCACAAAATGCACTTATGATATCATGTGGGGTGAGAAGGACATATGGCTTCCAAGAAAATGGGAGATTATTTGGAAAGCTTGAGTAGCTATGAAGGTGAGGTACTTCATGTGGATAGTGGGACACAATGCTATTCTGACTAGTTACTAGAGTGTTATTCACCAAATGACAATGGATGCTACTTGCCCAATATGTAAGAATCATGAGGAAACTATTATGCATGCTCTATGAGATTGCACAAGAACTTTTGAGGTCTGAATAAGCCTCTTAGATAGGCCCCTCGAGGACAATTTCTTTGACACAATTGATATATGGGCTTGGCTTCGAGAAAATACCAAACTAGGCACAGATGATAGCACTAAATTTATGGTTGGATGTTGGAAGATTTGGAAAAGTAGAAATCAGTAGGTCATTGAGGGAACAATACACACAACTGGGTATCTGAGTTACCTCATCAAGAAGGAATGGTTTATTAATTACCTAGCTTGGTCTTCTGACAGAAGAAACAACAACATGAATCTGCAAGAAAGCACGAACTGGGAGAAGCCTGACCTGGAGTGTTTGAAACTAAACACCAATGCCACATATTGTAACAAAGACACACGGTCCTCTATTGCAATCGTGTGTTGAGATAGAAGTGAAAAGTGGATATGTGGATGGGGTAAGAAAGTCAGATCAAGCAACGTCTTGAAGTAGATCTACAAGCCATTAACATGGTTATGGAGTTGGGCTATTCACTCATCTGTGAGAAGTTTATCATAGAAACAGACTCTAAACGTGCCAAAGAGGCCATTGTAGATGATGATGATGATTACCCAAAACTGGTAAAGTGGTTGTCCAGCATAATACGTAGATGGGGAAATTCTTGGTCTTGTAGAAACATACCCAGAGAGGGGAACAAAGTGGCAGACTTGCTTGCCAAAACCCACCAAAAAAGTCATAGGGGGTTCTATGTGTATAGAAGCCCTCCTAGATGTCTTGTTGAGTTAATCAACCTAGAGTCATGTAATGGTAGTAGTACTACCACGTTTATTTCAAATAGCAATAATGAGGAATGTAATGTTGTTTAAGCTTGCAAGTGAGGGGCGAGATGAATAAAAACTCTCTAACTTCCCCCCAAAAAAAGAGACTATGAGATATGCCTCCAAGGAGCAAACTTCATATGAGAAAGAAGCACCAAACCCAAATCAGAGCTGAAGTAGCTCCCAAAGGGTTTAAAATATGAATTTCTTGAAAATTAAGAGGGAAACCTTGTTATCATAAATTCTGACTTGACGGATGACTAGTAGGAACGATTGTTGAACAAACTCAAGATATGGAGTAAGGCCATTGGGGACTCTGTTCAGGACATAAAAGGGCTAAGTCTTGTTGCCTGCATGCACATGATTCACCTAGAGGAGAATGAAAAACTTCTTCCCAGCATCAGAGGAAGTTAAACAAAATCTTGACATAGCCAGTCAAGAAGGAAATTATAAATCTCCATGTCACAAGTTTAATATATCCCATCAGTGATAACAACTAGGTGATCCCCATACATGCAAAAAAGGGTGGTATGATAGTAGTGAAAGGAGAAAATGGGATGAGATAGAAATGTGGATAGTAACATGTTGGAAAATGTGCAATGAATATTGGATACTAAATGCAGCTGTTGAAAAAGATCAGATTTTTTTGTCGTTTATCGACCAAGTCTTTGGGTGCTTGGATTGCCATTCATCCATTTGTTTCCTACATAGATATTCAAGATTTTACCAAGTCTCTATCCACCTTTATGACCAAGAGATGACTACCTTCACCTGTATTTATGGAACTTGCACCTTTTTAAGGATGTCGTTCATCCACTATAATGCACATGTGACCTTTCAATGATGTTTGATATCAGTATTTGTTGACTTTTTTGATGATATTATGGTGGTGTTATGCACGAATTTTCTATCTATGGCACTGAATTCGATAGCTTCATGGAAAACCTATCTTAAGTGTTGAGATGATGAAAAGATAAACAACTAGTGTTCAATTGGGAAAAGTACCACTTTATGATGTAAGAAGGAATAGTCCCCCGCACAAAATCTTTGATAAAGGAATCAATTGTAATCTAAGTAAGGTGAAAGACATATCAAAACTCTCACCTCTTACATCTATTATAAGGGTGAAATTTTTTTTGGGACATGACAAATACTACAGAATGTTGATAAAAGATCTCTCCAAAATATTTTAGCCCTTGTCACATCTACTTGTAAAGGATGTTGTATTTGACTTCATAGAAGTTTGAGATAAAGACTTTGAAACCCTAAAAAATGTCTGTATGACAACATCAATTGTAAACTCCCTAGATTGGGAGCTCCCTTTTGATGTTATGCATGATGCAAGAAACATCGCTATTGAAGTTATGCTGGGAAAAAGAAATATAAGAAGCACCAAGTGATTTACTATGACAACAAGACTATTTATGAGGCAAAATTCAATTATACAACCACATAAAAAGAAATACTCATATTAGTGTTATCTAATGACAAGTTCGAGTCCTACCTAACTAGATTAAAAGTGAAAGTTTACACACATCATGGATCCATCAAGCATGTAATGCAAAAGAAGGACACCAAGCCTGGGATCATGTGATGAACACTATTTCTATAAGAGTTTGATCATGATATTATCTATAAGAAAGGGACTGAAAACATTGTAACTCACCACCTATCCTGAGTTATTTTTGTTGACGATAACTCACTTCCATTCAATGATAATTATGTTGATGACACATTGATGATGGCAATAGTAGTTAAGATCTTGTTACCATTGTTTGTGGATATTTGAAATTACTAACCATGTCAAAGAATACCTCTTGAAATTACCTAAAATTAAGAGATGAAGCTATTTTCTGATCAAAAAAATACTATAGGGATGATCCCCTCCTATCTAACACATGCAAAAATAATTTGTTTGTTGATGTGTACCAGAGGAGGAGGCTCCAAATATATTTAATGAATGCCATTGTTCACCTTATGGTAGACACCAAGGTAGACACTGAACTATATATAAGATCTTAGAATCTGGCTTTTACTGGCCAACTCTTTTTAAAGATGTGCATGCCTATGTCAAGACTTGCAATGAGTGTCAACACATCACGAACATATGAAATAGGAATGAGATGCCAATGTCAGATTGGATCGAGGTTGAGATTTTCAACCTCTATGGGATTAAATAAATGGGACCCTTCCCATCATCACAAAGCAACCAATATGTATTGGTCATAGTGGATTATGTATCCAAGTGGATAGAATCACAGCTAGCCCATCATTTGTTGCAAAACCTCTAATAAGGTTGTTGAAAAGATAATATTTCCCCAATATGGGGTTTGGTGTACCGTCGAAGCGATAGGGGATCCCACTTTTTGGAAAAATAGTTTGCATCATTGTGCAAGAATATGAAAACAGCCACAAGGTTACCTCCCCTTACCATCCGTAGACATCCAGCCAAGTAATGGTTTTCAATTGCCATATTAAGCAAATTCTAAAAACTACTATTTGGAGAACAAAAGAGGATTGGTCGATGAAGTTTGATACTTAAAGTTTGAAGAGGGAGAAATCAGACCATGTTAAACATTTAATGGTCAATATTATGCTAACGTTCATATTAGGAACCATGTTATAAGAATATGATTAAATTTTATATTCTCTTGCCATCATGGACCTCAAGGGGTCATTATGGGCTTCATGCAATTTATGGGCTTTTATAGCCAATCATGGACCTCATGTGGTTGTTATAGGCTTTTTAACCAAATCACAAACATTTGTTCCAATTATGGGCTCTTAAGTGAACAAACCATTGAGAGTGCATATTTTACTTATTAATATCTTATTTCTGCCAAGAATTTATTTTAAGAATGATTAAGTAAAATACATGTCAACATTTCCTCTCAAGTCAGTTATATTTATTTTCATTTCTTATAATGTATATAGTGTCGCTTAATGATGTATTTTTTTTTGCATGGCCATGGGATGAAATGTCCCTAGAACAAGGAGCAAAGTAGAACTGAACCCGACCCTTCAACATAGCTGACATCAAAGGAGACTTTAGCTTGGTGGGGTGCCATCTACCACTCAATAGATTACCTAGTCTAGTTTATCATTTCATGCTTTAGATTTGCTTAGCCGACATGGATTAGGTGTACATCAATATGAGTCATTTTATTTTTTATCTTTTAAGAACAATGTATCAACCTATATTTTGAATTAATGCATGGTGTTTCATTTATCTTGTTGTTATGCTTATCATGTATGTGACACTCCTCCATGATAGAGTGACCCATTTTATTGACAACATGGGGTTTGCTTCCATTGTCATGTATGTGCTTGGAGGGGCATTTCATTAATGGTATCAGAGCAAAAAGTAAATTACACTAAGATAAAGATTCACATATTTTAACCTTATGTATACATTGTTGTCCAGATGTAGTGTAACGACCTCACTTTTCAGCAACCCCCAAACAAGGAAGGCCAAAGAGATGAGGCTATTACTTACAAATTTTCTAAAGGATCTAGATTTAGCAAATAATAAATAATAGTAAAAACATTCATTACTTCACAATTATTCTTTACAAAATTCTTACATGAAGTTTCATCACTAGAACTGTACGTAGAGAAGAAGTGTCTATCTAAATCCTTGAACTTAAATTAATGTCTTCACATGGTTTCATCTTTATCTTCATGTCCCTTATCACATATATCATCATATATGTAAAACATTGTGAAACAAAACAGAGTCAGCATAACAGGATATACCAGTATGTGGAGGAAAACACAATTTCACAAGTAATGTTAACAAAATAGTTGAGAAATCATTGTTTAACAAAACAATTTAATGCTTTTTTTAGGACTAACCAATCTAGGTTTCTCCACCCTCTATCATAACCCCTCAGGGTGTTCATTGTCTTCCCCTATTAAGGCGAATGACTTCATCATGTCTCCCCCTATCCAAGCGGGTAACTCATGTACCCCCTATTCAGGCTAGTACCAACATATGCCTTCCCCTATCTAGGAAGATGGACTTTTCCATAGATCTAAATGTGGCCTAGAAGTGGCTAGCCATACGAAATATATATCTTGTGATATCCACAGTCACTTTAAAGTTTGCATGGAAAGAAATAAACAAGCAACCATATAATTGCAGACCATGCGAGGAAACCAGAGAAAGCCATGGAAAACTAAATCGATTACTCATGGGCATAACCACATACCTTTTCCATGCATAATTCATATAGAATGCACTTCAAGCATATGATCCAATCAACAAGAAACCTACATTTTAGTCTGCATGATATAAATCATTTAGTATCAACTTCACATTAGTTATATAAAACCTTATTAAGCCTTAATATAGGGTTTAGAGTCCTCTCATGTTTAGGGTATTGAATAAGGGTGTAAACCCTATTTCCACTGCATACTAATAATAGGTGAAAGCCCTAATCATTGTATCCATAATATTCATTACTTAGATCTCATTTAGTTTATTGACAACTTATCAAGTTATAACCCTTATCCCTAATTCGTCAAGTTAAGTCTTGTAGACAATTTCAAGTAACTACATTATATTAGAGTTAAGTTAGATTTATGCCTTAAACCCCAAGTATCATATTTGTGACTCAAAACCTATAATCATGATTGTAGTTATTCAAAACATGTCAAATACTCAGATTATCATTAAACTAAACACATTAGGATATTATGAACATCATATCATAAGAATTAAGAACATCACTAATTGTATTATGGATTTATCAATCTTAATTATACATGTTGATGTTCATTATCTTAAAAACCTTGATTGCATATATTCATTGTTATCATGATCATATTATATTTATATCATGTTCAATAATATTAGTTAAGATCATAAAATAATGGCTTTTAATGTATTTGACATGCTAATATCCAATCTAGGATTTCCATGTATAAATCTTTACTT
This sequence comes from Alisma plantago-aquatica, assembly GCA_963693085.1. Taxonomy (NCBI): domain Eukaryota; kingdom Viridiplantae; phylum Streptophyta; class Magnoliopsida; order Alismatales; family Alismataceae; genus Alisma; species Alisma plantago-aquatica. Next base: position 498,922,098 of record OY856413.1, on the reverse strand, counting down.
AAACTCATATATTACCCTACTTTTAGAACAAAAATCATAATTGTATTTCAATTATATTTAATTTGGATTCTACATTTGTTAGTAGAAAATTCCATGTATAAAATGTGACAATCTGAGAATCCTAGTAACTACTACAATTTTTAGAATATTAATGGATCTCAGCCAATCGTAGAACACCACGTCATAAAAAAATTACCTTTCTCTCTTTGTTGGTGTTCGACTGAGTTTTAACGAATTGATCTCTTATCCCTTACTCTCCACACATATGCCCTGGGGGTATTAGTGTCATTTGCCTCTTTTTTTCCTTCTACTTTGCATAGAAATTAAGCTCCTATCTGCATACACTAAAGTCGTGTGGCTAGAGGGGACTCCATGACTGACCACACTCCTCTAAGCTCCACCATCCCTTGGTTCTTCCTCACACATGGTGTGCCCATGGGTGCCAATGCAAAGGTGTCATTTCTGGTGCTACCACAATTGCTACTCCCCCGCTCCACATCATCTTCCAGTGGTAGTGCCAACCTGCACGCTCCTCACCGCCAAGGCATTGACACGACCACCCCTGATAGTCCCCTACTCTGAAAACTCCTCCTTGCTCTTTGACACATCAAGGAGACATCCCGATGAGGATGGGATGCACTCCAATCCCTCTGTCGGTAGAGGAGGATCCTTTCGAACTCCCTCTATCCTAATGTTGCTCTAACGTTGCATGTCCTCATTCATTCGCCACCCTGACCACATGGGCTACTGATGCGAAGATGGAGCCTTTTTCAATTATTCAGGTTGCTTTGACTTCTACCTGGAGTAGGCCACGTTGTTCATCGGTTCAAAATAAAAGAAAGGGACTCCTCAGACTAGCATCCCTCATGAAGCCTGGTGTTGGGCAGTGAGAGAGTAAAGAAGAGGTACACTAAGTCATAGGAGCGTCAAGGGGAAACCCTGAAGAAGCACTCAATCTCCTTCATCCGATCCCTAGGGAGGGGCGAGTTCTTCAAGAACCCTAGACCAATATGGATGAGGAGAGGTACACATCTAGGACTGGGAAGGAGGCATGTACCACTTTCATTCATTGGGGTTATTCCATTTTTTATAGAATTGGAGGAGACTAGGGTTATGAAGGAAATGAGGGATGGGAGACAGTTTTGGGGTTGATTGTATGCATGGCAAGAGAGGGTCTTAATGGCAAGGTTCAAAGCCAAGGAATCTTAATAATGTCTTTCTTTTATATAAAGGCATCCCCTTTCAATATATATCGAAAAATATATCTTTTTATTCAACAACTCAACACCCACTAGGAAGGAATATGTTGCTTCTATATTCCTTTATAAAATTATCTCCTTCTACTTTCTACAAATCCAAAGGGTACGAGAATGTACTCCCATATTCCTATTAGGACTTTATTTGGCAACAAAATTCATAAAAGGGTACCCATCTCTATATGGAGCACATTAAATGATTTTAATTCTTAAATCATTAGGAAGCACTTCATCACTTGACATCAAGAATTTTATTACCTCTCTATTTGGTATATCCTTTAAAGTAATTATTCCATGGTAATTCATTACAAACTTTCCCAATTCATATTTATTAGTTGGTATGTCTTTTTTACACAAAATTTATTCCTTTAGACTTCTCATAAAAACAATTGCCGCTATGTTATGTAATGTCCTTTAATCCCAAATTTAGAATCCTCATTCTTATCATTTTCCTCCACATATATTTCTAGATTATTCCACATAAAACCATATTTTGAAAACCATATATCCATTTCTTTTAGAAATATCCATATTATTCAAATTTACATTCTTTCTTTTGTCCAACATTAATAATGGATCATGGCAGAAGAACAGTCATTTATTTTTATGTCCCACAAGGATGTTATCATTTCATGAATAATACCATTAGAGAATTTACTTATCAATCCACGGCTTTTGAATTTATATAATTCTATTTTACCAAAATTAAGGATACTACATTCATCCCTCCTTAAAAAGAATTTTGTCCCCAAAATTCAAACCTAACAAGCTTTAAGGTGAATGGGATCTCATCTTAAATACAAGCCTTAGGGTTAGCAACCCTAGTTAGATATTCTTAATATCTTTAGTTGATATGCATATTCCTCACGTCATTTCTAGGATTGGTACTTGAATTCAATTTTGAATACATCCACATCCTTAGTAATTACACATTATCATCTCTTAGTTGTTCCATTTTCATTTTGTGATATCTATTTCACTTGGTGACTATCTTTTCACCTATTATTCATTTAGTTTCACATAATGGTGAGGTGTCACATCTAACCCTAGGACATCTCATTAAATTACCTTTTGTATTCCACAAAGTTTTCATATTTTATGAAGTCAAATACCTTCCGCACTTGAGGTTGTCTACAAATCCAATTAATGTTCATTATTATATGACTTCTTTGTATCTGTTACTTTTACACATCATGTATTATGACCCTTAGCCACTTCCTTGAGGTCTCTGGGGGTATAGTTACTTTTGGAGTGATCTCATCCTTATGCATCTAGGGAGTGCCTATCACATTCACCATTGACCTTATGAACTCACAAAGGTGGCCAATCTCTTGAGCCATGGGCCTCAGGCAATGTAGCTATTAGTTCCTAACCAGATGGTCTTGTGCATTAGGGGACAATCAACTCCTAATCCCATTGATCCATGTACCTTCGATACCCCTACTTGACCTTAGGATTGCCTTTAATTGTTTCCTTGAAATGTTGCCATGAGTCCAATTAGGGGACACAAAGTGAATAACAAGCATTATAAGAGATGGAGGAATCTGCTTTAGAGAATTATATATGAAAATAGTGTGCTATTAGTAAACTCATGGGAAGGTTAGAGACCTATGTGACTTTTCCTCATGTTCCTTAGAGATGGCATACTTGGATTCAAAGAATCAAACTCAACATATGTGCTTTCATCCTTCATATTTGGTGACATTCATTGTTACCTTAATTGATTTGGTCAACTTACCTTTCTAGGGATGGTCCTAACCTAGGGTGCCTTCATGGCTCATAGGAGAAAATTAGGCTCTCTAGCCACAACCTAACCCTAAGGTCTAAGGTTTTTCCTCCCTCATAGGTCATCTTCCCACTCTTGGGTTGACCCACCTTGGGTTGGCACACTAGCCCTAAAAAATTCCTATTTCCATCTTTCTTCTCAACCCTTATTTGCTCAAACTCCGGGATACCCTCTCATGGGTTTTGTCCATGCAGTGGACTTGTGCCACCTTCCCTTCCAGGGGATTGGTGCCTACATCATCCTTCCCCTCTAGACTTGGCCATAGTCATCTCAATGACTTTATTCCCATCACAAAAATTTCTAGAGATAGCATGAGGGGTTTGAGCAAGTTATATTAAGATTTACATTTTCATATATATGTGACCTTTTGGTTCTTATATTTCCCAAAACCTTTTACATGAACGTCATGCTCCACATGTACGCATGCATGGGAGACTTTGTAACCTAAACATTTTTTTCTTATTTCTTTTCCAGCTTCATATGGGTAGTGTTTTATATCAATACACCATACACAATATATATGATTAGGGTTTTATGGTTAGGGTTAGGACTGCACCCTACCTCTTAGGGTTTCCATTTTCCTTGACCCCCTAGGATTCTTCTAAACCAACCTTACCTCCATCTAGATTTTATACTTACAACCCATAAAACCATTTTTCATTATTTTATCATTATTTGCATGTTACATGTATTTTACCATTTCTACGTTACATGTTCATTATTTAGTGGAGGATTCCTTAGTACTACTTCTTCTTAAAACCCTAACTTTGCTTGTATGTATGTTCATAGAACTAGTCATATGATGATTGTAATGGGATACTTTGTAAATGATTTTGATAATAATAAAGGCAATTTCTGTCTATATGTTTTAACTATTTTGAACTAACTATTTAGAGTGTTAGATTGATTGAGAACTACATGACTGATTTTTGCACAACCTGGACCACCAACCGACCGGTTCAGTGGGTGAACCGATCGACTCATGTTCATGAGATGACTAGTTTACCTTGGTGAACCGATTAGTTCCGCTGGACCAAATGAGTAGGTTTAGGGTTTCCTAGTTTGTGAGAAAAAGATCTTCGTTTCTACTGGGAGTTTTACTAAAAGAGATATCAACTCACCAATTATCTGCAAGTGCACAACATCAATGTAATCAAGTTTTGAGCATGAGGATCTAGTCTAGTTAGATGCAAACTTGTTAACTTTCATTAATCTTAATCAGGTTGTAAATGTTGGATTTGTTTTATACTTAATAGGAGAACAAAAATGAGATTTAAGTAAAAGAGGATTAATCAAGCAATTAGGAACTTACGCATAAGATTTCACCACCATACCTATACATCACATGAACAAAAGATACAAAGATCACTATTAACAAGCAAGGGTGTTGTCATCATCATGCATTTTCCAATGTAATGAGATGGCTCTCAACGACCCATTACGCTCCCGCGTCTATGTTAAGTCTCAAGAACAACTTTAACCATCAACATTCTCCATCCATTCCCATGATTAAAATAACATTTCCATGAATCCAACTCCTTACTTCCTCACACATTCTCCTGAAGCACAAGGCAAGCACTAGACATGTAAAAGAGGTGTCCATCCCATCATATAAGCAAGAAACACCATAGGCATCCATGAAAAAGGAAAATTAACTAGTGATAAACATCAATTTTGAGTTCACATGAGTAATGGCATGGTAGTTATGTTGGGTTTTAAGGGAGGCAGAGAAGGAAGCGGAAACAAAAATTTTCTCTCCCCAAAACCCATAACGAAGGAATCACGTCAACGTCTATACAGTAGGAAGGATTGTTTGTAGAAACATATCATGTCCCGAGGCTTGCTCGACAACGTTACCTCGCGGCTTGTGCGATCTTCACCTCCGGTCTTGGACGGTGTATGTCCAACTCCTAGTCTCATCAGGATTGTCGGGATTGACAGATGTCCTCTGAGCGGCAGAAGTCTCCTGCCTCTGAAGTAGTCCACACGGACCACCTAGAACTCCGATCGCCTTATCACACAAGGCACCAGAAGGATTCACACCCTCCTGTCAGTGCACTAGCCACCGACACACTCTCCTTCCACCAGTCACCTTTCTGTAGTTGTCTTTCCCTTTCTGTGCCTCCCTTATCAGGTAGCACTTGCTCGAGCTCTCCTGGTTACCATAACCAGAGAGACCGACAACTTTGAAGAGAAACTAGTGTTCTGAGTTGTCCTTTGAGAAGCCCCCAATACCCCTATATATAGGAGGGTCATGGGACAGGGTTCTCTACCACGAACAATCTAGGATTGAAGTAGGAGTAGAAGGGTTTGAGATATTCCACAAAATCTGACAAACTGCGCCACTTGAACCAATCGGTTCTGCCCTGAACCGATCATCGGGGCCCTTGAGCCGATCAGTTTGTGGTCCTGGTCCAACTCAAATTGACTTTCCATGTTCATTTTCGACTAATCATATATTAGTCATTATCCAAATCAAATTTGACAAGTGAAACAAACTCGATTGGTCAGCTAACCAGTTCAACTATGTGAACCGATTAGTTCATTGACCTGAGCCACTCGGCTCACCAGCCTGAGCCGATCGGTTGGAGCAGCAGATTAGTCAATTGCAGTTTCAATCAATCTGGTGACTCTAATCATCTGATCCGACACCTTGAACACTATGATTTTGAGCTATCAATCGATTGTGTGTTTAATCAAACTACTAAACTCCTTTAGTAATCAATCCAAACAAGATTTATGGAGAAACTCCTCTTCCAAGAACATGTCCTAGTGGTAGTGAAAGTCAATAACACTTATGACTTCACAAGCAAAGAGTGGTGCCTAGTCACACATCAGTGCTACCAAAGTGAAATAGAAAGTTGGAGAACAACTTTCAATCCTACAATCTGTGAATGGTGTTACTACGAATGTATAATTTCTTTGTCACTAATGTCTAGAATGAACTCAAGGCATGGTGTAGTCATCCTTTCAACATTCATTCATTTCCTTGATCTCAAAGCAGACTGGGTGAGATGTGTGTGACATCAATATCACATATTGATTCACAATTGCATGCACATGCCTTTCTCAATCCTACTCATCAAGTATCCATGGACATCAAACTCCCTTAGGAGGGACAAATCCCATATCTATCATTCACCCCTCAAAAACCCCATGTGTCAAAGTCACTCGATCATCATCTTTATAACAACCCATGTTTTCGGACTGCGTTTGATGATGTCGAAGTGTACCCAACAACATGTGTTGAGTGTAATGATTTTAGGTCAAAGAATCACACTCACCACCATCACTGTGAGAGCTGACTGTGACTACCAAATCATGGTTCCATGTGTCACTCTCACAGTGGGTCTGTCCGATACACTTGTTCTCTAACAAGTACCTATGTGCTTATTTTGATATCACTATATAATGACTAATGAGATTTTGTCATCAACCAACACACAATCTAGTCTTTAGTGTTATTGATGTCTATGGTTATTTCCACAATAACAAGCGATTAGGGACTAAACAAGAAAGTATACTCTTAACATCTGTATGATCTCATCATTTAGGTCCTCAACCCAAAAGCATACGTCATCGAGTAAAACAATTCTTTAGACATCTATCATGTTACACTATCATCTCAGAAATAGTTAAAACATATAGATCGGAAATTGCCTTTATTATTATTCAAATCATTTACAAAGTATCCCATTACAATCATCACATGATTTTCTCTATAGGCATACATACCAACAGACTCCCACTTGCACTTAGAGCCAGTCACCTAAGAACCTCAGTCCTTGTGACCTAGCATGACCATCATGCTTCTGTTGAGAAAGGGCCTTTGTCAATGGATCAACTATGTTATCTTTAGTTGGTACTTTGCAAATCTTCACATCTCCTCACTGTATGATCTCTCGTATGAGATGGAAGTGCCGCAGTATGTGCTTGGACGACTGATGTGATTTGGGCTCCTTATATTGATCAATAGCTCCATTATTGTCACAATAAAGCTTAATTGCATCACAACTATTGGGAAAACCACCAAGTTCAGTGATGAACTTCTTGATCCACACAACCTCCTTTGCTACATGTGAAGAAGAAATATACTCCTCCTCTGTAGTAGAATCGGAAATAGTTTCTTGCTTGGAACTCTTCCAGCTCACAGCTCCATTATTTTGGTAAAATACAAATCCTGATTGTGATTTGTATTCATCTTTGTCTATTTGGAAGCTTGCATCGGTGTAACCTCTTACAACCAATTCTTCCTCACCGCTGTATACAAGGAACTGATCCTTAGTCCTTTGCAAGTACTTGAGGATGTTCTTTACAACTTTCCAGTGAGCATCCTCGGGATCTAACTGGTACCTTCTCATCATGTTGATGGTATACAAGACATCTGGGCATGTGCACAACATAGCATATATGATGGATCCGATGACTGATGCGTATGGGATCCCATTTATACACTCCCTCTCTTCATAAGATTGGGTACATTGAGCTCTAGATATGGTGACTCCATGTAGCATGGGGATGTTTCCTCTCTTTGAGTTGTCCATGCTAAACTACTTCAGTACTTTGCCAATGTACGTGCTTTGACTTAGTTTGAGAAGCCTTTTAGATGTAGCTCTATAGATCTTAATACCTAGAATGTAGGTTTCTTCTCCTAAGTCCTTCATTGAGAATGTATTCCCAAGCCAAGTCTTTACCTTCTCTAAGGATGTGACATCATTCCCCATCAATAGTATGTCATCCACATACGATATGAGGAATGTGGTCGTGCTCCCATAACCTTCTTGTACACACAAGTTTCATCTTCATTTTGAATAAAGCCAAACACTTTGACTTCCTCATCAAATCTAAGATTCCAACTCCGAGATGCTTATTTCAATCCATAGATTGACTTTTGCAGCTTACAGACTTTATTGACACTCTTTGGATCTACAAAACCTTTAGGTTGTGTCATGTACACATCCTAATTTATATTCCCATTAAGGAATGCGGTTTTAACATCCATTTTCTAGATCTCATAGCCATAGTAAGCCGCAATAGAAAGCATAATCCCGATGGACTTAATCATGGCAATTGGAGAAAAAGTTTCATCATAGTCAACAACTTGAACTTGTCGGAAACCCTTTGCAACCAATATGCCTTTATAAGTTTGCACATTACCATCCATGTCGATCTTCTTCTTGAAGACCCACTTGCACCCTATGGGTTTTACCCCTTCGGGTGGTTCCACCAAAGTCCATACTTTGTTGGAATACATGGATTCCATCTCGAATTTCATGCCTTCAAGCCATTTCTCAGAATATGGTCCCTCCATAGCCTCTAGATAGGTAGTTGGATCATCATCTATGATCAAATCACCACCTTCCTGAGTCACAAGGTATCCAAACCTCTCAGGTTCAAGGCGTGTCCTACTAGATCTATGAGGTCCTTGTGTTACTTGAGGAGACTGAGATTCCACAACACCTTGTGAATCTCTATGTTCCTCTTGTAAATCCACTGGTTCAATGTTTTCTTGTTGGGCTTGAACCTCTTCAAGCTCTATTTTCCTCCCACTTCTTCCTTTGGAAATAAATTCCTTTTCTAGGAACACATCATCCCTGGAAACAAACACTTTGTTTTCAGTTGGGTGGTATAAGTAATATCCCTTGGATTCCTTAGGATATCCAACAAAATAACATTTATCAGATCTAGGGCCTAGCTTGTCAGGAAACATTTTCTTGACATATGCATCACACCCCCAAATCCTCATAAAATACATATTGGGACGCTTCCCAGTCCATATCTCATATGGTGTCTTTTGAACCAATTTAGATGGTACTCAGTTAAATGTAAACATGGCAGTTTCAAGAGAATAACCCCAGAAGAAAATTGAAAGATCAGAAAAACTCATCATTGATCGCACCATATCAAGTAGCGTGTGATTCCTTCTTTCAGACACACCATTATGTTGTGGTAATCCAGGCGGAGTCCATTGTGATACGATACCACAGGCTCACAAAAGGTACTCAAACTCTTGGCTTAAGTATTCTCCACCTTGATCGGATCGAAGTGCTTTAATATTTTTACCAAGTTGGTTATGTACTTCATTCATGAAATCCTTGAACCTTTAAAGGGTTTCTGACTTATGTTTCATCAGGTACAAATAGCCATACCTACTGAAGTCATCAGTGAAGGTAATGAAGTACTGATACCCACCTCTGGCATTAGTTCCAAAAGACCCACATACATCAGTTCGTATGAGTCCTAATAGACCACTAGCTCTCTCACCTTTACCTGAAAAGGGAGTCTTGGTCATCTTGCCCAACAAACAAGATTCACATGTCTCTATTGATTCATAATAAAAAGAGTCTAGATAACTATCTTTATGGAGTCTAGAAATGTGTTTCTCATTTATGTGCCCTAGACGACAATGCCAAAGATACATTTTGTTTGAGTTGTTGAGTTTTTGCCTTTTGGTGTTTACATTGTATATGCTTGTCTCTAGATCTATCAAGTATAGACCATAAGACATTTGGGCACTGCCATAAAGGATCCCATCTTTTGAAATCGAACATTTTCTATTCTTAATGAGAAATTCAAAACCATCCTTATCTAAACATGAAACGGAAATGATATTCCTATTTATGGCAGGTACATAATAGTAGTTCTTCAACTCTATTATTAACCTACTAGGCAGAGTTAATGCATAGGTTCCTACGACACTGGAGACAACCCTTTCTCCATTGGCAACACGTAGTTCAACCTCACCTTTCCCCAAAGGCCTACTTCTCTTAAGATCCTTCACATTTGAACAAATGTGAGATCCACTTCCGGTATCAAGTACCCATGACAAAGACGTAGTAAAGTTAATCTCTATCACATATACACCAGAAGTAGAGATATCCATCTCTCACTTCTTCTTCCATCATTCCTTCCATCCTTTCCATGTAGAAGACTCTAACATTGGTTTGGTGAGAGAACCCTTCTCTCCCTCACCTTTGTCCTTGGACTTTGTTTCATTGATCTTCACCAATGAACTATCCTTCTTCTCAAACAACGCATTAAGCGTACATGGAGTGGATTCAAAGGCTACCGGTATATCTAGATTGTGTAGAACACTTCTTACAATCCCCAACTAGTTATGGAATTTATTCTCAATTAATTCCAATTTTAAAAGATGATTCTTTTACCATTCTACAAGAGAAAATTGCATTTCAAATATCCTTTTGATTTGATTTGATTTTAATAAAATTTGATGATAGTTAATTAGGCCTTCAATTAATTACCGCTCCCACTATTTTGATTCAAATTGACAGCCCTCACAATCAATTCAGAAGATTGCAGCGCACAATCTTCTAGTGGGCAAGATTCATATTTCATCAAGTCATGAGTCAGCTTTGGATGATCGCCCACAACTTGACTATTTAGGTAGGCCATCATGCCAATTGCATCACATGCAAATCTTGATGAATGAACATGTGCAACACCTTGGCATGAACATTCCATGCCTCTGGGCTTAGACGCTCTAAGAATCACCAGTTAAGTTTATCCCGAAAGCCGACACAATAAACATGCATCCTTCTTTGGTAGAACCTACATTTTTACCCTTCACACTTCAACGAGATAGATGATGCACCATGCTTTGGCATAACCTACGCTTGGTCGATTAGGTTTTTCATGTGTGTCGCTAATGGAAGGCCTGAAAGACTTAATATTTAGGTGAGGGATTTGGTTTTTATAGGTACATATACATATCCAATCACAACAATAGAGTAAGTATCATATACATGCTATATCCCATAGAAAACATATGAAACGATAAAAGCGATGATTATGGCCATCAAATGTGATTCCTCGAGAAAAAAAAGATCCATTCTCTCGAAGGAGAGTTAAAAAAAATCCAGACACATCCACCATATCAAATATTCCTTCAAAGGGCTGAAGAGATATCTAAAGACCTCCAATACTGGCTTAGGAAAGATGAGGAGTACTGGGAAGCAAGGGAACGGGTCAAAGAACTCATGGAATGGGACAACAACACAACTTATTTGCATCAAAAGGCATCCAGTAGGAAAAGAAGAAACTGGATAGAGGGTCTTGAAGATGATCAAGGGAATTACAAAACACATGAAGATGATATTTCAGCCATCATCACCAACTTTTTCTCCAAGATTTTCCAAGCTAGCAATCCCATGGGTTTTGAACAAGCAATAAGAGGTATTAGGAGGATAATCAGTGAGGAACAAAGAAAAGACCTGGAAAGAGAGATCACCAATGAGGAGATATGGACAGCCCTTAGACAAATGCATCCTAATAAAGCACCGGGTCCGGATGGAATGAAAGCAATGTTCTACCAAAATTACTGGAATATTGTGGGTCAAGATGTGGCTAACTACATTAAGGGGTGGTGGAAAGGGGAAAGAAGCCTAGAGGGGGTAAATGAAATTTCGGTGGTGATGATCCCAAAAACTGACAAACCAAAAATAGTTGGAGAGTTTTGCCCGATTATTCTTTGCAATGTCCTATACAAGCTTGCCTCTAAAGTGATGACAAACAGATTAAAGCCGCTCATGAATAGTATTATAACAGAGAATCAAAGTGATTTTATCTTGGGGTGCATGACTGATGAATGCATATTCATCTTAGTTCAATCATCTCGTTTAGCCTAGTTTTGGTTGCATTCATGCATTTATTTGCTTTATCTTCTAATATGTTCATTTACTTGGCTTAATTAGAATTATCCCTATTTTTTGAATTTTTGCACCCTTGTGCAGGTCACTTTGGGCATTTGGGCCTTGTCTTCTCGACCCAATACTCTATTTTGGGCCTTGGTCTGTTCGAGCATGCTTGGGGTCAGTAGCAGTCAGCAGGCCCTCCCTCTTCTCTCACACGCAACCCTCATCTAACAGCTAGACCTAATCGTGATCGTGATTCATAGAGCAGGTCACGATCTTTTCTAAAGCCACCTGTCTGCGGTCTTCCTTGCCTTTCTCAAATGCGGTCTTCCCTTACCACCTGTCCGCTATCTCACCAATCATGACCCACAGTTCTGCTTCTCAAGGCAAAAACCACAACTACGGTCGAGAGCCGACAGACATCACGACCAACAACTCATGCCCGCGCTCTACCTCCTTTCACCTGCAACCTGCTCAGGAGCGACTCACCATCACCGCAAAGAAATCAACCAACACAGTTGCGACCCTCATGATCGCGACCTTTGTGCTGCCACCCTTGCAATAGAGGACACTGCGACCGGGCCAAGAGCAACTAACCGTGATCACGGTTATCAACGATTGCGACCGCGGCATGACGGAACCGCAATCTCACTCTCAGAAATCGCGATCCAACAGATGACCGCTATCACTCCCTTCTTCCCTCCAAGACTGTGACTCCTCTGCATCCACAGTTCCTTCACCCATACACCACGACCTTCCTCCGCCTTGACCCCAGGTCCTCAATTGCCTGCTGCTTACCAACGTCACCTGCACGTCTACCCTTGCCACCATCGCGACCTCACCAGCAAATGATCGCGACCGCAATCTTGATCGTGACTGCGATCTTATCCATGACCGCGGCAATCCGCTAATGCAACTGTGACCTCCAGCATCAGTGCCTCATCCTCACCTCGTGCTCTTACCCGTGACGTCTTGCAGTCTGGTTCGACAGAGCAGCAGGTCCTCTCCGCCTTCACCTCCCTCACAATCCACCTTTCCCACGTGGGTTACTACAGTCAACATCTTCCCTGCAAGCAACGATGACTACACGACAACACCAAACCTCTTCCACAGTGCATCTTCCATGTCTTCCATCATCACAACAATTACATCAACCCTCTCCAATCATGATCAATACATTCCATCAGGTAACCATAGCATTGTTGTCTCATCTCACCCCTCCAGTTCATCCCTACCCTCGCAGCACCAACTGTGCCCGCGGCTTCACTTCTTCAACACACCACGACCCCAACGTCACCAGTAGCAAACCCGCAGTCTCCTCCACCCAGTGCCCATGGTCGCCCCTGCACCATAGCTCTACACCTGCCCGCAATCTTGATCGAGGGAGTGATCTTAATCGCGACTAAAAGAGGGAAGAAAAGAGGAACCATGACCTGACCAAAAGGGAATCGCGACTGTGTATTTCACAATCGCGACCTGCTGCTCATGTTGTAAAACAACTTAAAGCCCACGTGCAAAGCACATGTCGAGGCTCCCAGCAGGCCTATAAATAGGACCCGGCCCTCTTCATTTTGGGGGGATCCAGCCGGGAGGTAGAATGGCTGCTGATCATCTCCAGACGCGGTTAGGATGCAGCTCGGTCCTGGGCCTAAGGAGACGATCTCCATAGACAAGAACCTTCCCTAGTGGTGGTTTTGTGGCCTATTCACCCAGATCTGGAGTGAAGACTCAGATCTGCAAGCCACCTCGTTCAGATCTGGATCTAGATCTGTTGCGTCTACGTCATTTCTACGCCGCCATCTCATCCACAAGCTGCTCCTCCTGCTGCGAGCAAGGATTATGAGAAGAGGAAAGAAGGAGGAGAGAGAAGATCTACCCCGTCTGTCGTGGTGTTCTTCTCTCTTCTTCCAGATCTGCTCCGACGTTGTGTAGAAGACCGTTTCTCCACTGAGTTGTGATCATCTTCTTCACCATGCTCATGGTGGGAACTTCTCTCTCTCTTGTTATTCGAGTTCCTCTCACCATGAGTGAGTAGTTTACTTTCTCTGGGGTGCGGGGACTAGCCCTGCTGCCCATGCTTTCATATATTTTTGTTAAACATTCTATGGCATTATATAATCTTTCATATCATTGTTATTCTTCGATGTGTGCTTGAGGATTGATCACATGCTTGCATTTATCTTGTTCATTTCCTATGTTGTGAGAACTTCAGTGCGTAGGTTTTGAATGTCGATTAACGCGGTTGACTCCCAAACTAGAAATCAAATGGGATTCCTTGAGGTCGTAAGTGTATGATCTGTGTGGTGACGAGCCATCTAGCCCACTGTGACACTTTTGTGTGCCTGACGCCTGTATAGGGGGCCCACAACTCCATTTGGATTTCTGTATCTGCGGAGCTTTAAGTATGTGATCTGGATGGTGACGAGACATCTGATACCTAAGGTGATTCTTACGTGAACCTGACCCCCGTATGGGGGGTTTTGTAGCAGCTCTATTTGAATGGTTATATTTTGCCTGGATGTTTGACGTTTGGATGTGATTGTATGAGTAGTGGTGGTGAAACCCGGGACCATCCCAGCGATTTCCATCATTAATCTTTAATCAACCTTTAATCCTTCTCTTTTACTTTCCTTGCTTTTAGTTTAATTAAACTCAAATCAACCAAACTTATTCTATATATTAGTCTTGATTCAACTAGATTCGACTAGAGAAAGATTCTTAAAAATGTTGTCCCTTGGGATTTGATCCTCAGCTATATTGTGATAAGACCCGTCCACTTACGGGTGGTATTATTGCACGTTATTTTGGTTAAAAACTTAGGGATTTCAACCCTAAGTGAGTTTGTTAGTGCGATAATATAAGCCACATCAAATTCTGGCGTCGTTGCCGGGGACAACGGAATCATCTAGTTAAATCTAGTTCTTTTGAGGCTAATTTAGTTTTTTCTTTTACTTTTGATATTATCGATCATATATACTTGAATTCGGTTCTACTCCGTCCATCTTACCAGCAAAAGATATTTCCATCCTTGGTACCCACAAAGTCTAGTTTATGCGCCGCTCAGACAGTCCCGGACTCTCTTCTAGCTTTGACCCTATGATAGACAGAACCTTTTTCCGTCAGTACAGAGAGAACCAAGAAAGAATGGCTCAAGAGGAGGAAATTGCTCGAAGGGTAGCTCAAGCCCTTAATGCACAAAGAGATAGGCTATGCAAGAAGCCCGAGCTGCAGTTCAAGAAGAAATCCTAGCAGCTCAAGTTGCAGCTCAACAAGCTGAGCTACAAAAAGACCTTAGAGAATTCTCAATCCCTACGGCTGCTGACGTTCATCACCCAGTGCAACGTCCTCCCATCAACGCTCCCAACTTTGAAATACGGGCACATTGGATCACTTTTCTTCAAAATAGTCCTTTCTATGGTAAGCAAGGAGAAGATAGTCAAGAACATCTTCTGAGTTTTATAGATCTATGTGCCATGACAAAGCAAAATGGAATCATGGATGATGCCATCAGACTCCGTCTCTTCAAATACTCTCTTTCCGATAGAGCCATGAGTTGGTATAACTCCTTGCAATGCGAACCCATCACCACTTGGGAACAACTTCAAAATGTTTTTCTAGAAAAGTTTTATCCGCCTTCTCTCACCTATGAAATCAAGGGCCAAATAACGTAATTCACTCAGGTCCCTGGAGAATCCCTAGCTGAAGCATGGGAAAGATACAAAGAGCTCTTGCGCAAGTGTCTACATCATGGCATTCCTAAAAATCAACTCATCAAAATCTTTTATAAGGGTGTGGATGATGGCATCAAGAAGTTTTTGGATTCATCATCTGGAGGAAACTTCATGCGTCAAATCTATGATAGCGCGTGGAAAGTAGTCACCCTTGGAGCTGAAAATCAAGCTAACTGGGCTAGACCCGTAAGTAAAGGAGTGCTGAAGGTTGCTATGGCAGAAGCTACTCCCGAGTATAAGTCTATTGTGGAGTCTCTTAAGCTTCTAGTCGCCAAGAAAGACCAACTTGAAACATCTTTTGCCACCTATGAAAGAAGATGTTCACCCCCTCGACAACAAGAACAAGTTAAGTCAGCTTCACTCTTCTGTGAAGCATGCAAAGGAACTGATCATTCTACTCTAGCCTGTAACATTCTCTACGATGTTGTTTTGAGCAATACCTGTACCCAAGGAGATAATGGTCAAATGGAAAATCTGAATGCTGTCAACACCATCCCTAGTCAAGGGTACTATAATCTGAATCAGAATAGGAACCATCCAAGTTTTCAATATGGAAATCCTTCTAGAGTGGAAAACTTGTGACAACTTGGTTCAAATACTCAACCATGAGGCCCACCAGGATTCTAGTATAACCAACAACCAAATTTCGAGAATCAAGGGAACTTTAGAGGAAACTACCAGAATAGAAACTACAACAATTATCAGAACAATTCTCAGTTTCAGAACCCCAACTAAGTCCCCTATCAACAGCAACAACAAGGGCAACAAGCCGATTCCATCCCTCCTGATGACAAATTGTCAGCTATTGAGAAGATGATGCAGTCGCAGCAGACTATGATAGCTAACCAGCAAGCCCATCAGAAGGCTATTGAATTTCAACTAGCTCAACTTGCAGGTAGCATGAAGCCACCTGCTGGAGCCTTTGCTGGCCAACCAGAGAACAATCCTAAGCACCCAGAGTAATTGAAAGCTGTCACCACTAGGTCTGGAAAAGACTATTCTGACCCCCTTATTAAGATACCAATGGTGGCAACAAATGATAATGACTTTGTGAATGTCTAAGACTCTACAATACCTGAGTCTCAACTGAAGGAACAATCAACCGCTGATAAGACAGACAAAGCAAGATTGGGGGAACCATTGGCTGTAGAGGCAGAAGACACACCTAAATCAGATGTACCAGTATACAAGCCTCATCCTCCTTTCCCAGCTCGTTTGAAGTAGACAAAGCTTGATACCCATTTCAATAAGGTCAAGGAAACTGTGAAGAAGCTTCATGTTGATATACCCTTCTTTGATGCTCTGGCTGAGATACCAGCCTGGACGAAGTACATGAAGTCACTTCTCATAAGGAAATATATAACTGAAGAATATGAGACGGTGAAGTTAGCAACAACTACCTCTGATATTATTCAGAGCAAGATGCCCAAGGAGTAGAAAGACTCGGGATCCCTTGGGATTTCATGCCATATTGGTGACTATTCATGTAAGAAGGGATTGGCCGATCTCAGTGCTAGCATCTCTATCATGCCACTTAGCCTTTGTAAGAGGATAGGGTTTGCAGAACTTCTCCCAACTGGAATGACCATACAACTTGCAGATAACTCTATGACTCTTCCCTTAGGAATCATTGAAGATGTCCCTATCAAGGTTGGAAAAGACTCTTATGTCCCATGTGACTTTGTCATCATGGACATAAAGGAAGATGCCAGATACCCTATTATCTTTGGTCGTCCGTTCCTTGCCACTGTAAGAGCTTTGATTGATGTTGAAACAGGAACCTTACTGCTCAGACTAGGAAAAGAAACCCTCGAGTTTAAAGTTTTTGAAAGCATGCGAAGACCGAGCATGTAGGAAGAAGTCTATTTAATTGATTGCATTAAGAAAATGTCACTCCTCACATAAGAGGAGTATGAAAAAGACAATCCTTTAGAAGTAGCTCTAACAAACCCATCTGCTGATAATTCCATCAGCGAACAAGTTAAGGATTGTATCCTTCACCTCAATTCTATAGAAGAAGATCCTGAAGCTAAGTTCGAGGAACTCAAAGTTGTGAATATAACTGAAGAGCCATGCGAGAAGTTAGAAGCCCCTAAAATGAAGCCCCTACCTGAGGGACTTAAGTACGTATTTTTGGATGATCTCAAGGTTTGTCCAGTTATTGTAAATTCTGATCTAACAACTAAATAAGAAGATAAACTCCTGAAAGAATTAAAGGAAAGAAAGAAAGCTATCAGCTACAAGATGAGTGATCTCACCGGGGTCAGTCAAGCGCTTTGTATGCACAAAATCCCTATGGTGGAAGACCACAAGCCGACTGTTGAGCATCAACGAAAGTTGAATCCTAATATGAAGGAAGTAATCTGTCATGAAGTCATCAAGTTGCTCACTACCGGAATCATCTATATGATATTTGACTCACCTTGGGTGAGTCCTGTACATGTTGTTCCAAAGAAAGGTGGCACTACTGTGATACAGAATGAAGATAATGAACTCATCCCCACTCGAACAGTAACCGGGTGGAGGATGTGCATCGATTACAGGAAGTTGAACAAGGCCACACGCAAGGATCATTTCCCGATGCCTTTCCTAGATCAAGTCTTAGTGCGATTAGCTCACCAAGAATACTTCTGCTATCTCGATGGTTACTCTGGATTCTATAAAATTCCTATACATCCAGATGACCAAGAGAAAACAACTTTTACTTGCCCCTTTGGAACATACGCCTTTAGAAGGATGCCATTCAGGCTCTATAATGCGCCTACAACCTTCCAACGCTGCATGGAAGCCATATTTGCTGGTTTAACTGAAACCATCATGGAACTTTTCATGGATGATTTCTCTGTATATGGGGATTCATGTGATTCGTGCCTCAAGAACCTCTCCCTCTTCCTCAAATGATGCAAAGAAGCACATCTGGTGATGAATTGGGAGAAGTGTCACTTTATGGTAAAAGAAGGCATTGTCCTTGGCCATAGAGTCAGTAACTGAGGAATTGAAGTAGATAAGGCCAAGATCGAAGTGGTCTCCAAACTATCTATCCCTACCAATGTAAGAGAAGTTCGTGCATTCCTTGGTCATGCGGGCTTCTATAGAAGGTTTATTAAGGATTTCTCCAAGATAACCAAGCCCATGACAAACGTGTTGCTGAAGGACGCTGACTTCTATTTTGATTAAGAATGTATCAAGAGTTTCAACAATCTAAAGCATGCCCTTAAAACAACACCCATCATTCGATCCCTAGATTGGGATCGCCCATTTGAAATTATGTGTGATGCCAGTGATTACGTAGTGGGTGCCGTTCTGGGCCAATGTATAGAGAAGAAACATCATGTCATCTATTATGCATCGAAGACCCTTGATGAAGCTTAGAGGAACTATGCAACTACTGAGAAGGAACTCCTAGCTGTCGTATATGCCTTTGATAAGTTTAGATCCTACCTCATTGGTTCAAAGGTGATTGTCTACACCGATCACGTTGCTATTCGTTATCTTCTAAAAAAGAAAGATGCAAAACAAAGGCTAATAAGATGGATTCTCCTATTGCAAGAATTTGATCTTGAGATTAGAGATAAGAGAGGCACAGAAAATATTTTAGAAGACCACTTAAGTCGTATCCACACTCTGGAAACTGAGAAGATACCAATTAATGATTCTCTTCCAGATGACCATCTTATGAAAGTCTCAAAAGCTACTCCTTGGTACACGGACTATGTGAACTACCTTGCCGCTGGTGTCATCCACCCTGAGTGTACTGGAAGTGCTCTAAAGAAATTCATGCATGATGTGAGGCAATATCAGTGGGATGATCCGTACCTCTTCAAGATCTGTGCTGATGGTCTCTACAGATGTTGTATCATTGAGGAAGAAGCCCAACCTATTTTAGAGCAACGCCACTCAGGCCCAGTCGGAGGCCATATGAGTTCTAAGAAAACTTCTTTGAAGGTTTTTCAATGTGGTTTCTTTTGGCCAACCATATCCAGAGATGCTTATAAGTTTGTGTTGTCATGTGACAAGTGTCATAGAACGTGAAACATTACGAAAAGAGATGAGATGCCACTTAATCTATGGCAAGAAGTCGAGATTTTTGATGTTTGGGGAGTGGACTACATGGATCCATTCCCATCCTCACATGGATTTTCCTACATCCTAGTTGATGTGGATTATGTCTCTAAATGGGTAGAGGCCATACCAACTATCACTAGCGATTCAAAACCCGTCATTAAAATGTTCAAAGACATTATTTTTCCCCGTTTTGGAATCCCACAAACTATGATATCTGATGGAGGTTCTCATTTTTTGGAAAGACGCTTTGAAGCGTTGTTGAGAAGATATGGTGTAACGCACAAGGTAGCTTCCCCCTACCACCCACAAACAAGTGGGCAGGTAGAGGTTTCGAACTGTCAACTCAAAGCTATTGTGGAAAAGACAGTAGGACACAACTGAAAGGATTGGTCAGTGAAAATCAATGACGTTTTATGGGCCTACCGAACCACGTTCAAAACTCCTCTTGGAACAACACCCTTCAGACTTATCTATGGAAAATCATGTCACCTGCCCGTGGAACTAGAACATAAAGCATGGTGGGCAATAAAATAGCTGAATTTTGACATTAAGAAAGCGGGCGAAGCTAGGATTCTGCAACTTGAAGAGCTAGAAGAACTCCGGATGAAGGTTTATGAGAATGCACGAATCTATAAAGAATGCACCAAACTTTGGCACGACGGTCATTTTAAGAGAAATGTCATTCAAATGGGAGACCAAGTTCTACTGTTCAAATCAAGACTAAAGATATTCCCAGGAAAACTCCATTCTCGATGGTTGGGACCATACATTGTCAAAAGCATCTATCCACATGGTGGATTTACTTTATGGAATGAGAAGTCAGGTGATTTTGTGGGAAATGGCCAACGCTTGAAAAGATATTTCACCACAGCTGATACTAGAACTGACAAATTGATGAATCTGTCCAAACCGACATATCTACCAAAAAACTGAAGAAATCAAGTTGAGGCATAGACGTAAAATAAAGGCGCTTGTCGGGAGGCAACCCGATCTTTAACTTAGATTTTACTTTTAGTTTTGTTTTTAGAAAACTTTGCACCTGGTAGACAATGCATCGCAAGATGAAGTCTTAAGTTTTGATAGTTTCCATTTTTTAGATTTCAGATGGAAGACGCATCGCCGAAAGGAATGCAACCACATCTGGTGGACCAACCAGCATGAGTTTTCCCCTCCATCTCATATTTAGAGTTTGCTCGAGACGAGCAAATTTCTAAGTTCGGGGTGGAGGGTGGGTGGTACGTACTCTACTTTCCACCCTCTCCTATCCATTTTAGACTTAAGATTTCATCGTTGTAATTTTGTTGCATTTTTGAGCATATTTTGCAAAATTTTCAAAAGTTTTCATAGCAGTTTGTATAGAAACTTGATGAAGTTGTGACGCTTTTGTTTCAATCAAATCCATTACCTAGCCGGCTATCCTATTTTTCCATGCAGTTTTGAATCATTATACCTTCCTTATTCGAAATGAAGCCTCAAGGAGAACAATTTCTGAAACTAGCCAATGATTGGAAATCACCGTGTGAAGCTTATGAATCCTAACATCATGATCAGTAGATATGGCAAGTATCTTTCGAACTGAGAGGGATCAAACACATTGTGCTTCCTATCTGACTAGTGGAACAATAGCATGGAATCTGCACCAGATCCTTATCAAGTCATTATTTGAGCAGAGTATGATAAGGAGAACGACCTAGTGCACTTAATTGTAAGTCAAGTTCCATTCTGATCTGAACTCTCTTCTACACTTCTTCTATCATCTTCTTACCCCTCCATTCATAAAAAACAAACAAAAATAGCCAGCATAGTGCCAAACCCTAAGTTCGGGGTGGCACACCCTCTCTTTTCGCTTCATCCATACCCCTCACTATGAAATAGGGGCGTATCACATAAAAAGAAATGCAATCTCAAATCGAATAGAGGAGAGATTCGCACAAAAAATGCAATCAATGAAATTGCAAATCAAACAATAAAAATCTCAAGTCGAATAGAGGAGAGATTTATTTCTTCCTTCCATACCACCCTTCATCCCCTTTTCCACCTATTGGCACAATGAATGCCTACGCTCACCAACATCCTAAAAATACCAGTGTCAGATCAGGGGCACACTTGTTGTTCTGCGGGTATCTCTGGACACTTACGAAACTCTCTGACATGCTTGATTTTGGAAAAGGTAGAGAGGAAGTGATATTGGGAAGTGAACTCAGGAACAAAGATATGGTAAAATGTGTTATGTGATCTCAGGATGTTGAGACACTTAGTCATATCGAGCAGAAAAGAAACAATCGTGATGTGAAGATGAAGCAATCACATGAGTTGAAAGTATTCATCCGACGAGTGTTTCAGATTTTGTGTTACTCGAGGACAAGCAACGTTTAAGTTCGGGGTTTTTTGATGAATGCATATTCATCTTAGTTCAATCATCTCGTTTAGCCTAGTTTTGGTTGCATTCATGCATTTATTTGCTTTATCTTCTAATATATTCATTTACTTGGCTTAATTAGAATTATCCCTATTTTTTTGAATTTTTGCACCTTTGTGTAGGTCAATTTGGGCATTTGGGCCTTGTCTTCTCGGCCCAATACTCTATGTTGGGCCTTGGTCTATTCGAGCATGCTTGGGGTCAGCAGAAACCAGCGGGCCCTCCCTCTTCTCTCACACACGACCCTCATCTACCAGATAGACCTAATCGCGATCGCGATTCATAGAGCAGGTCGCGATCTTTTCTAAAGCCACATGTCCACGGTCTTCCTTGCCTTTCTAAACTGCGGTCTTCCCTTGCCACATGTCTGCTATTTCACCAATCGCGACCCGCACTTCTGCTTCTCAAGGCAGCAACCACAACTACAATCGAGAGTCGGTTGGCATTGCGACCAGCAACTCATGACCGCGCTCTACCTCCCTTCACCCGCAACCTGCTCCGGAGCGACTCACCATCACCGCGGAGAGATCAAGCAACACAGCTATGACCCTCATGATCGCGACCTTTGCACTGCCACCCCTGCAGCATAGGACACCGTGACTGGGCCAAGAGCAATTGACCATGACCACAGTTATCAACGATCGCGATCGTGGCATGACGAAACCGCAATATCACTCTCAGGAATCGTGATCCAACAGATGACCGTGATCACTCCCTTCTTCCCTCTGAGGTCGTGACTCCTCTACACCCACAGTTCCTTCACCCATACACCACGATCTTCCTCTGCCTTGACCTGAGGTCCTCCATTGCCTACTGCTTGCCAACGTCACCTGCACGTCGACCCTTGCCACCATCGCGACCTCACCAGCAAATGATCATGACTACAATCTTGATCAAGATCGCGATCTTAGCCACAACCGCAACAATCCACTAATGCAACTGTGACCTCCAGTGTCAGCGCCTCAACCTCACCTCACACTCTCACCCACGACGTCTTGCAGTATGGTTCGATAGAGCTGTAGGTCCTCTCTGCCTTCGCCTCCCTCTCAATCCACCTTTCCCGTGTGGGTTGCTACAGTCATCATCTTCCCCACAAGCAACGATGATTGCACGACAACACCATACCTCTTCCGCAGTGCATCTTCCATGTCTTCCATCATCACAACAATTACATCAACCCTCTCCTCTCACGATCATTGCACCCCATCAAGTAACCACAACGATGTTGTCTCATCTCATCCCTCTAGTTCATCCCTGCCCTCACAACACCAACCGCGCCCGTGACTTCACTTCTGTAACACACCATGACCCCAGCATCACCAGCAGTAGACCCATGGTCTCCTCCACCCAGTGCCCATGGTCGCCCCTGCACCACAACTCTACACCCGCCCGCGATCTTGATCGCGGGCGTGATCTTAATCACGACCAAAAGAGGGCAGAAAAGAGGATCCACGACCGGACCAAAAGGGAATCGGGACCGTGTATTTCACAATCGTGACCTGCTACTCCTGTTATAAAACAACTTCAAGCCCACATGCAAAGAACATGTCGAGGCTCCCAACAGGACTATAAATAGGACCTGACCCTCTTCATTTTGGGGGGATCCAGCCAGGAGGTAGAATGGCTGCTGATCATCTCCAGACGTCGTTAGGCTGTAGGTTTGTCCTGGGCCTAAGGAGATGATCTCCATAGCCAAGAACCTACCCCGGTGGTGGTTTTGTGGTCTGTTCACCTAGATCTAGAGTGAAGACTCAGATCTGCAAGCCACCTCATTCCGATATGGATCTAGACCTAGATCTAGATCTAGATCTGCTGCGTCTACATCATTTCTATGTCGCCATCTCATCCACAACCTGCTCCTCCTACTGCGAGCGAGGATTGTGAGAAGAAGAAGAAGGTGGAGAGAGAAGATATGCCCCGTCTATCGTGGTGTTCTTCTCTCTTCTTCCAGATCTACTCTGAAGTTGTGTAGAAGACCATTTCGCCACTGAGCTACGATCATCTTCTTCACCATGCTCATGGTGGGAACTTCTCTCTCTCTAGTTATTCGAGTTTCAATCACCGTGAGCTAGTAGTTTACTTTTGCTGGGGTGTGGGGGCTAGCCCTGCTGCCCATGCTTTCATATCTTTTTGTTAAACATTCTATGACATGTATATAATCTTTCATATTGTTGTTAATCGTCAATGTGTGCTTGTGGATTTATCACCTGCTTGCATTTATCTTGTTTGTTTCCTATGTTGCGAGAACTTCAGTGTGTAGGTTTTGAATGTCGATTAACACGGTTGACTTCCAAACTAGAAATAGAATGGGATTCCTTGAGGTCGTAAGTGTATGATCCATGTGGTGACGAGCCATCTAGCCCACGGTGACGCTTCTGTATGCCTGACGTCTGTATAGGCGGCCCACAGCTTCATTTGGATTTATGTATCTTCGGAGCTGTAAGTATGTGATCTGGATGGTGACGAGACATCTGATACCTACGGTGATGCTTATGCGAACCTGACGCCCATATGGGGGTTTTTGCAGCAACTCTATTTGAATGGTTAATATCTTGCCTGGATGTTTGACGTTTGGATGTGATTGCATGAGTAGTGGTGATGAAACCCAGGACCGTCCCAGCGATTTCCATCATTAATCTTTAATCAACCTTTAATCCTGCTCTTTTACTTTCCTTGCTTTTAGTTTAATTAAACTCAAATCAACCAACCTTTTTCTTAATATTAGTCTTGATTCAACTAGATTTGACTAGAGGAAGATTCTTAAAAATATTGTCCCTTGGGATTCAATCCTCAACTATACTACAATAAGACACGTCTGCTTGTGGGTGGTATTATTGCACGTTGTTTTGGTTAAAAACTTAGGGATTTCAACCCTAAGTGAGTTTGTTAGTGCAATAATACAAGCCAAGTCAATGACCACCAATAATGCTCTCATTGCCTATGAACTCTTCCATGCAATGAAAAGAGACAAAGGAAAGAACAAAGGCAGCCTTTCTCTGAAGTTAGACATGTCCAAAGCCTACAATAGGGTTGAATGGAGTTTCCTAAATGTTGTGATGGAGAAAATGGGGTTAGGGGTGGTATGGAGGGAGAAGATCCAAGACTGTACCACATCTATATAGCATATGTTTTCCATCAACGGGGACCAGACCAGGAGAACAAAACCTTCGCGGGGACTTCGCCAGGGTGATCCTCTCTCGCCTTATCTTCTCATCATATGTGCGGAAGATTTTTCTACCATGTTAAGTATTGTTGCTCGTGACAACCTGATACATGGGATCACTCCTTGTAGAGGGGCACCACACATATCTTACCTTTTCTTTGCAGATGACAACATCCTTTTCGCTAGAGCAACCTCTTCAGAATGCTTGAAGATAGCTGAAATTATCAGCCAATATGAACAAGCATCCGGTCAACAAATTAATCTATCAAAGACAGAGGTAGTTTTTAGCAAAGGGGTGACGATCACAAGGAGAGAACATCTCAAAGGTTTGCTGCAAGTAAAGGAGGTAGATAGGCATGCATAGTACCTAGGTCTTCCAACAAAGATAGGAAGATCAAAGAAACATATTTTTAGTTTTTGTGAAGGAGAGGATTTGGAAAAAACTACAAGGTTGGTCCAAAAAGTTGTTGTACAAACCCGGCAAGGAGGTCCTCATCAAGGCAGTGGCAAAGGCTATCCCAACATATGTGATGAATATTTTCCAGATACCAGTGGGCACACTTGATGAAATTCAAAGTATCTTAGCAAGGTTTTGGTGGGGTGCAAAGGGAAATGAAAGAAAGCTAGTATGGACAAGATGGGAAAACATGTGTAAACCAAAAAAGGCGGGAGGACTCAGTTTTTGGAATTTCCATATTTTCAACCAAGCACTGCTAGCCAAACAATTATGGCGGTTAGGAGTGAACCCGCATTCACTTGTGCATAAGGTTCTGAAGGCTAGATATTTTCCTAGATCATTTATTTGGGATGCAAGGAGAGGCTATAATCCTAGCTATACATGGAGGAGCTTATGGGGAGAAAAGGCACTGCTGAAGGAAGGGATGGAGTGGAGGATAGGTAACGGGAAAGACGTTGACATTTGGGAAGACTCATGGCTGCCGGGAGAGGGGGATACTCTTGCACGCTTCAAGATCTTAGATGACATATCCTACATGAAGGTGTGCGAGCTTATGACACCAGATGGCCTTGACTAGGATACTAACAGACTTGAGGTTTGTTTCCCACCGTCTTACATAGAAAGGACAAAAGCTATCCCACTCAGCCTATGTGAACAGGACAATATGTGGTCATGGTGGCCGACAAAGAAAGGTATATTCACGGTGCGATCAACATACTGGCTAGGCATGCTTGACAAAGAGGAAGCTTGACAGAAAGTAAGGCAGTAGGGAGACACCTTATGCTAGTGCATTTGGAGAGGGGGTGGGCACCCAAGATGGCACACTTCATTTGGAGAGTGTGCACGGGGGGTTAGCAACCAAGGGGAGGCTATTCAATAGACATTTCATTGAGGATGGTACATGTCAACTGTGCATGTCGGAAAGGGAATCTATTTCACATATGCTTTTCCGTTGTCTGAATGCTACTAACGTCTGGGAACAATTGGAAAGAGGGATCCATGAGTGGGTGGAAGAATACAAGGATGAGGATCTTATCATCACCATGGGGGCGGATTTGGAGAGGGTAGATAAGGAGGTGATCTTTGCATCCATGTGGGTTGTTTGGAGGGGGCGCAACATGTGTATCTTCCAAGATGGAGAAGTACACAGTGGCTACCTATATCGTTCGGTGCAGACATGGTCCAAGCATGATGGGGGGGAAGCAACTAAGGAAAATTAGTAAGGCTCAGCGGGGCAGTGAAGGATCACCACGATGGGTCAAGGCAGCACATGGACAAATGAAGATCAGTGTTGATGCTTCATGTGGGGAGGACAGAGAGGCAACCATAGGGATGGTGATGCGCTACAGTGACGGGGTGCTGATTAGGATAGCGGGTGAGAAGATTAGAAGACACACAGGGACAGCAACGGCAGAAGCCACATCCATGAGGGCAGCACTCCAGTGGGCGCACAACCATGGTGCCAGACAGGTTGAGATGGAGACAGATGCACTTGAAGTTGTCCAAGCATGCAATGACTCCTCTACAAGGAGGGACTATGTGGGGATCCTTGTGTATGATATTAGAAACCTGATGCATCTCTTCTCTTTTTGCAGCATTTCTTATGTTAGTCATTCTTGTAACAAACTTGCCCAAGAAGTTGCCACCATGGCATGAAGGGGACAAGTAGATAGGTTTACTTTTTTCCAGTCTTTTCTTTCACATTTTGTAACCCTTTCTTTGGCTGATTTAGCCTAATTAGTATAGTTGGTGGGGGGGCCAATCACAGGACCCTCCGTCCTCTCTCAAAAAAAATAATGTGATTCCTCGATCCAAGAGGAATCACGGTCATCTAGGTCTACATCACATGCAACTTGTTCATGATGAAGTGCTATAGCCATCCCAGTTGATCAACTCATCACATGAATGACATGCTCACTCTGGTTGGTCGTATGGGTGCCACCATTTGATCAGTTGGCTCCTCCAACCAATCAGTTCAACTGGTCATTGTGCATCTCCTCATGGCCGCCACCCAATCATCTCGCTCCTCGAACCGGTCATCTGGATCGCCAATCAATTGGTTCACTCCTTGAACAGATTGTCTTAGTTGTCTTCAGGTTGTTTGCCATTTTTCGACATAATAGGAAATAAAAGATCTATCCTATTTTACATTTGAAAAAAGAAACCCTGAGTTACATTCGGGGGGAGTAAAGGTAGGAAAGAAATCTCGAGTTATCTCGAGTTACATCAAGAATAGGTGACAGGGAATCGATGCGGAGACCAAGATGCAAGCATCCACATACAACCATACACATACATATGGTTTATTAGCCATAACCACGCTCTACATCTACCACAAAACTCGTTTAAGGGCGACGCATATCGAGTGCATTCATATTACATATCATATATGAATATTAGGAATCATGGATTTAGGATTGGACATGCATAAAGCCAATTTTATTCGAATCGTATGCAATAAATAAAGGAGAAAAACCAAAATTGACCATATCGATAATCCTAAAGTATAGAGCAGTTGATGTGGCTTTGATACCACTTTTGGGTTTTAAGGGAGGCAAATAAGGCGGCGAAAACAAAAATTTTCTCTCCCCTAAACCCAGAACAAAGGAATTGTGTCAGTGTCTATACAGTAGGAAGGATGGTTTGTAGAAATATACCGTGTCCCAAGGCTTTCTTGATGACTTTACTTTGCGGATTGCATGGTCTTTTCCTCCGGTCTTGGATGGTGTCTGTGCAACTCCTACTCTCACCGGGACTATCGGGATTGACAGATGTCGTCTGAGCGGTAGAAGTCTCCCGCCTCTGAAGTAGTCCACACAGACCACCTAGAACTCTGATCGCCTTGTCACACAAGGCACCAGAAGGAGTCACACCCTCATGTCGGTGCACTAGCCATAGACACACTCTCCTACCACCAGTCACCTTTATACAGTTGTCTTTCCCCTGTTGTGCCTCCCTTATCGGGTAGCACTTGCTTGGGCTTTCCTAGTTACCACAACTAGAGAGAACGACAACTTTGCAGAGCAACTGGTGTTCTGAGTTGTCCTTTGAGAAGCCCCTGATACCCCTATATATAGGAGGGTCATGGGATAGGGTTCTCTACCCTGGGCAATGCAGGATTAAAGCAGGAGTAGAAGGGTTCGAGATATTCCACAAAATTTGACAAACTACGCCAGATGAACCGATCGGTTCAGCCCTGAACCGATCGTCTGGGCCCTTGAGCCGATCGATTCAAGCATGAGATGATTGGTTCGTGGTCCTGGTCCAACTCAAATTGACTTTCCATGTTTGTTTCTGACTAATCATATATTAGTCCTTATCCAAATCAAATTTGACAAGTGAAACAAACTCGGTTTATCAGCCGACCAGTTCAACTATGTGAATTGATCGGTTCATTGACCTGAGCCTCTCGGCTTACCAGCCTGAGCCGATCGGTTCATCTGCATGAGCCGATCGGTTGGAGAAGCAGATCAGTCAATTGTAGTTTCAATCAATCTAATACTCTAATCATCTGATCCAACACCTTGATCACTATGATTTTGAGCTATCAATCGATTGGGTTTTTAATTGAACTACTAAACTCCATTAGTAATCAATCCAAACAATATTTACGGAGAAACTCCTCTTCCAGGAACATGTCCTAGTGTGTGACTGTGTAGGTCCATTTCACATTGGCAGTGAAAGTCCATAACACTTATGACTTCACAAGCAAAGAGTGGTGCCTAGTCACACATCAGTGCTACCTAAGTAAAATAGAAAGTTGGACAAAAACTTTCAATACTACAATCCACGAATGGTTTTATAGTGAATGTATAATTCCTTTGTCACTAATGTCCAGAATGAACTCAAGGCATGGTACAATCATCCTTTCAACATTTATTCATTTCCTTGATCGCAGAGCAGACTGGGTGAGATGTGTGTGACATCAATATCACATATTGATTCACACATGCATGTGCATGCCTTTCTCAATCCTTAGGAGGGACAAATCCCATATCTATCACTCAACCCTCAAAAGCCCCATGTGTCAAAGTCACCCAATCATCATCTTTATAACAACCCATGTTTCAGGATTGCGTTTGATGATGTCAAAGTGTACCCAACAACATGTGTTGAGTGTAGTTAATTTAGGTCGAAGAATCACACTCACCACCATCAATGTGAGAGCTGACAGTGACTACCAAATCATGGTTCCATGTGTCACTCTCACGGTGGGTCTGTCTGGTACACTTGTTCTCTAACAAGTACCAATGTTCTTGGTTTGATATCACTATATCATGACTAATGACAATCTATCATCAACCAACACACAATCTAGTCTTTAGTGTTATTGATGTCTACGGCTATTTCCACAATAACAAGTGACTAGGGAATAAATAAGAAAATATACTCTTAACATCTGTATGATCTCATCATTTAGGTCCTCAACCCAAAACCATACCTCATCGAGTAAAACAATTCTTTAGACATCTATCATGTTACACTATCATCTCAAAAACAGTTAAA
Source organism: Alisma plantago-aquatica (assembly GCA_963693085.1). Classification (NCBI taxonomy): domain Eukaryota; kingdom Viridiplantae; phylum Streptophyta; class Magnoliopsida; order Alismatales; family Alismataceae; genus Alisma; species Alisma plantago-aquatica. Next base: position 498,892,064 of record OY856413.1, on the reverse strand, counting down.
ACATATAGATCAGAAATTGCCTTTATTATTATTCAAATAATTTACAAAGTATCCCATTACAGTCATCACATGACTTGATCTATGGGCATACATACCAACAAGTTACTCTCCCATGCCCAAGAAAAGAGTTCTACTCATCCGTGATGAAGTTAAGTAGATATGATACATAAATTTTAGAGTTTAACATGATTTAGAGAAGGAAAAGCTAGGAGAACCAAAGATGTAACCCAAGAGAAGTAGAATTCCATCTTAGGGATGAAATTACACTCCTAAAGCTGCTCCAACTCATACAATCTTCCCTTTCGAGAAGCTTGTGGAGAGAAGAAGCCCTACTACACCTTTGGAGAAGAAAATGAAGATGAAAAGAAGAAGAATCGAGGTTATTTGGCAAGAAATCGCCTTCTTCCACAAAAAATCACCCTCCTTTGCTATGAACCTTATCTTGGATGAAAGACAATTGCACTATGACTAGTGATAACCACCTATTTGGTTGGTTTCATCTTTAAAAATGAGGGGCAGTCGTTTTCAGTTTTGTAGAAATTGGTAGTGACACGACATGTCTTTTGGAGGACACGTCGTGTCTCGACCTTCGTGAGTCAATCTAAGTGAAAAGAAAATGGCATGTTGTATTAATACACGCCATGTGTGTTTCCAAAAAGATGCAGTCAACTTTGACATCCCAGGCACACATTGTGTTCCTCAGGGGGACAAGCCATGTCTTTCTTCCTTGGGAACTTTCTGGAATTGCACATGTTGTGTTCTTTGGGGTAACACGCCATGTCTTTCTTCCGTCAGCTTGAAGTAGAGCTTTCTAGAATCACACATGTTGTGTCTTAAATAAGAGACACTATGTCCGATGTTGTTTCTTTAAGAATGTGACTCTGAATCTTCTACAAAATATGGAGAAGGCCCATTGAGGTCAGAGTTGAGCTGGGCTATCTCCAATCTGACCTTTTTGAATCATTCTACAATAAACACCATGCGATAAGTGAAATAAAAAAAAAGGTGGCAAGAAGAATATGAATAGAGGCTAAATGTAGAAAAAATAAACTGAATTTGTGTGTGAAAATGTATAAGAAGTTGATGTGAAATACACACAACAATTTCACTTGTACAATTTGATTGGGACAAGAATTAATCTTTGCATTAAATGGAAATGAAAGAGGAAAGTCAATTGCATGACAGTCAGGAATGTGAAACAACTGGTTCACTGGGAGAATCGACCGGTTCACACACCCAACTGGCTGGTTTGTTTGTGAAATGGCTGGTTCGCCTACCGGAGTGGAATTAGTTTGGGAAAATTCTAGACCCTTCTACTTTTGCATAGATTGGGAACCCTGACTCTACCCTCTACTATAAATAGAGGGGTACAAGGGGCTTCCTAGATAGCACAACTCAGAACATCAGTTGCTCTGCAAAGTTATCCTCTCTGGTTCTAGTAACTGAAAGAGCTCAAGCAAGTGCAACCTGACTAAGGAGGCACATCGAGGGAAAAAAACTACTGGATAACAAAATGGTGGCGGGATAGTGTGTTGGTGACTAGTACATTGACATAAGGAGACCACTCCTTTGAGTGTCCTTCAAGATGACTAGAGTTCTTGGTGGTCGGTGTGGACTATCTATAGAGGTGGAAGGTTCTACTACTCATGATGACAATGGTCAACCACAGTCCATGTCAAGGATAGGATTTGCACAGATGTCATCGAAGACTATGTGTTTGAAGACCACACTAGCTACGAGGTATGGTCACTGAGCTAACTTCAGGGCCAGGTACACCTCACTAAAACCTTCTTTCCTATTACATAGTTGTTGATGTGATCTGCTAGTTATGGGATTGTGGTGAGAAAATTTGTGTTTCCGTTGCCTTCTCTATCCCACAAAACTCTACAAACTTCAACTAAGGAGAGAAGTTCATTTTAGGGTTCATGAAGCAAGAGTATGAGAAGTGGATGAATCAGATGAGGAGAAACCTAAAGGTATTTTATTTCAGGCATAATCTTCCAACTTTGGCCAGGCAAGAAGCACGAGTCCGAGAGTCCTCATAAGCCGACTAGAAGTGCAGAGGAAAATCTTTCCAACCTCTGATCGTGGTGCCTTCTAGACACCTCATTATTTAGAAAATATCCTAATAATTCACTCATATTTCTATAGATTACTTGAAATTATAAACTATTAAATGTTATTTGAAAAATCTAGCGCTCTAATACCAAATGCAACGATCCCACTTTCCGGCAACCCCAATCAAGGAAGGCCAAAGAAATGAAGTCATTACTTATAAATTTTCCCAAGGATCCAGATTTAGCAAATAATAAATATTAGAAAACAAAATCATTACTTCACAATTATTGTTTAACAAATGCTTACGTGAAGTTTCATTACCAGAACTGTACATAGAGAAGAAGTGTCTATCTAAATCCTCCTTACTTAGATTAATTTCTTCACATGGTTTCATATTTATCTTCATGTCCCTTATAACATATATCATCATATACCTAATACATCATGAAACAAAACACGGTTAGTAAAATAGGTTATACTGGAATGTTGGGGAAAATAGAATTTCACAAGTAATGTTAACAACATAGTTGAACAATCATTGTTTAACAAAACAATTTAATGCTTTTATCATGACTAAATAATCTAGGTTTCTCCACTCTTTGTCATGACCCCTCAAGGTGTTTAATGTTTTCCCCTATCCAGATAGGTGACTCATGTACCCCCTATTCAGGCTGGTACCAAAACATGCCTTCCCCTATCCATGCAGATGGCCTTTTCCATAGATCTTTAAGTGGCCTAGAAGTGGCTAGCCATATGAAATATATATCTTATGATAGCAATAATCACTTTAAAGTTTGAATGGAATGAAATAAAAACACAACCATATAATTTCAAACTATGCACGCAAACCCAAGAAAGACACAAAAACTTAAATCGATTACTCATAGGTGTAACCACATAGCTTTTTCATGTAGATATCATATAGAATGTAATTCAAGCACATGATCAAATCAACCAGCAAAACAAGCAATGTACATTTTATTCTGCATGATATAAATCCTAAGGTATCAACTTCACATTAATTAGATAAAACCATATTCAACCTTAATGTAGGGTTTAGAGTCATCTCAGGTTTAGAGTATGGAATAAGGGTGTAAACCTAATTTCCAATGCATACCAATATTAGATGAAGGCCCTAATCATTGGATACATAATATCCATTACTTAGATCTCATTTAGGTTGTTGACAACTTATCAAGTTATAACCCTTAGCCCTAATTCATCATGTTATGTCTTGTAGACAATTTTAAGCAAATGCATTAGATTAGGGTTAAGTTATATTTATGCCTTAAACCCTAAGTATCATATTTGTGACTTGAAACCTAAGATTATGATTGTAATTATTCAAAACATATTGAATACATGAATTATTATCAAACTAAACACATTAGGCTATTATGAACATCAAATCATAAGCATTAAGAACATCACTAATTTTATTATGGATTTCTCAATCTTAATTATACATGTTGATGTTCATTCTCTTAAAAACCTTAATTGCTTATCGTTATTGTTATCCTAATCATATTATATTTCTATCGTGTTCAACAATATCAGATAACATCGTAAAATAATGGCTTTTATTGTATTTGACATGCTAATATACAATATAGGGTTTGCATGTATAAATCTTTAGTTAAACACATATATTACCCTAATTTTGGTACAAAAATCATAATTATTTTCAATTATATTTTATTTGGAATCTACATCTTCTACTTATTATTTTTTGTATACAACATGTGAAATTCCAAGCATCCTAGTAATTACTACAATTTTCACAATATTAATGGATCTCGACCAATCATAGAACACCACGTCATTAAAAAAATTACCTTTCTCTCTTTGCTGGTGGTCGACTGAGTTTTAATGAATTGACCTCTTATCCCTTACTCTCCACGCACATGTAGTGGGGGTATTAGTGTCATTTTCCTCTTTATTTCCTTCTACCTCGTGCAGGAGTCGGGCTCCCGTCTGTGTACATTGTAGCCATGCAGCTACATAGGACTTTACAACCGACCGCACTCCTCTAAGTGATACCACCCCTTGGTTCTTCCTTGCACAGGGTGCATCCATGGGTGCCGATGCGAAGGTATCATCTCTGGTGCTGCCACAATTGCTACTCCCCCTCTCAACATCGTCTTCTAGTTGTAGAGCCAACCTCCATGCTCCTCACCACTGAGGCGCTGACACGACCACCCCCAATAGTTCCCTACTCTAAAAACTCATCCTCGCTCTTTGGCACATCAAGGAGACATCACAATGAGGATGGGATGCACTCCAAGATTGTTGCCGGTAGAGAAGCACCCTTCCGAACTCCATTTATCCTACTGCTACTCCAACATTGCACATCCTCTTTCTTGGTCTCCCTGACCACACCATCTACTGATGCAAAGATGAATCATTTGTCAATGATTAAGCTACGTGTACCTCCACCTAGAGTAGGCCATGTTGTTCATCAATGAAAGATGAAAGAAACGGACCCCTCGAGCTAGCATCCCTCATGAAGCCTGGTGTTTGGCACCAAAAGAGTGGAGAAGAGGTACATTGAGTTGGAGGAGCTTCGAGGGGAAACCTTGGAGACACACTCAATCTCCTTCATCCGAACCCCAAGTGGGGAGAGTTCTTCAAGAACCCTAGACCAATATGGATGAGGTGCAGTACACATCTAGGATTGGGAAGGAGGCACATACCAATTTTAGTCATTGGCATTATTCCATATTTTATAGAATGGGAGGAAACTAGGGTTATGAAGGAAATGAGGGATGGGAGGCAGTTCTGGGGTTAATTGTATGCATGGAAAGAGAGGGTGGCATGGTTCATAGACAAGGATTCTAATTAATGTCTTTCCTTTTATCTAAAGGCATCCCCTTTCCAAATACATTGAAAGGTATTTCTTTTTATTCAACAACTCAACACCCACTAGGAAGGAATACATCCCTTCTATATTCCTTTATAAAATTCTCTCCTTCTATTTTATACAAATCTAAAGGGTACAAGAAGGTACTCCCACATTCCTATTAGTACTTTATTTGGACACAAAAGTCATAAAAGGACACTCATCTCTATATGGTGCATTTTGAATGACATAATTGATAAATTATTAGGAAGCACTTCATCACTTGACATATAGATTGTTATTACCCCTGTATTTGGTATATCCTTTAACATAATTATTCCATGGTAATTCATTACAACCTTTCCCAATTCATTTTTATTAGTTGGGATGTCTTTTATACAAAAAAAATATTCCTTTAGACTTCTCATAAAAATAGTTGCCACTATGTTATGGAATGTCCTTTAATCCCAATTTTAGAATCCCTATTCTTATCATTTTCCTCCACATCTCAGTCTAGAGTATTCCACATAATACCATATTTAGAATGCCATAAATCCATTCCTTTCAGAAATCTCCTTTATTATTGGAATTTATATTATTTCTTTTGTCCACCATTATTAATAAATCATGACATATGAATAGTCATTTATTTTTATGTGCCACGAGGACATTATTATTTCATGAATAATACCATTGGAGAATTTATTTATTAATCCATGGCATTTAAATTTATATAATTCAATTTTACCAAAATTAATGATATTACATGGACCCTATGAAGTTTGATTAGGAAAAGGATATGGATGATGGTTCTCACTCATCTATAAGGCATGTTGTATAACATATTGAATCTCAAATTAATTTGCAATTTTACCCATGTTCTAACCTTTCATTTTCTTCTTATTCCTTTTTGGACTTTTCCCTAACTGTTACTATCATTTTTGTCCTCAATTACCTCGATGTTGAAATTGAGTAACCTATAATGGTTAGAATTATATGCACCCATATTCATTTAAATGAATGGGTTTTTACACAAATATCTCAAATAATGTGTTAATTAGAGTTTCATAATGCAAAAGGTCCATTTATGAGAGACAATTAGTAGATTTTATTAAATTAGATATTTTATGGCTTTGTGGGACAAGAAATGAGAAATAAGAAATTTATATTAAAATTTATTAAGAAAGGTACTAAATATATTTCTTAGGAACTTAGTATATAGTTAACTACAAAAATGAATTCAAGAGGAGAAGTTAATGTAAAGTTATACTCCTCACACTTTAATTAGCAAACCCATGAATTTTTATATCAATTGGTATTTCTCTACCCTCTTAATTAATTAATTGAATATGCAACTCTAGTATATATAAATGTCTATTGCATGGAAAAATAAAACCCCCTTGAATCCTATTTATCCTTCCCTTTAAATTGTTTTCCAATGGAATAGCAATTTCTTTCCCAATTGAATTGGTATTGAAATCCTAATTACAATAGGTTTTAATTATTCAATTAACTATTTATTAAACCGGTCTCCCCTCCACATAAGGTGTCGTTGCGTTCTCACCCCCCCCCCATCCCATACACAACATAGTGATTTCTTTCCTTCTGAAACAGGCAACACCCTAGTTGTCCCTTGTATGATAATTGTCATCCACCTCCTATTTATCTTTTTCCATCCTTACGTTTCCTTCACACCACTAAAGCCCTAGTTGCCCTCCACCTTATCTTCTCCTTTAGCCCCGATGCTGCATCGGCGTCGACACTGACAAACCACAAAGAAACACCTTCAACCTCCACATCTGCCCAGCCTGGGCCACGACACTGCATCAGCATCGCTAACACCTACCCAACATGGGCCACGATGCTTCGTCGACATTGCTAACACCTACCCATCCAACCATCAACATCCAGTAGCCCCCTCTACGTCGCTCACGACGCTGCAACACCTTTGACTTCTGTAACACCATCGAGTTTAAGATTTGATGCCCACAACTCCACCTCCAAAACAATATCGACGCCCCAATCTCCTCCTGTGGTTTACGTCCGTCTCCATCCTGTAACACAATATGTGACGCCCAGTAGTGCCTCTCAACCCCCACCTGCATCAAAATGTTGTAACTCCTGTAGGACCAGTCTAAGGTCATGACCATGATGGATCCAAAGGTGATTGGAGGAAGATCACGGCGACGAGGAGTCTAGGCAGTACCTAAAGCTGCTGAGAATGATTGAACACCATTCATGGATTTAGTCGATCCACTAGCAGAGACGTGTGGAGAAGAAGTGCATAGGCGAGATATCCGCACGCTGGAGACCCAGCCACAGTGGTGGCAGGGATCGGGAGAGGAGAACAGGCGACGGCAGTCTCGTGTGTTGGAGAACTGATGGATGGGTTGTGTGATGCGAGACGAGGAGATGATGCCTGCTGCTTCCATGCCCGACGGCGGTAGTTAAGCCGAGAGAGCGTTTGTGTCGCTAAGAAAGAGAGGAAGGAGGCTAATCGGAGAGGGATCCACGAGGGTCCTGCGTCTACCCCACGCACGATGGCGGGGCTCGCACAGAGCCCAGGGCGGCAGCTTGTTCTGTCAGTGTCCTCCCTTGCAGCGGCGCCCTTAGGATCTGAACCGCGGAGTCTGTGTTAAGCAAGCGTGCGTGAAAGAGAGGGAGGAATGAAGAGGTCCAACCTTTGAACACCAAACCAGACAAATTGGACATGGATCAGCTGGCTCAACACAGAACCAGGCGTGCCCTTGTGTGGAATCAGTTAGAGCAGCGACACCACGTGGTAAAATCTGATAGGCTGAAGAAAGGTAAAACTTCAACATATCTTCAGATCTTAGATAATTCATAGAAAATAACTTGTTGATCAGAAAAATACAAATAAGATAACGAAATGTTCATAAAAATGAGTAGAACAACTTGGAACTATAATATCAGGTTTGTGATGCTTTAATATTGATGATATCATGTAATATGTATTATGCTTGTTTTATGAGTAATAAATATCAAATGATCATATAAAATTATAGAAAAAATGTCAGTAAGTCTATAATCATGTTTATAGTGCATATGATGTCCGATATAGTCATGTTGATGTACAAAAGAATATATTTTGATTAATATGTCTATCTAGAGCTAATAACCCTAAATAAAATGTAATCAATACATACATGCTCAGTAAATGGTGAAACTCACAGAAAACCCTCATATCAGTAAATGGAAGTTAATATGTAACTTTGATATCAGTATTATGTATGAATTTCATGTTATATGAAGAGAATCCTTAATATTTGTGATGTAACCCTAATATGGGTAATGAAAGTGACATAATGTTAATAATGTTCACATAATAATGTGGCACATGAGTATGTCCAGTTGATGAAATATAATCTGGAATGTGACATTAGTAAGATAAATATAAGACAAGATTGTAAGTGATATAGAAATATACTAAAGAGATAAGGTAAATCCTAAAATGGATATAAATAGGGTTAATGACGATGAGAATCGGATGATCGAATGTGATCTTGTCTTAATCAGGGTTGACCATACATAGATGACATGATGATATAGTTGATGTCAAGAATATGTGTTTAGAATGATCTATCTCTTTGGAAGGTACGCCATTACCTCTTACTTGGCTTATTATGCAATATGCTTGTGTTATGTAGTAGTAAATACTTGGCATATGGTATTGGTTGAAATCATTATTCTTGTATGATATGTTGCATGATTCTCCATACTTATTGCTATGAACACATCAAACATAATATATCTGTTCCATTATATGAAAGCACTAATTCTCTTTGGTAGCATAGTGCTGGAAAGTGATCAATCTCTTTGGTAGCAGATCACATTGTACAATGATCTAACTCTTTGGTAGTAGATCATAAGACCTTACATATCATTCTCTTTGGTAGCAGAGATGATGCATTATTCCCTCAGGTGGCAAATGCATGGATATATAATGGAAAATGTTCTTAAAATATGTGTTCTCTTTTGTTAATGAATATATTTGTGCAAGTGTACGCTTTTCTTATATTCTTCTATTATTGCCAAGTATGTTAGTTTTATCTTATTGCCAAGATATGATGAGAGGTAAATAAAAGACACGTAGGAGTACTCAGTACAATATTCTTGAATATTGTGCTGACGTGTACCACATGTAATCTTTTTTTTAGGTTGTGGTTTTGCTCTCTAAGATCCAGGATAGTTGAGAGTTGTATGGCGAGCTGATGTATAGGTGGACCTATTGTTTTAAGATCCTGTAGTTTAGTTGTAGTACATGTATATGTATAGTTTGTTGTTCAATATGTAATATCAAATGTTATAACAATTCATGTTGTAATTATATGTTGAATGGTGAACATGTGTGTATGGTTTTATTATTGTTCATGTGCATGTGCTACTGTGTTTCCTTCTGACTTCCTCTGATTTTCTTGTTCTTAGCCTAGTGTGGGGTGTTTAAATTGGGATTCTCGCTGAGGTGAGGGTTTCAATTTGGACGTCACACATCAGATTAAGTTTTAGAAAATCCGGGGACGTCACAGGTGGTATCAGAGCATGAACAATAGCAAAGCCTGACATTTGCTCATTATGCAACTCAAATCTAAAGAACCTTGAACCATAATAATCTTTAGGGTTAGATTAGTCGTCTTTTAGAGACTAGATCTGACCTAGCCTCTAGGTTAGCACCTAGATGTCTGAGAACTAGGTCTAGACTGGTGCTTGTTGAGTAGAAAGTCCTTAGATTTCATTCTTTCCTTGTAGTGCAGTGGTATGGGACGTTGCATTATTTGGAAATGACGTGCATCAAGGGAAGAGAAACCCTAGACATATTGCGTACGTTGTCTAGAGTAGCTACACTAGTCTACCCCTTGTTCTCACCCTTTTCACTAGTTTTCATGACACTATACTCTCTACTATGTGTGGGACACTCGTTTTCAGGATTTGGTTTTGGATTCCAATTGGATCGAACCGTGATAGTTTTCTCTGACGCTTGTTTTATCGGAGAAAAACTATATAATATTTTATTATGTATATGTATTACAAAAATGTGTCCCCACACATGTACGAGTAGGAGGTGGCCATGTAACCTAAGTGAAATTGAATGACATTAGTCTAGAAGAGAGAGTAGTTCTAGATTAGATGTCTAGAGCCTTGTTTGGAATATGTAATAGATGGAATAAGCTTTGATGTAAGTATTTTATAGATGACATAAGATGGTTATGATGATTCATGTTTGTTTTTGAGGACTTAAGTTAAATTTTGAGGATTTGAGATAAGTTTTGATGATGCAAGTATGCATTCTTTTATGAGATAAGATATGATAAGTTAAAACAAGGTTGTGAGTCAGCATGAGCCTCAAGCTCTTTTACAAGGAGGATCTCTAGTGTTAGGACCAGTTTCGGGGTTAACTCCAAAGAGAGTGAGACCCATTGGGAGAAGGTCAGAGAACCTAAACTCCAAGATATGAGAATTATGAGATATGTGATATGATATGTCCTAAACTAGACTACTCTTGAGTGATTGAGCTGAGTCGCTCTATGTACGATTCCTATAGTTTGTTGGACCCTAGATGTCCTTGGGAAGACCAAACCCTAGACACAGAGAGAGGCTGGATATATGTGCATGTGAGCATGAATATGAGTGCCTACCATCTGGGTGAGGGAGAGAGCCCAAGACCCTGGAGGAGGTAGCTATGTCAGTTTCTGTGAAGCCTCATGCTCGGGTTGGTGGTTTCCCACATAGGAATCTAGTGGTGTATATAAGAGAGTTTTGAGATATAGCATGTTTCATAGGTAGTGAGACATTGGAAGAGAATGTCATAGCATGTTATGGTTTGTGCCTTGTGGCTAGAGCTTGTAAAGCTATCTCTAGTGCCAATGAGTTAATCCGAAAACCCTAGATTATGAGAGGGAAGATAAGTTGTGTTACGAGATACTCATAGAGTTGAGTGAGCTCAGAGAGACTGAGCATGGCACTGCCCTCATGATATGGGTCAGGAGAACCTCAAGTTGGCTAGATAAATCTTTGTTATATGTTTAATAAGCCACTCATATAAGTTGTTTAACACAACCATGATATAATATATGTAAGTATGTGATCTAATCTTGAGACATGATCTATAGACATGAAATGAAGGAAATCTAGAAATGGTTTAATAAATAACAATGTATAAATGGTTAACCATATACATGATGTTGTTTAATCTTGTGATGCATTCACTAGTAAATGATGCAATTTAGTATGAACAATGAAATAAGATCATATGAATGAAACATGTTACACGAGGTGTTAATCTTATTGCTTAACAAATATGGAAAATAGTCTGACAGTTAGCACAACATAAAGGTTAAGACAAATTTATATAACAGGTTAACGTGGTTAACACCTCTAGAAAATATTAATATGATGTGGCAACCCTAATGCATGGGTAAAGATAAGGATGCAACCCTAACATATGAGATATGTCATGACATAATCATAGTTTCTAAACCCTTTTTCAATCTTTATGAAGTGGTAGTCCCCCCCTAGATTCTTTGATAACCTCCTAGGAGTGGTACATATGTGATTTAGACATAATGTTTATGGAAATGTCGCACCTAGATTAGTGCCCTAGTTGTGTATGAAGACCTTTTGGTTTATCCTTGGAATAAGAGGATGGCTTAATTTTGAGGAAAAAATTTCTTTTATGATGTATATGATGTGACAAAGTGATTTCTGACTTAATTCCGAGGACGAAATTTCTTTTAAGGTGTGTAGGATGTGATGGAGTGGAATTTTTAAAATCCCAAAATTTCTAATAATATAAGTGAATTTATATAAATTGAATTAAGGTGCTTGATTATTCATGGCCTAAGTGGTGAGACGTCTTTGTTACACTCCTTCAGAAGGGAGGAGCCGCAGATTATGTGTGGTGAAAAATCTATCTTAGCTGCATAAGAGGATGAATAGTTGAGATGACATCTTTTATCTAGCAGTTAAGACCATGTCGTGGGTAGTGATAGACCACGTCCGTTTACTCATGAATCGTGGTTTATCTCACGATCTCAGCGGACGGTTGCCTTCACCTGATTGTGGGCTACCTAGATAGACTTTGCTGCATCCGTTGTATTGAGAACAATGAGAGTGAGATCCCTTCTCCCACAACTGCTCGGATGCCTTTCATAGTACCCAAGATATTGGGTAATGAAGACGGAAGTCCAACAGTGTACGGGGGTGTTGCACAGCCTCCAGTTCATCGCTGGAACAGAGCATCAATGGCAATGAGCTTCAAGTGGTGGAGGCTTAGAGACGCAGCCAATTAGCAGAGCAGTCGTAGAGCCTGAGAAGAGACTGGTGGCAGCACATGCTGGGATAGAGAACCAGAAGCTGGTGTCGGCAAGCCAATCTGGAAGGAGATCTAGGGTGGCGATGTTGTTGTTGTGTAGCCGTTGGAGATGGCTTGGAGAAGCCGAGACTAGAGGGAGACACTAGGCCGGCGGCACACTATAGGACCAGTCTAAAGTTGTGACCATGATGGATCCAAAGGTGATTGGAGGAAGATCATGGTGACGAGGAGTCCAGGCAGTACCTAAAGGTGCTGAGAATGATTGAACACCATTCATGGATTTAGTCGATCCACTAGCAGAGACGTGAGGAGAAGCAGCGCATAGGCGAGATATCTACACGCTAGAGACCCAGCCACGGTGGTGGCAGGGATCGGGAGAGGAGAACAGGCGACGGCAGTCTCGTGTGTTGGAGAACTGACGGACGGGTTGTGTGATGTGAGACGAGGAGATGATGCATGCTGCTTCCATGCCCGACGGCGGTAGTTAAGCCGAGAGAGCATTCGTGTCGCTGAGAAAGAGAGGAAGGAGGCTAATCAGAGAGGGATCCACGAGGGTCCTGCGTCTACCCCATGCACGATGGCGGGGCTCGCACAGAGCCCAGGGCGGTAGCTTGTTCTATCGGTGTCCTCCCTTACGGCGGCGCCCTTAGGATCTGAACCGCAGAGTCCGTGTTAAGAAAGTGTGCGTGAAAGAGAGGGAGGAATGAAGCGGTCCAACCTTTGAACACCAAACTGGACGAATTGGACATGGATCGGCTGGCTCAACACAGAACCAGGCGTAATCAGTTACAGCAGTGACACCACGTGGCAAAATCTGATAGGCTGAAGAAAGGTAAAACTTCAACATATCTTCAGATCTTAGATAATTCATAGAAAATAGGTTGTTGATCAGAAAAATACAAATAAGATAACAAAATGTTCAGAAAAATGAGTAGAACAACTTGGAACTATAATATTAGGTTTGTGATGCTTTAATATCGATGATATCATGTAATATGTATTATGCTTGTTTTATGAGTAATAAATATCAAATGATCATATAAAATTATGGCAAAATGTCAGTAAGTCTATAATCATGTTTATAGTGCATATGATGTCCGATATAGTCATGTTGATGTACAAAAGAATATAATTTGATTAATATGTCTATATAAAGCTAATAACCCTAAATAAAATGCAATCAATACATACATGCTCAGTAAATGGTGAAACTCACAGAAAACCCTCATATCAGTAAATGAAAGTTAATATGTAACTTTGATATCAATATTATGTATGAATTTCATGTTATATGAAGAGCATCCTTAATATATGTGATGTAACCCTAATATGGGTAATGAAAGTGACATAATGTTAATAATGTTCACATAATAATGTGGCACATGAGTATGTCCAGTTGATGAACTATAATCTAGAATGTGACATCAGTAAGATAAATATAAGACAAGATTGTAAGTGATATAGAAATATACTAAAGAGATAAGGTAAATCCTAAAATGGATATAAATAGGGTTAATGACGATGAGAATCGGATGATCGAATGTGATCTTGTCTTAATCAGGGTTGACCATACATAGATTACATGAGGATATAGTTGATGTCAGGAATTTGTGTTTAGAATGATCTATCTCTTTGGAAGGTACGCCATTACCTATTACTTGGCTTATTATGCAATATGCTTGTGTTATGTAGTAGTAAATACTTGGCATATGGTATTGGTTGAAATGATTATTCTTGTATGATATGTTTCATGATTCTCCATACTTATTGCTATGAACACATCAAACATAATATATTTGTTCCATTATATGAAAGCACTAATTCTCTTTGGTAGCATAGTGCTGGAAAGTGATCATTCTCTTTGGTAGCAGATCACACTGTACAATGATCTAATTCTTTGGTAGTAGATCATAAGACCTTACATATCATTCTCTTTGGTAGCAGAGATGATGCATTATTCCCTCAGGTGGCAAATGCATGGATATATAATGGAAAATGTGCTTAAAATATGTGTTCTCTTTTGTTAATGAATATGTTTGTGCAAGTGTACGCTTTTCTTATATTCTTCTGTTACCGCCAAGTATATTAGTTTTATCTTATTGCCAAGATATGATGAGAGGTAAATAAAAGACATGTAGGCGTACTCAGTACAATATTCTTGAATATTGTGCTGACGTGTACCGCATGTAATCTTTTGTTTAGGTTGTGGTTTTGCTCTTGAAGATCCAGGATAGTTGAGAGTTGTATGGCGAGCTGATGTACAGGTGGACCTATTGTCTTAAGATCCTGTAGTTTAGTTGTAGTACATGTATATGTATAGTTTGCTGTTCAATATGTAATATCAAATGTTATTTCAATTCATGTTGTAATTATATGTTGAATGGTGAACATGTGTGTATGGTTTTATTATTGTTCATGTGCATGTGCTACTGTGTTTCCTTCTGACTTCCTCTGATTTTCTTGTTCTTAGCCTAGTGTGGGGTGTTTAAATTGGGATTCTCGCTGAGGTGAGGGTTTCAATTTGGACGTCACACATCAGATTAAGTTTTAGAAAATCCGGGGACGTCACACATTCCCTAGATACGCACATCAAAAAACATATGTGTGAGTTGGGAATTAGAAATACATATGGATCTAGGGTACATACTAATATATATTTGTCATTATTTTTACCAAAGGAAATATAAACATATATATAGGAAGGAATTACATGCATAAGTATGGGTGACATGTTGGTTACATTGGAATCCACTTCAAGTACCTATAATAATACATATTTTTGTTCATGGCATATTCGTTAGTAAGGATAATATAGTCATTTAAAATCATAACATGAACCAATCAATTAGCTTACCTATAAACCTTGTTGTATACAAATGCAAATATTAGATTGTATGAAAAAAAATTGTTTTCTATATGTGTATATTTTCTTGACTATAACCCCACAACTATAAGTTCATCTTATTATTATGAACTCAGTTAGTAGTGATATATTAGACACGATATTCATAATGATTAGAAAATGTTAATTAAGGAATTGTTTTACAAAATGTGTTCATACTATTTTGTATTTTATTACTTGTATAATATCCTATTAGTTTATTCATGTATCAATGTAGTACTACATATCAGACGATGGATATAAGATGAGCATGTTGCATTATTATAATGTTTTATGTCATGGCTAAACTAATAATGGAAGATTATATAAGATGAGTTACATTTTAATACTACACTAAGATTACCAAAAATTATAATAACCATGTTTCAAAAAAATCCTGGATACACAAATACATATGTATGCAATAGATGGTAATTATAAATACAAACATAATTATGGAATGCATCTAACTATATTGTCTTCTAATGAATTAAATGGTGAAAAAGATATTAATGTGTAAAAGAATATAATTTTAAAAACATATATTGAAATGACAAGTTAGTTGGATCAAAGCATGTGAATATTAGTGAACTTAATAGATATTCATGTGGAGTATACTTACACCAATATACATGGTAAGCATGATGGTAGGAAAAATATGGATTCACATTATAGAGAAGAAAATAACATCATTAAACCTAAATTGAAAGAAGATCTATATTATCCATATATATATATATATATATCTATATATGTATGTATATATATAAGTTACATAAACTTATGTGACTAAAGATGGGTAATTAGAACTAAGATAGATATATATAGAGAGTATCAAAATTCTCTCAAAAAAGATTAAAATCATAAACCATAACATAATATTAAATAGTCGGGTATTGGGTAAGAATAATATAAAAACAATTGTAGGAATGAATATGTTCCCTTTGTCTTGGCTAACATACATAATATGTTTCTAGGATGAAAATTTGACTTTGTGGACCAAAGTGTACTATTTGAGTTAATCATTATTTTTGATGATCAGGTATGTGCATTCTAACCCTAAAGTTGGGCATTATTTATCCAAACATAAATTCCCAATGAGGCATGAGCCTGTTTTATTTATTCTTGCTATTCCACTATAAAATTTTTCAAGGGTCTTGGACCCCACTTGAAAATGTTGTTAAAATTATTATATCTACCATTGAAATACTTTAGCATGATGATGAAAATGACTAATTAACCAATGTAGTGTACATGAGTACAAACCACCCATAGTTTTGGGCATGAGCCCAGGGGTATATGACAACTCTCCTCAATTATAAAAATACTAGGGTGTCTAGGAATGTGTTACTCTCCCTCACCCAAAGGTTGATGTCTGATAGGTGCCTCTGCCCTATATTAGTATAATTTAGTCAAAATTAATCATGCATACAACTTATAATTATTTAACTTGACAAAAATTCTTTTTTTTGTACTTGCCTCATGCTCTTGAAATCTCATAGTTAGAGAACCTTTACTTTACCATACTTTAACTGTTATATTGTCCTTTATCCTTAATTGACAAATACATTTTTATCTCCTCTTTTTGGGTAATCCCAACAACCCAAGTTAGGATCAGAGTGCACGACAGGAGCATGGTGGACCAGGTTAAGACCAGAAGAAGGACTTCACCCTTCCATCATGAAATCATTTGTTAAGTTATAATTTTTGGAGACATATAGTTGTAATATAGCTTCCCTCTACTTAGGTCCTCTCTTTTTGTATAAATAATGTAAACCCTTATTGGGGAAAATTTTATGGACACTTTATTCTAATTGAATATAGTCAAAAAAATTATCTTCTGCTTCTATTCATTGGATTTTATTTACCGTTGTCATTAGTAAAGAGGTGGTGATTTCACTTCTTTACATGTGGACCAGGAAGGAACCCTAAAGAAGCCTTTGAGGACTTAGTCCAAATGCTCACCAATGCCCTAAGACAAAGACAACATCAACCCAAACACCGCAAGATGACTTTAGTGGCCTTCTTGAAGATCAAGCCCAACTCCTTTGATGGAGAAGGAGAAAATGATGTTGTCACAAATGTATAAGAATGGTTAGAAGAATGGAACATTACTTTCATGACTTGGATTGACCCCAATGTTATAGGGTTCTTTTTGTGACCCATATGCTCAAAGGATGTGCTCATACATGGTGGGAGAATGTCCTCAATTCAAGAGCACTCGATGCACCTACATTCACATGGGAAGGATTTGTCTACAGTCATGATGGAGAAGAAGGAGCTAGAGTTTTCCTATCTAGCTCAGGTGAGTGACATTATGGTTACCCAACATGCCATGAAGTTTAGTATCCTATATAAGTATGGTTATGATTCTAAGGACCCTAACCTCAGTTTTGGGCTTACCCTATTTGCTTTGCGTAAACCTTGTGTTGAGATGCTTGCTAATCACCTGATTTGTGATTAGGGTTTGTTTGTGCTTTGTTGAGAGGTTGAGGTGCAACTTGTAAATTACCCAAGTTCTAGGGTTGGTGTGCAAGTTTGTCACCTTGAGAGATGTCTTTCTCTCTCCTTGCATCCTCTAGGGTTGAGAGGATGGGCTGGGCTCTTTGCTTGAGTAGATTTGGGCTTTGTTGAGCCTTGTTTGAATTGCTTGATCCTTGTTGGAGCTTGTATCAGGTTAGACCTTGGTGTATCAGCTAGGATTGTTGGATGTATCAGGGAAGGGGTTGTGTCGGCCATGGTGTGTCAGATTGCCATGTTGGGTGACACACACCCTCTTGACCTAGCCTCGTTCATGTCACCATCTTTGGACAAGTGGTTGTTGCTTTGCTAAGTGAGTGGCAACTCATGGGAGTGGGTTTTTGGGGTGCTAACATGTGGCACACTCCTTGGAAAAGTGTGCTAGGGATGGGTGCCACCTTGCCTTTCTTTCCCCCTTCCACCCTTAGTATATAAATGATCCCCCCTTGCTTGATAGGTATCTTTAGTTCCTTTAGTTTCTTCCCTTCTGTTGGAGGCTGAGCTAGGAGAAGAGTGGAGCAAGTGGTGGCTGATATAGTTGGTGTCTTGGGCAACACACCTTGGTATCTTATCCCTTTCCTTCTCTTGTGATAGGTATCTCTCCCTTTCCTTGGCATCTTCTTCTTCTTCTTCCTTCTCTTCGTCCATGGTGGTTACAAGGTGTTCTTCTTTGTGTTGGACAAAGGTGGTGCCTTAGAGCTTGGAGCTTAGTGCTAGAAGCTTGGAGCTTTTATGCTTGAGGCAGGTTACATAACTCCTAACAATAGTTATACTACTTCTTTTTCATGTTGCATGCTATATTTGCTATCTTGATCGACCGTGTCATCTTTAAGTTATTTTTCTTGCTTTAATGGTTATAAGGTTGCTTTAGATGTACCCTAGACTTTTTGGAGATGGTTATCTTGGGTTGCCTTGGGTTGGCCGAACCATGGATGTAACAACCCCGCCTTTTGGTAACCCCCAATTAAGGGAGACCCGAAGGTCAGAGTCGTTATTCAATTAACAGGATCAAAGGTTCGACAAATAATCAATAATAAATATGAAATTCTACCCACTAACTGGAATTGGGTATAAAATTAAATCTTTGGAAATCTATCTATCCAGAGCTTGAATTATCCTATCTAATCCTACTTGAACTTTATTTCTTATTTCCACAATGTGTCACTTTATTGTTTGTTCTTTCAATTGTTGTTCCTAAAACACAGACAAACAAAACGTCGGTCAGTATATTGAAATATACTGGTATGTGGGAACAACCAAAAACTTGCAAATATGACTAAAAATTTAATAATCACAATCAAATTAATTAACAAGCCAAATTACACTTTTTAGTATGACATTCTCCACCGCTTTTGCCCTAACCCTGGCATACCCACCTTAGGGTTCCCTTTGCCAATGACTTAAAGCCACCTTCTCAATCCTGAGCTTGATGCCTAGGGGTCACCCCTCATGGTGCCCACTTGTCATGCAATATCATAGGCCACCTTCTCATTCCCGAGCTTGGTGCCTGGGGTTACCACTCAAGGTGTCCATTGGTCTACCCATCTGGGCCTGACCTTTGGCATCATCCATCAGGGTGGCAGGTAGGTACGAGAATACATACTTCTATTTTTAATGTGATAATCATAGTAACTTTATGATTTGCAAGTATGAACATCAAACAGATAATTTGCATTCAATGCAATTAACCATCTGGAAAATCCTCGGGAAACTAAGGTGGTTATTCATAATTAACCACATACCTATTAAGCAGATTGAATGCAAAAATAACCAATCAAGAATTCAAGCAAGTATGCACAGGTTGGTCCTGAAAAGACATCCAATATTCTCTACCATGGATATGGTATACAAATCTAATAGACCTAATGTGCCCTAGATTTACTAGCCCTTTTTAGGGTTTTGAGTATAATTAGGGTTTCACTTCCTTTTTATTACTTTTACCTTACTTTTATCAAATATCCATCAAACCCTAATTATCTTGTCTTATTTTCCATTAAGGTCCTTAAGATCAGGTTTGGACCACGAAAACCCCAATTACTCATCTATTCATCACAAAAGATGTTAAGGTTATCCTTTAACAATATTTAATCTTATTTTCGGATTAACAACACTATTATCTATCAATTAAGTCCATCAAACCTCTTTTCATTAAAGCTACTATTTTAATCCTTTTAATCCATGGCAAACTCATTATAAGCATTTATCATCAATTCGTAGTTCATTATAATTGAATCCACATGTGAACTCTATTTATCATTAATTCCATCTTGATTCATTCAAAAACCCTAATTACTACATTTAGGGTATTTATCCAAAAAATAGGAACTTTAATACTCTAATAGCTTAGATTCAACATATTTCAATTCCAATCATCAAATTGATCAATTAAAGCCATTAATAATCTCATTCACTAAAATTAGGGTTTCAAGGCCCATTAATGCTTATTTATATGCATGAACTTCTAAACCAAACCAATTACGTGTAAGATTCATCTTTTTCAAACTTAATGTATCTCTTTGATCATTAACAGGTTAATACCAACTCTAATCATCCATTAAACCCTACGAATCACATTAATTATATAAAAATAGGATTTCTTAATCATCTTTACATTAAAGTTAATAACTTTCATTACTTTGAAATTAAAATTAGAATTAAGATTCAAATATATTTTTATTGGACTCTCCTCAATTTTCTGAGAAACTTTCATGTATAAAGCACATCTATTCGAGCTACGGTTGAGGAGATATGAATTTAACAAGAATCACTTACTTTGGACCAATAGAAGGCTGCCACGTAGGCCTTGCCATGCAACGATGCTTGGTTGCTTGGGAAACATTTCAAAAAGACTAAAATGCCCTTAGTTAAGTTGATTGCTTCTTTAGAACATGGAGGGTAGAAACGTCCAAAGGGTCTTTCCTTTCTTCTTCCTCCAGCAGCTCGACGGCTGCCGCCCTAGCCGCCGCATGTAGGGCTTCTCGAGCCTGCCTCCTCCTCTCTGGGGCCCACAGACCTCCTCCGATGGCCGCCTAAGCTCCCCTGGCCCTAGGCGCACCTAGAGCACTGCCCAAGTCGGTGTTTAACCGACTAGTGCACGAGCAATGGTGCTTCCAAGAACAACAGTCGTTGCAGCCTCATAGCTGCAGTTGCGTGAAGTCAGGTGTCAATGGGCAGTATCCAAACGGCCCTAAGTGGTCGTGGAGGTCTCCTGCCTCAAGAAAGACCACCATGCACACCCACGTTGCTCCAGGGTTAGGTCCATACCCTTGTTCAGGTTTTACATGTAAGGAAGAAGGAAAAGAGCGTGGGACCTTTCTCCCTTTCTCTCAAACTCGAACTAGGGCTTTACCCCTTTATATAGGGTGGGGTATGAAGCCCTAAGGTGTGCCTCATGAGGACTCAAGTCCCATCTCGAAAGGAAACGCACTTTCCTTGGTTGGGAATCAACCATCTCTCTCTCTTCATTAAATTTTATTTCCTTGATATTCCTTGTTGCATGGATATTTAGGAATTCGATATTCCTCTCCCTTATCCTCTTTAATCTTGTCTTTTAATTTATTGGCCTCGAAATTATATTCTCCTCAAGTAGGAAAATACTCCTTCTTAAGAAAACCACATAATTCCATTAATTATGTATTCCCATTATCCTTATTTTGCAATTTTGGTATTATCTCTTTCTTTTCTTTTTATTGGGACTCCTTGGATCACAAGAAACTCTATTATTTCGAAATCCTTTTTATTGGATACTCATTATCCTTCTAGATGCATCTAAATTCATTATTCTTCATTATCATGTATATTTCTTATTAAAATATTTCTTTTTCAGGATTTCTCTTTATTTCTCTTTTATTTTTCCTCATTGGTGTTCCTTTTATCAGTAGGAATCCTTAGAATACGAAATTCCACCAATAAGAACTCAATTATACCTCTTTTCACTTATTTTCCACATTTTATCATTATTTTCAATTTCTTTCTTAATAAAGAAATACTTTATTAATCTTTTCTTTTCTTATTGCTTTCCTTTGCAACTTTGGACTCCTTGGAACCCAAGGAACCCATGTGGCACGAAATCCAACTTTGGATTAAGTTCTTTACCTTCTAGAGGTTTCCACATCTTACTTTTCTCTCTTTCTTAATTAATTGAATTTCCTTGATATTGGGCCCAATAGCCAATAAAGCCCACAATACAATCATCAAGGCTATTGTAAACGAAATTACATCATTATTTGTCCAATATGAGAGTTTTCATTTCTCATCAGATGAACCTAAAATTGGGGTTGTAACATCCTTCCCCTCTTATAGGAATTTTGCCCTCAAAATTCCAAACAATTCAGGATAAGCCTTTCATATGTCCATCATGGCTCCCATGTGGTCTTACCCTTTTCCATGGTGCTTTCGAAGAACCTTTATCATCTCATAATCTTCCATCTGAGCTCTTTCTTACCTTGGTATATCGTACCCTCATAGGTGACGCAGGTCATTTCAGCCTTTCAAAAAGCTGAATAGGTTCAAGGCTCAGCACATGGCTTGGGTATCTCACATAGTGCTCTAGATCGAACTCATGGAACACCTCTATTCATCACGTTATCCTGAGGGGTAAACACAACCATCTCCACCAATCCATTTCAAATGGACCCATATATCAGGGACTCAGCTTTCTCAGTTGTAACTTAGAGGGGTCGGATTTTCACATCACATATTCTCCCATAGTGAACTGCATGTCAGTCTGCTTTGCATCAGCTCGTAACTCACGTCACCACTGGGCTCTCTCTCGGCCATTGCACGATCACAACAACTCACTACTACAGAAACGGCCTTTGGCGTCGGTCGTTTAACCCCATTTGGCGTCGGTTTCCGAACGATGCCTATGTGGGCGCCGCTAAAGGTCGAACACTTCGGCGTCGGTTTTTTAACCGACGCCTATTTAATCTATAGGCGTCGGTCGTTTAGTAGATAACTGACGCCAAAAGGGTTCACGCCACAGAAAACGGCGTCATCTAGGGCACTTTCTGCGTCAGTTATTTACTGAACAACCGACGCCTATATGGAATATAGCATCGGTCTTTTAGTAGATAACTGACGCATAAAGTGCCCTAGATGACGCCGTTTTCTGTGGCGCGAACACTTTTGGCGTCGGTTATATACCAAAAGACCGACGCCTATGGATTAAAGAGGCGTCGGTTTGATACAAATATCCGACGCCATTTCCAGGACTGCTTTGGCCACATCAGGCGTCGATTTTTATCCAATAACCTACGCTGTAGGTCTTTGCTGACGGTTTTCTATAAATAACCGACGCCTATTTCTTTTTTTTTTTCATATCAGTTTGCAGGCCTGCTGTGGCTGGTCAGCAGGATGAGAACCTACAGTTCAGTTTTCTGAACTGCAAGTTTACGACATCCATTGATATCAGCCTACAAACAGGCCGCAAACATGCAAAAGTCACAAGGAAAATTTCACACAAGTACATACATTCAGACATCAATTCAATTCTCACATTCACACATATAGAAACATTCAAATACATGTATTAACATTCAGAAATATTCATTTACAAAGTATCATTCATTATCGCTATCAACATCCCAATTATATCTTACAGTTGCCACTACTTGTATGGCTTTTGCCCATTCTTCTCTTACTTCATTTAATGCTTCCATCGTATATGGAGCATGTATATTTTTTAAGTGTTTACCTATAGTGTGGTCAGTTTTAAACACCTACAAAGAGAATGATGTATATATATAAGTAATAATATAAAAATAAGATTGATATATTTCATACTAACTAATGAGACTATATATAATACCTCATGTATGCTATCGATGTCCAACGCGGCATGTTTGATAATCATCTGCATAAATCGCATCACATAGTATGTGCATGCCCATCCATTGTCTTGTGTAGCACACTATAAATTGAAACATACAAAATAATACAACTAAGCACAATTCACATCAATAATATATATATTCGAGTCGGGAACTTACTTGTACGTTCTGCCAATTTATTGGCTGGTTCTTTTTCCTTGGGACCGTTCCTCCAGCCTTTTTGAATGCATCTAAACCCCTACATGTTAATATAACACAATAAATTGCATAAGTAAATAGTAATGTAATAAAAGATGTTAACGGATATAAAAATGAAATATTTCTCACCAGAATAATGGCATTCTCATTACGTGTCCAATTTTAGTGTTCAATGTACTCCCCGCGGGATCTAGATAATAAACAGTGAATGTCCCGGGGACAATAACTAGTAACTCCCAATGTCTACCGCTAGAGGTAAGAAGTTAACAATTAATAACTCAAAATGCAAAATAAAAATGGAATTTTCTTAAGTCCAAATTATAAATAAAGTAAACTTACTTGACATTGAATGGAGCTGTTATTATCGTCTTCTTTCGCTGACCAAAAATTGTAAAAGCATCTATACATTATTGTTGAACATTATCAGGGTCTTTAGCTACCAAACTAATCAATGATGGAATCAAAAATCCCACATGATCAAATGCAAATTGTTTGCAATGATCTTCGACTAAGTAGCTGCAAAACATATAGGCGTATGCAATAATATATAAGAAACCAGATCACCGGATCTTACACAAGGTATATGGATGTATAAACAAGATCTCACCTTATCCATGTCTCTATCATTGATGTATTCAGCCAATCATACATAAACATCTCAATAATATCTTGTATAAATAAAGAGCTATCGTATGATTGACCTGCATAATCTGCATCTAAAGAAACTATTATAGGGCAATGTATATTATGTGCCCGTAGCCAACATGCCATTCCCCTACAAGCAGGACCTAACGGGTATGTTAGGTCAGTTCGAACCCAAGTTGGTAATGCAGGAAGTGGAGGTGGAGGCCTAGGTGCTCCTGGTGTCTTCTTTTTAACCTGTATATATAATTTCAGATCAGTTGACATCATATATACACATTAACAGTCTAAATCAATGTAAATTTATCTTACAATTTTAGTCGTGTAGACGACATCTACTTTGGGCCACAATATGACCCCGCCTTCTGCCTCACCAAGTGTATCAATATCTGGGTGGGCATATGGCAACGCAACTTCCCTCCAATCGGGTAATACATGTATCAGGCTCACACGAATGTAGCCCTGTGGCATTGGAGTCCCATGAAACATTGCCCCAGGAAGGGACTGGTAAGCCTGCGCCTCTGCAACAACATAGTCTTGCATTCTTAAGCGGCATGGCTTCAATGCCTACAAATTTACGTAAAGAATGTTATACATATATACATATAATCTTGAAAACATATCATCTTGAAAAGACTAGCTACAATGTCATAAACAATACTTACAGCAGACGTGCTAGGCGATGGGTCTCCAGGATTACTCACAGTCTGTGCATCAGGAGAAGAGTGGGTCGCCATAGGCTGATTGGAAGCCTGAGATGCCTGCCACCGCAGCAATTCTTCCTTGACCTTCTCAGCAACTACATCGTTGACCTTCTTAGCAACTAAATCCTCAACTCTCTTATTCTCCTATACATGGATAAAAGAAACATTAGCTTCTT
Organism: Alisma plantago-aquatica; assembly: GCA_963693085.1. Lineage (NCBI taxonomy): Eukaryota > Viridiplantae > Streptophyta > Magnoliopsida > Alismatales > Alismataceae > Alisma > Alisma plantago-aquatica. Next base: position 498,866,885 of record OY856413.1, on the reverse strand, counting down.
ATGAATGAATTTCCTTTTGCAGTAACATTCTAAAAAAAGAATAGGTTACCTCTTCTTGAGAAAGTCCCGCTCTGGGTTTGCACTGGGATGGCCCAAAGAATCCTTTGATGCCAACACCAGTGCCGGCACCTCTAACACGTCTAGGATGCTCTGGGTTACCTAGAGCAACTGTCAATTCATCCCTTGTGCCCTGAGGGATGAACGTGCCTTGTTTCCTCTGCTCGTACAGCTCCCGTTAATCACCATAAATAGAAATTGGTAAGTTAACACCACAAATAATCAATATTCAAACGATTTCTCTAAGAGTTGTATTTTACCATTTTTGCAGCCGCCTCAGAAGTTACAGGCTTCTTTATTTCACCCTTCTTGTTTTGCCTGCCAGCTATCCAGATATCATGGCGAGGCATGGGTGTGGCAGACTCCTTTGTAGGAGCAGACTCCTGAGTAGCAGTAGACTGCTGAGTAGCCGCAGACTCTGCCTGTAGTCTTTGGCGAATGCTTGCATAGCCTTTTGGACCCATAGTGTGGTCATGCACATTCAGTGCACGCCTTGCTTTTTGTGCGTCACTGAGGGCCTAGTTAGTATGCACATTAATGATTTGGTTAGTAGCACTAAATGTTAATCTTGAATAGGTGAATACAATGTATATTAATTAAATTGGGAGTGACGCCTAATACCTTGAATTCTTCAGATTTTCTTGAAGCAACAAAATTGTCCCAATCTTCTTTGTCCAAGAAGTTCCATTGTTCAAGGGATGACTTCTTCTTCTTATCACCCTCTTTTATGTATTCTCTGTTCAGATTTGTCCTATAATTCCTAAGCATCTTTCCAGCGCGTTGCATCACACTTTTACGATGCAACTTCTCATCCAATGCAAACAGATTCTGTAAAATAGAAATGTTATTAACTAGTATCCAAAATAGAATTGCAAATAATAGAATTTGTAATCTACAAAATAGAATTGCAAATAATAATAACTCACGCATAAATCCTTCCATATCAAGTCTTTTTTCCCTTGAGGAACTTTATGCCAATTATCATACTTAACACCACAATGGCTCCGAGTGGTACACCCAAGATAGTTTACAAAATTATTGCGGTTCACTCCAATTGCATTTCCTCCATTATCAAACTCCACCACCAATTTGGATCCACTACCACTTAGCGCTAATAACTTCTTCAACAGAGTGATGCCCCTTTTCTTGTTAAGTGTTTGGTGTTGCGCATCAAGTTGCTCCAGTGCTTCAGTGGGTACAGGTACATCATCAACCTAAAATTTGACAAAAATAAACACACTAAATTAGCCCAATATAGAAATATAGGATATATGACATAACTAGAAGATAATGAATTTTATAGAAATACAGGATATGTTTTTAGAACTTACATTGGTATCCTCGCCATGCTCGTCATGGACAGCATGCTCATCATGGACTTCATGCTCATCATGGACATCATGCTCATCATGGTCAGCCATCTAAAAATGTCATTAAAAAGGCAAACATTTAGCATTTGTATTAACTAGAAAAAGGCAAACATTTAGCATTTGTATTAACTAGAAAAAGGTAAACATTTAGCATTTGTATAAACATACATGTCTCTAAAATTGTGATCTTTTATCAATTAACAATCCTTCATTGTGATCTCCGCGCACATATAAGTCATCATTAGCTTCAATATTTTGTGGAGTTGGCAACCCAACTGAGAATGGATTGGAGTCATCATACTTATCATAGTACTCTTCTTCATCTATAGGATCTTCAATGAATTGTCTTTTACCATGAAGAACAACCGACCATTTATCATTCGCAGGATCATCGATATAGAATATTTGTTTCGCCTGTGATGCCAATATGAATGGTTCACCCTTCTCGCCAATCTTTTCAAAGTTCACCAAAGTGAAACCCAATTCATCCACTATAACTCCTTTGGTGTTATCAACCCAATCACATTTAAAGAGCGGAATTTTGAAATCTATGTAGTCAAACTCCCAAATGTCCTCAATGTACCGTAATATGACATTTTAGCTTCATGTGGACTCTTATCCTTTGCACTTGCAAAGTACATAGTCGACGCTTGAAGAGTGACCCCACTATTTTGGACGACACTCTTATCATCTTGGCGCTTTGTGTAATATGTGAATCCATTAATGTCAAACCCTTCATAAGACATAACATTCGGTTTTGGTTTAAAGGCGAGGCATTTGATAGTTTCTGTAATATCATTTGGTGTTTGAGATAGTTGATGTAAGACTTTATCTTCAAACCACTTAGTAAAAGTCTTATTATGCTCTCTAGCAAGCCACATTGAACTTGCTCGAGGATGTTGTCTCTTTATGAAATTGGTATGTTCCTCGATATAAACACTCACTTTGTCCATATTGTGTAAAATATACAAGTGAGCTTGTTCCAACTGCTCACGGCTGATTACTTTCACCCGTGATCCCAAAATTCCTTTGCCCTCCTCAATATTCTTGTCATTATCAGGAGTGTCATTACCACTGAGAAAGTCATTGCAAAAATCCATAACCTCTCTTGCCACATAACCTTCAATAATACTCCCTTCAGGCCGATAACGGTTTTGAACATCACCTTTAAAAACGCTCATGTATCGTTCAAAGGGATACATCCAATGCAAGAAAACTGGTCCCAACATTTTCACTTCCCTAGTCAAGTGGACAACAAGATGTACCATGATATCAAAGAACGAAGGAGGGAAATACATCTCAAGCTGACATAGGGTAACAACCACTTCTCTTTGCAAATTATCGAGAGTATCAGGGTCAATAACTTTACTGCATAGACTGTTGAAAAAGAAACAAAGTCTGGTAATTGCAAACCTTACATGCTTCGGCAATATAGATCGAATTGCCACGGGTAATATTTGTTGCATTAGAGTGTGACAATCATGAGATTTAAGACCTATCAACTTCAGATCTTTCATTGATACCAATCTACGGATGTTGGATGAGTAACCATGTGTCACCTTAACATTTACCAAGCATTCACAAAACGTTTTCTTCTCCTTTCTAGACAACGTGTAACAAGCAGGAGGTAAGTATGTTCTTTTACTACCCATTTCACGTAATTCTGTTAATTATGACCTTATTCCCATTTCACGTAGATCCAGTCTGGATTTTATCCCATCTTTAGTCTTACCTGGTATATTTAACAGAGTACCAATGATGCTATCACAGACATTTTTCTCAACGTGCATTACATCGATACAATGTCTGACTGTCAAAGAACTCCAATAAGGAAGATCCCAAAATATTGACTTCTTCTTGAATGAAGAATTGTCATTCCATGTGGCCATACTACATTGTGATTTCTTACCAAATTCATTGACAATGTCTTTTACTCTTTCATAAACAACATCCCCTGGTATAGGTTTAGGTGCACTCTGTTCATCATTCCATCCATTGAATGCTTTGTGCTTCCTACGATACGGATGGAATTTTGAAAGAAACCTTCGATGACCAAGATATACAGTCTTTCCGCCATGTTTTAGTCTTATTGAATCAGTGTTTTCTTCACATATAGGACATGCTTTAGCTCCTTTGACACTATATCCAGACAAATTCCCATATGCTGGAAAGTCATTAATAGTGCAAAACAACATAGCGTGCAAACGAAATGTCTCTCTTGCTGAAGCATCATAGGTCATCACACCTTCAGCCCAAAGTTTCTTTAAGTCATCAATCAAAGGTTCAAGATAAACATCGATATCATTTCCGGGTTGTTTAGAGCCCGATATCAACAATGACAACATAACGTACTTATTTTTCATACACATCCAAGGAGGAAGATTGTATATAACAAGCATGACTGGCCAAGTGCTATGTTGGCTGCTCAATGTCCCGTACAGATTCATCCCATCTGTACAAAGCCCAAGTCTTAGATTCCTATCTTCTTCACCAAATTTGGGGTACAATAGATCAATCTTCTTCCACTGTGGGGAATCAGACACATGTCGCAGGATCCCATCATTATTTTTCTTAACATTTGCATGCCACCTCAAATTCTTCGCATCTTTCGGATTTGCAAACAAGCGTTGAAACCGTGATATTATAGGTAGATACCACAACACCTTGGCAGGAGAACCAATTTTGGACTCCCCCGAAGTCGTCAATTTATACCATGACGCACCACATTTTGGACAATCTTTCAAATCTACATAGTCCTTTTGAAATAATACACAATCATTCGGGCATGCGTGTATCTTCTTGGCCTCCATTCCCATTGGGCACAACATTTTCTTTACCTGGTATGTTGAGATTGGCAGCTCATTTCCTTCAGGAAGCATTTCTTTCAACAAAGTCAACAATGAAGTGAAGCTTTTGTCGCTCCATCTATTGTTAGCTTTCAACTTATACAATCTCAACACAACGCTAAGCTTCGTAAACTTAGCACATCCTGTGTATAACGGTATCTCAGCATCATGCACAATGTTTCTAAAGATAGGAGGTGGATCGGTGTGCTCTACCCTACAACTATCCAGCATCACATCAACGATGTCTGCTGGAACTGGTTCGTTCACATTTACGTCATCGGAGGCAATTTCTTCTTTCACCCAAGCACTGCTATCGACATCTACTAGTTTCGATTTTGAAATCTCTCCATGCCAGTGCCATTCTGTTTAGCCTTGTAAAATCCCATTGCACATGACATGAATTTTGATTTGCTCACCAGTGTTGACTTTCAAGTTGTTACCGCAATGCCTACATGGACAGTAGAACCTATCTGTAGGTTTTTTCCTATGTTCCTTGGCAAATCTAATAAACTGATCAAGACCAGATATAAACTCTGGGGTGCAACGATTACGAATGGACATCCATGATCTATCCATTCTATGATCAGAGAAAACAAGTATATATTAGGAAACGAGTATATATTAGGAAAAGATGAGGGTATACACTTACATCCTAAGTGTATAATGTGATGTCATTCTTATATATAATAAATGTGTACCACCTATCCCATCCTTGAACACCTAATCTCACTAGTAAGTGTATAATGTGTATTGGGTTTTCAAGAAAATTTCGGCAGCATTTCCCTGCTGTTCTCTAAGTACATATGTACTTAGAGAAAAAACGGGGAAATGCTACCGAAATTTTCTCGAAAACCCAATACACATTATACACTTACATCCTAAGTGAGATTAGGTGTTCAAGAACAGTCCCAAACCGGGGACTCTCCAAGATTTACTCCTAATGAGTCAATCTTGGACGGGTTTCTAGGCCAACAAACACATTTGATGACATTCTTATATATAATAAATGTGTACCACCTATCCAATCCTTGAACACCTAATCTCACTAGTAAGTGTATAATGTGTATTGGGTTTTCAAGAAAATTTCGGAAGCATTTCCCCGCTGTTCTCTAAGTACATATGTACTTAGAGAACAAACGGGGAAATGCTACCGAAATTTTCTCGAAAACCCAATACACATTATACACTTACATCCTAAGTGAGATTAGGTGTTCAAGAACAGTCCCAAATCGGGGACTATCCAAGATTTACTCCTAATGAGTAAATCTTGGACGGGTTTCTAGGCCAACAAATACATGTGTTGTCATTCTTATATATAATAAATGTCTATAAACTACAAGAAACATGGTTAATCCTAATCAACAGAGCATTATTAAATAATAAATCAAGAAATAAATAGTTTCAAACAAAAGGTCTAGGAATCTTTACTAGACATTATATGTATCCCTAATCATCTTATTTAACATACTACATTATTATGAACATCCAGATTAGATTAAGATCATACTATGTTATAACCATTGGTTTAATAACCCTATTTCCGCATATACATGTTTATCAACTTTAAAACCCTATAATTCATGAAATCATTCTAATTCAATTTAATATGTTGGGATCACATAATTATATAATGACATCAGAATATATAGAAGTTTCATAATTAACATGATTAACAACATGCTCATCAAACTAGGGTTTTCTTGAATATCATCTAATATTTGTGTACTAGACATTATATGTATCCCTAATCATCATATTTAACATACTACATTATTATGAACATCCAGATTAGATTAACTCTAATCAAATACATTACATGCATTTTTATCACAACAATTTAATCGATGCAAAAAAAAAGTAGAGCAGCTAGCAGCGGGAAGACCAACCTTGTCAGAGGGAAGAAGGTAGAGGCTCCGGTGGCTCTGGCTGGAGGAGTAGCTAGCAGCGACGGCGGTGGAGGAGCAGCTAGCAGCGAGGCTGGAGATGATGGTTGCAGCGGCGCGACGGCGGTGGAGGAGCACCAGGGGCGTGGCGGCGCCGAATCTCAGGCGTGGCGGTGCCTAATCTCAGGCACTGGCGCTGGAGCAGCAGGGGCGGTGGAGAAGGGAAGAAGGTGTAGGAGTGGCGGCGGAGAAGGGGGCGCCGGAGAAGGGGGCGCCGGAGAAGAAATTGCCGGAGAAGGGGGCGCCGGAGAAGAAATCGCCAGAGAAGAAATCGGCGGCAGCAGAGAAGAAAAGGTAATCGGCTCGCAATGAAACAGAAGAAAGGGGAAGAGTCGGGAAATCGCGGGTAATAAAGTTCCCAAATAGCGTCGGTTGTTTCAAACAACTGACGCCTAAACCTCTTTAGCGTCGGTTATTTTAAACAACCGACGTCCAATTGGACGATATTTTAACAAAATTATTTGGCAGGAACCACTTTCAGCGTCGGTTATAAAAGGATAACCGACGCTGAAAGTGACACTTTTCACGCAAATTTCCATCGCACATACGCGGCGGTTTTTTATCTACATAATCGACGCTGAAAGTGACACTATTTTTTTTCTCGAAAATTGGATTTTGCGGGCGACTTTAAGCATCGGTTTTTTATAAACAACCGACGCTGTATTCAAAGCAGTACCCGTGTCTGGCTGGTCTTCGAATATAGACGTCGGTTTGCCTAAATAACCGACGTCTGATGTTTTAGGCGTCGATTTTCCTAAAGAACCGACGCCCAGAAAAGCGACACTGAATGTTGTTTCTGTAGTAGTGACTTCATCTACACGCACTATGGTTCTTTTCTGACCTTTGCGAGGCCTCCTTCACCAACATCATCTTAATGAAGTGGTGACCGATGCAACCTATCTATAAGACTTCTTGCATCCCGATAAAGTCTATGGTGGTTAACATAACATCTTTAAGAACTGTCTCTAGGTATCACCCTAAATCAGCACGCATGCTCTCATCAGACCTTCTAGTCTGGATCATACTATCCATTAGTATGGGGTGATAAATTGTGCTATCATCGAGTTCTTCATGTATCCACTTCCCCCTCATGGAAGTGAACCTTGTCCATACCCAAGAACTTTTGAACTCGCATCATGATGTGGTTGAACCATCTTTCTCTCTTAAGTAGTTCAACCGAATTTGTCCCTTGACAGCACTCCTTTCTTTCTCATGTCATCTAGGTAAGGTGATCTACCATAACCCCTATTACATATTGATCTTTCTTGTTCAAGGGGAGACTTACCACAACACCCATAGAGGTGAACTCCCATTCCCTCTCGGGGACTCTTTATCCTCTATGTCAAAGCACTGGGTTACTGGTGTTCGTCCTTCACCCCCGGTTCACATGGCCAAATGCTACTTGCAACTTCGTATTAAGCATTCAAAATGCTACTATCACTTACTATCTTTGTAGTATAACGGTGTATGGTGATCTTAAAACCATAATCTCCTGTATGTCATGATTCCTCAAGATCGATACCTCAGAACTCTAAACCACTCCCATCATGGTTTTATTACCTTCCTATCCAAAGAAGTGTATCTGAGGTTCTATCACCATCCTTTCACTACATCAAGGACTAAACTGGCTAACCAAACAACCATTAACTTGTTCAACATATCTTATTACATCTGTGTGTTAGCCAAAACTCACCTTCTTTCCAAACTTAGGGTTAGTCGAACAACCTCAACCTCTTCTAGCCTCTAGTTAAACTAGGTAGCTATATCTCAACTAGAGCATTCATTACCACTTCACCTCCATAGGTGTCAGGTAATGTTGAAGACATACACCTCCACATATTCCACTTATCATCTCATCTCAAACTCTAAGTTTGTCTTCATCAAGAAACTATAAGCTCATCCTCATGGTGATTCAACTCAACTCTGCATAACTTGCAAATTCCACATAGCTCATGATGAAACATCCTCACAAGATGATTTCCTTAATACTCTTAGTGTTTGTAAACCATCCATGTATCATTCACTCCACAAAGGTATGTTATCATTTCTATCCTTATACTTTATAGCAACGTTCCAACTTCCATCATCTTTTATCCTTGGTGTAAGGCATGCATATTGTCCTATCTCTCACTCCCATAAAAAAAGGAAATAAGCATTTAGCTACAGTCCAAATACAGAGTTCTTCCTGTTCCAAGAGTAGAGATGGTACATCCCACCCTTCCAGTACACCTTTAAATCTAAGTTGAAACGTGCCACATATGTCTCAACATCACATTCATCTTGATATCAAAGTTACTTCCATGGAGAACTAGTCTCAACCCTACTTGGTCTAAACACAATCCTTGGTTGTCTCCTCTAGGTCTATAGGGTGCCGACACTTTTGGGGTCATCCTTGTTCCCTTATGCATCCAGAGAGTGCCCTACTCATCTGCCCTTTGGGTCCCATGAGTTCATGAAGGTGATCAATCTCCTAACCCATGGCCCTCAGACAATGATAGATGTTACCTCCCGAGCCTATGGTCATGTGCAACTAGGGAATTAGGAAACTCCTTCTTCCATCAGTCTTATCCCTACCTGACCCTAGGATAGACTTAGGATTCCATTATAGTACATGTCCAACTTAGAACCTTACCCAAGCCTTCATCATCTCTCTCTGCATTGTCGACTGACTTTCATCCCTTCAGAGGGTCATGGCACCCTGCCTACCTTGGTTAGGCCCCATACTGGTTACCTCCATGGTAACACATCCACATGCACATAGAGATGGTTATCTATGGGTCTACAGGTTCATTCTCATACCATGTACTTTTCACTTAGCGTCTCAAGATCCTATGAGACCTCTTTAGGTCTCCACAAACCCACAAACTGGTACACACCTTACCAAAGGGTCTCTCTCCCAGGATGGGAGGAAACTACAACTCTTGACAACAAGGTCACAAACATCCTTAGGGTTTATATTCACATGAGCATGCTTAACCCAGCAGCTACTAGGGCACAAGTAGACCACCTATTAAACCATGCTAGGTCATACTTGTTCTCTTTCCTCAACATTAGACCAACTTAGGCATGAAGGGTTCATCAAACATACCCTTCACTTAAGGGGTTTCCTTTACCTCTACACATGAGGAGTACCATGCTCGAAACTATAGAGACTCAAATCTCATCAGGAGCATTGGATACACTGCTTCCCCTCTTAGGCCTAGGAACCCTAGGTTCTCCTTTGGATATCCAACTGCATGCTCAAACTCTTAACCACGAGTCAAACATGTCCAACGCATGTCATGTACTCCCATGATCCTTTTATATGAGAAACACCCCAGAGTTGAGTCCTCCGCAAGGACAATCAACTAGGTATAAAGCCTCCTTAGGGTCTAAAGCACTCTTTATCTCATCCAGTAGGTAACCACTTATACCATGGGTACTAGAAGCATTGTCCTCTCTCTAGGGTTTGGTTCCTCTAAAGGAAACCAAGATATCATTAGCCTCCAGGAATTAAGCATAAGGCAACCCCCTACGTAGGTTGCATTATCCTCAACTCCCCATTGTTCCTCACATCTCGGGGTTTTAGGTTTCCAACCTTCTTTCTTGGTTCCTTCTTTATAAATCTAACTCCACATCCAGTCATACTACTAGAGGTCATCTCTTCATGAAGGATCAAGCTCACAAGCATACCTCTACGTAGGTGAAGCCTATGCTCAAACTTAGGTTTTCTCAATATCATTCAAAACCCTTTATGCTTATTCCATGATCCCTTAACCCGGGTTTCATCAAGCTATACCCTACTTGCCTAAGCCCATAGGGTAACTATAGGTTCTCTTCTAACCTCATCCATGAAGGATCTATCATTCTCTCTAGCATGCACGACCATCTCCAGGGTTGGTCGCCAAAGGTACTAGGACATCTACCCTTTTATGGCATCCCAAAGGCATGTCCAACCAAACACTCAGTCAACCATGACATCTAACTCATCATGTCATCTCTCTCTTTAACCTTCACGTAGGGTTAGGGTTAACATCATCCTCAAAGGATGTTCTACGCATCTACTTTTAATGGAGGTCTCTACCTCTAAGACTAACTCTCTCTACTCATCCTCCTGCCAAGGAGGTCTATCCTCATGTCTCTCCTGAGGGCAATGACAACTCGTGTCATACAACCTAAGCATGTATCTATTCTTTAGTTTACGCTTAAGCTATTAAGCTTATGTCCATGACATCTTATTTACATGCTTTTCATTAATTTGGTGGATGATTCCTTAATCCTTATTAACCTTACCCATCCTCAAGAGGGTGAGGAGGAGAGAGAAAACCCTAATCCTTAAGGTTCTTAACAAAATTTGAGTTGAGAAGGGATGAACGAGATGAGAGAGTCCTAAAGGTGTCTTATTTCGAGTCATATCCTAAGATATCGGCCAGGCAGTCACACAATCCGGGAGTCCTCGTATTCCGACTAGCGGTGAGGAGGAAAATATTGCCATCCCCCAAAAGTGATCCTTTTCTAGACACCTCAATCTTTTGGACACTACTCTAATAACTCCCTTAGTTCTATGGAATTTGTAGAATTTAATAATTATTAATGATTAGATGAGGAACCTATGCTTTGATACCAATTTTAACGACCCCATCTTACGGTAACCCCCAATTAAGGGAGACCCGAAGGTCAGAGTCATTATTCATATAATAGGATCAAAGGTTCGAAAAATAATCAATAATAAATATGAAATTCTACCCACTAACTGGAATTTGGTATAAAATTAAATCTTTGCTTACCTTTGAAAACTTTGGAAATCTATCTATCCAGAGCTTGAATTATCCTATCTAATCCTCCTTGCACTTTATTTCTTATTTCCACAATCTGTCACTTTACTGTTTGTTCTTTCAATTGTTGTTCCTAAAACGCCGACAAACAAAATGTCGGTCAGTATATTGAAATATACTGGTATGTGGGAACAACCAAAAACTTGCAAATATGACTAACAATTTAATAATCACAATCACATTAATTAACACGCCAAATTACACTTTTCAGTATGACATTCTCCACCGCTTTTTCCCTAACCCTGACATACCCACCTTAGGGTTCCCTTTGCCAATGACTTAAGGCCACCTTCTCAATCTCGAGCTTGGTGTCTGGGGGTCACCCCTCATGGTGCCCACTAGTCATGCAATATCATAGGCCACCTTCTCATTCCCGAGCTTGGTGCCTGGGGTTACCACTCAAGGTGCCCATTGGTCTACCCATCTGGGCCTGACCTTTGGCATCATCCATCAGGGTGGCAGGTAGGTGCGAGAATACATACTTCTATTTTTAATGTGATAATCATAGTAACTTTATGATTTGCATGTATGAACATCCAACAGATAATTTGCATTCAATGCGATTAACCATCCGGAAAATCTTCGGGAAACTAAGGCGGTTATTCATAATTAACCACATACCTGTTAAACAGATTGAATGCAGAAATAACCAATCAAGAATTCAAGCAAGTATGCACAGGTTGGTCCTAAAAAGACATCCAATATTCTCTATCATGGATATGGTATACAAATCAAATAGACCTAATGTGCCCTAGGTTTACTAGCCCTTTTTAGGGTTTTGAGTATGATTAGGGTTTCACTTCCTTTTTATTACTTTTACCTTACTTTTATCAAATATCCATCAAACCCTAATTATCTTGTCTTATTTTCCATTAAGGTCCTTAAGATCAGGTTTGGACCACGAAAACCCCAATTATACATCTATTCATCACAAAAGATGTTAAGGTTATCCTTTAACAATATTTAATCTTATGTTCAGATTAACAACACTATTATCTATCAATTAAGTCCATCAAGCCTATTTTCATTAAAGCTACTATTTTAATCCTTTTAATCCATGGCAAACTCATTATAAGCATTTATCATCAATTCATAGTTCATTATGATTGAATCCACATGTGAACTCTATTTATCATTAATTCCATCTTGATTCATTCAAAAACCCTAATTACTACATTTAGGGTATTTATCCACAAATTAGGAACTTTAATACTCTAATAGCTTAGATTCAACATATTTCAACTCCAATCATCAAATTGATCAATTAAAGCCATTAATAATCTCATTCACTAAAATTAGGGTTTCAAGGCCCATTAATGCTTATTTATATGCATGAACTTCTAAATCAAACCAATTACATGTAAGATTCATCTTTTTCAAACTTAATGTATCTCTTTGATCATTAACAGGTTAATACCAACTCTAATCATCCATTAAACCCTACGAATCACATTAATTATATCAAAATAGGATTTCTTAATCATCTTTACATTAAAGTTAATATATTTCATTACTTTTCGAATTGCAATCAGAACTAAGCTTCAAATATATTTTGAATGGACTCTCCTTGATTTTTTGAGCAACTTTCATGTATAAAGCACATTTATCCGAGCTACGGTTGAGGAGATATGAATTTAACAAGAATCACTTACTTTGGACCAATAGAAGGTTGCCACGTAGGCCTTGCCATGCAACGATGCTTGGTTTTTGGGAAACATTTCGAAAAGATTGAAATGCCCTTGGTTAAGTGGATTTCTTCTTTAGAACGTGGAGGGCAGAAACATCCAAAGGGTCTTTCCTTTCTTCTTCCCCCAGCAGCTCGACGGCTGTCGCCCTAACCGTCGCGTGTAGGGCTTCTCGAGCCTGCCTCCTCCTCTCTGGGGCCCACGGACCTCCGCCGATGGCCGCCTAAGCTCCCCTGGCCCTAGGCGCACCTAGAGCACTGCCCAGGTCGCGGTTTAACCAGCTAGTGCACGAGTAATGGTTCTTCCAAGAACGACAGTCGTTGCAGCCTCGTAGTTGCAGTTGCGTGAAGTCAGGGGTCGATGGGCGGTATCCAAACGACCCTAGGTGGTCGTGGAGGTCTCCTGCCTCAAGCAAGACCACCAAGCACACCCACATTTCTCCAGGTTTAGGTCCATACCCTTGTTTAGGGTTTACACATAAGGAAGAAGGAAAAGAGCGTGGGATCTTTCTCCCTCTCTCTCGGACTCAAACTAGGGCTTTACCCCTTTATATAGGGTGGGGTATGAAGCCCTAAGGCATGCCTCATGAGGACTCAAGTCCCATCTTGAAAGGAAACACACTTTCCTTGGTTGGGAAGCAACCATCTCTCTCTCTTCATTAACTTTTATTTCCTTGATATTCCTTGTTGCATGGATATTTAGGAATTCGATATTCCTCTCCCTTATCCTCTTTAATCTTGTCGTTTAATTCATTGTCCTCGAAATTATATTCTCCTCAAGTAGGAAAATACTCCTTCTTAAGAAAACCACATAATTCCATTAATTATGTATTCCCATTATCCTTATTTTGCAATTTTGGTATTTTTTCTTTCTTTCCTCTTTATTGGGACTCCTTGGATCCCAAGAAACTCTATTATTTCGAAATACTTTTTATTAGATACTCACTATCCGTCTAGATGCATCTAAATGCATTATTCTTCATTATCATGTATATTTCTTATTAAAATATTTCTTTTTGAGTATTTCTCTTTATTTCTCTTTTATTTTCCCTCATTGGTATTCCTTTTATCAATAGGAATCCTTGGAATATGAAATTCCACCAATAAGAACTCAATTATACCTCTTTTCACTTGTTTTCCACATTTTATCATTATTTTCAATTTCTTTCTTAATAAAGAAATACTTTATTAATCTTTTCTTTTCTTATTGCTTTCCTTTGCTACTTTGGACGCCTTGGAACCCAAGGAACCCATGTGGCACAAAATTCAACTTTGGATTAAGTTCTTTACCTTCTAGAGGTTTCCACATCTTGCTTTTCTCTCTTTCTTTATTAATTGAATTTCCTTGATATTGGGCCCAATAGCCAATAAAGCCCACAATACAATCATCAAGTCTATTGTAAATGAAATTACATCATTATTTGTCCAATATGAGAGTTTTCATTTCTCATTAGATGAACGTAAAATTGGGGTTGTAGCAATGGATGTGGAGTTCCTTAGGAAAAACCCCTCTCTCACATAGTTGTTGTGAGGTGAGATTAGGGTCTCCTATTCCAATGGTGAGTGGAGCTTTGGGTTGGTTGGATGATATGGTGATGGACCTCCTTGTTTCCCGATAGATGATGGAAGTTGTACAACACCCCCTGTCACTTAGTTGTCTTGAGAGATGAGCCAACTCTCTTAAACTCTTAGGGCTTCTTGGTGGCAGTCTTGAGGTTGATGATGACCAACCCGTCATGGTCTTTGAACCCTTACACGATACCCCTTTGATGTGTTCTTCCCGATATGAACCTCTATGCAAGATGATGTTGTTGGGTGATATGCCTTTGACCGATATGGATATTTGCCTTAGAGGGAGCTGTTGGGCGTTATGCCTTTGACTGATAGAATTCTTGGTAGACATCCCCTCTTGGTGCCTTAACCGATAGAGGGTCCCAAACCCTAGCTTGAACGATAGGCTACCTTGGGCGCCATGGTGTCGTTTGATGGATGGCAGTAGTGTGCCTTGGGCGGTATGAGAGTTTCCTTTGCACCATGTTGTGCTAGGAAAGGGGTTGCTTGTTGGGCGGCAGGGTTTTGACCATGGGCGTTATGGCTGTGGGAGACACGGTCTTGATGGTTGCCCAGTATGGAAACCCTAACCCTAGCTTGGGCGATAGGGTGTCTTGGATGATAGGGTGAAGGTGATGCCCGATACAATCTTGTACTTGGATGCCTGATATCCTCTTGGTTCATGGTTGCACGACACACCTTGCACTTGGCTGCATGACACACCTTTGGTTCTAGTGTGCCTGATACCCTCCTTATGCATGGGTACACGTTATGCTTGTAGTTGATATGTGTGTCTTAGCGCCCTAGGTTTAGTGGTGCCTGATACCCCTTTGGGTGAGGGATATGACTCTACCCGATATCCTTTGGGTGAGGGATAGTGCTACCCGCCACACCTTTACTGAAGGTAGGCAACACCTTTGGTGAGGGATGTGCCTAGCCCGGTGACACGATTTTACCGTGCGTAGAACACAAGTGCAAGCGTCAATGTAGTACAGGCCCTTGTGAGGCCCGAGTCAAACTCAGGGACACTAAATTATCAGTAGATTACTACTAACTACTCGCAATCACCTATACCAATAAAAAGGTTACGAGAGTTGTTGTGAAAAAGAGAAAATAAAATAAAACAAAGCAATCGATTAAATGTTTAGTTTAATCAATTCAAATGGAGATCTTTAGAATTGCAGTTTCACCATGAGTTTTCATTGTATGAATTTCCATATAATAATCAAGGTTCATCTCTCAATCCGGATAGTGGCCTGTAGTCAGAATCGTCCACTGTCATGGTACAATTCACTACCTATGTCTAGGTCAGTTCCACCGTCGTAGTAACCTATACCCTAAACTAGGTGCATTAAAAATGAATTCTGGGTTTCCACCATTAACCTTACATCACCTTGTTCAAGGGATTTGTTAATTAATGTGAATTTTGTCTCTTTTCAACCGTTAATTGTTCTTTCAAAGTAATTAAATGCATTGGATTATCATTATGGTGATCAAGCATAACAATATAATTGAAAAAACAAAATCATACCACGGATTTAAGAGATAAATTATGAATTACTATGATAAAAATGTCATACAATGCTTCCCCAGGCTACTCCCGGTCCTAAAGATAAAGGGGATTAGCCCCGCATGTTCATCTCAGAGCAAAACATGGTTGAAGAAAGGGGAAACATGGATAAAAACGTGAATAAAAGATGAAACCCCTGAACGGAGAAGATCCAAGCATTCCTCGGTGTAGAATGCACGATCTACAACCTTTCGGCGGTGGAAAATGTCTTCTTCAGCTTCCGGAATGGCTGGGGCGTGCTTCTGGGCTCCGTTCTTCTCTCCACCCTTTCTCGGGACATGTGCAACGGCTAATGACATGATAATCTGCTCTTGGCTGCCGTCATTAGGTATAATCACTGAGTTAGGTTGCAAAAAATATCACAACTGTTGGATTAGAACCGATATGAAGCAAACTCTGATCTGACGGTGTCGATACCATCGACGTGAGTCGATGGTATCGACCCCTCGCAATATCGGAAAGCCTTCCTCTCTTTTCATCATTGCGCTTGATGCTGTCTCGATACCATCGACGCAGGTTGATGGTATCGACACCCTTAGGCGCCAGTTTTATCCTTTTTCCGACGTTGAAGCTCCAAGCGTCGATAGTATCGACTATGGTGTCGATAGTATCGACTGTCTGCTCGCCAGCAACCTGACGGTACGTCGCTACCATCGACTTCCCTATTGATGGTATCGACTATGCGCTACTCCTTGTGGCTAGCTACCTGTGGTTGTGTCGATAGTATCGACAGCTGTCTATGTGTTTTTCCTGAAATTGCAAAACAAAACCACATAAGCCGAGATAAAACATATTATTGTAATCATTTATGCTCAAAATAGTAAAATAAGAAAGATTTGAAACTGAGAAGGATCATAGACTAAAGTAAGTGAATTATGCAATATTAACCACCAAAATGACCAATAAACACATAAAACACAAGTAAAACAAGTCTATAAATGCGACTCAAAATCATCGCATCAAACTCCCCTAAGCTTGAACATTGTTCATCCTCGAGCAACTAAACTTTAGAATAGAATTGTGAGGGTCAACTAGAGAACATATTATCACAACAAACATCACCATATGATCCCTGCCAGATATTCACATTCTGACCCTCACTAACCACGTACTGATAATTACCCTAAAGGCGACAGTAATCATCCATAAAACATATCTACCTCAAAATTGATGAACACTATCATATAAGGCAGTTAACATAATAAAATTCTTCAGTTCAGACTCGGTGCATCTTGTGGTCTCCTATTCTACGTTGCTCTCCCTAACTACCATCTACATGGAAGCAACTCTCCTGGTATTAACGAGTGAGGAGAAAATCACGGTGGCCTACCAATTTGAGCAACGGGTGGATGGAATGGGTGGCCAGTGGAAGAAATGGAAGCATTATACGGTTTTAACATGCACAAAACAATAATGACCTAAATGATGCATAAGCACAAGAAAATTTCCTAATGTCTACATTTGGGTGGAATGATGCATGCACTATCATTTCGTCTCAAGGTGAGATGGAATATCTAAAAAACTACACCATGTACTTATTCTTCTTAGAATGCAGTGAGAACATATTCCTTTCTCCCTCTCAATCCTACTTGCTTCTCAATACTTTTTTCTTCTTCTTTTTTTTCAAAACTTTTTTTTTCTTATTATTTTTTAAGCTCTTATTTTCATAGATGACAATGAATTATTTGTTGGGCTCACTTATTGCTGCATAACTTATACATTTGAAGCATTCAGAAGGTATGGAACAAGTTCATCACCTTTTCTATTTCACAAGACATAAGATGCATGATGTACTCTATGCACAAAAAATCTGAATGTAGATACAAAATGATAATTATGCAACTAAATGTCATGCACTTAAGGATAATGTGCATGTATAACTAGTCTATTTTTTATTTTCATGCAGAAATATGTGAAAATAGTTACAATGCAAAACCTACCTACATGGGATGCAATCAAAGAGATTAAAACCGTGATGTACTTCCAATTCTTATGGTGGAATATGAAAACAATGGGATGGATAGCCAATACTAATTGACTGAACCTTTGGAAATTATTATGTGTCCCTCCTTACTAACCTGTGTAGTAATTAAGAGGTTTCTCTCTCTCATTTCAAATTAAGGTCTCATTATCATTTGGTCAGTTTAGGCTCAAACAACCAGTTATGTGCACTTTTTATGAATCATAGGAATGTACAATTGTGATTTCATGTTTTAGAGTTGACAAACCCAATCATTTTCTTAAGTTATGTGCTCAAAGTTAAACAACACAAGCTTGCCAAAACACTAAAATTTTTTAAAATTGCCCCTAATTCCCATGTACAAGCAACTAGATGGCACGTGACTTTGGACATCCACAATTACACTAGATAGAGTGCGGATCCTACAAACAAATTAAGAACTACAAGAAATAAATCACAAAAGACAAAACAATAAAAACTAAAAACTAGGAAAAATAAAGGATAGAGTTGTTCCAACTCCCCCCCTAAGCTTGAATTCGACTATGGCCTCATAGTAAAAAACAACCTTAAAAGGTGGAACAGTGATACCGATCATTCTACAGGAGGAGGCGGGTACTGTGGAGCCGTGGGGTCCCAAGATGGGGCATTGCCCCTGGAAGCTCGGATCATACTGGGGCATTGGCGGAGGTTGTGGATACCCCCCAAAATAATTCTGGCTCCAGTAATGATCGTAGAAGGGTTGTTGCTGCATCTCCATCCTAAGCAACCTGTCATGTATGTGTTGTTGGTTGTCGAGGAGGAGGCGCTCATTCTTGAAAATAGCCCTCTGGTTATCTAACAGTCGGTTTGTGGTATCCTGAATACTGGCCTATGAAGTTGTATGCTGCAGTTGGGTTTGTTGGATCTCTTGCAGCATTGTATACATCCCCTGCATGGAATAAACATCATGTCCTTGATGAGAGCACTGTGGTGGCGGGGGCTGCGAAGAAGATGATGCACCCAGATGCATGCGGGGATGCTTCTGGGGTGCTACTCGTGCCCGAAGAGGAGTGAAAACTGCCTCCTCCTCTTCATGCTCTTCGCCGGTATTATCATTTTCGTCATTGCCGCCATCTTCATCAGAGTCATCAATGGCTATGATGGGCCACCTAAAATGTTGAGCGCCCTCGATGTTGAAGACGGGGTCTGGAAGTGAGCACTCCTGATATTTGTGATTGACATGGCAATGTGCATATGCCAAGCCATCACAGAGCAGGAGGAGGTTGGAGCAGTGCAGATGCTGTAAGTTGACCTTGATCCTGTTAGAAGGGGGGTAAGCTGGGAGAAATCTAACCCAAGATAGAGGGCCATCGGTGTGATGAGCCATCCAAAGTGATTAGGAGCCTTCCGCGTACTCCTCCTCACAGCCAACACGCACGTCAAGAAGAACGCACCCCAATTGCACTCCTCGCGCTTCAACAATTTGTGCAGGAAGAACAAATCCATCTCTTGAAACTTTTTGAGAGACAGGTCATCGCGAGTGAACAATGTGGTGTAGAGCATGCGGTGATGAACCCGCACAAATGGATCCTCAAAGTCTACAACTACCGCATTGTGGTAGCTCACGGACTTGTCGGGAGGCACAATCACTAGCTGGGCGAAGATAGTGTCGTAGTCTGTCCTGTTGTCTGGCCTCCGGTGCTGGTAATTGTGATGGTACCAGTTATATACTGAATTGAACTGGGTGAGAGTGAGGCTGTAGTTTTTGTTGTAGAGTCTGAATGACACCCGTCCTTTCCTCCACTTTCTATCAATGGCGATCAAGTCATTGGGCACCACATTGATGTCCAATGATGCCATGAACTCCGCCACGAGTTCCTTGTAAGTTGGCCACTTGCCAAAGAATGGTTGGCCTTCGGCGTGGAATTCCAGCTCATCGGACGTCTGGCCCGTGTGTCTCGCCTATCCCTGCAAGACGTAGGCGAGGTTGGCCTCGAACCCCAGCTCACGGAGCATCGCCCGATCAACATAGTGTGTGGGCTCAATCTTTCTCTTCATCAGTTCCTCGTAGACCTTCCGGACCTCCGCGGAAGGATGGACAATCCTCGGATGAGGAATTGACACGGGTGGTGGTGGGATGAACTCTAGAATCTCCATTGGGATCACGCGTGAAGAAGATGCTCCTGCGGTATGCACCATTGTCACCGAAAAAGAAGGAATAGAAGAAAGAGCTTGGGGAAGGTCGGAGAAGACAATCTCCGCTCGGTGAAGGCTCGGGGAAGATCGTGCTCCTTGGAAGCTCGTAGCCGGGGTTCGGTCGCACAACAAAATGCACAGCACAAGTGGAGGGCAAAGGCTCTAAAGGTGTGACGTCATATGACAACCATCCCTCTCTTTTATAACCACGACCGTCGCTGTTGTGCACCCGTCGATACCATCGACACCTGTAGCACAATTCGGTCTTCCTCTAGTATCGACGGTTGTCGACAGCCTGATGTGGGGGCCCAGATCGATGACGCGTCGAGACCATCGACGGGTGTCGATGGTATCGATCCATCCCATAGATCGATTCTCTTGATGTAGCGATCACCGTTGATTTCCTCTCGCAGATTGGTGACATGTCACGTCGATACCATCGACGCAAGTCGATAGTATCGACTCTTCTTAGGGCACACACCCTCGTGAGGCCCGGTCGCCGCTTCCTACCTGTAACCGGGTCGATACCATCGACAGGCCCGTCGATGGTATCGACTTCACTGAGACAAATTTCGTCTGAAAATCTCCAGGGATCTCGCGAGTATCAACATCCATGTCGATACTATCGACCCCATTCTGGAGATGCGCTGATGGTAGGTCGATACCATCGACGAGGCCATCGATAGTATCGACTCAAAAAGATTGTTGCAGCCGCCTAACCGTGCCCATGTCGATACCATCGACACAAAGGTCGATAGTATCGACCCTGCCTCAGTCCTACACATTGAACACACGGTCACAATATCTTGTCTACACTAAAAACAAAATCTAATCAAACTAATGTACAAATGTGAAAGAAACTAAACGAAACTACCAATGGATGGGTTGCCTCCCAACAAGCGCCCTTATTTAACATCTTAGACTAGATGAAATCAAGCTCTTCATGCATCCGTAAGCGCAATTAGTTTGACCTCATACACTTTCCTCATGTAATCCTCACCAAAGTACAACTTTAATCATTGTACATTAACCAAAAATTTTGTCTCACCATCACGCACCATGATTGCTCCATGTGGCCTGACCTCCTCTACAGTGAAAGGTCCACTCCATCGGGATTTCAATTTCCCGGGATGCATCTTCAACCTTGAGTTGAATAAGAGCACGCGATCTCCCTTCTTGAAGACACACATCTAAATGTGTCGATCGTGAATCAACTTTGTTCTCTCCTTGTAAATCTGTGAGCTTTCATATGCATTCATCCTCATCTCATCAAGTTCATTTAGCTCTAGTAAACATTTCTTTCCTGCGTCATCAAAGTTCAAATTCAGCTTCCTCAGCGCCCAGTGTGCCTTATGCTCCAATTCCACCGGCAAATGATAGGTCCACCCATAAGCCAACCTAAAAGGCGTAGTGCCTATAGGTGATTTATATGCCGTCTTGTACGCCCATAAAGCGTCTGGTAGCAAAGTACTCCAGTTCTTTCTCGTCGAAGCCACAGTGCGCTCCAAGATCTTCTTAATTTCTCTATTGGAGACTTCCACTTGCCTCTGTGTATGTGGGTGGTACGGGGTACCAATGTTGTGCTTTACCCCGTATGTTCTCAACAATGCCACAAACTTCTGATTTCGGAAATGTGTACCTCCATCACTAATAATCATTCTAGGTACACCAAACCTGCAGAAAATGTATTCCTTGACAAACCTGCACACTACAGCGACATCATTAGTCCTAGTGGGTATTGCCTCTACCCACTTTGATACATAGTCAACAACTAATAGAATGTACAAGTTAGAGTTGGAGGACACAAAGGGTCCTATAAAATCAATACCCCACAGATCGAACACCTCGACCTCTTGAAATACATTGAGGGGCATCTCCTGTCGCTTTGAAATGTTACATGCCTATTGGTAGGAATCACATTGCCACACATAGTCATATGCGTCCCAAAATAAAGTAGGCCAGTAGAGACCGCTCTCCAGTACCTTAGCCATGGTTCTAGAACTTGCATGATGGCCACCAGTCGGTAGAGTATGGCAATGATGAAGGACACTTTCATATTCCACCTCAGGTACAATCCTGCGCAACACACCATCCCTGCACTGCCTCAATAGAATGGGGTCATCCCAGAAATAATATCGCAAAGAATGGAAAATTTTCTTTTTCTCTTGGTATGTCCAATCATCTGGGATAATTTTGCAGGCAAGATAATTAACAATATAAGAAAACCAAGGATCTTTAGATTTCACAGATAGAAGTTGTTCATCAGGAAACGTCTCAGTAATGGTTATATGCACATCCTTCTCATCTACCCTTTCCAACCTAGACAAATGGTCCGCAACCACATTTTCTATTCCCGCCTTATCTTTGATTTCAATATCAAATTCTTATAACAGTAAGATCCACCGAATCAGTCTAGGTTTGGCATCTTTCTTTTCCATCAAGTACTTTATGGCGGCGTGGTCCATCCATACCACGACTTTAGATCCTCCAAGATATTTCCGGAATTTTTCAAAAGCAAAAACAACAGTGAGCATCTCTTTTTAGTTGTCGTGTAATTCAGTTGTGCTTCATTTAAAGTTTTGGACGCATAGAAAATCACAGCGGGTTTGTTGTCCACACGTTGTCCCAAAACTACCCCAACTACGAAATCTGATGCATCACACACCAATTGAAACAACTTTGTCCAATCCGGTGTTTGCAAAACCGGTGCGGAAATTAATTTCTCTTTAAGCACCTCAAAAGCATGTAAACACTTTTCGTTAAAATCAAAGACATAATATTTCTCCAACAGCTCAAATAATGGTTTAGCGATTTTTGAGAAATCTTTTATAAAGCGGCGATAAAAACCGGCGTGACATAGAAAACTTCATACCCCTTTAACCGAGTTTGGTGGGGGTGATTTGGAAATAACTTCAATCTTCACCAGATCTACCTCCAACCCCTTGCTAGACACTTTATGTCCAAGCACGATCCCTTCGCTAACCATCATATGCCATTTCTCCCAATTGAGAACCAAATGCGTGTCCTCACATCATTGCAAAACCTTATCCAAATTGTATAAACATTCATCGAAAGTCGTCCATAAAGACCTCCAAACAGCGTTCCACCATATCAGAGAAAATGGCAAGCATGCAACGCTGAAAGGTTGCTGGTGCATTACACAAACCAAAGGGCATATGGTGGTATGAAAATGTTCTGTAAGGACAAGTGAAGGTGGAATTCTCTTGGTCCTTAGGATCAATGGAAATCTTATTGTAGCCCAAATAGCCATCAAGGAAAAAAAAAGGAGATCGACCTGCTAATCGCTCTAAAATCTGATCAATGAATGGGAGAGGAAAATTATCCTTAAGTGTAGCAGCATTCAATCTACGGTAGTCTATACATACATGCCACCCTGTTGCCAGACGGGTCATGACTGGCTCATTTAACAAATTATGTGTAACAGTAATTCCCCCCTTTTTAAGGACTACCTATGTAGGACTCACCCTCGTCGAGTCAGATATAACATAGATGATACCTACAGAAAGGAGCTTGATCACCTCCTTCTTGACGACCTCCATCATGCTAGGATTTAGTCGGCACTGTGGCTGAATTACAAGTTTGGCTCCGTCCTCGAGACGGATCTTGTGCTGGCACAATGTAGGGGAAATCCCCTTGATGTCCGCGACCGACCACCCGAATGCACCTCGGTGGTTCTTCAGCATGATCAGTAGTTGATCCTCCTCCTCGACACTCAGATATGCCAAAATAATCACTGGAAGCTTCTCACCCTCAGCTAGAAATGCATATTTCAAATGAGGAGGCAGTGGCTTCAATTCTAATCTGGCAGGCAGATCAAGGATGACTGAAGCGGTGGTGGGAGTTCTCCAAGGTCTTCATAGTACCTAGCGTAGAAACACGGTAGCATCTGAAGCATCTTGGCGCATTCTTGTAGTGACTTGCTTCATGAGTTATATTAACCAGGCAGGCTTCAAGAGGCAGTTATGGATATGCATTGAAAACTGAACTTGTTATGGCCTCATCTTCAGTAGAAGGCGGGATGTCCTCCTCTTCATCATTGGGAAAACCCACAGCCTTGCTAAGAGACACAACCTTGGTCTACTCCATGATGTCTACAACCAGTGTCCCCTTCTCCACCTTATTCATTACATGAGCCATATCTAGAAATGGCTTCCCTAGACAGAGAGAAATATTCTGATCAAAGTGCTTCACCATGCGACATTGCTCCTTAGCTTTTGATTGTGTTGTGCTAGAGGGCATAACCATCTCAAACCGATCATCAGCTATACCCAAGGTCAAATGACCTCTCCCCATCTCAAGTAGCATGTCCGCAGTGGCTTAGAAAGGTCGTCCAAGGAGTAACTCATTACCCTGTTCATCTTGCATTTCCATTACGATAAAGTCTGTTGGAAATACAAATCGATCAACTTTAACTAACACATCTTCGCAAATATCATATGGCTTCACCACGGAATTATCCGCCAACTGTATTGTCATATTGCTTGGCCTTGATTCTTTCAGTCCCAGCTTATTGAATGTAGAGAGAGGCATCAGGTTTATACTTGCCCCTGAATCACACAGTGCTTTGCCGAATTTCACTTGACCAATATAGCATGAAATATTGAAGCAGCCCGGATCCTGCCTTTTAGGTGGCAACGTGCCCATGATGAAAGCACTCACATGTTCCTTGAGAACCACAACCTTAGTATCAGGGATCTTTCTCTTCTTTGTAATGATGTCTTTCAGAAACTTGTCATAAGTGGGAATTTGCTCTATTGCTTCTAAAAGTAGAATGTTGACAGAAAGCTTCCTAAAACTATCTAGAAACTTCTTGAACTGAGCGTCCACTTTCTTGACCTTCACGCTATTAGGATATGGGACCGGGACAGTCTGTGCCCTTTGATGTGGCAGCACATATGGCGTCCTCTTCTGTGTATCCTCCTCAACAATGATGGGTTCTATTGCAACATCCTCTACCACATCCTCTATTGGTGATGTGGTTGGAATCGGAACCTCCTATGCGGCCCCACCTATGGTCTCTGACTGGGGTGTGCTTGGTTCCTCGGCCCTGGAGTTTAAAACCCACTTTCCACTCTGTAGCAAGATTGCCTTAGCCTGTTGGTTTCCTCCTGGAATGTTTATATTTCCGGGAAATCCTTGTTGCGTTGGCTTCTTCAAATTTGCTATTTCAGCTGCCATCTGCGCCAAAGATGTCTCTATCGTCCTCATCTGAGCCCCATGACTCTGTAAGGTCTGCCCAAACTGATTCATGAATTCTCCTTGTTGCTTGATCTGCTGACCAAAAGTGTTCATTAGTTCTTGATTCTGCTTTATTACTTGATTGAGCAACTCATTGCTCTTATCCTCTGGTGATGGTTGGGGTTTTGTGTCAAGGTCCTGCAAGAAATTATTTGGGTCCTTCCAAGAAAATTTCTTGTCTTTCCTCCATGAATAATCGTTGTTTCTATACCCCTTCTACTGGCGCATTAATTTTACTTGAGCCTCATCATCTGATTATGCGTCTTCTTTTGCAAGCAGTTTCTTTACTAGAAGGTCAATCTTCTCATTTAGCTCTTTGATGGCCTTTGACTCCCCCACAGCCCGAACATGCTCTACGGCGTCTCTGTCGCCCCAGGATTGCTTTTTGGCCATGTTCTTCAAAATTTCCCAACACCTCGTTCCTATGTTGTTTAAGAAGAAACATGAACCTGCGGAGTCTAAGTTACTTCTATCATGCTCGGAAAGAGCAAAATAGAAGATTTTTACCTGGTTCTCCTTGTCCAGCCCATGATGCGGGCACCTCCTTAGCATGATCTGAAACCGTTCCCAGGTCTCGGAGTAAGTCTCTCCTGCCTTCTGACTAAAATTATGAATTTTTCTGATCATATCATTTGTCTTCTCGGGCGGAAAGAATCTTTCAAAGAACACTTCCACCATGTGGTTCCATGATTCTACATACTCATCATCAAGATTATGCATCCATTCTCGTGCATTTCCCGCCAGAGAGCTGGGAAACAGCTTCAAGTATAACGTCTCCTGTGGAAACCTGTCTATCTTGATCATATCAAAGTTCTCCACGAACTGGCTTATATGAGTCACCAGATCTTCATTTTTAAGCATGTGAAATGCATTTTATTTGACCAAATTTATTAATGCAGGATCAATTTTATAAGTTGGAATATTGACTGCCTGCTTCTTTATTGGCCCCTTTGAAGCGGATGAGGAAGAAGCTTTTATTTTCTCCCATATTGTCTGTTCTTCTGCCATGGCTTCTGGTTCAGAATCTGAATCTATATCTTCCAGTTGGGGTTGAATGTTGTTCTCCTCGTCATCCGGTCCCAACAGTGGAACCTCTGGTGATTACTGCGTGTAATCTGTGCTACGCGTCCTCACCATGCATCAGTACCTGCAAGACGATAATGTCAGTTCAGTACCGTGCTAGACGATTACAAAATGTGAAAAATAAACTAAGAATTTCAAAAATGATTACAAAATAATAAAAATAAAAAGTGGCCTAGAATGGCCGCTTGCAGCACTCGTAGTGCCGACAATTGTCGTGTCCCCGACAATGGTGCCAAAAACTTGACACGATTTTAGCATGTGTAGAATGCAAGTGCACGCGTCAATGTAGTGCAGGCCCTTGTGAGGCCCGAGTCGAACTCAGGGACACTAAATTATCGGTAGACTACTACTAACTACTCGTAATCAGCTAAACCAATAAAAAGGTTACGATAGTTGTTGTGAAAAAGAGAAAATAAAATAAAACAAAGCAATCAATTAAATGTTTAGTTTAATAAATTCAAATGCAGATCTTTAGAATTGCAGTTTCACCGCAGGTTTTCATTGTATGAATTTCCATATAATAATCCAGGTTCATCTCTCAATCTGGATAGTGGCCTGTAGTCAGAATCGTCCATTGTCGTGGTACAATTCACTACCTATGTCTAGGTCAGTTCCACCGTCGTAGTAACCTATACCCTAAACTAGGTTCATTAAAAACGACCTCTGGGTTTCCACCATTAACCTTACATCACCTTGTTCAAGGGATTTGTTAATTAATGTGAATTTCGTCTCTATTCAACCGTTAATTCTTCTTTCAAAGTAATTAAAGGCATTGGATTATCATTATGGTGATCAAGCATAACAATATAATTGAGAAAATGAAATCATACCATGGATTTAAGAGATAAATTATGAATTACTATGATAAAAATGTCATACAATGCTTCCCCGGGCTACTCATGGTCCTAAAGATAAAGAGGATTAGCCCTGCATGTTCATCTCAGAGAAAAACATGGTTGAAGAAAGGGGAAACATGGATAAAAACGTGAATAAAAGATGAAACCCCTGAACGGAGAAGATCCAAGAATTCCTCAGCGTAGAATGTGCGATCTACAGCCTTTCGGCGGTGGAAAACGTCTTCTTCAGCTTCCAGAATGGTCGGGGCGTGCTTCTAGGCTCTGTTCTTCTCTCCATCCCTTCTCAGGATGTGTGCAGTGGCTAATGACGTGATAATCTGCTCTTGGCCGCCGTCATTAGGTATAATCACAGAGTTAGGTTGTAAAAAATATCACAATCGTTGGATTAGAGCCGATTTGACGGTGTTGATACCATCGACGCGGGTCGATGGTATCGACCCCACACGATATCGGCAAGCCCTCCTTTATTTTCGTCATTGTGCCTGATGCTGTCTCGATACCATCGACGCAGGTCAATGGTATCGACACCCTTAGGCGTCGGTTTTATCCCTTTTCCATCATTGAAGCTCCAAGCGTCGATAGTATCGACTATGGTGTCGATAGTATCGACTATATGCTCGCCAGCAACCTGATGGTACGTCGCTACCATAGACTTCCCTGTCGATGGTATCGACTTTGTGCTGCTCCTTGCAGATGGCTGCCTGTGGTTGTGTCGATAGTATCGACAGCTGTCGATGGTATCGACAGCTGTAGATATGTGTTTTTCCTAAAATTGCAAAACAAAACCACATAAGCTGAGATAAAACGTATTATTGTAATCATTTATGCTCAAAACAATAAAATAAGAAAGATTTGAAATTGAGAAGGATCATAGACTAAAGTAAGTGAATTATGCAATATTAACCACCAAAATGACCAATAAATGCATAAAACGCAAGTAAAACAAGTCTATAAATGTGACTCAAAATCATCGCATCACCCGGGAACCCTAGATAGGTTATGACCAGTGACATATTTGTTACCTAAGGTTGATGTTAAGTAAGATCATCCTTAGGGGTGGTTGTGTTCATGTTGTCATGAGAGATAGGGCATGGTGGATGCTCACAGTTTGGTAACTTTAATATGAGTTGATTGGCTTACCATCTACAACTTAATGCTTCATGTATTCATAATAATGAATGTCATTTCAAATCATATGCATCCTAAATCTTAATGGCATGATAATCATAACATGAGATCTAAAGATCTATGTTGGGTGATCAAGTTATCTCTCTTGATATGCATACTAACCATGCAGGTGTTATCAAATGTATTCATAACCAGGTAAGAGCTATGAGGTGTATGTATTTTGTATATCACTAAATAATGATACTCCTTGTGGATGGGATATCATGTACCACTAGTATGATGAGAATGATTTGGTGACCTGATAAAGGTTGAGTGCATGATTGAGGTGTTATTCTCTAATGATGTCATGAGGGATTGTTATCCCATGATGATGATGATGAAGGCCTTGAGAGTCAATGGCATTATGTGATGAGGGATTGAGATCCCATGGTAATATGATAATGGTAGTTATAGTGTGACACAATGCTATTTATGTTTTATAACCTGGTTGCCTCAACAATTCACTTAAAATATACTAATTAATTATAGTGGAACATTTCATGTAGTTTTTCCCTGGCCATAGTTCCATCATCGTCAGTAGCTGGTGATGGTGAAACAGGTTTATCCTGTGGGATTACCTGGGGCGCATATTGTTGAATATGTGGGGTTTCTCCTAGCCAAAAATAGGAGGATTAGAGTGCAACTACGGTTGTAGACTCAAGATGTGTATAAGAGCATGGTGAATAGGACCATGGATCAGTGTGATGGAGCATGAATGTGTTCATGGCTCAGGAGCACAATGAATAGTCTCGTGGCTCATGATATACTAGCATCATGACCTATACCAAGGCGGGCTAGAGGAAAGGGTAGCCTATGGGAGTTTACCCTGTTGATGAGGCCACATAAGCAAGAGACTGCAATCCTGCTTTGGTTATCATGCACTGACCACGAGGAGGTGAGGTAATGGAGTCTGGCTCTCCCATTGAACTTGTATGGAACCTATTTTGGGCTTTGTAGCCAAAGGTTGGATTTGAGCGATACGGCTCACTTCCTCAAGGCATAATAAATCGTAATCCAGCTGAATAGTATATATTGCTTAGGGCAAAACACGAAACATTGGTTGAGGCCTTCTTTGTATAGTTTCCCTAGTTATATCTTGCAGTTAATTATATGTTGCTCAGATGATATGATGAGTTCTTATATAGCTTATCTTATCAATCATGTTCCATAAGAAAATATTTGGTTATATGCCTCCATGATATCTTGGTAAGTTGTTAATAAAGTTAAGCTATGTTCAGTGTGCTACTTATATCATTTACCTACTTTATCTGAAGTTTTATAGTTAGGCAGGGAGTTATGTTTCTCACTGGGACTGTGTGTCTCATCCTACTGGTTTACAACCTTTTTAAGTGATTGTGCTAGATGTGGTGGTGGTCGTGAGGTTGTGGTCGAGTAACAAGAAGAATAGTAGGAGGCAAGAGATGGATATGCTATTGTTTTGGTTGTTTTGTGGTAGAGTCTTAGAGTCATCCCTGTACTCTCAGGTCCTTGGAGGTGTTTTGACGATGTTTCATGATGTATAGCTGATGTAGCTTGTTTATCCTGCTATTGTCCTGGTATGGCCTATTTTTTATATAAACATGTGGTGAACTCTTTGTGCCTATGTGATAGCTAGATCCTATGAACTGTGGACACATATCAAGGTTTATGTATGTTTTTATAACTTGTTTCCTTACAGGATAAGGATTTGGATTTAATAGTTCCTTTCTTATCTTTTTTCTGCAATCAGTTTTAATTAATCCATTTTTTTGGTAATATGATGCTTATGACGGTTCCGCACGTTTTCACATGGCATTTCGTTGTGTATGTGATATCGAGATATTACTATAAGTTTTGGTATCAGAGCTCTAGGTTTGCTAAGTCTATAGGGATCTCAGACTAGGCTTGTATCTGTTCTTGTGAGTTTTCCAAATTTTCTTGCAATAACCTTCTGCCCCCAGCAGAAGATAAAGCTTAAAGATGTCTGGAAATCATGAAGAACATGTTGCTGAGAGCAGTGGTGCTACATCTGTTGATTGATCATGAGTACAGGAACATGAAGATCAGGTGCCTGAGGTCCCCCAAATCGACCTGACCATTCTCAAAAATCCTATCTACCAGCACCTTATGGGATAGGTAATGGCTACGATGAATCTCATGGTGGAAATATTGTCAATGCCTCCTCCAAGATAACATGCTCCCCATGGTGAATCTTTGGGTATTGGGAAGACCTTTGAGTGGCTTCGACGAGTCAGATCTTTGTATTATGCTGGAATAGTTGATCCAGCGGATGCAAATCTGTGGCTAACAGGTCTTGAGAAGGCCTTCCGGATCCTCAACATCCCCAAAGCAGACAAAGTCAAGAACGTTGTCTACCTTTTGAAAGGTAGTGCTGGCCACTGGTGGGCCATCGAGGAGGAGAAGTGACCCAGTGAGGTGATAGGTTGGAACATCTTTCAGCGGGAGTTCGTGAGTTGATACTTCGCGAAGACCTATCTGGACGAGAAGATCAACCAGTTTGAGTGTCTGTGCCAAGGATGGATGAGCATCCCCGAGTATGAAGCCAAGTTTATGGACCTGCTAAGGTTTTTTCCTCACATGGCAGCCACAGATGATGAGAGGATCAGACATTTTGAGAAAGGTTTGACTGTTGAGCTGACGACACATGTTGCTACTTTAGAAAACTGATAGCGGTTTGCGACACTTGTGGAGTCTGTCTGAATGAACGAATGGTCAGTCAAGGAGAAGAGAGAAACCATGTCCAAGAAAAATCATGCTCAGTTCCAGAGGCAGAGCTTTGATGGCTTCAAGAAGCCAAGGTTTTCAGCACGATCTGCAATGTAGAGTTCTAGTGCACCGTCATAATGGTCTCTGAGTAAAGGGAGACGGTGTGGATTTTCTCCATCTAGAGCCCATAGTACAACTTTAGTGGCAGTGACAGGGTCATCTAGGCCATAGTTTGAAGACAGGTCATCCTATCTTTGTGGACAGATCGGACATTTAAAATCAAATTGCCCAATGAGAGATGTCGAAGTGACATAGTATCTGAGGTAGAATCAATAGGGGCCAGATAGATAGTAGTTTAGTGGCGCCAGAGGGTGAGGACATGGTCAAGCATCACAAGCAGGATCATTTTCTCAAGGAAGCAAAGGACGTGGACTACAAGCAATGGCTCGATTCTATGTTAGGAGTCAGCCGGAGGCGATAGTCAACCCACGATTGGTGACAGGTCAGATGGAGTTATTACATTCTGATTTGTCTTCTTCTTTCTCTATATCTATTCTGGTTGACTCGGGTGCTACACACTATTTTATCACACGTAGTATGCTTGATAGTTGCCTTTTACCTATTAGTTGTAATAAAGATAGCTTGTTGTTAGAAACCCCTCTTGTTGGTCCCGCGTTGCTTCAAGAAGTGTGTCCATTTTGTGTTCTATCCTTTTCAGGACACAACCTACAAGTGGATCTTATACCACTTGATATGCATGGATTCGATGTAATCCTTGGGATGGATACCCTAGAGAGGTACAAGGTTGTGCTGGACTATGGTTCCAAGCAAGCGGTGTTTGCTGACGATGGTGAGACGTGGATCTTCCAAAGAGATAGGAAGATTCTTCTGACATGTCTGGTGTCAACAATTGTGGCAGAGAAGTTGCTACAGCAAGGATGTAAGGCATTCTTAGCTCATGTTGTGGATACCAAAGCAAAGGGTCCTAACCTTGAGGAGTGCCTATTGTCCGAGAGTATGCAGATGTATTTCCCGATGAGTTTCCCAGTGTTCCCCCACCTTAAGAGATTGACTTTGAGATCTAACTAGTGCCAGGAACACAACCAGCTGCTCAGACACCAAATAGGATGGCTCTAGCTGAGGTGGCAGAGCTAAAGAAGTAGGTACATGAGTTGTTGGATAAAGGTTTCATCAGACCGAGCACATCACT
Source organism: Alisma plantago-aquatica (assembly GCA_963693085.1). Taxonomy (NCBI): domain Eukaryota; kingdom Viridiplantae; phylum Streptophyta; class Magnoliopsida; order Alismatales; family Alismataceae; genus Alisma; species Alisma plantago-aquatica. The sequence continues at coordinate 498,834,633 of OY856413.1, read as the reverse complement.
ATGGGGTGCTCCAGTTCTATTCATAAATATGAAGGATGGATCAATGCATCTATGCATAGATTACTGACAATTGAATAAAGTTATGATCAAGAAAAAGTACCCTTTGCTGAGGATAGATGATTTGTTTGATCATTTGTGTGGTGCTACATTGTTCTCAAAGACCGATCTATGGTCTGGATATCATCAGTTGAGGATCAAGGATGAGGACATACCAAAGTCAGATTTTAGGATGAGGTATGGTCACTTTGAGTTTGTGGTTATGCCGTTCGGGCTAACCAATGCGCCTGCTGCTTTTATGGACATGATGAATAGAGTGTTATGTCCGTTTCTAGACCAGTTTGTTGTGGTCTTCATACCTGACATCTTGATCTGTAGTCGATATAGTCAACAACATGAACAACATCTTCGATAAGCATTGACTCTCCTTCGCCAGCATCAGTTGTATGCCAAATTCAGTAAGTGTGAGTTATGGTTGAAGGAAGTAACTTTCTTGGCTCATGTGATATCTGTAGAAGGAGTTAGAGTGGATCCCAAGAAGGTGGAGTCAGTTGTAGAGTGGGAGCAACTGAAAACGCCAACTGACGTTCGTAGTTTTCTGGGTTTTGCAGGATACTACCGGAGGTTCTTAAAGGACTTCAGTGTGACCGCGTTGCCATTGATGAAGTTGACCAAGAAGGATGTACCTTTTGTTTGGGGTGATCGTTGTCAACGAGCCTTTCACAGCTTGAAGGAGAAGCTGACTAGCGCTCCAGTATTGGTGTTTCTAGAGCCTGGGAAGGGCTATGTCGTTTTCTGCGATGCTTCCAAGAAAGGCTTAGGTTGTATGCTGATGCAGGAAGATCATGTAGTTTTTTTCGCTTCATGACAACTTAAGAAACATGAGGAGATCTATCTGACACATGATTTGGAGCTGGCAGTGGTGGTCCATGAATTAAAGATATGGAGACACTATCTTTATGGGGAAGTGTGTCAGATCTTTACAGATCATAAGAACCTGAAGTATATCTTCTCACAGAGTGAGATGAACATGCGACAGTGTCACTGGATGGAGCTGATCAGTGATTATGACTGCACCATCGAGTATCATATTGGTAAGGCAAATGTGGTAGATGATGCGCTTAGCAGAAAGTCTTCTTCTCTTCCTACGAAGAAGGCACAATTAAGTTCTTTGATATGCCATAGACGGGATATGTTTGTCTCTTTGTGGCAGATGAATGTATAGTTGGAAGTATCTTTGTTGGCATGAATGTTTGCATAGATGCAAGTGAAAGCTACGTTGAGGTAGTAGATCAAAGAAGTGCAATAGGCATATGCTATAGTCCAGTTGATCATATCAGAGTTCGGAAGTAAGAAGCGTGATGATTTCCATGAGTTCGAGGATAAACTAGTTTGTTATCATGACAGGATGATGGTTCCCAATGTTGATGATTTGAGGAAGCTAGTACTCGAGGAAGCACACACATTGATGTATTCTATGCATCCATGTGTCACGAAGATGTATCATAATCTAAAGGACCTTTATTGGTGGCCTGGCTTGAAGAGAGATGTGGATGAGTTTATGTCTAGGTGTGTGGTATGTCAACAGGTTAAGGTTGAGCATCAGAAGCCGATAGGTACGTTGCAACCCATGCCGATAGAGTAGTGGAAATGGGATCATATAACCATGGATTTCATAGTTGGTTTGCCAAGGACAACTAGGAATCATGAATCCATTTGGGTGATAGTGGACAGGTTGACAAAGTCTGCCCATTTCATTCCAGTAAAGACAACGTACACAACAGAGAAGCTTTCACAGGTGTATGTGGAGGAGATAGTGCATTTGCACGGTGTGCCAGTAATGATAGTCTCTGACAGAGGTCCCCAGTTCACGAGTCATTTTTAGGAATAGTTGCACAAAGCGTTGGGAACGTAGTTGAAGTTCAGTACGATTTTCCACCCACAAACAGATGGACAGTCTGAAAGGACTATTCAGACTTTGGAAGATCTTCTCCGAGCTTGTGTTTTGCAGTTCCTAGGTAGTTGGGACGTGCATCTCAGTTTGATAGAGTTTGCCTACAACAATAGTTACCAACAGAGTATCGACATGGCACCTTATGAGGTTTTGTATGGCAAGAAATGCAGATCTCCTTTATGTTAGTATGAGTCTGGCGAGTATTAGCTTTTGGGTCCTGAGTTAGTGCAGCAGGCAATAGAGAAGATCAAAGTGATACAGCAACAATTGAAAGCAACACATGATAGACAAAAGTCATATGTAGATAATCGTTGATGACCTCTAGAGTTCCAGGTGGGAGACAAGGTGTATCTCAAGGTCTTACCATGGAAAGGCATGCTGAGGTTTGGCTGGAAAGGCAAGTTGGCACCCAGGTATATGGGGCCATATCTGGTAATAGCACGTGTTGGCAAGGTAGCTTACAAGTTAGAACTACCTCCAGAGTTGCACATGTTACATCCGGTGTTCCATGTCAGTATGCTAAAGAAAAGTCATCCAGGCACAGAGATAGTGATATAGCCAGTTGAGGTTGAGCTGGATGAAGATGTGACCTATGAAGAAGGTCCAGTAATGATCATTGACAGAAGAGTAAAGAAGTTGAAAAGGAAGGACTTGGTTCTTGTGAAGGTTCTTTGGCATCATCGTGGCATTGAGGAAGCCACGTGGGAGATCGAGGAAGAGATGAGGAGGAAGTATCCCTCACTTTTCTTTTCGGATTTTGGGGGCAAAATCCTTTTGTAGAGGTTTATGGCTTGTAAGGACCCTGACATCAGTTTTGGGCTTACCCTATTTGCTTTGCCTAAACCTTATGTTGAGATGCTTGCTAATCACCTGAGTTGTGATTAGGGTTTGTTTGTGCTTTGTTGAGAGGTTGAGGTGCAACTTGCAAATTACCCAAGTTCTAGGGTTGGTGTGCAAGTTTGTCACCTTGAGAGATGTCTTTCTCTCTCTTTGCATCCTCTAGGGTTGAGACAATGGGCTGGTCTCTTTTCTTGAGTAGCTTTGGGCTTTGTTGAGCCTTGTTTGAGTTGTGTTGAGCCTTGTTGGAGATTTTATCGGGTTGGACCTTGGTGTATCGGCCAGGAGTGTTGGGTGTATCGGGCAAGGGGCTGTGTCGGCCATGGTGTGTCGGGTTGCCATGTTGGGCGACACACACCCTCTTGACCTAGCCTCATTTATGTCACCATCTTTGGACAAGTGGGTGTTGCTTTGCTAAGTGAGTGGCAACTCATGGGCATGGATTTTTGGTGTGATAACATGTGGCACACTCCTTAGACAAGTGTGTTAGGGGTGGGTGCCACCTTTCCTTGCTTTCCCCCTTCACCCCTTAGTATATAAACGATCTCCCCTTGCTTGCTAGGTCTCTTTGGTTCCTTTAGTTTCTTCCCTTCCGTTGGTGGACGAGCTAGGAGTATAGTGGAGCAAGTGGTGGCCTATGTGGCTGGTGTCTTGGGCGACACACCTTGCTAGCTTATCCCTTTCCTTCTCTTGTGATAGTTATCTCTCCCTTTCCTTGGCATCTTCTTCTTCTTCTTCTTCCTTCTCTTCGGCCATGGTGGTTACAAGGTGTTCTCCTTTGTGTTGGCCGAAGGTGGTTCCTTGGAGCTTGGAGCTTGGAGCTTGGTTCTAGAAGCTTGGAGATTTTGAGTTGAGGCGGGTTACATAACTCCTAACCCTAGCTATACTACTTCTTTTTCATGTTGCATGCTATAAGTGCTATCTTGATCGGCCATGTCATCTTTTAGTTATGTTTCTTGCTTTAATGGTTATAAGGTTGCTTTAGATGTACCCTAGACTTTGAAGAGATGGTTATCTTGGGTTTCCTTGGGTTGGCCGAACCATGGATGTGGAGTTCCTTGGGCAAAACCCCTATCTCACATAGTTGTTGAGAGGTGAGCTTAGGGTCTCCTATTCTAATGGTGAGTGCAGCTTTGGGTTGGTTGGTCGATATGGTGATGGACCTCCTTGTTACCTGATAGATGATGGAAGTTGTGCAACACCCCTCTCTCACTTAGTTGTCTTGAGAGGTGAGCCAACTCTCTTAAACTCTTAGGGCTTCTTGGTGGCAGTCTTGAGGTTGAAGATGACCTACCCGTCATGGTCTTTGAACCCTTGCACGATACCCCTTTGGTGTGTTCTACCCGATATGAACCTCTACCCAAGATGATGTTGTTGGGTGATATGCCTTTGACCGATATGGAACTTTGCCTTGGAGGTATCTGCTGGGCATTATGCTTTTGACCAATAGAATGCTTGGTAAACATCCCTTCTTGGTGCCTTAACCGATAGAGGGTCCCAAACCCTAGCTTGAACGATAGGCTACCTTCGGCGCCATGGTGTCGTTTGATGGATGGCAGTAGTGTGCCTTGGGCGGTATGCAAGTTTCCTTGGGCACCATGTTATGCTAGCCAAGGGGTTTCTTGTTGGGCGGTAGGGTTTTGACCTTGGGTGTTATGGATATGGGCGACACGGTCTTGATCGTTGCCCGGTATGGAAACCCTAACCCTAGCATGGGCGATAGGGTGTCTTGGCCGATAGGGTGAAGGTGCTTCCCAATACATTTTTTTACATGGATGCCCGATATCCTGTTGGTTCATGGTTGCACAACACACTCTGCACTTGGACGTACGACACACCTTTGGTTCTAGTCTGGATGATACCCTCCTTTTGCATGGGTGCATGTTATGCTTGTGGCCGATATGTGTAGCTTGGCACCCTAGGTTTTGTGGTGCCTGATACCCCTTTGGGTGAGGGATATGACTCTATCCGATATCATTTGGGTGAGGGATAATGCTACCCACCACACATTTAGTGAGGGTAGGCCACACCTTTGGTGAGGGATGTGCCTAGCCCGGGAACCCTAGATAGGTTGTGACTAGTGACATGTTTGTTACCTAAGGTTGATGTTATGTAAGATCATCCTTAGGGGTGGTTGTGCTCATGATGTCATGGGAGATAGGGCATGGTGGATGCTCACGGTTTGGTAATTTTAATATGAGTTGATTGGCTTACCATCTACAACTTTATGCTTCATGTGTTCATAATAATGAATGTTGTTTCAAATCATATGCATCCTAAATCTTAATGGCATGATAATCATAACATGTTCTCTAAAAATCTATATTGGGTGATCCAATTATCTCTCTTGATATGCATACTAACCATGCAGGTGTTATCAAATGAATTCATAGCCAGGTAAGAGCTATGAGGTGTATGTGTTTTGTATGACATTGAATAATGATACTCCTTGTTGATGGGATAACATGTATCACCAATATGATGAGAAAGATCTGGTGACCTAATAAAGGTTGAGTGCCTGATTGTGGTGTTATTCTCTAATGATGACATGATGGATTGTTATCCCATGATGATGATAATGATGAAGGTCTTGAGAGGCAGTGGCATTATGTGATGAGGGGTTGAGATCCCATGGTAATATGATAATGGCAATTATAGTGTGACACAATGTTGTTTATGTTTTATAACATGGTTGCCTCAACAATTCACTTAAAATAAACTAATTAATTATAGTGGAACATTTCATGTAGTTTTGCCCTGGCCATAGATCCATCATCGTCAGTAGCTGGTGATGGTGAAATAGGTTTATCTTGTGGGATTAGCTGTTGCTCATATTGTTGAATATGTGGGGTTTCTCCAAGACGAAAAAAGGAGGATTAGAGTGCAACTATGGTTGTGGACTCAAGATGTGTATAAGAGCATTGGGAACAGGCCCATGGCTTAGTGTGATGGAGCATGAATGTGTTCATGGCTCAGGAGCACGGTGAATAGGCATGTGGCTCATGATATACTAGCGTCGTGACCTGTACTAAGGCGGGCTAGAGGAAAGGGTAGCCTGCGGGAGCTAACCCTGTGGCTGAGGCCACTTAAGCAAGAGATTGCGGTCCTACTTTGGTTATCATGCACTGACCATGAGGAGGTGAGGTCCTGGAGTCCGACTCTCCCATTGACCTTGTATGGTACTATTTTTGGGCTTCGTAGCCGAATGTTGGATTTGAGTGGTACGGCTCACTTCCTCACGACATAATAAATCATAATCCAGCCAAATAGTATATACTACTTAGGGCAAAACACGGAACATTGTTTGAGACCTTGTTGGTATAGTTTCCATAGTTATATCTTGTAGTTAATTATATGTTCCTCAGATGATATGATGAGTTATTATATAGCTTATCTTGTCAATCATGTTCCATAAGAAAATATCTGGTTATATGCCTCCGAGATATCTTGGTAAGTTGTTAATAAAGTTAAGCTCTGTTCAGTATGCTGCTTATATTAGTTACCTACTTTATTTGAAGTTTTATAGTTCGGTGGAAAGTTATGTTTCTCGCTGGGTCTGTGTGTCTCACCCTGCTAGTTTACGACCTTTTTAGGTGATCATGCTAGATGTGGTGGTGGTCGTGAGGTTGCATCTGAGCAGCAAGAAGAACAATAGGAGGCAAGAGATGGATATGCTGCTGTTTTGGTTGTTTTTTGGTAGTCTCTTAGAGTCATCCATGTACTCTCAGGTCCTTGGAGGTGTTTTGACAACGTTTCATGATGTATAGCTGATGTAGCTTGTTTATCTTGTTGTTGGCCTGGTATGGCCTGTTTTGTATATAAACAGTTGGTGAACTCTTTGTGCATATGTGATAGATGGATCCTATGAACTGTGGACATGTATCAAGGTTTATGTATGTTTTTATAACATGTTTCCTTGCAGGATAAGGATCTGGATGTAATAGTTCCTTTCTTATCTGCTTTCTGCAATCGGTTTTAATTAATCTGTGTTTTTGGTAATATGGTGCTTATGACGGTTCCACACGTTTTCACGTGACATTTCATTGTCTGTGTGATAGCGGGATGTCACAATGGCTATAATGAATGAATAAGAACAAAGAAGTTCATTAGAGGACTCAAGCCCAACATAAGATTTGCCCAATCAGGAAGATGTCACATGACCCTTCAACATGCTATGGATGCAACCCTAGAGCTAGAAGACCACCCTGGAAGATCCTACAAGAAGGAAGCCCCTCAGAAGAACAACCAGTATCAACATCAACCTCCAACAACCATAAGAGGAAGGCATTTGAGCCTAATGCAAGAGTTTGAGAAGCCCTTGTGGCAAACATGCAGAATAACCATGCAGGTCCATGAAGATATGGTGTAGAAGAATGCTTCTACTGTGGAGATATTGAATACCTCCAGTCGAGCTACCCAAACCAGTTGAAGAATGATGCATTCCTAAATCAAAGTCCACCCCAAAATTAGAATAGGAACCAGGACGCTCCACCTAAGAGGAAAGCTAGGATTTTCACCATGGACATAGCAGATGATGATCAAGGTAACCTTTAATTCATATATTGCAAGTCTAAATGTTGAATATATGCCTTTTTGAAAAGCCAAGAAACATAAGAATGGATAAGTGAAACCCTACGATAGTAAGTAGTCTAAGAAATTTTTGACAAAAAATGTAATTAAGGTGAGTAAAATTTTACATCCCAAATTTTAAAATAAATAAGTTAAGTGTCTTAATTGCAAAATTTCAACTATAAAATTTCAAAAAAGTTAGTCTTTAATGCAAGCTAGACCAAATATTGAACTCTTCATATGAAACTCAATGCAAGAAGGAAATAAAATATGATTCCTTTAATTTCATTATGATTAAATGAGATCAAGGATAAATAGCATGATTCTCTCTCTTTTCTCTCTCCTATGATAATCCTTCTTTTTTACACAAAAATTACGAATATATGAGAACTTCATATCTCGAAATCTTACTCAGAATATAACTCACTAAGGATAGGATAATTCATGTACATTGAGATAATGGAATACAATTATTTGATGGACATAAGGTAAACAAAAGCTAAATGTAAACAAAAGGGAAGATTTCAGAATTCTAGTTTAAATTCAAAGTTATTAGGACTTCATTTGATCTCCTAACATGAATAGAGAAGATTTTATATAAGTTTCTACTTACATATCATGGTTTTAAATAATTATCCTAAGTTCCTAATTTATTTGTACTTCCGCGCATTTGATTTTCCTAATTCTCACCTATAGTTTCTGCGTCATGCGGCCTAGATGCAAACTACTCCTTTTTGAGCCCTTGGATGGAGATCCTTTTGATCTCAGGTTATCTCCTACCTTGAGTAGGAGTCCCATCTGAAGGAAAATAGTACAAAACCTCTACTCTCTTCCCAGTCACTTTCTTTGATTCCCATCTCCCCTCTCTCTCTTCACTTTCTTTCTCTCCTCCTTATCTCGAATCTAGGGACCCCTCATTTTTGGGGACTTCATGCCCTAACTAAGAAATTCCCCATAGGGGATGGACTCCCCTTGCCACTAGGAATCACCACTGACACATCCATGCCTCCAATCCTATCTAATGGGAAAAAACCACCTACAGATCAAATGCATCTCTCCACCATCTTCAATTTCAAGTCCAATACTTTAAGCCACTCCTAGTCTACTTGATTTACAGTTCACATGACATTGGCTTTAAACTAGTCGATGATGGATCCTCTTGATCAATTGTAATACGGGTAAGAATATATAAACTCCCTCTATGCTTTTCCTTTTTCTTGTTTACCCTTTGGTCATCCGTGTCTTTGTACCCTATAGACCTTATTTAGATCCTCATCGATGATTCAACATCTTGGTCTGTCTGTGCTTCTCCAACAATGCAAGATTTCCGGTTGGCTTCTCTCGTCATTAAATATCCTTTTCTAATCCCTGGGCTACAGTTTTATGCTATAAATTTATGGGTTTAGACACTAAACATTTTCCTCTATTTTCCTTTGTTTTCTCAAGTGGTTTTCAGGATATAGAGGTCTTGACCCCTCTATTGTTATCTGTTCATCTTTTCTTAACTTGAAGATCAATCTCCAATCATCAGCCTACTTCTGTTTTGCCTAAAGAGGCCACACACAGTTCAAGATTTGATATCTAGACTGTTTCTTGAAGCCAGGGTGTTCTAGGGAAAAACAAACTAGGACATGATATGTTTCGGATACCCCCAACATGTTAATCAATGGATTCTCTAGACTTTTATCACATTGTATCCCACTATGATAGTGTTTTGTGGTTTCAGCGGCCTGGACTACCTTTTTGTGCCTGATTGGTCCATCTCATCGAAGGGTGCAATGATTGTTAATATAGGTTTTCAACCAACATGGATTTTTTATGTTTTCTAATTGGTTAACAGTTCAAAAATTCACTGCAGATCAAAAATTTATCAAAAAATTATGGAAAATAGCCATTGAAAAGGATTTTAAAAGAGCAACCTAATTTTCTGTATTTTAAACCCTAATTCCATTGTCTCAACCATGTTTCCTTACAAGACTCAAATTAGAATTTTTATGTTATTTAAGGAGATAATTAATATAAATAATGTAATTTTAAGAAATTAGGATTTGACCAAGATCAATGGGACTAAATTTGGCTTTTCTTTTCTCCAAGTATGTGGTTAATGCCACTATGCATATGTACATTGGTTGAATTGAATGCTATGTATGATTTATGAATTATGCTTCCAATTTCAAGTTCGATGTTCTAATCATGTTCATATACAAACATCTTGATGATTTCTATATTCTATGTCTTATGGTATCATGATCAATAAGATTAGGGATGATGATTAATGGATTTAAACTTTGATTTTCAAGTGGGAGAAATCACATCATAATAAATATTTAATGTTCAATATAATGATAATGTTCTTATTAGGAATTATTTTAGAAGCATATGATTATGTTTTATATTCTATCACAATCATGGACCTCAAGGGATCGTTATGGGCTTCCATGCAAATTATGGGCTTTTATAATCAATAATGGACCTCAAGGGATCACTATTGGATTTTTAGCCAAATCATGGGCATTCATATCAATTATGATGGGAAAATTATAAAGAGTGCATATTTTACTAATTAAATTGTTATTATTTCAAGAATTGGTTTCAACAATGCTTAATTCAAATACATGTCAAGATTTTCTCTTAAGTCAATTATATCTATTTTCATTCCTTATAATGTGTATAATGTCACTTACTGATGTATGTATTTATTTCCACATGCTCGTGGGTCAAGATGACCCTAGATCAAGAAGCAAAGGAGAACTGAAACAAGCCCTTAAGCATAGCTAACATCAAAGGAGACTTTATCTTGGTGGTCTGCCATCTACCACTTAATTGATTACCTAGTCTTTTTATCATTTCATGCTTTAGATTCACTTAGATTATATGGATTAGGTGTGAGATCAAGATGAGTCAGTTTATGTTTTCCCTTTCAAGAACAATGTATGAATCTATTTTCAAATTAATGTATGATGTTTTATTTATCTTTTTGTTATGATTATTATGTATGTCACGCTCCTCCATGACTGAGTGACCCATGTTATGGACAACATGGATATTGATTTCATTGTCATATATGTGCTTAGATGGGTGTTACAATCCAACAAAATAACATTTACCCTATTTGGGTCCAACATTTTCAAAAAAGAAATTCTCACATAAGCTTCACATCTCTAAATCTACATAAAAGACATGTTGAAATGTTTCTCACACAATATATGATATGGTATTTTTTCAACCGATTTTGATGGTACATTATTTAGCATAAATATCATTGTTTCTATAATTTTCCCAGAAAGAAGCTGGAAGACAAGAAAAACTCATGATTGACCACACTATATATATTAATGTATGGTTCCATCTTTCTAATATGCCACTATGATATGGTGTTCCAGGTGGAGTCTATTGTGATACGATACCACTATCTCATAGAAGGTCCTTAAACTCCTGGCTTAGGTACTCTCCCCCACAATCAAAACAAAGTGCTTCAATACTTTTACCAAGTCAGTTATGTACTTCGTTCATGAAATCCTTGAACTTTTAAAGGGCTTTTGACTTATCTTTCATCAAGTACACATAGATAAACCTACTGAGATAATTGGTGAAGGTAATGAAGTATCAGTAATCACCTCTAGAATTTGTTCTAAAAGCTCGACTTACATCAGTATGTATGAGTCACAACAGTTCACTCGCTCTCCCACTATTACCAGTGCAAGGAGCTTTTGTCAAATTGGCCAACAAACAAGATTTACATTTCTCTATTGATTCAAGGTCAAAAGAGTTTAGATAACCATCATCATGAAGTCTAGAAATGTGTTTCTCATTGATGTGCCCTAACAAAAATGCCAAAAGTATGTTTTGTTTGAGTACTAGAGTTTAAATCCATTAGTATTTAAGTAATAAAAATTTGTCTCTGGATCTAGAAAATAAATACCATAAGACATAGGGGCACTACCACTGAAGACCTAATCTTTACTAATAGTGCATTGACCATTGTTTATATAATTTTCAGACCCATTCTTGTCGATACAAGATAGAAAAATGAAATTTCTATTAATGTAAGGTGCAAAACCATAGTTCTCTAACTCTATTATAAGCCCATTGGATAGAGATAAATGGGAGTTTCCAACTATGATGTCATCAACTCTTGCTCCATTTGTAAAGTATAGTTCAACCATGCCCTTTCTTAAAGGCTTACTTCTTTATAGATCTTGCATATTGGAATATATGTCATATCCACATCCAGTATCTAGTACCAAAGATGAAGAAATCTACATATTTATCTCCATAATATTAAAACCTGACGTGGATATCTCTATAACCTCCTTCATCTTACTCACTTCCTCCACATAGAGAGAGGAATTCCTTTTCCAATGCCCAAGCTAGTGACAATGGTGACAATTTCCTCCTTTGGTCGCCCCTCCCTTTGTTGGATTGTAGAATAATTGGGTTTTCGACCAGCTTTAGAACTTTTCTTATCTTTGCCTTTTCCCTTGGACTTCCCCTTTCCTTTGTTGATCATCTTCATAGATTTGGGTTTATCCTTCTTAATTTGTGCTTCAATAGTTCTCAACATGCCAAATAATTCTCATAATCGCTTGTTAAAAATTGTTTATGTTATAGTTCATGACAATGTGGATGCATAATTCCATAAGTGATTGTAGAATCTCATATGTGGCCAACTCTTGAGCCATAGGAAATCCCAATCTAACAAGGTTCTCCACATACTCAATCAACTTGAGCACATAGGGACCTACTAGATATCCTTTTGTAATATTGCACTTGAAAAACACCTTAGAGACATCATATCTCTCGTCTTTCCTGATCTTAATACATGTTCTTAAGATGTATTACTGTTATAACCTCAAGTTTGTGCTTGTATGATTAAAATTTAATTTTTCAAATAAAAGGTGTTGAATGGAAAATTATATGGTTTGTTTTAAAAGAATGGATTATTTTAAATTTTTTCCTTTGGATGTATGATTTCATGGTTCATACTAATTAGATAAAATCCAATAATGATAAAAGGGAGAGGAACTAAATGAAATCCCATAATAAAGGAAATAAAGGAATTGTATGCATATGGGAGAATTCTCTAGAAAGTGACAATGATGGCCACTATAGATTGGTGTTAAGTTCCACAATGTATTTAATAAGATAATTAATTAAAAAGAAGAAAATACAATATAAAAGAAAGAGAAAATATGTGTTATAATGAATACTACATGCCTTAAGAGTGTATGAGTTGCATATGAAGAAAATTCTCTTTTTTGTTTTGAATATAGATTCCGAACTTGGCACACAATAAATATAAGTCAATAGAGAGTTCCCCTTAAAATTTGGAAGCAAACGTAGTAAAGAATTGAGAGATATTTATTTTCTTAGAAATCCTGAAGTGACTTGATTATCAACATATATCCATAAATGTCATGATTTGATTATACCAATTTCTTGGATTTTTCTTTAGCTCGCGCAATGACCATTGTTAGATAATTGGATCAATGGTGGTTGTGTTGTCACCTACCATGAGTAGGAAAAGGAAAAGAAGAACAATGGGTAGATAATTTTGGGATTGATTCTCCATTTGCATAATTTATGTGAAAATCTAAAAATAAGCTCGATGAATGCACGACAACAAATTGCAAGAACACATCGTAACTTTCTTAGGATTTATAGGGCTCTAGGAGAATCACCCAAACTGCCATCGAGGAATATCTAACCCAGGGAAATCCCAGACCTATAAAAGGGGTCATAGACCTCTATACGAAGACGTATCTTGTCTCAAAACCTTCGGTCATAGCCTAGGATCTCCCTTGTGCACCCAATTTCTCTTTCTACCTTGTTCTTCACCCATGACCATACCATCTTCTAAATAGAGGTGGTAAGACATGGACACGCCGTCCCAGAGCACTGGGTGGGCAATTAGGGTCGTCAACCAACTCATCCAGGTCCTTCAAAGGTGACCACAACCTCTTCGATGACTGAGGAGGCCACAACCCCAGAGCCAAATACTCAGATGACTCACATAAGGCCTGCAACTCACAAAGAGAGGTTGAAGATGACATGGATGGATTTTACCTTCTTACCCCTCAACTCCCTTCAGGACATGTATGGCTTTACGGTCTTTTTCCATTTTGTTTCTCGCTTAGTCAGCTTGTCAGCCAAGAATCAGACTATTGACTTGGCGAGAGTGAATATGCCAGCCCAACCAAGTTTGCAGGAAGGGCCCCAGGGCTCTCTACTTAGGTAGTAGGCCCTGATTGGTTCAAAAATGATTTATTTACAGAAATCATAAATATATATAGGATTATCCAATGGAAACATCTTATATATGTTTTTTTCTATGAAAAAACCATAGAATCCAATAAAAATAGAATTGTGACATGAATCTTCTGGTAACTCAAATTTTTTTTAAAGATGCTATCTTTAATGGTTTTAATTGATTTAAAATCCTAAGTTTTGATGATATATATATCTAATGTTGTTCCATGATTATCTTGATTAAAGTTTAACCTGTTGACACAAAATGGATGGATTGGATCTAAAAAGATTTTATTTTGGCATAATTTGCATAATTAGGGTTTCATGATTATAAAAGTACATTAATGGACTTAAAAATTGTATTTTGATATTTGATAAGTTTAATGGTTCTAATGGTGGAAATTGATCTAGAAGACATGAAGATGATTTTCTAAACTAATTGTGGATGTAATTGGATATTTTGAGTAATTAGGGTTTCTATAAGTAAGAAGAATGTTTTTAGGGTTTTGTTGACCTATGAAGGGTAAAAATGGAAAGTAAAGTTTAGAAATCCTAAGTAAACCCTATTAAGGCTTAGAAATGCTAGAATGGAGTCCAAAGTCATTAAAAGATGTTTAGATACAATCATGATAATTAGTTGTGGTAGATATTATTAATTATTTTTTATTATTTTCACAACCATAAGATCATGTTTGGGATAATGGCTCTAACTTCTTGTCCTTCCTTAATTGAGGGTTGTCGAGGAGTGAGGCCATTACAATTATTGTCTCAATAACGTCCATGTTATCTTTATGGAAACATGGCAACAAAGATGGCAGTGGAAACAAAATTTTCTTTCTGTATTCCCCATAAAATAGAAAATATTGTTAGCAACTATGGATTATGAAGAAGGGTTGCAAGGCATATACCTAGTCCTAGAGAAAGTCCAGGTACTACCCTTATAGTGTTGTGCTTCTTTTGCAACTTGCACATGGACAATGTTGGGGTGGAACCACCACAGATGGTGGTGGATGTTATCCTCCTAGCATGTTATGACAGTGTCCGCTACTCTATGTACTCACACGGACCACAGAGAACTCCTTGTTGTGATCTAAAGCCAATGGGAAGGAGTTGTCCCTTCGAACATGAATGTGTTGGTGTTGAATCACTCTCATTTATTGTCTCTCTCTTTGGAAAGTAAGACTTGTTTGGGCTTTCTTGTTCCCACAACTATGAGTGGACAATAATTGTCAAATCTTGTTGTATGTCTCTGAAAGTCGAGATTTCCTTGCTTTATATAGAATGGCCAGGGTTAGGGTTTTAGTTCTTTTGGGATTCAAAGAGATGAAATTTCATGAATTTTCTAGAAGAGACAAAGGAAAAAATGATCGATTCACCAGTGAATCAGAATTGGTTCACATGTGAAATGATCCATTCAACACTTGAAAGGTTCGTTCACTATGTTTCTTATGTTGGCTTTTAATTTTTTATTAGTGCATAACATGACACCAACATCAATCATTGATCCGGTCTCACTAATCCTCCAACTGATTAGTTCACAACTTGATCCAATCAGCTCAAGTCACGAAACTATTGTTACCCCAATCCTAATCCCACTACCTAAATAGTGGTAAAGGGATTGATGTGCTTGTCTCTGAGTGGACCAAATGGACCACACACACTAGCATATACAATAAGAAATAATAACTCATAAACATGAGATATAAAGAACAAACTAACCCAAAAAGGAGATCCTACCAATTTATCCTTGTCATCAGGGTATATCGAGTGTGGAAGTGATCTAGTCAATGTTCCATTTGTTTTGCCTAAAACTAAGAAAATTGAGACACAGTCATGCTATTGCACGGTACACTATCATAATTAAGTAAAAAAATGTATAGAAGAATAGTACACTTGGCAAGAGTTATATTCAAGAAGTATAACAAGAGATTTCCAAAACCAAATTTA
The DNA here is from genome assembly GCA_963693085.1 of Alisma plantago-aquatica. NCBI lineage: Eukaryota > Viridiplantae > Streptophyta > Magnoliopsida > Alismatales > Alismataceae > Alisma > Alisma plantago-aquatica. Next base: position 498,819,080 of record OY856413.1, on the reverse strand, counting down.
TTCGACAAGATGTTTGTTTCAAATAGTTCAAGTTTTATTATGACTTGCCATTATGCAGATTCAAGAAGCATGCTTATATATTTTGTGCGGATCTATCTCCCCAACGTAATGGAGGAGATAACCAGTCTCCTTCTTTCCATATGAGATAGTATGTCAATGTACAAGTTCCACCCTCTGAATGAGGAGGTTGTTTGCACTCAATATCAACATCATCATCATCAATATACAGGTAGTCATAATGGTTAATAGCATTTATGTTTTTATGTTTTTCTCAAGATATAATATAGGAAATTTGGAAGACCAATCAATAGGAAACAGTTTCTCAACCAAGTATATAGCCAAGTATACAATCAAGAGATAGATAAAAGGTATCTTCAATACAACCAAGGAGGAGATATAATAGCATATTTTTCACCAAAGACTTAGGGTACCAATCAAAAAGTAATAGGTCACCTTTCGAGTTAGATCCAAAATCACAATGTTTGGATCAAGGGTCAAGATGTTGATATTTGAAGATCATGTTTCTATAATAGAGATTAGGGTTACACTTTCCTAGGTCAACCATAGGGTTAGGTCATCCACTAATAATCAATGAATATTTCAAATATCCAACCTTATTTCAAGTGTCAAGTATATTTCAAATTGTGAAGGACTTACCAAGGTTTTCTAAGATCATATGTGCTAACCCTAACTTAATGATCATTATCCAAGTCATCATCAAGTTTCTAGATCAAGTCTTGATATTTAGCATAATTGTAATTCAAGATTAGTTTGATGAAAGTAGAATCATGGATCATACATATGATCAAGGATTTCATAAGTTTTAGAACCATTACCATAATTTTATGGTTAATCCTTATTTCAAGGGACATGATTCATATTCTAGGATGGATGAGTCACAATATCATATCTAAACTCATATTTAGTCAAGTTTGGTTTCAGGTTGATCATTAGAGTCAGAGTTAGGGTATCTAAAAGATTTAACATCATTATTTAGCCATACAAAAAAATAAATAAGAAAGAGATGAAGATTTATATATATCAATCTGAATCATTTACAAACAGGTCTAAAAAGTATTTCTAGACAAATCATTGGATTTTTTTACCAAGATCGACTATTTATTTGTATTTTTTGGAGCTAGGATGCCATTTCTATGATTAAAACAAGATCTAGTTATTTTTTGCAATTTTAAGTAGAGAGGGACATAATTACCTTAATTTGGAAAATAGGACAAGTGTTGGATGCACAATGGATGGTGGAGATGGAGCCACATAGGTGATGTGACTTTATTGGTTCAGGGTTCGGTTAAATCTTTGGTTTGGCCAGTTCACTCCCCTATTAACTGGTTCAACACTGGTTCATTGAACTCCTTGGAATGAGTCTTTTATGCTCTGGACTAGTTGGTTTGTGATATTCCCTTCCTCACACAAACCTCATGCGAGTAGTAGAAATTGGGAGGAGGGCCTCACCGGTGCAAGGGTGAGGTGGGAGTAGGAGCAACTAATGGAGGTAGCAGAGCTTCCGTTCCAACTCGTCAGGACCCCGCAAACATGCGGCAGTCAAAGAAGGCGAGCTGGGGGTGTGAGGGCAAAATGCCCAACCTACCCCAGGAGGTGGTGCCATACAAATAAGAGGAAGAAGAGGATGGAAATTGGGGTCATCTTGGTGCAAAAGGGCTTGCAAACATTGGGTTCTCTTGTGGGATGATGGAGGCGATCCCTTGTGGGGTTTTTTATAGAACTGTGATTAGGTTTAGGGCTAGATAGGACCTGGGTCAAGGGCCAGGGCTGCTAGAGTGATAAGGGGATGTGAGTAACTCATTTTGATGGCTGAATAGAGTAATAAATGTGGTCAAAGTAGTGTTCATTTAGTTTGAATTTGCAAGGGGATTGTTTTGACTTGGTTAGAAATTTGAATAATGGTCAAAGATGACTGGTTGCTTATTTCAGTTTCATCAAAACCTCCCTGCAATCAGGGGGAGGTTGAAGATGATCTCATGGCTACTGGATCAAGCCCTGATCCACGGAAAGGAGATCTAAGGGCTGAGACTCACCCTCAATCCTTGCCATGGATCATTGACTTGGAAATGTCAAATAAAAAGGCAAATAAATTGGTTTTTCAACACAATAACTTCACAAATTCATAGAAAATTGTAGGAAGCAGAATCAGTGATCTGAACCTGCCCGGACCGAGCCCCCCGTAGATGATAGAATTTGGATTATAGCTTCAAAAAAAATTGGAGAATATATACAAAAAGTTTAAGAATTAAAAGATGAATTTTTATTGACTACTTTTCTTCTTTGGACAAAGTGATGGTTGAATCTAATTTGTGGTGTTATAACGTGTATAATATCTACATTGATCACCATTTTTTGAATTTGAGTATCAATACTGATTTTGAAGCCTAGAAAAATAGTTTGAGCTCATGAGTAAATATAAGGAGGTTAACTGAGTGATTAATTCGTTCTTATCCTAAATTTCACTTTGTCACATCCCTCCCTCCATAAAAAGGAATTTTGTCCCCAAAATTAAGAAACATCCTCAAAATTTGAGAGTATAAAAATCCTGATTGTATCCATAAATACTAGACTGTCCTCATCTATATAATTCAAATCATGTTCGAAAATTATCATTTCATCAACATCATCTCTTAAACTTGCATTGATCAATATAGAGGTTGAAGATAAAAATTCACCAATTGAGTTCACTCTCATGTCATGTCTCTATACTGGGGGAGAATATCGTGATTGAGAGTTGAGATTATAAATCATGAATTAAATGGGGTCATGTATTATGGTGTTCAAGATTCAAGAGTCAAGATTTTGATATTTGTATTTTGGGTTCCAAACATGCAAGTATAGGGTTTTAATTCCTATCTAGACCACTTGTGTGGTCATTCACTCATAACGGCAATCAAGAAATATTTTGAGATTTCAATATCAATTTCTTTATCAAGTATATTCGAGGTGGGTGAATGACTAGACCTAAATCATTTTAAGAAATTAACCCTATACATATTTTCAATATCACCATCTTCAAAACACAAACTAATCAAGAATTCAAAATTTTGAGCTAAAGGTTAAAACAATGGATGGTTTATTTGTATGTCAATACAATTCAATGCTACATGAACAAGTCAAATTCTTGAAATTTGAGCATGGGGAGTCAAAATTCAAATCAAACATGAATTTTCTAATCCAAAGATAGGTTATGAATCATTGAATAAAAAGCCAAAACAACATGACATCATATTTCTATTTAAAGGATATAGTGAGTAAAAGGTTAGTTTCAACAAGTTACAAAGGGTTACATAATCACCATGTCATAATCTAGATCTAGTGGTGATTTCATTGGTTGCGATTGCATATGTCCACCTTTAGTATCCGACTCTATCTTTGTATCTATCTCCATCACTACATGCTTGGATGTAGGGGTAAAGGCAGTCATGGTGACTTGGACTCCACTAAGAATTATCAATGTTGTGTATCTCTCCCATTGGGTCATTGAATCCATTAGTAATTTGTTTTGCACTTCGCAAGCATCGTCCCTATCATCATCATTAAGCCTAGTTCTTTTCCCTTTGTCTACATCATCCTCGACTTTTTCTTCAACAATTTTCTTTTCACTCTTCCGTTCTTGGTCATTATTTTTTCTATATGATCTTGATTTTTTACTATGGGTTTGGGGAGGCATCTACAAGGTACACCTATTTGTGAGTCCTTTATTCACATAGGTCGACTTAAGAGTATATATCATAATAAGATGTTCATGGTTTCAAAACTATTTTGCAACTTTTTTGGTTCTCATACTAGTCAGAAAAATAGGGAGAGTGTCTTTTGTATCATAGTCTTACATCCTGGTTTTGAGAGTCACAATGATTAATAATGTAATGGCATAATCATGATGTGCATCAAGTAGGGTAAGAGTTTTTGTTGGTATGTATGCCCTGAGAGACAATCATATGATGGTTGGATTGGGATATATTAAGATTGATTTGATAAATATCAAAGGCAAGCTTCCAATTTTTTCTCGTTCAATTATTTATGAGATAATGATACAGACGAATGAATGTCTAGAGAGTGACTATACTCAATGACATATTTCTTCAAGTATGTGACTTGAACAATGAGATTGTACAGATGATAAGAGTTTGTACATTCTTGTTGTGTCCCTAGTTGGATGTCATTCTGGAAGGTTGATAGACAACAATGACACTGCAAGACTAGAGTGTGTGTTGGTTGATGACAGAGTCTCATTAGTCATGATATATGATATCAAACCAAGCACATAGATACATGTTAGAGAAAAGTGTATCGGGCAGACCCACCGTGAGAGTGACACATGGAACCATGACATGGTAGTCAATATCAACTCTCACAGTGATGGTGGTGATTGTGATTCTTAGACCTAAAATCACTGCACTCAACACATGTCGTTGGGTACACTTTGACATCATCAAACACAGTCCTGTATTATAAAGGTGATTCTTGGGTGACTTTGACACATGGGGTTTTGACTGCAAGTGATATATACATGATTTTTCCCTCTTGAGTCACTTGATAAGTGAGACTCAGAAAGGCATGCATGCATGTGTGAGTCAATATGTGATATTGATGGCAAAAATATCTTAGACAGTCTGCTTTGGATCAAGGAACATGAATTAACATTGAAAGGATGACAACTCCATGCCTTGAATTCATTCAGGATATCAGAGACAAAGGTATTATACATTCACTAAAAAGCCTATCACAGATTGTAGGATTGAAAGTTGTTCTCCAACTTTCCTTTTCACTTGGGTAGTACTGATGTGTGACTAGGCACCTCTCCTTACTTGTGATGTCATAATTTGTTATGGACATTCACTGCCAACGTTTAATGGGACATATAGGGTCACACACAAAGGATTAATCTGGAAGGGGATTTTATACATGAATGATATTTGGATTGATTACTAAATGTGTTTAGGTACTTAATCAAACATTCAATCAATTGACTTGACTCACGATCATCAAGTTCAAGTGTTGAAATAAGTGAGTAGAGTGTCAAATTGATTGAGAACTGCATTGACAACTTTCTACACAACTTAGACCACCAACCAACAGGTTCTTTGGGTGAACCAATTGACTCATGGTCAGTGAGATGACTGGTTTGACTGGACCAAACAAGCAAGTTTGGGAAATTTTGATTTGTGAGAAAAGATTTTTGTTTCACTTGTACAATTCAATTGGAACAAGAATTGATCTTTGGATTAGTAGGAAACAAAAAGAGGAAAGTCAATTGGAGGTGAGTCAGGAATGTGAAACGACCGGTTCAACTGTGAACCGATCAGCTCACACTGCCAACCGACCAGTTCATTTGTGAAACGACTGGTTCCCTTACCATAGTGTAATCAGTTCATGGAAACTCTAGACCCTTCTACCCCTGCACAGATTGGGAACCCTGACCCTGCCCTCTACTATAAATAGAGGGTTACAAGGGGGCTTCCTAGATAGCACAACTCAGAACACCAGTTGCTATGAAAATTTGTCCTGTATGGTTCTTGTGACTAAGAGAGCCTAAGAAAGTGCTACTCGACTAGGGAGGCATAGCTGAGGGAAAGATAAATGTAGGACAACAACTGATTGTGGGAGAGTGTGTCGGTGACTAGTAAGCCGACAGAAGGGGACGATATCTTCTAGTGTCCTATAGGACAGGACGACTAGAGTTCTGGGTGGTCCATGTGGACTATCTATAGACGCGGGAGGTTTTTTTCGCTCAGGAGGATGACAGTCATACGCAGTCTGGGTGGAGACCAGGAGCTGCATGGATGCCATCAAAGACTAGGTGGTTGAAGATCGCACTAGCTGCGAGGTAATTTCACCAAGCAAGCCTCAGGACTAGGTACACCTTGCTAACACCATCCTTCCTATTTCATAGTCATTGATGCGATCTGTGGTTATGGTTTTGTGGTGAGAGAAAATAATTTTTTCTGCTGCCTTCTTCCTCTCTCTTAAAACCTAGTAGTGGTATTAGAGCCATGTCAACGTACTATGTTTTAGGATAATTGATGTGATCGGTTTTTGGTTTTATCGCATTTTATTTATTGCATGCGATGAAATTACTTATCTGCCTTATTTGCATGTCCAATTTAAATCCACAATTCCCAATTTACATATATGATATGGTATAAATATGGAACTGATATGCATCGCCTTGAAATAGTTTTTTGGTGGATGTGTAGAGTGGTTATGACCTATAAACCTCTATGTGTGCTTTGTGGGTGTGGTTGTTTGCGTCTCGGTCTGCGCACTGAGTCCTTTCTCGTTTTCCCAATGTAACTCAAAATAACTTGAGATTCTCTTCTACCTTTGCTCCCCCCTAATGTAACTCGAGGTTTCCCAAAGCAACAAGTAAAATAGGATAATTTATTTTCCTATTATGTTGAAGAATGGTGGGTGCCCAGATGGATGACTGGAGGACTTGGATGATCGTCTCATGGAGCGAGATGATTGGCTGGTGGATCGAGATGACCATCATCTGGAGTGAGACAAGCAACTGGTGACCTGATGAGGTGCACGACTACCAGGCAAACTGATCGGCTGGAGGAGCTAGACGATTGACTGGTAGCACCCAACTGACCGGTCGAGAGGCGAGTTAATCAGTCATGGGATGAGTTGATCAACCGATAATGGCTACAACATAGGAATTCATCTTTTACATGTTATTGCATATTATGTAGACCTAGATGACTGTAATTCCTTATGTCTCAAGGAATTACAATAGGATGGCCATAATCATCGCTTTTTCACTTCGCATGTTTTCTTGTGGGATATAGCATGTATATGATACATACTATTTATTGTGATGATTAGATATGTATATGTATATAAAAACCAAACCCCTAAATAAATATTAAGTTTTAGATGCCTCCCAAAAGCATCACACATGAAAAGCTTGATCGACTAAGTGTGGGCACGTCTTAGCGTTGTGCACCATCTATCTTATAAGGCCCCTGAACATGCTTAATGAGTTGAATGAGCTTAATTACCATAATTTAATGATTATAACCCTAATATAACCTTTTTATATGTTTTGAAATCATAAGTCAAGCTTAATTTTCAAATTTGGTCCAATTTGGACATTGTTTGAACAAGTTATGCAATTTTCTATACATTTTGCACTTTTCTACAATTTACCCAATTGAGGGTTTTTCTTTACAATTTGTCACATACATTATGTTCCTTATATGGTATATTATCATTCTTGATATTTTTGAGACATGGGGATCCTAGTTGAGCCATGTTTTGAGGGTGTTTTCATCAAAGGTATTTTAGGGTTTACCCCTTCATGGATGAACTACTTTTAGTAGCTATCAACTAATGAATTATGTGATTGGATGGGAATTTCGACAAAGGAAAGCTAATCAGGTAAATAGGGACTTTGGGGGAGCTTCTTGTGTGTTTTCTTGTATATTCTTAATAGTTTAAGGGCATAAACACATGGGGAAGCTACTTTTACACCTCATGCTTGCATCTATCCTTATCCATGGGCTATATTTACCTCTTCCTTGCCCAAATATGAACCTATTCTTGATTTATCTTTCCTATAACATGTATCAACTAATCCACTCTATTTTTCTGTGGAACCAACTGTTCTAAGGTAGAATACAACCCCTTTTTGGAGAAGAAGGTTTCCTAGAGCTCCATCTAGCCCTACCTAGGGTTTCCAAGGTCATCTTCTAGGGAATTCGGCCAAGGAAAGTTATTCTCTTCCTTCCTTCTTCGTTTTTCTTTCTGTTCTCCTTCCTTAGACCTTCCTCAAGGTAGTAACCCTACTGTTCCATGGTGAAAGTGACTCTACAACTCAAAAATCTATCATTCTGGTTTCTTTTTCTAGGATTTTGCTTCTTTGTGGAGAGAAGTACCTATTTGGCCAAGTTCAGATCTGAATCCAAGGTTTTCTTGCCCTATTTGCTCGAGATACTTCCTTTATGGGATCTGACCTACTCTATAGAGGCGAGTTATATAACATTATTCACTTATAATGCTTACTAGAAGCTTGTTAGTTCATGTTTATGCCTTAATGTGTTGATTTAAGCATAGAGAAACCATGCTTGTTTAGAATTACGAATTTTGGTGGTGTTCCCTATTTTGTTCCAGTTCTATATGAACTTGTAAACATGTGTATGACCTTTTTAAAGTGTAACATGATCTGGGACAGGTTGATAGCATCAACCTATGGTGCTAAGCACAAAATAGTTGATGGTTCAAATTAGGGTTTTCAAGCTATTTCATTCCCTATCACACCACCGATGGTCATACCATTCAATAGACAAGGTTGCTGCTATTTTGGCAACTGATGTTCGTGATCAAGGGTGTCAAATTTATGGTGACAACCTATGGTCACTCCCTTAGGTCAGGTTTTGACTCAAATAGACGTTTAATTATCATCCACTAAGTATTCTAATGATGTTATCAATCGATGATGATATTGGCTTAATATTTGATGGTGTTAACTGAATGTATTACTGATCTAGAAACCAATGGTGACCTAATGATCACAATTAATGGTGGATCAGGTCATCACAATATATGATGAATTCCGAATGTAATTGTAGATTTGACTAAACCTTAAACCAATGGTTCCTTGGTTCAATTGATTTAATGCTTAGACTTATACTTCAATTGATAACCTTGAACAATGAACCTGATCCAAAGAATAATATTGGATGCTTCAACATCCAATGGATTAGAATAAATCACATGGTATTATATGTGGGTCCTAGTGAAGATAATTAAATGGTTCAATACCATTAATTTGTAGTCTTACCTTTGCCATCATATAGTAATATTTGAGAAATCGCTATAATAAGTGGATGTGTAAATCCCATGTGATTTAGCTTGTTATACATAACCTTAATGTAATTATATGATGTTGCTTGGCTATAATCAGACCTCTTGAATGATTAATGTGATAATGAATTACACTCTTTTTGTGTTTAAACCACATTGTAGTACTATTTGAATAGCATAGTGTCTTGCCATGTTAATATCTATGGACACATATGTGCTAATAATCTTTTGAGCCTTGTTTAAGACATGGAATGATGATGATAACCTTACTATGTATAATGTGATGGTCTTAATGACCTTTGGGAATGTTTGAAGCCATGATTGAGGTGAAATCCTCTTCATGTTCCAATAAGGGTTAAAACCCGGGAACTTGTGATAAGATATTGGTATCTTGTAAAAGTATGATGATGTGTGTGGTTGATTAATTTGTAATGAATGATAGAATGTGGTAATCTGATTAAGATTTATATCTCAAATATTTTATATCTTTTGAAGTTGTTATATACATACTCTTGTTAGAAAAGAATTTGGGTTTGAATGTCCATTTGTATGACGTAGCCTTAATTCACCCCATGTAGTGCCCTGGGCCATAGATCTATCTGACAGTCAGAAATTGCCAGATAGTGAAATGAGTATTCCTAAGGGAAACTCAGAGTGCATACTGATGAGTATGCGGGGTGCTTGTCATCATGAATTCAAGTGTTAGGGAGGATGGAAGTGGTCATACCCAACCCTCAGTTTGAGAATGGCTTCGGTCATGTCTCAGTGATTATATATATATGATGATGAGATTGGAGGACAATTGTGGTTGTACCTCAAATGGTAGGGTATGCGTACCCACCTCCTTTCACTAGTGTCATGAGATGTACCAAGGATGGACTAGGTTGTTAGAAGCTTGACCTTATGTGTCACTGTGGTGGACCCGTACTGATTGGGGGAAGAGATGATGCTAGGAGTCTAGCTCTTCCTAGATCTTGTATGGCACTGATTTTGACTTTTTAGTGGTCAGTTGGGATTTGAGTGGTATTTCTCAAATCCCTCAGGGAAATGTAATAAAAGAAGTGATACCAGCCATGTAGTATAATTGCTAGGGTTTAATACATATTACATTGGTTGATTAACCATTGTCTTGACTTTACACTGCATAGTTCTTACATGATGCAGACTTATGAAAATTGTACAATTCTACTTGATGTTACAACTTATTTTCTTAACTTCTTAGTATGCTTAAACTGTTCAATGTATTCATATTATTTATTCAATACCCTAACTGATCAATGTATTTACTATTAATTAATATGTTATAATTAATATATGTTGGAGAGAGTTTTATCTCTTGCTGGGACTGGGTCTCACCCGTGGGTCACCACATTTTTTTAGGTGGTCGCAGGAAACAAGGTCGAGGTCGTACTGTGGAAGAGAACCAACCTAGTGATCAATAGATTCAGAAGGTTGATTAGTTGTAGATGTTAGTAGTAGAGTCCTAGTGTCATTCCTATACTCTTAGGTCTGGGTATTTGATGTGTTTTCTAGATGATATACTCATATCAACATGAGATTTTGTAGTATGCACTATTTGTAACTATATGGCATGTACATGTGAAATATCTTTTGTATGTAGGATGTGACTGAGGTTTTGGACCCATATGTAAATACTTGTTACAGTATATATGAATGGAATGATGGACCTTTTATAAATGTTCTAGAGTTTATTTACATTGTTGGAATCAGTTTTAATTATTTTGCATTTTTTACTATGTGATAAATTAGTAGTTGATTGTGTTTTGTGTTTTGCGTAATCTCATTAAGCATGATGAGGTGTCACAATTAAGTTAGTATCATAGCTCTAGGTTTACTGAGTCTACATGGACATAGGACTTAGGTTTGAGTCTCTTATTATGTATCCAACATATCTAGTCATAGTTTATGATTATGCAGATATGTCTAGAGGACATGAGGAACATGTTGAGAGTAGCTATGTAGCACTAGGAGGAGGTGCTAGGAGGCAGGCACATGATGAGAGAGTGCCAGAAGAAGGGCCAGTGCAGCCTGCAATGCCTCATCTAGATTCGAAAATGATGGCCAATCTTGAGTTTCAGTCAATGTTTAGAAAGATGATGGCCACAATTACACATATTGCTGACAGAGAACCAACACCTCAAGCTAGGGCAGCCACCTCTAATGTGGAGTCCCAGGGTGTCGGGAAGACATTTGAATGTCTTAGACGTGTTGGGGCTATTGAATATGCAAGTACTTCTGATCTAGTAGACGCTGACATGTGGTTGACTGAGTTGGAAAAGGCATTCAAAATCCTAAACATGACTGAAGAAGACAAAGTTAAGCATGCAGTATACCTATTGAAGGGTAGTGTTGGCCACTGGTGGGCTATAGAAGAGGCAAAAAGGCCAGGAGTTGTGATAGGATGGGAGGAGTTTCATAGGGAATTTATTAGCCGATATTTTCCAAAGACCTATCTAGATGATAAAATCTCTCAGTTTGAGAAGATTTATCATGGTGCTATGACTATCAATGAGTATGAATCAAAGTTTATGGAACTTCTGAAGTTCTATAGCAACAGACAAGGAAAGGATCCAGAGATTTGACAAGGGTGTGGGTATGGAGTTGACTACTACAACATCATCCTTGGAGAAAAGGGAAAGGTTTTCCACCTTTGTGGAATATGTCAGGAAGATTGAGAGGTCTGCCATAGAGAAGCGTGAAGCTAATGCTACCTATGAAGTTTCAAGGGCAATCATTTGGAGGCTTTAAGAAGCCAAGGTTTTTCCCACCACCGTCGCAACCAAGGTCAACCTTCACTGAACCAAGATCACATGCACCGTCACAGTAGACCCCGAGTAGGGGTAGAGGTCACAATTTTCCATAGACAGGAGCTCGTCGTTCATCATTAGTCTTAGTTACAGGGCCGTTTAGACCACAGCGTGATAACTGAGTGTGTCATCAATGTGGACAGATAAGGCATATTAGATGGAGTTTCCCTATGAAGGTTGAGGAGGTGACTCATCAGCCAAGGTAGAATCAACATGGATCACAACAATGACAGTTTGATACTGGTAGTGGTAGAGGATGTGGTCAGGCATCCCATGTAGGATCCTCAGGACAGGTGAATAGAGGACGTGGATGGCAGCAGGTGACAACTAGGTTCTATGCCATGACCCAGCCGAAAGTAGTGGTCAATCCACGAGTTGTGACAGGTGAGATGGAATTATTTCATTCTAATTTGTTAGTTTCTTGTGTCATATTTGTGTTAGTAGATCTGGGTGCGACACACTCTTTTATCACCAGAGAGGTGATAGATAGTTGTTATCTACCTGTTAGTCTTAGATTTGATAGCCTATGACTAGAGACTACTTTGGTTGATTCTGCTGAGTTGCGGGAAGTGTGCCCTTCTTGTGTTCTTTCTTTCTCTAGACACAACATTCAAGTGGATCTTTTACCACTTGACATGCATGGTTTTGATGTAATCCTAGGAATGGATACCTTGAAAAAATACAAGTTAGTCTTGGACTATAGTACTAAGGTGGTGACATTCCATGATGGAGATATATAGTAGATTTTTTAGGGTGGTAGGAAGATTCTTCCTACATGTTTGATGCCCGCTATGACAGCTGAGCGGTTGATGAGATGAGGATGTGAGGCTTTCTTAGCTCATGTTGTGGATACCAAGGAGGTAGGTCCTAGTATCCAGGAGGTACCAGTGGTCCAAGAATTTGAGTATGTCTTTCCTAAGGAATTTCCTAGCATTCCCCCTCCTAGAGAGATTGAGTTTGAAATCAATCTTGTTCTTGGAACACAACCTATAGCATAGTCAGCATGCAGAATGGCACTAGCAGAGATGTAGGAGTTAAAGAAATAGTTACAAGAAATATTAGAGAAGGGTTTTATCAAGTCGAAAACTTCCCCTTGGGGTGCTCCTATGTTGTTTGTTAAAAAGAAGGATGGTTCAATGAGGTTGTGTATAGACTATAGATAGTCGAACAAGGTGACAATAAAGAATAATTATCCTTTTCCGAGGATTGATGATCTTTTTGATCAGTTGAGAGGTGCCACTGTGTTTTCAAAGATAGACCTGATGTCAGGTTACCATCAATTGAGAATTAAGGCTAATGACATACCCAAGCTAGATTTTAGGACTAGGTATGGTCATTATGAGTTTGTGGTCTTACCGTTTGGAATAACCAATGCACCTACAACTTTTATGGATCTAACAAATAGGGTGTTTAGACCTTATCTTGATTAGTGTGTGGTCATATTCATAGATGATATCCTAATATACTCCAAGGATAGTCAACAACATGAGCAACACCTTCTCCATGCATTGAATTTGTTGAGGCAACATCAACTATATGCTAAGTTCAACAAGTGTGAATTTTGGTTATCTGAATTGTCTTATATGGGCCATGTTATATCTACAAAAGGTGTTTTTGTTGATCCCAAGAAAGTGGAATCTATAATCGAATAGGAACAACCAAAGACAACAATAGAGATATGTAGTTTCACTACTACAGAAACCCCATTTGGCGTCGGTCTTTTAACCCCATTTGGCGTCGGTTAAGGACCGACGCCTATGTGGGCGCCGCTAAAGGTCGAACACTTTGGCGTCGGTTTTTTAACCGACGCCTATTTAACCTATAGGCGTAGGTCTTTTAGTAGAAAATTGACGCCAAAATGGTTCGCGCCACAGAAAATGGCGTCATCTAGGGCACTTTCTGCGTCGGTGATTTACTAAAAGACCGACGCCTATATTACATGTAGCGTCGGTCTTTTAGTTGATAACCGACGCATAAAGTGTCCTAGATGACGCCATTTTCTGTGGCGCGAACCCTTTTGGCGTTGGTGATATACCAAACGACCGACGCCTGGTTGTTTAAATAGGCGTCGGTTCGATACGAATATCCGACGCCATTTCCAGGACTGCTTTGGCCACATCAGGCGTCGGTTATCTATAAATAACCGACGCTGTATGTCTTTGCTGACGGTTTTCTATAAATAACCGACGCCTATTTATATATATTTTTTTTCATATCAGTTTGCAGGCCTGCAGTGGCTGGTCAGCAGGATGAGAACCTACAGTTCAGTTTTCTGAACTGCAGGTTTACGACATCCATTGATATCAGCCTACAAACAGGCCGCAAACCTGCAAAAGTCACAAGCAAAATTCTACACAAGTACATACATTCAGACATCAATTCAATTCTCAAATTCACACATATAGAAACATTCAAAAACATGTATTAACATTTAGAAATATTTATTTACAAAGTATCATTCATTATCGCTATCAACATCCCAATTATATCTTACAGTTGCCATTGCTTGTATGGCTTTTGCCCATTCTTCTCTTACTTCATTTAATGTTTCCATCGTATATGGAGCATGTATATTTTTTAAGCGTTTACCTGTAGTGTTGTCAGTTTTAAACACCTGCAAAGAGAATGATGTATATATATAAGTAATAATATAAAAATAAGATAAGATTGATATATTTCATACTAACTAATGAGACTATATATAATACCTCATGTATGGTATCGATGTCCAATGCGGCATATTTGATAATCATCTGCATAAATAGCATCACATAGTATGCGCATGCCCAGCCATTGTCTTGTGTAGCACACTATAAATTGAAACATACAAAATAATACAACTAAGCACAATTCACATCAATAATATATATATTCGAATCGGGAACTTACTTGTACGTTCTGCCAATTTATTGGCTGGTTCTTTTTCCTTGGGACCGTTCCTCCAGCCTTTTTGAATGCATCTAAACCCCTACATGTTAATATAACACAATAAATTGCATAAGTAAATAGTAATGTAATAAAAGATGTTAACGGATATAAAAATGAAATATTTCTCACCAGAATAATGGCATTCTCATTACGTGTCCAATTTTAGTGTTCAATGTACTCCCCGCAGGATCTAGATAATAAATAGTGAATGTCCCGGGGACAATAACTAGTAACTCCCAATGTCTACCACTAGAAGTAAGAAGTTAACAATTAATAACTCAAAATGCAAAATAAAAATGGAATTTTCTTAAGTCCAAATTATAAATAAAGTAAACTTACTTGACATTGAATGGAGCTATTATTATCGTCTTCTTTTGCTGACCAAAAATTGTAAAAGCATCTATACAGTATTGTTGAACATTATCAGGGTCTTTAGCTACCAAACTAATCAATGATGGAATCAAAAATCCCACATGATCAAATGCAAATTGTTTGCAATGATCTTTGACTAGGTAGCTGCAAAACATATAGGCGTATGCATTAATATATAAGAAACCAGATCACCAGATCTTACACAAGGTATATGGATGTATAAACAAGATATCACCTTATCCATGTCGCTATCATTGATGTATTCAGCCAATCATACATAAACAGCTCAATAATGTCTTGTATAAATAAAGAGCTATCGTATGATTGACCTGCATAATCTGCATCTAAAGAAATAATTATAGGGCAATGTACATTATGTGCCCGTAGCCAACATGCCATTCCCCTACAAGCAGGACCTAACGGGTATGTTAGGTCAGTTGGAACCCAATCGGGTAATGCGGGAAGTGGAAGTGGAGGCCTAGGTGCTCCTGGTGTCTTCTTTTTAACCTGTACATATAATTTCAGATCAGTTGACATCATATATACACATTAACAGTCTAAATCAATGTAAATTTATCTTACAATTTCAGTCGTGTAAACGACATCTACTTTGGGCCACAATATCACCCCGCCTTCTGCCTCACCAAGTGTATCAATATCTGGGTGGGCATATGGCAACGCAACTTCCCTCCAATCGGGTAACACACGTAATGGGCCCACACGAACATAGCCTTGTGGCATTGGAGTCCCGTGAAACCTTTCCCTAGGAAGGGACGGGTAAGCTTGCGCCTCTGCAACAACGTAGTCTTGCATTCTTAAGCGGCATGGCTTCAATGCCTACAAATTTACGTAAAGAATATTATACATATATACATATCATCTTGAAAACATAACAACTTGAAAAGACTAACTACAATGCCATAAACAATACTTACAGCAGACGTGCTAGGCGATGGGTCTCCAGGATTACTCGCAGTCTGTGCATCAGGAGAAGAGTGGGTCGCCATAGGCGTATTGGAAGCCTGAGATGCCTGCCACCGCAGCAATTCTTCCTTGACCTTCTCAGCAACTACATCGTTGATTTTATTAGCAACTAAATCCTCAACTCTCTTATTCTCCTATACATGGATAAAAGAAACATTAGCTTCTTATTAATGAATTTCCTTTTGCAGTAACATTCTAAAAAAAGAATAGGTTACCTCTTCTTGAGAAAGTCCCGCTCTGGGTTTCCGCTGGGATGGCCCAAAGAATGCTTTGATGCCAACACCAGCGCCGGCACCTCTAACACGTCCAGGATGCTCTAGGTTACCGAGAGCAACTGTCAATTCATCCCTTGTGCCCTGAGGGATGAACGTGCCTTGTTTCCTCTGCTCGTGCAGCTCCCGCTAATCACCATAAATAGAAATTGGTAAGTTAACACCACAAATAATCAATATTCAAATGATTTCTCTAAGAGTTGTATTTTACCATTTTTGCAGTCGCCTCAGCAGTTACAGGCTTCTTTATTTCACCCTTCTTGTTTTGCCTGCCAGCTATCCAGATATCATGGCGAGGCATGGGTGTGGCAGACTCCTGAGTAGGAGCAGACTCCTAAGTAGCCGCAGACTCCGCATGTAGTCTTTGGCAAACGCTTGCATAGCCTTTTGGACCCATAGTGTGGTCATGCACATTCAGTGCACGCCTTGCTTTTTGTGCGTCACTGAGGGCCTAGTTAGTATGCACATTAATGATTTGGTTAGTAGCACTAAATGCTAATCTTGAATAGGTGAATACAATGTATATTAATTAAATTGGGAGTGACGCCTAATACCTTGAATTCTTCAGATTTTCTTGAAGCAACAAAATTGTCCCAATCTTCTTTGTCCAAGAAGTTCCATTGTTCAAGGGCTGACTTCTTCTTCTTATCACCCTATTTTATGTATTCTCTGTTCAGATTTGTCCTATAATTCCTAAGCATCTTTCCAACGCGTTGCATCACATTTTTACGATGCAACTTCTCATCCAATGCAAACAGATTCTGTAAAATAGAAATGTTATTAACTAGTATCCAAAATAGAATTGCAAATAATAGAATTTGTAATCTACAAAATAGAATTGCAAATAATAATAACTCACGCATAAATCCTTCCATATCAAGTCTTTTTTCCCTTGAGGAACTTTATGCCAATTTTCATACTTAACACCACAATGGCTCCGAGTGGTACACCCAAGATAGTTCACAAAATTATTGCGGTTCACTCCAATTGGATTTCCTCCATTATCAAACTCCACCACCAATTTGGATCCACTACCACTTAGCGCTAATAACTTCTTCAACAGAGTGATGCCCATTTTCTTGTTAAGTGTTTGGTGTTGCGCATCAAGTTGCTCCAGTGCTTCAGTTGGTACAGGTGCATCAACCTAAAATTTGACAAAAATAAAACACACTAAATTAGCCCAATATAGAAATATAGGATATATGACATAACTAGAAGATAATGAATTTTATAGAAATACAGGATATGTTTTTAGAACATACATTAGTATCCTCACCATGCTCGTCATGGACAACATGCTCATCATGGACTTCATGCTCATCATGGACATCATGCTCATCATGGTCAGCCATCTGAAAATGTCATTAAAAAGGCAAACATTTAGCATTTCTATTAACTAGAAAAAGGCAAACATTTAGCATTTGTATTAACTAGAAAAAGGCAAACATTTAGCATTTGTATTAACTAGAAAAAGGCAAACATTTAGCATTTGTATAAACATACATGTCTCTAAAATTGTGATCTTTTATCAATTAACAATCCTTCATTGTGATCTCCACGCACATATAAGTCATCATTAGCTTCAATATTTTGTGGAGTTGGCAACCCAACTGAGAATGGACTGGAGTCATCATACTTATCATAGTACTCTTCTTCATCTATAGGATCTTCAATGAACTGTCTTTTACCATGAAGAATAACCGACCATTTATCATTTGCAGGATCATCGATATAGAATATTTGTTTCGCCTGTGATGCCAATATGAATGGTTCACCCTACTCGCCAATCTTTTCAAAGTTCACCAAAGTGAAACCCAATTCATCCACTATAACTCCTTTGGTGTTATCAACCCAATTACATTTAAAGAGCGGAATTTTGAAATCTATGTAGTCAAACTCCCAAATGTCCTCAATGACACCGTAATATGACATTTTAGCTTCACGTGGACTCTTATCCTTTGCACTTGCAAAGTACATAGTCGACGCTTGAAGAGTGACTCCACTATTTTGGACGACACTCTTATCATCTTGGAGCTTTGTGTAATATGTGAATCCATTAATGTCAAACCCTTCATAAGACATAGCATTCGGTTTTGGTTTAAAGGCGAGGCATTTGATAGTTTCTGTAATATCATTTGGTGTTTGAGATAGTTGATGTAAGACTTTATCTTCAAACCACTTAGTAAAAGTCTTATTATGCTCTCTAGAAAGCCACATTGAACTTGCTCGAGGATGTTGTCTCTTTATGAAATTGGTATGTTCCTCGATATAAACACTCACTTCGTCCATATTGTGTAAAATATACAAGTGAGCTTGTTCCAACTGCTCACGGCTGATTACTTTCACCCGTGATCCCAAAATTCCTTTGCCCTCATCAATATTCTTGTCATTATCAGGAGTGTCTTTACCACTGAAAAAGTCATTGCAAAAATCCATAACCTCTCTCGCCACATAACCTTCAATAATACTCCCTTCAGGCCGATAACGGTTTCGAACATCACCTTTAAAAACACTCATGTATCGTTCAAAGGGATACATCCAATGCAAGAAAACTGGTCCCAACATTTTCACTTCCCTAGTCAAGTGGACAACAAGATGTACCATGATATCAAAGAACGAAGGAGGGAAATACATCTCAAGCTGACATAGGGTAACAACCACTTCTCTTTGCAAATTATCGAGAGTATCAGGGTCAATAACTTTGCTGCATAGACTGTTGAAAAAGAAACAAAGTCTGGTAATTGCAAACCTTACATGCTTCGGCAATATAGATCGAATTGCCACGGGCAATATTTGTTGCATTAGAGTGTGACAATCATGAGATTTAAGACCTATCAACTTCAGATCTTTCATTGATACCAATCTACGGATGTTGGATGAGTAACCATGTGGCACCTTAACATTTACCAAGCATTCACAAAAAGTTTTCTTCTCCTTTCTAGACAACGTGTAACAAGCGGGTAAGTATGTTCTTTTATTACCCATTTCACGTAATTCTGTTAATTCTGACCTTATTCCCATTTCACGTAGGTCCAGTCTGGATTTTATCCCATCTTTAGTCTTACCTGGTATATTTAATAGAGTACCAATGATGCTATCACAGACATTTTTCTCAACGTGCATTACATCGATACAATGCCTGACTGTCAAAGAACTCCAATAAGGAAGATCCCAAAATATTGACTTCTTCTTGAATGAAGAATTGTCACTCCTTGTGGCCATACTACATTGTGATTTCTTACCAAATTCATTGACAATGTCTTTTACTCTTTCATAAACAACATCCCCTGGTATAGGTTTAGGTGCACTTCGTTCATCATTCCATCCATTGAATGCTTTGCCCTTCCTACGATATGGATGGAATTTTGAAAGAAACCTTCGATGACCAAGATATACAGTCTTGCCGCCATGTTTTAGTCTTATTGAATCAGTGTTTTCTTCACATATAGGACACGCTTTAGCTCCTTTGACACTATATCCAGACAAATTCCCATATGCTGGAAAGTCATTAATAGTGCAAAACAACATAGCGTGCAAACGAAATGTCTCTCTTGCTGAAGCATCATAGGTCATCACACCTTCAGCCCAAAGTTTCTTTAAGTCATCAATCAAAGGTTCAAGATAAACATCGATATCATTTCCGGGTTGTTTAGGGCCCGATATCAACAATGACAACATAACATACTTATTTTTCATACACATCCAGGGAGGAAGATTTTATATAACAAGCATGACTGGCCAAGTGCTATGTTGGCTGCTCAATGTCCCATACGGATTCATCCCATCTGTACAAAGCCCAAGTCTTAGATTCCTATCTTCTTCACCAAATTTAGGGTACAATAGATCAATCATCTTCCACTGTGGGGAATCAGACGCATGTCGTAGGATCCCACCATTATTTTTCTTAACATCTGCATGCCACCTCAAATTCTTCGCATCTTTCGGATTTGCAAACAAGCGTTGAAACCGTGATATTATAGGTAGATACCACAACACCTTGGCAGGAGAACCAGTTTTGGACTCCCCCGAAGTCGTCAATTTATACCGTGACGCACCACATTTTGGACAATCTTTCAAATCTATATAGTCCTTTTGAAATAATACACAATCATTTGGGCATGCGTGTATCTTCTTGGCCTCCATTCCCATTGGGCACAACATTTTCTTTACCTGGTATGTTGAGATTAGATGCTCGTTTCCTTCAGGAAGAATTTCTTTCAACAAAGTCAACAATGAAGTGAAGCTTTTGTCGCTCCATCTATTGTTAGCTTTCAACTTATACAATCTCAACACAGCTCTAAACTTCGTAAACTTAGCACAGCCTGTGTATAACGGTATCTCAGCATCATGCACAATGTTTGTAAAGATAGGAGGTGGATCGGTGTGCTCTACCCTACAACTATCCAGCATCGCATCAACGATGTCTGCTGGAACTGGTTCGTTCACATTTACGTCATCGGAGGCAATTTCTTCTTCCACCCAAGCACTGCTATCGACATCTACTGGTTTCGGTTTTGAAATCTCTCCATGCCAGTGCCATTCTGTATAGCCTTGTACAATCCCGTTGCACATGACATGACTTTTGATTTCCTCACCAGTGTTGACTTTCAAGTTGTTACCGCAATGCCTACATGGACAGTAGAACCTATCTGTAGGTTTTTTCCTATGTTCCTCGGCAAATCTAATAAACCGATCAAGACCAGATATAAACTCTGGGGTGCAACGATTACGAATGGACATCCATGATCTATGCATTCTATGATCATAGAAAACAAGTATATATTAGGAAAACAAGTGATTGTTCATTCTAATTTATACCAATGTACAAGTAATATAAAAAACAATGATTGTTCACATTCTAGGCCTACAAACACATTTGATGTCATTCTTATATATAATAAATGTGTACCACCTATCCCATCCTTGAACACCTAATCTCACTAGTAAGTGTATAATGTGTATTGGGTTTTCAAGAAAATTTCGGCAGCATTTCCCCGCTGTTCTCTAAGTACATATGTACTTAGAGAACAAACGGGGAAATGCTACCAAAATTTTCTCGAAAACTCAATACACATTATACACTTACATCCTAAGTGAGATTAGGTGTTCAAGAACAGTCCCAAACCAGGGACTATCCAAGATTTACTCCTAATGAGTCAATCTTGGACGGGTTTCTAGGCCAACAAACACAATAATAGATATCTACAATGAAGCCGAACTCCATACAAACAGTACATAATTTAGTGATTGTTCATTCTAATTAGGGCAGAAGGAAGAAATAAATCTTCTTTAGGATACAATAGACCCTTATGGATGTATTTAGGGTCATAGGTACCATCATAGAACAAAAGGGGTACACTCTAGGATTTAAGATCACACTACATCATGAATTTTATACAAAATTACATGTATGTGTATATAAAAAGGGGAAGGAAGAACGCTAAATAGGGTGTTTCCTTGCCGATATTGACGACTCAAATTAGTGAGTGACGACTGGTTGTAGATGGATTGGATGTGTGGGTTACCGACCCACATGGAAATAAAAGGCTACTATATAACGACGTGCAATTTTGATGGAGTCAAAATTGCTGTAATATATTTCAGTCAAAGATTCTGTCAACTAACTATATGCTGATTTTTAGGGTGCCCATATAAAGGCAATGTAATTAGTGCCTTTTATGATAACATGTCGTTACTTAGAGTGGAAAATTTTAAGACTTTAGGGGGGCCATGGCCCCAGCCGCCCCCCTGTTCTTCCGCCATTGGCGAGGCTGGAACAGGGAGGCAAGGTTTCGGGGTAGAAATAGAAAGGAGAGAGGAAGGGAGAGGAAGAGAAGAGGAGGAAAGAAAGGAGGCAAGGCAACAAATTACGGTTCCATCAAGGGAGGTCTCGAGTGGTAGGGGACCATGTTTCCTTGTAACGCATGCATTATATAGCAGGGTCACGACTCTCCTAACCCTTGCAACTGTTTTTTGGTACCTACTTGAGCTTAACTGTTATTCATCCCGCACTCAAGGCCGGGCCAATCATTTATGTTGATGTTGACAGCAATGTCTAGCCATTGAGGCTTTATTACATCGAATTGAAACGCATGAAGCAAAGAGAGGGAGTGTTTAGCCAATGCATCCGAAACATTGTTCAGGGCACAGGGAATGAGCTCCCCTGTAATATATTTATAAGGAACTTCTATACATATCTAATCAACAAATCAGTAATTAACTAAGTATTCATCAATACTTACTATTAATCAGTATCTCTAATCATTAAAATCGGCAAGCAGATCAGTTATTGTAAATAACAAACTATGAATTGTTGAATTAAATTAATCACTAAAGAAATACTAACCAGTAGTATCAATCATTAATCACTGAAAGCAGCAAGGAAATCAGTAAAACTAACCAATGTTGTAGAAACAGGACGCCGGGCGTCAGCATGAAGAAAGGAAGGAGCTAGGGCAGGCAGGTGGGCAAGCAGGAGGGCACCAGGCGTGGCGGCGGCGCCGGTTCTCAGGCGTGGCGGCGGCGCAGCGGATGGAGCAGCAGGGCGGGCAGCAGGTGGCTGGAGCAGCAGGGCGGCGGCGCAGGCGGTTAGAGCAGCAGGCGGCGGCGGCGGAGAAGAAACGCGCCGGAGAAGAAGGGCGCCGGAGAAGGGACGTCAGAGATGGAGCGCCGGAGAGAAGCGCCGGAGAAACTAGCAGCAGCAGCACAAAATCGCCAGAGAAATCGCCGCAGCAGAGAAATAGGGAAATCGCAATGAAACAGAAGAAAGGGGAAGAGTCGGGCGATCGCGGGCTATAAGTTCTCAAATGGCGTCGGTTGTTTACAACAACCGACACCTAAACATCTTTAGCGTCGGTTGTTTGAAAAAACCGACGTCCAATTGGACGATATTTTCATGAAATTATTTGGCGGGAACCACTTTCCGCGTCGGTTATACAAGGATAACCGACGCTGAAAGTGACACTTTTCGCGCAAATTTTCATCGCACATAGGCGTCGGTTTCTACATATATAACCGACGCTGAAAATGACACTATTTTTTTTGATCGAAATATGGATTTCGCGGGCGACTTTACGCGTCGGTTTGTTATAAACAACCGACTCTTAATACAAAGCGGTACCCGTGTCTGGCTGGTCTTCGAATATAGACGTCGGTTTGCTTAAACAACCGACGCCTTATAAGTTAGGCGTCGGTTTTTCTTAATAACCGATGCCCAGAAAAGTGACACTGAATGCTATTTCTGTAGTAGTGTTTCCTAGGTCTAGCAAGTTACTACAAGATGTTCATCAAAGACTTCAGTTCTATAGCATTACCCCTAACTAGGTTAACCAGGAAGGATGTTCCTTTTGCTTGGAATGACAAGTGTCAACGTTCTTTCCAACTTTTGAAAGAAAAGTTGACTAGTGCACCAGTGTTAGTACTGCCATAGCAAGGAAAAGGCTATATTGTCTTTTGTGATGCTTCAAAGAATGGGTTGGGATGCGTGTTGATGTAGTATGAAAATGTGATTTCTTTTGCTTTGCGACAGCTTAAGAAACATGAGGAGAATTACCCAACACATGATCTGGAGCTTGCAAAGGTAGTCCATGCCTTAAAGATCTGGAGACACTATCTTTATGGAGAAAAGTCTCAGATTTTCACTGACCACAAGAATCTACAGTATATCTTCTCAAAACAGGAGCTGAATATGAGGCAGAGGAGATGGATGGAGCTGATTAAGGATTATGATGCATTGAGTAGAAAGTCATGTTCATTATCAACGGTAGATAATGCACAATTAAATTCCTCAATGTGCCATAAGAGAGATATGCTAGTGTCTCTTTGCCAGATGAATGTACAGCTAGAAGTTTCCTTACTGGCAGGATTGTTGACACAGTTACAAGTGAAACCTAGCTTGAGACAACAAATTCATGATGCATAATAGAGTGATACTATGATACAGAATATTCGATCAGGGATCGGAAGTGAAAAGTATGATGGCTTTCATGAGGCAGATGATGGTAAAGTTTGTTACCACAATAGGATAGTAGTTCCTGATGTTGATGGGTTGAGGAAGATGGTACTTGAGGAGTCTCACTCCTCCATGTATGCAATGCATCCTGGAAGTATCAAGATGTACCAAAACTTGAAAAACATGTTTTGGTGGCCAGGTCTAAAGCGTGATGTGGTAGAGTTCAGTGACAAATGTCCAGTTTTTCAGCAGGTGAAGGCTGAGCACCAGAAGCATGTAGGGACACTACAACCCTTACCAATACCACAGTGGAAATGGGATCATATTACTATGGACTTTGTGGTTGGTCTTCCAAGGATAGCCAAGGGTCATGATTCCATATGGGTGATAGTAGACAGATTGACTAAGTCATCTCATTTTCTTCCAGTTAAGATGACGTTTGCATTAGAGAAATAGGCACAAATATTTGTTGATGAGATAGTACATCTACATGGCATTCTAGTGACTATAGTTTCTAATAGAGGTCCACAGTTTACAAGTCATTTTTGGGAGCATCTACATTCTACAATGGGAACACAGTTGAGATTCAACAGATCTTTTCATCCACAGACCGATGGCCAGTCTGAAAGGACTATTCAAACTTTAGAGGATCTCTTGAGGGCAGGTGTGTTGCAATTTCTTGGTAGTTGGGATGTGCATCTGACTCTGATAGAGTTTGTGTACAATAATAACTATCAAAGAAGCATAGATATGGTTCCTTATGCGGATCTGTATGGGAGACGGTGTCAGTCTCCTCTTTTCTAGTATGAGACAGGTGAATATCAATTGTTGGGTCCTAAGCTAGTACATCAGACTACGGAAAAGATTAAAGTTATACAACAACAGTTGAAAGCAACCCAGGACAGGAAGAAATCTTATGCAGATAACCAACACAGACCACTTGAGTTCCAAGTGGGAAATAAAGTATATCTTAAGGTTTCTTCTTGGAAAGGTGTGTTGAGGTTTGGAAAGAAGGGTAAGTTGACTCCCAAATTTATGGGACCATACCCTATCCTAGCTCGTGTTGGAAAGGTAGCATATGCGTTGGAGCTACCACCAGAGGTACATAGATTGCATAATGTCTTTCACATCTCTATGTTGAGGAAATTCCATCCAGATACTGACCAAACAATCCAACCCGTAGAGGTTGAGTTAGATGAAGATATCTTCTATGTTGAGGGTCTTGTATTGATCCTAGATAGATGGGTGAAAAAGTTGAAGAAAAGATATATTAATAGTGAAAGTTTTGTAGAATCATTGTGGCATATAGGAAGCCACATGGGAACTAGAGAATGAGAGGCGTAGAAAATACCCATCTCTTTTTGTGTAGGATTTTGGGGTGAAATCCTTGTTAGGGGTTTATAGTTGTAAGGCCCTTGAACTTACTTAATGCATTCAATGAGCATAATTACCATAATTGAATGATTATAACCATAATATAAACTTTTGATATGTTCTTAAATCATAATACAAGCTTACGTTTCAAATTTGGTCCAATTTGGACACTGTTTGAGCAAGTTATGCAATTTTCTGTACATTTTGGCTTTTTATGCAATTTACCCAATTGAGGGGTTTTCTTTACAATTTGTCACCTACATTATGTTCCTTAGATGTTATATTATCATTCTTGAGATTTTTTATCCATGGGGATCCTAGTTGAGCCATGGTTTGAAGGTGTTTTCATCAAGGGTATTTTAGGGTTTACCCCTTCATGGATGAGCTACTACTTTTAGTAGCTATCAACTAATGAATTATGTGATTGGCTGGGAATTTCGACAAAGGAAAGCTAAGAAGGTCAATAGGGACGGTGGGGGAGCTTCTTGTGTGTGTTCTTATATATTATTAATAGTTTAAGGCCATAAACACATGGGGAAGCTACTTTTACAGCTCATGCTTGCTTCTATCCTTATCCATGGGTTATATTTACCTCTTCCTTGACCAAATAGGAAACTATGCTTGATTTCTCTTTCCTCTAAACTGGAGCAACGAATCCACTATATTCTTTTGCGGAACCAACTTATCTAAGGTAGAAGACAACGCCTTTTTGGAGAAGAAGGACTCCTAGAGCTTTATATAGCCCTACCTAGGGTTTCCAAGGTCATCTTCTAGGGAATTCGACCAAGGCAAGCTGTTTTCTTCCTTACTTCTTCATTTTTCTTGCTCTTCTCCTTCCTTAGACATTCCTCCATGTTAGAACCCTGTTGTTCCATGGTGAAAGTAGCTCTACAACATAAAAATATATCCTTCTTGTTTCTTTTTCTAGGATTTTGCTTCTTTGTGGAGAGAAGTACCTATTTGGCCAAGTTCAGATCTGAATCCAAGATTTTCTTGCCCTATTTGCTCGAGATTCTTGCTGTTTGGGATCTGACATACTCTATAGAGGCAATTTATATAACATTCTTCACTTATATTACTTACTAGAAGCTTGTTAGATCATGTTTATGCCTTAATGTGTTGATTTAATCATAGAGAAACCATGCTTGTTTAGAATTACGAATTTTTGTGGTGTTCCCTATTTTGTTCCAGTTCTATATGAAATTGTAAACATGTGTATGAACTATATAAGTTGTAACATGATCTTGGACAGGTTATAGAATCAATCTATGGTGCTAAGCACAAAATAGTTGATGGTTCAAATCAGGGTTTTCAAGCTATTTCATTCCCTATCACACCACCGATGGTCATACCATTCAATAGCCAGGTTGTTGCTATTTTGGCAACTGATGTTCATGATCAAGGGTGTCAAATTTATGGTGACAACCTATGGTCACCCCCTTAGGTCAGGTTTTGACTGAATTAGACGTTTAATTATCATCCACTAAGTATTCTAATGATGTTATCAATCGATGATGATAATGGCTTAATATTTGATGGTGTTAACTGAATGTATTACTGATCTAGCAACCAATGGTCACCTAATTATCACAATTAATGGTGGATCAGGTCATCACCATATATGATGAATTAGGAATGTAATTTCAGATTTGACTAAACCTTAAACCAATGGTTCCTTGGTTCAATTGATTTAATGGTTAGACTTATACTTCAATTGATAACCTTGAACAATGAACCAGATCCAATGAATAATATTGGATGGTTCAACATCCAATGGATTAGAATAAATCACATGGTATTATATGTAGGTCCTGGTGAAGATAATACAATGGTTCAATACCATTAATTTGTAGTCTTACCTTTGCCATCATATAGTTATATTTGATAAATCGCTATAATAAGTGGATGTGTAACTCCCATGTGATTTAGCTTGTTATACCTAACCTTAATGTAATTATATGATGTTGATTGGTTATAATCAGACCACTTAAATGATTCATGTGATAATGAATTACACTCTTTTTGTGTTGAAACCACATTGTAGTACTATTTGAATATCATAGTGCCTTGCCATATTAATATCTATGGACACATATGTGCTAATAATCTTTTGAGCCTTGTTTAAGGCATGGAATGATGACGATAACCTTACTATGAATAATGTGATGGTCTTAATGACCTTTAGGCATGTTTGAAGCCATGACTGAGGTGAAATCCTCTTCATGTCTCAATAAGGGTTAAAACCCTAAAACTTGTGATAAGATATTGGTTTCTTGTAAAAGTATGATGATAAGTGTGGTCCATTAATTTGGAATGAATGTTAGCATGTGTTAATGTGATTAAGATTTATATCTCAAATGTTTGATATCTTTTGAAGTTGTTATACATATACTCTTGTTAGAAAAGAATTAGGGTTTGAATGTCCATTTGTATGATTTAGCCTTAATCTCCCAATTGGCATAACTACTTAAGTGAAACTCTAATCATTTAGTGCCATGTGCCATAGATCTATCTGAGTGTTAGAAATTGCCAGATAGTGGAATGAGTATTCCTAATCGAAACTCAGAGTGAATACTGATGAGTCTGCGGGGTGCTTGTCATTTTGAATTCAAGTGTTAGGGAGGATGAATGTGGTCATTCCTAGACCTCAATTTGAGAATGGCTACTGTCGTGTCTCGGTGATTATACATAGATATATATATATATATATATATATATATATATATATATATATATATATATATATATATATATATATATATATATATATATATATATATAGGATGAGATTGGAGGACAACTTTGGTTGTACCTCGGATGGTAGGGTATGAGTACCCACCTCCTTTCACTAGTGTCGTGACCTGTACCAAAGACGGACTAGGTTGTTAACAGTTTGACCATCTGTGTTGTTATGGCGGACCCATACTGACTGGGGGAAGAGAATATCTTAGGAATCTGGCTCTTCCAAGATCTTGTATGGCACTGATTTTGACTTAGTAGTGGTCATTTGGGACTTGAGTGGTATTTCTCAAATCCCTCAAGGAAATGTAATAAAGAAGTGATACCAGTCGTGTAGTATAATTTCTAGGGTTTAATATGTATCACATTGGTTGATTAACCCTTGTCTTTTCTTTACACTACATAGTTCTTACATGATGCAGACTTATGAAAATTGTACAATTGTACTTGGTGTTACAACTTATTTGCTTAACTGCTTAGTATGCTTAAACTGTTCAATCTATTCATATTTTTTATTGAATACCCTGACTTCCCAATGTATTTACTATTAATTAATATGTTATAATAAATATATGTTGGAGAGAGTTATATCTCTCTCTGGGACTGGGTCTCACCCGTGGGTCACCACATGTTTTTTAGGTCATGCTGTGGAAGAGAACCAACCTGGTGATCAATAGATTTAGTAGGTTGGTTAGTTATAGATTTTAGTAGTATAGTCCTAGTGTCATCCCTGTACTCTCAGGTCTGGGTATGGGATGTGTTTTCTAGATGATATACTCGTATCGACACGAGATTTTGTAGTATGCCAATGTTTGTAACTATATGGCATGTACATGTGAAATATCTTTTGTATGCAGGATGTGACTGAGGTCTTTGGACCCATATGTAAATACTTATTACAGTATATGATAATGGAATGATGGACCTTTTGTAAATGTTCTAGAGTTTATTTACATTGTTTGAATCAGTTTTAAATATTCCGCATTTTTGACTATGTGATAAATTAGTAGTTGATCATGTTTTGTGTTTTGAGTAATCTAGTTAAGCGTAATGAGGTGTCACATATCTCGTGGAAGTGTTTTATGAATATGTGGGTCTGTTGTAGCAGGGTGTGTATTCATTGTGTTGGCTTTTGGGTCAGATTTAACAAGGTGACCTTGATAGGATCAAGAACCTTAAGGCATAGAGGTGATCATGGCAAAGAGTTGTGCATGACATCTTTCAAGAGTTGCATATGATGCAATTGGCAAAAGTTGCCTACCTGAAAGAATCTAGTTGTGATTGATAGCCCTAGCTAGTTCATGACTGAGAGGAAATCAGGATCTTGACTTACTAGAAGGTTGTACGCTGCAATCTTCCAAATTGATGGTAATTTTTATCAATTTGAACAAAATAGTGAGAGCGATAATAGATTAAAGTCCTAATTATATCGTCAAAATTTTTCAAATCAAAACAAATTAGTCAAAAATATTTTTGGACTAAAATTACATATTTCCTTTTTGTAGAACAAATAGTTGTCAACAATAATCACTTTTCATTACGGTCGGTCCTTGAGAAGGACAAACTCAATGGGAATAACTTCCATGACTGGTTTAGGACATTGAGAATTTCTCTCAATCAAGAGCGTAATCTCTATGTCCTAGAGACCCCAGCACCAGAGGAACTCGCTCCCACCATGCCAAAGGCAGAAAGGGATGTTTATATGGAGCATGTTGAAGATGTCATTGATGTAAAGTGCTTGATGTTGTGCTCAATGAACTATGAGTTATTGAGAACACATGAGAACATGGACATCATTGAGATGATTCAACATCTCAAGAACATGTATCAAGACCAAGCACGACAAGAGAGATATTATTTCTCCAGGGTGCAATTCAAGTACGTCATGATAGAAGGAGATCTAGTTGGTCCTCACATGCTCAAGATGATTCGATATGTGGAGAACATGACAAGACTGGGAATCCTCTAAGCCAAGAGTTGTCTACTGATGTGATACTACAATCGTAGCCAGAATCCTACAGTCAGTTTGTGATGAACTACAACACGAACAACTTTGACAAGCCACTGACAGAGTTGTTGGGCATGTTGAGGATAGTCGAGGCACACATGAAGAAAGACAAGTCCAAATTTGTGATGTTAATCAGTAGAAAGAAGGGCAAGTCTAAAGGCAAGGGCAAGGGAAAAGCTAAGAAGGGTTCTGATGCTTGCCAACAACCCAAGTCATCTTCAGCTTTCAAGGCCAAGGGAGGGGTGAACAAGGGAGGCAAATGTCACCATTGTCAAGAGCCACGACATTGGAGGAGAAATTTCTCTCTCTATCTAGAAGAACAAAAGAAGAAGGAGGGGATGGAAGTCTCCACCTCAAGTGTCATGAAATAAACTTGAAACACTTCTTCAACTTGAGGTATATGATACCAAGATATAGATCTGACATATACGATATGTGGGATCTGAAAAGAAGTGATGGCCTTTGCAAAAGGACCAAGAAGGAGAACTCATCATTGGAGCAAGTGTTGCTGCCATAGATAGGAGTATTTTGTTAGTTTATTTCAGTCCAAATGGCATGTAATATAGTTATGAACTGCTATTTCAATTTTGACACTAAATAGAAACACTTTATTTTTGCATCTTGTATTGATAAGGATGGCTATCCATAAAGTTTATGTTTCAATTTTAAAGATATGATCTATTGTGGCGATGCCTTATTTATCTTGTTGTACTTGGTATGCATAAGATAAATGATACTTAAAAGTTATTTATGATTCAAACAATTAATTAGCATTATCATGAGAAATTCATTTCTAGTTTCAATGTTGATGGACATAGAAAGATTCTTTTCATTGTGAACCATTAAGAAATATGAATGTCTTGGGCATGATGAAAAGTAAATATTCACTAGGTGTAGTGGGAGAATGACTATACTATTAGGTATAATACATATGATGTATTTACATACCTATTGGAATAAATGTTAATACTTCAAATGGTGTTTAGTGAAATACCAATATGAATATCTTTAGGTGTTCAAGAATATCATAAATGAAGTACAAAATTGGTAAAAGTATTGACTCCTTGATGTGAAAAATGAATGGGATACTTGAACCAAATGTTTGAGGACCTTGTGAGTAATTATGATAGTGTATCATAGAGAACTCATGATTAAGGCATAGTGATGTCTAAATCAAAGAAGGAATGATACTCTAAAGAGTTAGAGCATGATCATCAAATAACTAACCTTCTAGAATTCTTCTAAAGAACATGCTTTACACTAAATAAAGGAGATTAATAATCACAAGTTTTGTGGTTCTCAAATTCCTTATGTAACTGATACACCTCATATATCTAGGTGATGAATTGGTCATATGATGAGTCAATTATCTAGATGATGTTGAGGAACCAAATTTTGAGTTATGGCTTAGGGCCATAAGATCCAAAATGACTTCCGTGTGAACCATAAGGTCTGACCTTCGTGGTAGAACTTGTAGGGATAAAACCCTTTTGTGCAATTGGGTCTTAAGAGTTAAGAGTGGCATGATTGACATTTAGTAAAAGCATCATGCTTGCTATTGAAACTTGAAGATTATGAGATTTGGCATATGGATATTGTAACATCCCTGGCCAGGGTTATGTTTTAACCCTAGGTGTTTTGTTTAAGAAAGATAATTATATGCTTAATATTATCTTTTGGAAAGGAATTAAGGCTCAAGAGGAACTTATATTTAAATTTTAGTCCATTTTGAATAATGTTGAAAGTAATGTTTCACTTGTTTGCACTAAAGTGCAAATTACCCAAGTTAAGGAGTTAAATTGCAAATGTTACATGGTAATATGTTCCTCATGTTTTGAATCATCATGAGAATGAAGATGAGACAGAGGTATGGCTAGTGAAAGCCTGAGTACCAAGAAAGACCTGATTAAACAATATTTGTACATTAAAACCTAGTTTTGGGGTAATGTGCAATTTCCCAAAACCCAGGGTTCAATATGCAATTTAACACTTCTGTAACGTCCTCAATATTCTTGACATCTTGAAGAGGCATGAAAATTAGAGGGGCATCTCATTTGAGCTACTTTGAAGGAGAGAGAATCTTGATATTAAAATAATCAAGATTTAATCATAGTTGAAATAATGCAAAAATAATTATATTAAATAGATTGCTCTTTAACCAAAATTGTGTTGGTTGAAATCCACATAAATGGACGTCCTTGTGCCTTGCAAATTCAAAGGAAAGATCAACGTGAGTGGAGAACCCACTCACATTAAGAAACTAAAAACAATTATCCACTCACTTATTGATAATATTATTATAAAGGTTAAGGTGCATAATTTCTTTTCCCTTAAATTCATGGATAATGGAAGGGAGTTCGGTGGTGATAAAGATTCCTTTGAATGCAAGGAACCAAGGGGGGAGAGGTGGAAACAATTTCGGATTTTAAAGTATTTGCATGAGGCATTTTCTCTCTCATTGATTTTCTTATGACAACACCCTTTACCATTTAAACCAAGGACTTTTTTGAATCCACTTCTTCTCTCTGCTTGCAAAAATGAACAAGGAAGAGAGGGATAGTAGGAGGACGACCCCCAACCTGTTGGTAAGCTTCTTGACCTTCGTTCATCTTGATTTCATGGTGGAAATCACAAATCAATGCATGATTTCTTCTTATCTCGATCCCATCTTCAAATCTAACCATTCCTTTTCACTCAAAAGATTAAGGAACGAACCTTGTGGTGAGAAAAAACTCCTTCCACCATTGTTGACGTGAAGCTCCAAGTATTCAAGATCAATTGGAGGCTGTTTATATAACATGAACCCTTATTCATTGTTATTAAAGTAAATTTCTCAATCAATCATGCTCGAATTGCTCTTCTTTCAATTCCTTCGATTAGTTGATGCAATTACCATGATAATGGCAGTAGTTTTCGATGGACGAAGGCTTGATGATGATAACATCATCTTAGGCACACTTTCCAACAAGTTTGCATTGCAAACGGTTTCAAGTGTTTGGTCCAAACGGTTTCACCAAACCGTTTGGAGGTTTGGATCACAAACCGTTTAGGAGAGTTGACCATTTAGAAGGGTTGACCGTTTTAGGTCTGGTCCCTAGAACATGTTGGATGATGATCCCTTTGATCCAATTGGTTAATTAAATATATGGACAATCCTCCAATTAGAAACCCTAATCGGTTAAGTGCTGAAATTACAATTGTTAATTTAAAAGTTCGGGTTGATTTGCCCAAACGGTCTCAAGACCATTTGGAGGTCACCCCAAACGGTCTTAAGATCATTTGGAGGTCAACCTAATTTAGCATGCAGGAATCCTGAGATGATGGGCATAGCCAGGTATGAGCTATGATGCTATAATTATTGAAATTATTTATTGGGCCTTGTGTGTCATAATATGCCTTGTTGCTTAGTAAGAGGTAACAAGAGAGTTAATGGGCCTCAAGTTCCATATATGATGCTTGTGTAGCAAGTGTCATGTGTACCTTGGTCAGATGACATGAAGGTGATGGTTACCTGGAAAAGTGGTAATAGTTCTCAATTATGAGCTAAGGGTTTGAATACCCAGAACCATATGATTATGGCTTTGAGTTTGAAATGAGGGACTGAGATCCCAATGTCTTTTAAAGAATGAAAAGTAATTGATGAAAACAATACATGTTTCATTATAGCATTTGTCTTAATAAGTTATGTTTGAAAACTTGACTGATGCCAAAAGAATATGATAATGTACTTAAATAATCAAGTGAAAGCTATTCATGTAGTGCTCTGACCATAGATCCATCATCGTCAGTAGTTGGTGATGGTGAAATAGGTTTTCTTACAGGATCTCCTGGAGTTCGCATATTTTGAATATGTGGGGGGCGATGGGAGAAAATATCCATACATCCTAATGGGGGAATTGATGGAAGGTAAACCTTAAATCTCTCAATCCTTCATTGTATGTTCCGGGATGGATGTACCACTAATATCCCGATGATGTTAATGCCAGATCGATGGAGGTAAACATAAAATCTCTCGATTGCGAAGAGAGTGCAACCGCTATTGTAGCTCTATAGAGAAGATGCCACTATACCCTGGCAAGCTATGTAGCAGAGACACAAGATGTACTGCATGTTATCTCACACTGACCGAGATGTGGGAAGTCATGGAAGCCGGCTCTTCCACTGACCTTGTATGGTACCGATTTTGATTTTGCAATGGTCGGTTGGAGTATGAGCGGTATACCTCATCTCCTCAGAGCTTAAGTGTGTTTGTAAAACGTAATCAGTCGTGTAGCGTATTTTCTTAAGATTGAAATACGAGAACCACTGGTTGATGTTATCTTGCTTAGCATTTCATTGATACCTAAATGTTACTAATGTTCTTTAATTCATTATTGAATAAGAGACATGCTGCCTTGTCAAGTTATAGCTAAAATACTTGAATAGAAATGTTGCTCTAATCTGCATAGATATTGATGTATCTGCCATTAAAGTACATTATCCCACTGCTCAGTTTATTTCTATTAAACTGCAATAATAATGTTTTCGGCGGAGAGTTATATCTCTTTCTGGGGCAATTGTATAATTGTCTCACCCCCGTGGGATCCAACATTTTTAGGTAGATGCAGACAGAGAGGCAGAAACTGTGTAGCAGGGGAAGAGCAGCAGCAACAACAAAAAGGATAGCAGTAATCCTACAGGTGGAAATACTGGCTGTCAGGATTTGTACATATGTCAATAGAGTCCTATGCATCATCTCTGTACTCTCAGGGCCTAGGGGTCAGTAGATAGTGTTTTTATATTCAATCTGAGATTTTGATGCTCGAGGATTTTGTTAATTTTGCTTTTTAGCAAAGAAATGATGTATATGTATTCCTTGATAAGAGATGGTACATGGAATGTACAATGTGGACCATTATGTAAATATAATACTGTGGTTCCTATTTACCAAGTTTTTCGGTAATGGATCTTTTATAAAATGGTTTTATTTTTTAGTGATTTTTAGTAATCCGCTGCTAACGATACACTTTTGCATTAGTTAATCTTGTTTTTGTAAGTTGGACGTCACAAGTTTAGTGGTATCAGAGCTCTAGGTTCACTGAGTCTACAGAGACATAGGATTAAGGTCGTTGAGTCTGTTCTAAGTGTTTTCCAGTTTATCTGATAGTGTCTTCTGCTTGTATTGGAGGAGAAGAACTTGAAGATGTCTGGATCACATGACGAACATGCTGTTGAGAGAAACGTTTCTACACCAGGAGGAGGTGCAAGGGATCAAGCTAGGGAGGAACTCGTACCGAAGATTCCTCAACTTTATCAATCTGCATTAGAAAATCCAGATTTCCATACCCTGTTCGGTTAGTTTATGGCGACTATGACGCATATGGCGGATAGGATGCCACCACCTGCACCGAGGGCACCTACCCACCATGAAGGATAGGGAGCTGGTAAGACCTTTGAAAGGCTTCACCGGGTGGGAGCCACAGACTGTGTCGATACTACTGACCCAACTGATGCAAATTTATGGTTGACAGAGCTGGAGAAAGCAGAATCCTCGATATCCCTAAAGTAGAGAAGGTGTGGCATGCTGTATACCTTCTTAAGGGGAGTGCTAGTCATTGGTGGACCACAGAGGAAGGTAAAAGGCCAGGAGTTGAAGTCGGATGGGATGAATTCCGACGTGAATTTGTCGCTAGATACTTTCCTAAGACGTATCTAGATGAAAAGATCTCTCAATTTGAGAGATGGAGGCAAGGATAGATGAACATTAGTGAATATGAAGCTAGGTTCATGGAGCTTTTGCAGTTCTGTCTGCACATGGCAACTGCTGATGAAGAAAGGATTCAATGTTTTGAGAAGGAGGTGAACGCTGAATTGACCACTCCCGTGTCTGCTTTGGAGAATAGGGAGAGGTTTGCCACTTTTGTGGAGTCTGTGAGACGAATTGAGAGGTATGTGATTGAGAAGCGACAAACTAGTAATAAGAAAGTGTATTCTCAGTTTCAAGAACAAAGGTCCGAGAGTTTCAAGAAGCTGAGATTCTCTACACTACCACCACCAAGGTTTAATACCCCAACGCAGTGGACGTCAAGTAGGGGTAGGGTTCGTAGTTTTACTCCAAGTAGAGCCCCCAGTACAACATCAGCATCAGTGATAGGACCACCCAGGCAGAGTTTGGGAAGTTACAACTGCTTCCAGTATGGGAGGTCAGGACACCTGAAAAGAGATTGTCCTGAGAAAGTCAGAACTGTAACTCAACCCCATAGGCAGAGCCAGCAAGGCTCACATAGGAGATAGTTAAGTAATAATGCTAGATGGCATGGACAAGCATCCCAAGCTAGATCATCGACACCCAACAACCAAGCACAGGGTCAAAATCAAGCAATGACTAGATTCTATGCCATGAATAAGCCCGAAGTAGTAGTCAACCCTCGAGTTGTGACAGGTTAGATGGAACTATTTTATTCTAATATGTCTTCGTCCTACTTCGTATTTGTGTTAATTGATCTGGGTGCTACACATTTGTTTATCACTCGAGAAGTGATTCATGATTACAACATGACTGTCAGTCATAGATCATATAGTTTCATGCTAGAAACCCCTTTGTTGGGATCTGCAGTGTTGCGGGAGGTGTGTTCTCCCTGCACTCTTTCTTTTTCTGAACATCGCATTCCAGTGGATCTTATACCACTTGAGATGTAGGGTTTTGATATAATCCTAGGGATGGACACCTTAGAGAAGTATAAGGTTGTCTTAGATTGTGGTTCCAAGTAGGTTGTGTTCACAGACAATGGTCACACATGGATCTTTCAGGGAGATAGAAAGATTATTCTAACTTGTATGGTGTCATCTATGGTAGCTGAGAAGTTGATGAGGTAGGGATGCCTTACATTCTTGGCACATGTGGTAGATACCACAATGGAGAGCCTTCATCCTTCTAAAATTCTGGTTGTTAGGGAGTTTGAAGATGTCTTCCCTGCTGAACTTCTAGGTGTTCCTCCATCCCGAGAGATTGATTTCGAGATTAAACTAATTTTTGGCACGCAACCCATAGAACAAACATCGTATAGGATGGCACCTGCTGAGATGGTAGAGCTCAAGAAACAACTACTGGAGTTGCTTGAGAAGGGTTTTATTCAATCGAGTACTTCACCATGGGGTTCTCCGGTAATCTTTGTTAAGAAGAAAGACGGATCGATGTGGTTATGTATTGATTACAGGAAGTTGAATAAAGTAACCATAAAGAACAAGTATCCTCTGCCAAGGATTGATGAGTTGTTTGATCAGTTGTGTGGTGAAACTATCTTTTCTAAGATAGATCTGAGGATGGGATACCATCAGTTGCATATCAAGGAGGGTGATATACCTAAGTCTGCCTTTAGGACAAGGTATGGTCACTATGAGTTCATAGTTATGTCGTTTGGACTAACTAATGCACCAGTTGCATTCATGGAACTCATGAATAGAATCTTTCGACCATTTCTTGATCAATGTATAGTCATCTTTATAGATGACATTCTTATATACAGTAGAGATGCTCAACAACATGAGCAGCACGTCCGTCAGGCTTTGACTTTGCTAAGAGAGCATAAGATATATGCTAAGTTTAGCAAATGTGAGTTCTGGTTACCAGAAGTTTCATTTCTAGGACATGTAATATCTGCTACAGGTATTCGTGTTGATCCTAAGAAGGTAGAATTTGTCTTGCTATGGGAATAGCCAAAGACAGCGACAGAGATTCACAATTTCCTAGGTTTGGAAGGCTATTATAGGAGGTTCATTAAGAACTTTATCTCTTTAGCTTTACCCCTGACCAAGTTGACCAGGAAGGAAGGTCCTTTTGTCTAGAATGACAAGAGTCAACATTCTTTCCAGTTGCTAAAATAAAGGTTAACTAGTGCACCTGTGTCGGTGTTACCTGAGCAGGGAAAGGGGTATATAGTTTTCTGTGATGCATCTAAGAATGGCTTAGGATGTGTG
Source organism: Alisma plantago-aquatica (assembly GCA_963693085.1). Taxonomy (NCBI): domain Eukaryota; kingdom Viridiplantae; phylum Streptophyta; class Magnoliopsida; order Alismatales; family Alismataceae; genus Alisma; species Alisma plantago-aquatica. Next base: position 498,780,836 of record OY856413.1, on the reverse strand, counting down.
TTCATGCAGGATAAATAGGTGATTTCTTTTGCTTCTCGACAACTTAAGAAACACGAGGAGAATTATCTGACATGCGATCTAGAGATAGTTGTTGTGGTCCATGCCTTGAAGATCTGGAGACATTATCTCTATGGGGAGACATCCCAGATTTTCACAGACCATAAGAATTTAAAATATATCTTTTCTCAGCATGAGCTAAACATGAGGCAACACCGCTAGATGGAGTTAATCAAGGACTATGATTGTACAATTGATTATCATCCAGGGAAGGCTAATGTGGTAGCTGATGCTCTAAGTAGAAAATCATCAACACCAGTCTTAGACAAAGCACAATTGAACTCCTTTGTTTTCTCTAAGAGAGATATTCTTAACTCCTTAAGGCAAGACAATATACAATTTAAAGTATTGTTGTTAGCTGGGTTGTTAACTAAGATACAAGTAAAACCCACTCTGAGACAGCATATTAAAGAAGCACAACAAGCTGATAATGTGATTCAACATATTATGTCAGAGTATGGTAGTGAGAAACGGGATGGTTTCCATGATTCAGATAATCAGGTAGTCTGTTACCATGGTAGGATGGTAGTACCTGATGTTGATAACTTATGAGAGTTTGTTCTGGAAGAAGCTCATTCTTCAATGTATGCTATGCATCCAGGGAGCACCAAGATGTACCGTACCTTAAAAGATATGTATTGGTGGCTTGGATTGAAGAAAGATGTAGATGAGTTTGTTATGCGGTGTCTGATGTGTCAGTAGGTTAAAGATGAACATCAGAAGCCCGCAGGAACAATGCAACCCTTGCCTATACCGCAGTGGAAATGGAATCATTTAACTATGAACTTTGTGGTTGGTTTGCCTAGAATAGCCAAAAGTCATGATTCCATATGGGTGATAGTTGATAGGTTGACTAAGACAACACATTTCATTCCTGTCAAAACAACCTACACTACTGAGAAGCTTGCACAGATATACATAGATGAAATAGTGTGTTTGCATGGGGTTCCAGCTACTATTGTATCTTATAGAGGTCCCCAGTTCACAAGTCATTTTTGGGAGTGACTCCATAAAGCTTTGGGTACACAGTTATGGTTTAGTAAAGCCTTTCACCCTCAAACATATGGACAGTCTGAGAGGACTATACAAACTTTGGAGGACTTACTTAGGGCATGTGTCCTTCAAGTTGTAGGAAGTTGGGATCTACACCTGAGCTTGATAGAATTTGCTTATAATAATAGCTATCAGCACAGTATTGAAATGGCACCATATGAGGCATTATATGGTAGACGTTGTAGATTACCTTTATGTTGGTATGAAACAGGGGAATATCAACTTTTGGGTCTTGAGCTAGTACAACAATCAACTGAAAAGATTAAAATAATACAACAATAGTTGAAAGTTGCCCATGATAGATAGAAATCTTATGCTGACAAGCATCATAGACATTTAGAATTCCAAGTTGGAGACAGAGTGTACCTCAAGGTCTCACCTTGTAAAGGTATCCTTAGATTTGGGAAGAAGGGGAAGTTAGCTCCTAGATTTGTGGGGCCTTATCCGATCATTGAAAGGATGGGAAAAGTAGCCTATAAGCTGGAGTTACCACCTGAGTTGCATAGATTGCACCCAATGTTTCATATCTCTATTTTCAGAAAGTGTCATCCTGACACTGAGTTAGTTCTGCAACCTATGGAGGTAGAACTAAATGACGATATATCTTATGTTGAAGGACCTGTGTTGGTTCTTGACAGAAGAATTAAAAAGCTGAAAAAGAAGGACATAAGTCTTGTTAAAGTTCTTTGGCATCACCGAGGCATTGAAGAATCTATGTGGGAACTAGAGGAAGAGATGAGGAGGAAATACCCTACTCTTTTCTATTAATGTTTTTGTGGACGATTTCGGGGACAAAATCCTTGTAAGGGGTGGATAACTTGTAGCATCCCTGACCTGGGTTATGTTTTAACCCTAGGTGTTTTATTTAAGAAAGATAATTATATGCTTAATATTATCTTTTTGAAAGTAATTAAGGCTCAAGAGGAACTTATATTTCAATTTTAGTCCATTTTGAATAATGTTGAAAGTAATGTTTTACTTGTTTGGACTAAAGTGCAAATTACCCAAGTTAAGGGGTTAAATTGCAAATGTTACACGGTAATATGTTCCTCATGTGTTGAAGCATCATGAGAATGAAGATGAGGCAGAGTTATGGCTAGTGAAAGCCTGAGTACCAAGAAAGAGCTGATTAAACAATATTTGTACATTAAAACCTAGTTTTGGGGTAATGTGCAATTTACCCAAAACCTAGGGTTCAATATGCAATTTACCACTTCAATAAGGTCCTAAATATTCTTGACATCTTGAAGAGGCAAGAAAATGAGAGGGGCACGTCATTTGAGCTACTTTGAAGGAGAGAGAATCTTGATAATAAAATAATCAAGACTTAATCATAGTTGAAATAATGCAAAAATAATTATATTAAATAGATTGCTCTTTAACCAAAATTGTTTTGGTTGAAATACACATAAATGGACGTCCTTGTGCCATGCAAAGGGAAAGGAAAGATCAACGTGAGTGGATAACCCACTCACATTAAGAAACTAAAAAGAATTATCCACTCACTTATGGATAATGAAATTATAAAGGTTAAGGTGCTTAATTTCTTTTCCCTTAAATTCATGGATAATGGAAGGGAGTTCGGTGGTGATAAATATGTCTTTGCATGCAAGGAACCAAGGGGGAAGATGTGGCAAAAATTTCGGATTTTAAAGGATTTGCATGAGGCATTTTCTCTCTCATTGATTTTCTTATAACAACACCCTTTACCATTCAAACCAAGGACTTTTTCAAATACACTTCTTCTATTTGCTTGCAAAAATGATCAAGGAATCTAGGGACAGCATGAGGACGACCCCCAACCTGTTGGTAAGCTTCTTGACCTTCGTTCATCTTGATTTCATGGTGGAAATCACAAATCAATGCATGATTTCTTCTTATCTCGATCCCATCTTCAATTCTAACCATTCCTTTTCACTCAAAAGCTTGATGAACGAACCTTGTGGTAAGAAAAAGCTCCTTCCACCATTGTTGACGTGAAGCTCCAAGCTTTGAACATTAATTGGAGGCCGGTTATATAACTTGAACCCTTATTCATTGTTATTAAAGTCAATTTCTCAATCAATCATGCTCGAATTGCTCTTCTTTCAATTCCTTCAATTAGTTGATCCAATTACCATGATAACGGCAGTAGTTTTCGATGTACTAAGGCTTGATGATGATAACATCATCTTAGGCACACTTTCCAACAAGTTTGCATTGCAAACGGTTTCAAGAGTTTGGTCCAAACGGTTTCACCAAACCGTTTGGAGACCAAACGGTTTGAAAACCGTTTGGAGGTTTGGATCACAAACCGTTTAGGAGAGTTGACCATTTAGATGGGTTGACCGTTTGAGGTCAGGTCCCTAGAACATTTTGGATGATGATCCCTTTGATCCAATTGGTTAATTCAATATATGCACAATCCTCCAATTAGAAACCCTAATCGATTAAGTGTTGAAATTACAATTGTTAATTTAAAAGTTCGGGTTCATATGCCCAAACGGTCTCAAGACCGTTTGGAGGTCACCCCAAACGGTCTCAAGACCATTTGGATGTCTAGGGTTGAGTGTGGTTGAGTAATTGAAGAGTTAGAGATATCAAATTAAAGTACAATCAATAGCTAATTTGATGATCAACCCAATGATCTAAACCCTAATTGGATATCACAAAAATTTAATGAATGATGAGGCAAACGATCTCAAGACCATTTGGAGGTTATCAAAATGACCTCAAGACCATTTGGAGGTCATCCAAACAACCTCAAGACCATTTTAGGTCAGGTCATATCCTAAGTTGATGATAATTCGTTGTTTTCAATTGGGTTATTTCCACAATGTTAATCATTGATGGTTCCTCGAATTCAAAACACTAATTGATGGTTTCTTGATTATAAATCCTAGTTTAATTGGGTTCGAAACCCTAATTGATGGACAATTAAAGGATGATTCAATAGTTCAATTGATGAATAAATCAAGGAGTCAAGTGATAGGCAGTTCATTGTTGGAAACCTTGAATTGGTTAAGTGTTGATAGACCTTTTTGGTCCATTTGGTCTTGAGAGGGTTTGGACCAAACGGTCTTAAGACCGTATGAGTCCAAATGGTCTCATGACCATTTGGGGCCAAACGGTCTCAAGATCATTTGGGTCCAAACAATCTCAAACCATTTGGAGACCCAAGCCCATTCGGTTTCAATACTTTCTTGTTTAAACGGTTTCAAGGGCAATGTGCCCAAACAGTTTCAAACCGTTAGAATCTTGAAAGACCAAGACCGTTTAGGGTCTAAGTAGCCAAGACTGTTTGAGATTTAACATGGTTAATCCACTTGGATATCTAATGCAATTAAAGATGTAATTGGTCAATTCAATTGGATACCTCATGTAGTTGAAGGTTCAAGTGATCAAATCTTCTAGACATCCTAGAAGAGGATGAGAGAGAGAGATTCATACATGAAAAATAATCTTGTAGTAATCAAGTTTATCACATTCAAAATGAGTAAGGTATACAATTAGGGTATGATCCTTGAGGAAGAGATCATGAAACCCTAATTGAGTTAATTGATGAATTCAAACCCTAAATTAGGGCAATTCCAAGTGAAACCCTAATTTAAGAGGATAATGTGTTATGAATTTAGGGTAATGACATAAGTAACCCTAATTCAGGGTATTTTAATGTAAAACCCTAATTGTGGGTTATTGAATACAAGAACTAATCTAGGGTGATGTGATGTGAATAGTAAACCCTAATTCTAAAATAGGGTGAAGGTGTGTGAAACCCTAATATGGGACAATGAAATGATGATTCATTGGTCCTAATTGAACAAAGGGGATGAGTAACCTTGATTAAAAGGAAATGGGAAACCCTAACCCTAGTAAGAGAATAGTGGTGTTATTCTGGAATAGCATGGAACTGAAACATGAATGATATATCTGTTATTATGTGTGCTTACCATGCAGGAATCCTGAGATGATGAACATAGCCAAGTATGAGCTATGATGCTTTAATTATTGATATTATTTATTGGGCCTTGTGTGCCATAATATGCCTTGTTGCTTAGTAAGAGGTAACAAGAGAGTTAGTGGGCCTCAAGTGCCAGATATGATGCTTTTGTAGCAAGTGTCATGTGTACCTTGGTCAGATGACCTGAAGGTGATGGTTACCTGGAAAGGTGGTAACAATGCTCAGTGATGAGCTAAGGGTTTGAATACCCAGAACCATATGATTATGGCTTTGAGTTTGAAATGAGGGACTGGGATCCCAATGTCTTTTAAAGACTGAAAAGTAATTGATGAAAACAATACATGTTTCTTTATAGCATTTGTCTTAATAAGTTATGTTTGAAAACTTGACTGATGTTAAAAGAATATGATAATGTACTTAAATAATCAAGTGAAAAGCTATTCATGTAGTGATATGACCATAGATCCATCATCGTCATTATTTGGTGATGGTGAAATAGGTTTTCTTATGAGATCTCCTGGAGTTCTCATATTTTAAATATGTGGGGGTCAATGGGCGAAAATATCCTTACGTCCTAATGGGGGAATTGATGGAAGGTAAACATTAAACCTCTCAATCCTTCATTGTATGTTCTGAGATGGATGTACCACTAATCTCCCGATGATGTTAATGCCGGATCGAAGGAGGTAAACATAAAATCTCTCTATTGCGAAGAGAGTGCAACCGCTGTTGTAGTTCTATAGCGAAGATGCCACTATACCCTAGCAAGCTATGTAGAAGAGACACAAGATGACATGCATGTTATCTCACACTGACCAAGATGTGGGAAGTCATGGAAGCCGGCTCTTCCATGACCTTGTATTGTACCGATTTCGATTTCACAATGGTCGGTTGGAGTATGAGCGGTATACCTCATCTCCTCAGAGCTTAAGTGTGTTTGTAAAACGTAATTAGCCATGTAGCATATTTGCTTAAGATTGAAATACGAGAACCACTGGTTGATGTTATCTTTCTTAGCATGTCATTAATACCTAAATCTTACTTATGTTCTTTACTTCATTATTGAATAAGAGACATGTTGCCTTGTCAAGTTATAGCTGAAATACTTGAATAGGAATGTTGCTCTAATCTGCATAGATATTGATGTATCTGCCATTAAAGTACATTATCCCACTACTCAATTTATTTTTATTAAATTGCAATAATAATGTTTTCAGTGGAGAGTTATATCTCTCACTGGGGAAATTGTATAATTGTCTCACCCCCGTGGGATACAAAGTTTTTAGGTAGATGCTGACGGAGAGGCAGAAACTCTGTAGTAGGGGAAGAGTAGCAGCAGCAACAACAAGGACAACAATGATCCTATAGGTGGAATTACTGGCTGTCAAGATTTTTACATATGTCAATAGAGTCCTATGTTTCATCTCTGTACTCTCAGGTCCTAGGGGTCAGTAAATAGTGTTTTTATAATCAATCTGAGATTTTGATGCTCGAGGATTTTGTTACTTTTGCTTTTTAGCAAAGCAATGATGTATATGTATTCCTCGAGAAGAGATGGTACATGGAATGTATAGTGTGGACCAGTATGTAAATATGTTATTGTGATTCCTATTTATCAAGTTTTCCGGTAATGGATCTTTTATAAAATGGTTTTAATTTTTAGTGATTTTTAGTAATCCGCTGCTAACGATACGCTTCCACATTAGTTAATCTTATTTTTGTAAGTTGGACATCACATATATTAAAACCACATTCCTATTAGGAATAAGATAAGGCTATGTACGTGACACAACCTAAAAGGTTTTATTAATTCATTAATGCAAATGCAGTCTAAAGTTACAAGAGATTAATCAATGTGATTGATTAAATACAAGCATCGCAAAACTGGAGTCTTTACTTTGATTATATAGTCAAATGGTTTGACTGATATGTCAAAACAAATAAGGGATTTGTGATTTAGTGGGAGCGTATTCACATACCGCATGATTATAAGGAATGAAATGTTCAAAATGGAAACCAGTGTGGAAATATCTTTAAGAGAAGACAAGGAAATATATTATGTGATAGGAATAGAGACATATAGAGATAGTTCTCAAAAAACTCTTGACCTAGAAAAGAGAGAATGTATGTTGGCAATCTGTACTGAAGGGTTCAATATGCACAGATTCAGTGGGATAAAATGTGTCCATGCTATGTGGAGTTAGTATCTCAGTGCCAAGTGTCCCAATTAATATGAAGAATAGAAACACATAGATATATATGAATCTATCATGTATGTAATCATCCCATTATCTTGTATGTATTGGACATGATAAGAAAATATGCATTCATCATCTTGTATGTATTGGACATGAAAATATGATGTGCTCATCCTGTTAACTCGTATGATGAGTGGATATTTGTCTGCTTCCAATGAGGGTTAGTGGAATTCCATGAGAACTTGTTTGGTACTTGTGAGGTAGTAGTTCTATCATAATGATAAGGAAGAGTTGAGTGTAAGGAGTTACACTGATGCAAGCTTCTGAAATGACTAGAATTTATTGCAAAATATAAAATATAAAAGTGAATGTGAGTTGATAAATGGAAATGTTCCAATTTAAAAGCTATTTAATTCTAAAAGGGAAAGTCGAGTATCCTTGTGTTATGGACATCAGAGGATACTATATGGATCTAGAAGTTCATATAGATGAACTTATAGATATTCCAACCATTAATGCCAAGTACTGAGTCAAACAATGGAGCTAAGTGTTAGGTAAGGAATATAAGATCACAAATTACAACAACTCCATCTCATACAAATGTCGTATAGTGAAGAAATGTGAGAAATGCAATATACCGACTAAAGCAAAGTGTTTCTAACTCAATGTGTTAGCACTGGTGCAGTAGAAACATGTGGGACATGTTTAGAGATCACTAAGAATATGATTCAAGGGTGATTGACTCGTAGTGCAAGTGGGAGTCTTTTGGTATGTATGCCTTGAGAGCCAATCATATGATGATTGGATTGGGATACATTAAGATTGATTTGATAAATATCAAATGCAAGTTTCCAATTTTTTCCGGTTCAATCAGTTATGAGATAATGATAGAGTAGAATGAATGTCTAGAGAGTGACAATACTCAATGAAGTATGTCTTCAAGTACGTGACTAGAAGAATGAGACCATATGGTTGCTAAGAGTTTGTACATTCTTGTTGTGTCCCTAGTCAGATGTCATTGTGGAAGGTTGATAGACAACAATGACACAACAAGACTAGAGTGTGTGTTGGTTGATGACAGAGTCTCATTAATCATGATATGTGATATCAAACCAAGCATACAGATACATGTTATAGAATACTATATCAGATAGATCCACCGTAAGAGTGACACATGGAACCATGACATGGTAGTCACAGTTAGCTCTTACAGTGATGGTGGTGATTGTGATTCTTAGACCTAAAATCCCTGCACTCCTCACATGTCATTGGGTACACTTTGACATCATCAAACACAATCCTGGAATATGGATTGTTCTAAAAGTGATGGTTGGGTTGTTGGGTTTTGGGCCAGACAGAGAAGGTAGCGGAAACAAAAAAAATTCTCCCCAAACCCAAGAAACAACAGATCGCATCAACATCTATGAAATTGGAAGGATGGTTTATTGAGGTTTACCTAGTCCCGAGGCAAGCTCACTGACGAAACCTCACAGCTAGTGCGGTCTTCACCACCTAGTCTTAGACAGTGTCTGTGCAGCTCCTGGTCTCCACCCAGACTACAGTTGACTGTCATCCTCCTGAAGCACCAAAAGCCTCCTGCCTCTTTAGCTAGTCCACATGGACCACCAGGAACTCCAATCATCTTGTCCCACAAGACATTGGAAGGATTCGTCCCCACTTGTCTGCATACTAATCACTAACTCACTCTCATGTTGCCAGTTGTCGTCATGTAGTTGTCTTTCCCTCATTGTGCCTCCTCCCTCACAAGTGGCTCTGGCTCAGGAAATCTTGGTTCTCATCCAGAGAGGACAACAACTTGCAGAGCATTGACATTCAGAGTTATTCTATCTGGGAATCCCCCAATACCCCTCTATTTATAGAAGAGGGCTAGGTCAGGGTTCCCAATCTATGCGGGAGTAGAAGGTTCTAGAATTTCCATGAATTGATTACTCTGCGACAGGCAAACTGATCACCTCACATATGAGCCAATTGTCTGGGACTTGAGCTGATTAGTTCAACCCTTGAACTGGTCAGTTCATAATCCTGGTTCGTCTCAATTTGGCTTTCCTCTTTTTGTTTCCAATTAATCCAAAGATCAATTCTTGTCCCAATTGAATTGTACAAGTGAAATGAAATCTTTTTCTCACCAACCTAACTTTCCCCACTTTCTCAGTTGGTCCAGCTGAGCCAATCAGCTCAATCAGGGTGAACCAATCGTCTCACTGAACTAAGCCGATCGGTTCAACTCTTGAACTGATCGGTTGGCATTCCGGGTTGTGCAAAAATCAGTCAATGCAGTTCTCAATCAATCTAACACTCTAATCACTTGGTTCAACACTTGAACACTATGATTCTGAGTCAAGTCAATTGATTGGCCATTTAATTTAATACCTAAACACATTTAGTAATCAAACTAAACATCATTCGTGGATAAACTCCTCTTCCAGGTTAAATCCTATGTGTGTGACCTTGTAGGTCCAAATTCAGGTTGGCAGTGAAAGTCCATAACAGTTATGACTTCACAAGAAAAGAGTGGTTCCTAGTCATACATCAGTGCTACCCAAGTGAAAAGGAATGTTGGAGAACAACTTTCAACCCTACAATTCATACTTGGTGTTACATCGAATGTATAGTTCCTTTGTCATTGATATTCGGTATTGAACTTGAGGCATGGACATGTCTTCCTCTACTAACGTTCAATCCATGTTTCTTGATCCATAGTAGATTTCCTGAGATATGCAAGCTCAATGTCATACACTGACTCACAAGCACATGTCCATGTTTTTTCTCAGTCTCACTCATCAAGTGGCCTGGATATCACCTCAGGGGGGACAAATCTCATATCTATCACTCACCCCTCAAAATCCCCATGTGTTATAGTCACCCAATCATCACCTTTATAAAAATCCATATTTCGGGACTATGTTTGATGATGTCAAAGTGTACTCAACAACATGTGTTGAGTGTAGTGATTTCAGGTCTAAGAACCACAATCACCACCAGTACTATAAGAGTTGATCCTGACTAACCAAATGTGGCTTCCATGCATCACTCTTATGGTAGGTCTGTCCGGTACATTTTTCTCTAACATGTACCTATGTGCTTGGTTTGATATCACATATCATGACTAATGAGACTCTGTCATCAACCAACACACAATCTAGTCTTTAGTGATATTGATGTCTATGGTTATTTCCACAATAACTACTGACTAGGGACAAAACAAGAAATGTATACTCTTAGCATCTGTATGATCTAATCATTTAGGTCCTCATCCCAGAAGCATATGCCATTGAGTAAACAATTCTTTAGACATCTATCATCTTATACTATCATCTCAAAATAATTAAACATATAGATTGAAAATTGCCTTTATTATTATTCAAATCATTTACAAAGTATCCCATTATAATCATCATATGACTTTCTCTATTGGCATGCATAGAAATAGACACCCACTTGCACTTAGAGCCAATCACTGAGGAACCTCAGTCCTTGTGACCTAGCATGACTGAGATGCTTCTTCTATGAAAGTGCCTTCGTCAGTGGATCAACAATGTTGTCTTCAGTCGGTACTCTACAAATCTTCACATCTCCTTGTTGTATAATCTCTCATATGAGATAGAAGCATTGTAGTATGTGCTTGGACCACTGATGTGATTTGGGCTCCTTAGCTTGAGCAATAGCTCCATTATTGTCACAATATAGCTTAATTGTATCGCATCTTCTAGGAACAACCCCAAGTTCAGAGATGAACTTCCTGATCCACACAACCTCCTTTGCCGCATGTGATGTAGCAATATACTTGGCCTCTGTAGTAGAATCCACAACTGTCTCTTACTTGGAACTTTTCCAGCTCACAACTCCATTGTTCAGGCAAAATACAACTCCTGACTATGATCTGTAATCATCTTTATCAGTTTGAAAGCTCGCATCAGTGTAACCCTTTACAACCAATTCTTCCTCACCGCCATAGACGAGGAACTGATCCTTAGTCCTTTGCAAGAACTTCAGGATGTTCTTCACGGCTATCTAGTGAGCATCCCCAGGATCTGATTGGTACATGATCGTCATGCGGAGGGCATACAAGACATCAGGACAGGTGCAAAACATAGCATACATGATGGATCCAATGGTTGATGCATACAGAATCCCATTCATACGCTCCCTCTCTTCTCAAGATCGGGGACATTGAGCTCTAGAGACGGTAACTCCATGCACCATGGGAATGTTTCCTCCCTTTAAGTTCTCCATGCTAAACTACTTCAGCATGTTGTCAATGTATGTGCTTTGACTTAGTCCGAGAAGCCTTCTAGATCTATCTCTATAGATATTAATTCCTAGAATGTTGGAATTTTCCCCCAAGTCCTTCATTGAGAAAGTACTCCCAAGACATGTCTTTACCTTCTCTAAGGCAGAGACATCATTCACCATCAATAGTATGTCATCTACATACAATATGGGGAATGTGGTCATGCTCCCACTAACCTTTTTATAGACACAAGGTTCATCTTCATTTTGACTAAAGCCAAACTCTATGACTGCTTCGTCAAATTGAAGATTCCAGCTCCGAGATGATTGCTTGAATCCATAGATTGACCTTTGCAGCTTACAAACTTTATTAGCATTCTTTAGATCTATAAAACCTTCAGGTTGTGTCATGTACACATCCTAAAGAACATTCCCGTTAAGCAATGTGGTTTTAACATCCATCTGCCAAATCTCATAGTCATAGTAGGCTTCAATAGAGAGCATGATCTTGATGGACTTAATCATGGCAACTGCAGAAAAAGTTTCCTCATAGTCAACACCTTAAACTGGTCTGAAACCCTTTGCAACCAATCTACCCTTATAAGTTTGCAAATTTCCATCCATGTCGGTCTTCTTCTTGAAGACCCACTTGCACCCTATGGGTTTTACCCCTTCAGGTGGTTCCACCAAAGTCCATACTTTGTTGGTATACATGAATTCCAACTCAGACCTCATAGCCTCAAGCCATTTCTCAGAATATGGTCCCTTCATAGCCTCTAGATAGGTAGTTGGCTCATCATCTATGACAAACTCTCTTCCTTCATGAGTCACAGGATATCCATATCTCTTAGGTTTAAGGTTTATCCTACTAGATCTACGAGGTCTCTGTGTTACTTGAGGAGACTGAGATTCCACAACACCTTGTGAATCTCTATGTTCCTCTCGTACATCCGTCAATTCTATGTTTTCTTGTTGGACTTGAGCCTCTTCAAGCACTATTGTACTCCCACTGTTTACTTTGGAAATAAATTCCTTCTCTAGGAACACAGCATCCCTGGAAACAAACACTCTATTTTTAGATTGGGAGTAAAAGTAATATCCTTTGGTCTCCAAAGGATATCCAAAAAATAACATTTATTGGATTTGGGTCCTAGCTTCTCAGAAATTTTTTTCCTAACATAAGCCTCACAACCCATAATCTTTATAAAAGACATATTGGGATGCTTCCCACGCCATGTCTCATATGGTGTCTTTTGAACCAATTTAGATGGTACGTAGTTAAGTGTAAATGTGGCGGTTTTAAGAGCATGACCCCAGAAGGAAATCGTAAGATCGAAAAAACTCATCATAGATCACACCATATCAATTAAAGTGTGATTCCTTCTTTCTGATACACCATTATGTTGTGGTGTTCTAGGTGGAATCCACTGTGATATGATACCACGGGCTCATAGAAGGTCCTCAATGGATCAAGTATTCTCCACCTCGATCAGATAGAAGTGCCTTAATACTTTTACCAAGCTAGTTTTGTACTTCATTCATGAAATCCTTGAGCCTTTCAAGGGTCTCTGACTTATGTTTCATCATGTAAACATAGACATACCTACTGAAGTCATCAGTGAAGGTAATGAAGTACTAATACCCACCTCTGGCACTTGTTCTAAAAGGCCCACATACATCAATATGTATGAGTCCTAATAGATCACTATCTCTCTCACCTTTACCTGAAAAGTGAGTTTTGGTCATCTTCCCCAACAAACAAGACTCTCATGTCTCTATTGATTCATAATCAAAAGGGCCCAAATAACCATCTTTATGGAGTCTAGTATTGTGCTTCTCATTTATGTGCCGTAGATGACAATGCCAAAGGTATGTTTTGTTTGAGTCATTGAGTTTTTGTGTTTTGGTGTTTACATTGTATACACTTGTCTCTAGATCTATCAAGTATAGACCATAAGACATCAGGGCACTACCATAAAAGATACCATTTTTAGAAATGGAACACTTTCCATTCTTAATAAGAAATTCAAATCCATCCTTGTCTAAGTAAGAGAGGAAAATATTATTCCTATTTATGGCAGGTACATAATAGCAGTTCTGCAACTCTATTATCAGCCCACGTGGTAGAGTTAACTCATAGGTTCCTACAACACTGGAAACAACTCTTGCCCCATTGGCAACACGTAATTCAACCTCGCCTTTCCCTAAATGCCTACTTTTGTTCAGATCCTTCACATTGGAACAAATGTGAGATCTACATCTGGTATCAAGTACCCAAGATGAAGAAGTAGTAAAGTTAATCTCTATCACATATACACCAGAAGTAGAGATCTCTATCTCATGCTTCTTCTTCCATCGTTCCCTCCATTCTCTCCATGTTTTGAGTGCATAAGAATTGGACATTTGCTTGGCAAGAGAACCCTTCTCTCCCTTGCCTTTGTCCTTGGATTCCATTCCATTGATCACTATCAAGGAACTTCTTCTTATCAGCCTCAAACAACACCTTAAGCATACATAGAGCAGATTCTAAGGCCACCAGTATATCTGGATTGTGCAGAACACTTCTCACAGTCTCAAAAAGTTATGGAATTTAATCTTAATTAATTTTCCCAATTAAAAGATGATTCTTTTGCCATTTGATTCTATAAGAGAAAATTCGCATTTTGTCAAAAACTCAATTTTGATTTGATTTGATTTGACTAGAGTTTGATGATTATTAATTAGGCCTTTAATTAATTACCGCTCCCACTATTTTGATTCAAATTGATATCCCTCACCATCAATTATGAAGATTGCGGTGTACAACCTTCTAGTGGGCCAAGATCTAAAATAATTGCATTATTACCCAGCCAACGCTAGCATCCATAACCAATCATTAAGGTAGGTAACACTTACCAATTGCATCATATAAAACTCTTGGATAGATGTCATGTGCAACTCTTTGCCATGATCATCCCATGCTTCTAAGAGCTTAATCCCATTAAGACCACTTAGTTAAGTCTGACCTAAAAGCTGACATGATAGAAGTGCATCCTACTTTGCGAGCCCACACAACTACCATCACACTTCTGCGAGATAGACAATGCACCACTCATGGGATGCCCACACATGTCGATCAAGTTTTTCATGTGTGCCACTAATGGAAGGCATCTATAACTTAATATTTATTGAGGGATTTCGTTTTTATATACATATACATATCCAAACACCACAATACATAGTACGTATCATATACATGCTATATCCCATAAGAAAACATGTGAAGCGATAAAAGTGATGATTATGGCCATCCTATTTGTAATTCCTTGATCCACAAGGAATTACGGCCATCTAGGTCTACATCACATGTAGCAACCTGTATAAGATATAGAGATGTAGCCGTTTCGAGTTGATCAGCTCATCTCCATGACTGATCGGCTCACCTCCCAACCGGTCGGTTAGGTGCCACCAGCCGATCGACTAGCACCTCCAAGTGATCAGTTCACCTGGTCATCATGCATCTCTACAGGCCGCCACCCACTCATCTCTCTCCTGAGATAGTTGTCCTAGTCCTCCTGGGCACCCACCATTCTTTGACATAATAGGAAATATAAGCTATCATATTTACATTTGCATTGGGAAACCCCGAGTTACATTCGGGGGGAGCAAAGGTAGAAAAGAAATCTCAAGTTATCTCTAGTTACATTAGTAATAGGAGATATGTAATTGGTGTGCAGACTGATATGCAAGCAACCACAATCAACCAAGCACACACACAGGGTTTATTGGCCATAACCACACTACACATCCACCACAAAAACCGTTTAAGGGCTACGTGTATCGAATTCATTTATATACCATATCATATATGCATATTGTGATTTGTGGATTTAAATTGGACATGCATATAAGCCAGTTATGTATTCACATCGTATGCAATAAATAAAATGTGTTAAACAAAAAACTGATCATATCGATTATCCTAAAGCATAGAACGTTAACGTGGCTCTCATACCACTGTTGAGTTTTGGGTGAGGTAGAGATGGCAATGGAAACAAAAAAAATTCTCCCCAAACCAAGGAAACAACGGATCACATATTCTTAAATTAAAGTTGATGATATCTCCTTCTCGATTCCTTCTTTCCATAACCCGAGCTCAGAGAAGGAAGAGATAAAAAGAGAGTAAGAAAAGCTAACATAAATGTTATGGATTTCTATTTTTTCATATTTACTTCTGCCGCAACTTGCTATCAACGCTATAACCATGCCGTTGTTGCTCCAAATCCCTAAGTTGACTGTCCCTCGGAGACACGGTCGAGAAATGATTATTGGACGACAAATCGGAGACGGACGACCATGGTCCCTACCCATAGTGTAGTACCACCTCCCGGTCTATTGAAACCTTCTCCCCCATTATGAAATAGGAAGGATGGTTTATTGAGGTTTACCTGGTCCTGAGGAAAGCTCAGTGATGAAACCTCGCAACTAGTGCAATCTTCACCACCTAGTCTTGGACGGTGTCTATGCATCTCCTAGTCTCCACCTGGACTGTGGTTGATTGTCATCCTCCTAAAGTGGCAGAAGCCTCCCGCCTCTACAACTAGTCCACACGGACCAGCGGGAACTCTAATCGTCTTGTCCCACAAGATATTCGAAGGAGTCATCCCCTCCTGTCAGCGTACTAGTCACTGACTCACTCTCCATGTGCTAGTTGTCATCTGCAGTTGTCTTTCCCTCATTCTGCCTCCTCCCTCATGGGCTGCACTTGCTCGGTCTCTCCTGGTTCTCAGCCAGAGAGGATAACAACTTATAGAGAACTGGCATTCAGAATTTCCTATCTAGGAAACCCCCAATACCCCTCTATTTATAGTAGAGGGTTGGGTCAGGGTTCCCAATATGTGCGGGAGTAGAAGGGTACAAAATTTCCACGAATTGATTTCTCTACAATAGGTGAACTGATCGTCTCACATATGAGCCGATCGTGTGGGACTTGAGCCGGTTGGTTCAACCATTGAACTGGTCGGTTAACAGTCCTAGTCCATCTCAAATTGACTTTCCTCTTTTTGCTTCCAATTAATCCAAAGATCAATTCTTGTCCCAATCGAATTGTACAAGTGAAATGAAATATTTTTCTCACCAACCAGACTTTTCCAACTTGCTGGGTTGGTCTAGATAAGTCGATCAATTCAATCAGGGTGAACCAGTCATCTCACTGACCTGAGTCGATCGGTTCAACTCTTGAACCGGTCGGTTGGCAGTTCAGGTTGTGCAAAAATCAGTCAATGCAGATCTCAATCAATCTGACACTTGAATCACTTGGTTCAACACTTGAACACTATTATTATGTGTCAAGTCAATTGATTGAAAATTTAATTGAATACCTAAACATATTTAGTAATCAATCTAAACATCATTCGTGGATAAACTCCTCTTCCAGGTTAAATCCTATGTGTGTGACCCTTTAGGTCCAAATTCCTGTTGGCAGTGAAAGTCCATAACACTTATGACTTCACAAGCAAAGACTGATGCCTAGTCACACGTCAATGATACCCAAGTGAAAAAGAAAAGTTGGAGAACAACTTTCAACCCTACAATCCATACTTGGTGTTACAATGAATGTATAGCTCCTTTTTCACTAATATCTGGTATTGAACTTGAGGCATGGACATGTCATCCTCTACTAATGTTCAATCCATGTTTCTTGATCCAGAGTAGACTTCCTGAGATATGCAAGCTCAATGTCACACATTGACTCACAAGCGCATGGCCATGCTTTTTCTCAGTTTCACTCATCAAGTGGCCCGGATATCAAACTCCCTCAGGAGGTACAAATCCCATATCTATCACTCACCCCTCAAAATCCCCACGTGTCAAAGTCACCCAATCATCACATTTATAACAATCCATATTTGGGGACTGCGTTTGATGATGTCAAAGTGTACGCAACGACATGTGTTGAGTGTAGTAATATCAGGTCTAAGAACCACAATCACCACCAATACTATAAGAGTTGATCCTGACTAACCAATCGTGGTTTCCATGCATCACTCTTATGGTGAGTCTGTCTGGTACACTATTCTATAACATGTACCTATGTTCTTGGTTTGATATCACATATCATGACTAATGAGACTTTGTCATCAACCAACACACAAACTAGTATTTAGTGTTATTGGTGACTATGGTTATTTCCACAATAACAATCGACTAGGGACAAAGCAAGAAATGTATACTCTTAGCATTCATATGATATCATCGTTTAGGTCCTCAACCCAAAAGCATACATCATTGGGTAAACAATTATTTAGACATCTATCATCGTTATACTATCATCTCAAAATAGTTAAACATATAGATTGGAAATTGCCTTTATTATTATTCAAATTGTTTCAAATTATCCCATTACAATCATCATATGACTTGCTCTATGGGCATACATACCAACATGGGTGACTTTGACACATGGGGTTTTTACTGCGAGTGATAGATATAGTATTTGTCCCTCCTGAGGGAGTACAATGCCCATGGCCACTTGATAAGAGAGACTGAGAAACACATGCATGCATGTGTGAGTCAATATGTGATATTGATGGTACACATATCTCAGACAGTCTACTTTGGATCAAGGAACATGAATGAACATTGAAAGGATGATAGCTCCATGCCTTGAGTTCATTCAGGTTATCATAGACAAAGGAATTATACATTCACTGAAACACAAATCACAAATTGTAGGATTGAAAGTTGTTCTCCAACTTTCCTTTTCACTTCAGTAGCACTGATGAGCAACTAGGCACCACTCTTTACTTGTGATGTCATAAGCTATTATGGACATTCACTTCCAACGTGAAATGGGGCCTATAAGGTCACACACAAAGAATTAACCTAGAAGAGGAGTTTATCCATGAATGATGTTTGGATTGAATACTACAGGTGTTTAGGTACTCAATCAAACATTCAATAAATTGACTTGACTCACAATAATCAAGTTCAAGTGTTGAACTAAGTGATTAGAGTGTCAGATTGATTAAGAATTGCATTGACAATTTTCTACACAACCTGGACCACCAACCGACCAATTCACTGGGTGAACCAATCATCTCATGGTCAGTGAGATGACCGCTCCCCTTGTTGACCTGATCGGTTTGACTGGACCAAATGAGCAAGTTTGTGAAATTCTGGTTTGTTAGAAAAGATTTTCATTTCACTTGTACAATTCAATTGGGACAAGAATTGATATTTGGATTAGTAGGAAATGAAAAGAGGAAAGTAAATTGGAGGTGAGTTAGGATGTCAAATGGCTGGCTCAACTGTGAACCAATCGGCTCACACTCCCAACCGACCGGTTCATTTGTGAAACAACTGGTTCGCTTGCCGTAGTGCAATCAATTTGTGGAAATTCCGAACCGTTCTACTCCCACACAGATTGGGAACCCTGACCCTGCCCTCTACTATATATAGAGGGGTACATGGGGCTTCCCAGATAGAACAACTCAGAACATTCGTTTCTCTACAAATTTGTCCTCTCTGTATCTGGTAACCGAGAGAGCCCAAGAAAGTGCTACCCTACTAGGGAGGCATAGCTAAGGGAAAGACAACTACATGACGGTAACTGATTGTGGGAAAGTGTGTTGGTGAATAGTACACCGACAGAAGGGGATGACTCCTTCTAGTGTCCAGTAGGACATGATGACTAGATTTCCCAGCGGTCAATGTGGATTATCTGTAGAGGCAGGAGGTTTTTGTCACTGAGGAGGACGAGAGTCATCCACAGTCCGGGTAGAGATTAGGAGATGCACAGACATCATCGAAGACTAGGTGGTTGAAGACCGCACTTTCTGTGAGGTATTTTCACTGAGCAAGTCTCAACACTGGGTACACCTCACTAAAACCATCCTTCCTATTTCATAGTCATTGATGCAATCCATGGTTATGGTTTTGTGGTGATTGAAATTTTTTTTATTTCTGTTGTCTTCTCCCTCACTCCTAAAAGCTAACAGTTTTCTTAGCTATGTTTTGAGATTTAGTCAAAAAAAGTGCAACATGGATTTAATCAACACGTAACTTATCAATAATAAGGTATAAATCCTTCTTGTATCACTAGATCAAGATTATTATCATTTACCTCAATCATAGGAAGCATGTAGTCTAACTTTTTTTAGGTTGAGTTTTCATGAAGGGGTCATTCATAAGTATTTTATTTCAAGACTCATTGATGAAAATCAAATTTTAAAACTAAGGTCAGATCATGGTATCAACTTTCAAAATTTTCTAGTGAGATTCGTTTTTCCCATGCATAAGCTACCCATATTCTAGACATCATGTGGTAATTGGTCATAAGAGAGAAACCACATGAGGAGATGAGAAGTCTACCTAACATTTATCTACTTGGGTGTCTTAGGGTAGTCCTTAAAGAATAGATGAGATGCTAGAAGACTGTCTAGGGTTTCATAAGAGAACCTTTAGGTCCAGTTTTGAATAAATTAAGGCCAGGTAGAGAGGGGAATCTCAGCCACCGTGAAGATGGATAGGAGAAATCATGCCAGAACCCCGAGCCTCAACACCAAATGTTTTCACCATTATGGACTTTAGGGTTTCCTGGGTTTAAGAAATTTGAGAAATCATTTACTTGAATAATATGAGAGTGTGTATTATATGATACCTATTGTTTGGATCCACTCTTACCTTAATCCTAATCTCACTGCCTAAATAGGGGTAAAGGGATTCAAGCGCTCGTCTATGAGTGGCCCAAATGGATCTGACACTTTAGCATATACAATAAGAAATAATAACTCATAAAACAAGAGATATAAAGAACCAACTAACCCAAAATGGAGATTTTGCCAATTTATCCTTGTCATCAAAGTATATCGAGTGTCAAAGCGATCTAGTCAATGTATCATTTTTCCCCCAAAATCAAGAAAATTGGGACACAATCATGAAATTGCATGGTATGCTACCAAAATCAAGTAAAACATTCTATAGAAAAATAGTACACTTGGCAGGACTTATATTCAAGAAGTATAACAAGCAATTTCCAAAACGAAATTTATTCAACAAGATGTTTGTTTCAAACAGTTCAATTTTTATTATGAGTTCCCATTATGTTGATTCAAGAAGCATGCTTATATATTTGTGTGGCTCCATCACTCCAACGCGATGGTGGAGGTCACCAGTATCCTTCTCTCCATAGGAGGTAAGCAGTCAATTTACAAGTCCCACCCTCTGAATGAGGAGGATGCTTGCACTCAATATAAACATTATCAACATTATCACAATATTAGCATCAATATATAGGCAGTCATAATGGGCAATAGCATTTATGTTTTCATGTTTTTCTCAAGATATAATATAGGAACAATGGAAGACTAGTCAATCGGGAATAGTAGCTCAATTAAGTAAATAGACAAGTATACAATCACGAGATATATAAAAGGTATCTTCAATACAACCAAGGAGGAGATATAATAGTGTACCTTTCACCGAAGACTTAGAGTAAAATCAACAAGTAATAGGTCAACCCTTGAAGTCAAATCCTAAATCACAATGTTTAGATCAAGGGTCAAGATCATGATATTTGAAGATCATGTTTCATTATTCAATATTAGGGTTACACTTTCCTAGGTCAACCTTAGGGTTAGGTCATCCTCTTATGAATGACCAATATTTCAAATGTCCAAATTTATTTCAAGTGTCAAGTATATTTGGAAGTGTGAATGACTTACAGAGGTTTTATGGGATCATATGTGTTAACCCTAACTAATCGACCATTATCCAATTCATCATCACATTTCTAGATCATCATCATTATACTTAGCATAATTGGAATTCAAGATTGGTTTAATGAAAGTAGAGTCATGGATCATAATATGATCAATGATTTCATAAGATTTAGATCCATTATCATAGTATTAAGGTTAATCCTTACTTCAACATGTATGATTCATATTCTAGGGTGGATGAGTCATAAGATCAGATCTAAACTCATACATAGTTATGTTTGGTTTCAAGATTATCATTAGAGTCAAAAATAGGGTTTATCAAAGATTAAACATCAATATTGAGCCATATGATAAAATACTATAGCAAGCTATCAATATATAGATATACTAGTCTAGATATTATGGAAACTAGTCTCAAAAGTATTTTTAAATGAATCATTTGATTTTTCTTATCAAGATTGACTATTTGTTCGTAATAGTTGGAGCTAGGATACAATTTCTATGATTAAAATAAGATCTGGCTATTTATTGAAATTTTGAGAAGAGAGGGCTATAATTACCTAAATTTGGAAAATAGGGAGCCGTTGGATTAACAATGGATAGTTGAGATGGAGCTATGCATGCGATGTGGCTCACTTGGTGGAGGGCCAGGTTAATTCTTTGGTTTAGCCAGTTTACTCCCCTATTACCTTGTTCAACATTGGTTCATTGGATTCCTTGGATCGAGTCTTATCTACTCTGGACCGTCCGGTTTCAGATCTTCCCATCCTCATACAGGTCTCATGCATGTAGAGGAAACCCAGTGAAACACATCACTAGTGCAAGGGGGAACTGGGAGTAGGAGCGGCCGATGCACTGTTCCAACTCGTCAAGACCCCACAAACTTGCGGTGGTTGACAAAGGTGAGCTGGTGGTGTGAGGGAGAAACACCCAACTTGCCCCAGGAGGTGGTGTCGTATGAATACGGGGAAGAAGAGGATGGGAATTGGGGTGATCTAGGTTTGAGAGGGCTTACAAACAATGGGTTCTCCTATGAGATGATGGAGGATATCCTTTGTGCGGGTATTTATAGCACTAGGATTAGGTTTACGGTTGGATAGGACCTGGGTCAAGGGCCATGGCCATCAGAGTGATAAGGGGAGGCAAAGAAATCATTTTGGCAGATGAAGAGAGAAATAAAGGTGGTCAAAGTATGGTTCCTTCTGTTCTAATTTGTGAGGGGATAATTTTGGCTCAATTCAAAATTTGAATCGTGGTCTTAACACCTCCCTACAATCAGTGGGAGGTTGAAGATGATCTTGTGGCTATTGGATTAGGCCTTGATCTGTGGGAAGTAGATTTAAGGGCTGAGACATGCCCCCAATCCTTGCCATGGATCTCTCAGTTGGAAAAGTCAAATATAAAGGCAAATAAAATGGTTTTTCAACCCAATAACTTCAAGAATTCATAGAAAATTGTCGGGATGTCCAATTGTGATGAAATTTGGACCATAGCTTCAAAAAATGTGAAGAATATTTAAAAAATGTTTACTAATTAAAATATGAGGTTTTATTGACTAATTTTATTTTTTGGACAAAGTGATGGTTGAATCTAATTTGAGGTGTTATAATGTGTATAAAATCTACATCGATTACCATTTTTTTGAATTTGAGTATCAATATTGATTTAGAATCCAAGAAAAGTTATTTGTGATCATGAGTGAATAGAAGGAGCATAATAGAGTAATTAATTCATTCTAATGCAAAATTTCACTTTGTCTTAGATCAGGTGTCTGAACTAGTCGTTTCACTTACAAAACCTATCATTTAGACATCCATCAACCAATTGTTGTTAAAGTTCATTAACTAAATGCTTTAGAAATTATTTAAAACCTTAATCATGAGTACACAACACTTCTAGGTTCATCCTATATGTGTGACCCTATAGGTCACAAATTAAGTTTAAAATGAATGTCATAACCATTTTATTACATCACAGACAATGAGCAGTATCTAGCAACACATCTTTACTATCCATGTAATTGGAATATCAGAGAACAACTTCAACCTACAATCCATTATTAGTGTTGTAGTGATTGTATAGTTCCATTGTCTCTAATATCTAGATTGAGCACGAGGCATGGAAACATCATCCTCTTCAACATTAAATCCATGTTCCTTAAACCACAGTAGATTTTTAGAGATGCATGTGAGGTCACATATCATATGTTCAGTCACATGAGTATGACCATACATTTCTCAATCTTGCACATCAAGTGGCCTGGATATCAATTTCCTGTAGGGGGGATAAAACCAATCTACATCACTGACACTCAATCCTAGTGTGTCACATTGAACCTGAGCACTAATATTTCCCTACTTTATGGCTTCATCTTGTGTTTTATTGCACTTCAATCACATATACATCTACTAGATTACTTATTATACCCCTCAATATGCATATTTTTGTCAAATGCGCTTATGGAGGTTCTTTGCCTATTTTTCAGGTACGTGGACGATGCTTATATGAATGAGAGATAGAGTGAAGATAATCCTAGGGTTTATCTACTATTATAGAGGACAAAGTAAATTCCAAAGCTCCCTCAACCTAGCCATAGTGGCCAAGGGTCAATTTAAGCAAAGAAGTAAAAGGAAACACAAAGTTCAAGAACAAAGTGCAATTTAAAATCCCAGCATGACCATGGTTCCATGGAACGTCTATGTTGGCCAAGGAAAAACCATAGAGAAAGCTTTTAGTTTAAGGATGGATTCAAATTTAGCAACATGGCCGTGAAGACCAGCATGGCCATTCTAACTCAACCTAGAACAGTCATGCAATGTAGAACAATCGGCTGGATAAGAGTCAGAAAGATTATGTTCCTTACAATGGCCATCACTTCCTCATCCAAAAACATTCGTGCAAGCCAACATGTACGTGCATCCAGTGATCCACCATGTTTGTGCTTCCCAACACGACTGATCTATTAGCCTCCAAAACCCCCAAATTAGCTTAACCATTAAATCCATGTACCACTTCTTCTGTTCCCATCCACCACTAGTGTGCTAACCCCTACCCAGCACATTAATGTTGCCCAACATGATCGTGCTACATACAACCCTAGCACAAATTTTGCACTACATGCCCTATTCTATACCCACTTAACCTAGAACTTCCCAAAAACCTATATATACTAGGGTGGTGGCTAAAGATCGAGGTTAGCTACCATCTACCACCTATTAGCTCCCACATTTTGCACCTTATCCATTTCATCACATCCATATCCCATTTAACCTCCATTTCACCATTTCCACCACAAAAATTATAGTTTACAAGGGTGTTGACCATTTTCCACCTCCATACCATGCCACTCTACCTTGGAGGAGGGAGGTGCACATCCTTGCAGCTATTAGAGAGGGAGATTTATTCATATAGCCTAAGCTCCATGGCTATTTTTACTTCTTTCTTCTCCATTTTTGTATTTTCTTGTTCTATGAGTAGCTAGGCCCCTTAGGTGGTATGTTTGGTGTCAAAAATGTTACTTTGATACCATGTTGGAGGGAAATTACATTGAAACATGGTGATTTCATTCATGATTATTATATTCTACTTTCTTCTCAATTCTCATAAATTGCTAGTTGATTTTTTCTTGATATCACCTAGGATTTTAGTGAAATTTCTTATATGTAAATAATTTTATATTTTCTCTTAGGTCCAATTAGTGGAACCCTATATGAGGACACATCTTCCTACATGCTAACCAATTTTCCTATACCTAGGAAAGATACATAAGTAGATAGTTTAGAGGCATTTAGTGTAATTAGCTTCAAAACTTCTCAAGGGTAGAATCTCAGTGATGTGAGGTCCAAGTCCTCACATCTACTCAATATTACTGTGACAAAGTGGATTTTAGCATAATGATAAAGTAATTACTCTTTTGCCCTCTTTATGTTCACTCATGGCCCCAATTTATTTTTCTTAGCTACATAATCAATTTCGAAACTCAAATACGAAATATGGTGATCAATGTAGTTTTCATACACATTATCACACCTCAAATTGGAATCAATCATCACTTTGTCCAAATAATAAAATTTACCCATAAAAAATTCATATTTTTGTTCTCAAACGTTTTCTAAAGGTTCTCCATGTTTTTATAAAGTTGTGATCCAAATTTGAGAACTATTAGACATTCCTACAATTTTATATGGATTATTGAAGTTAATGTGTTGAAAACCATTATTTTTGTCTTTTATTTGACCTTTTTCCATGTCAGCGATCCAAGGCAAGGATCCGGGGGTGATCCCAGCCCTTGGATCTGCCTCTCATGGATCTCGTCCCAATCCAGCGGCCATGGAATCATCTCCTACCTCCCGTAATCAGCGCGGAGGTGCCTTTATGGCCGAGACTTACAAACTCACGCCCTTGACCACAATTTAAGTTTCTAACCGAGATGGAATGATCCTCTCACAATTTCATGCCCAACAAACCCTATTTTGATAAGCATTCATCCAACTTTGCACCGTCAAAATGATCCTTTTGCCTTGCTCTTCTCCTCCCGGCGGCCATGACTGCTGCTCCAATCCTCTAGCCCTAAACCTAACCCATACCCTATAAAATCCCTCACAAACGACCACCTACACCATTCCGTAGGGATCCCCCCCTTCCATGCTCGCACATAGACACAAATGCCCCAATTGTCCCCGACCTCATACTGCTCAAAGCAGCCCCGCCAACCAGCCTATTTTGGGTGTACCGCCTGCTTTCTTCCCCTAGAAAATCCGCCAGCTGCCCCCATCTCGTGAGAACATGACGAGATTGGACGGAACTTCTAGTGCCAGCCCTGACACCTCGTGCTCCTGAGCCACTGAGCTCCAGCGAACCATCCACCTCACCTATCAAGATCTTAAGCGGAGGTCTGTACGTGAAGAAAGGAACCCCAAACCGTCGGTCCATGGAGGGGTCCAACCAAGGCCGAACCGGCCAAGAACCAATCCAAATTAATATTTGAACCGAAAAAGCCAACGCTTGAACCAAACATTTGATCAAGTGAGCCACCTAGATCACGTGGCTTGATCTGGGCCATTCCTTGCACATCTGATGGCCCTCGTTTTTCCATACTAAGGTACTTTTGCTACTCTCTATTCAGAAATTCATATAAATGTCTAGATCTTGCTTTAATCGTAGAAAATACATCCTAGCTCCAAAAATTATGAATAAATAGTCAGTTTTGATCAGAAAAATCCAAGGAATCTATTAAAAATACTTTTGAAATCTGATTCTAAATAATTCTCACCGATATACCTATATCGGATCTCTTTCTTATTTATTTTATCTAATGGATCAATAATGATGATTAACTCTTGAGAAAACCTAATTCTGACTCTAATGATTATCTTGAGACCAAACTTGACAAAATATGAGGTTAGATCTGATCTTGTAACTTATCTCTCCTAGAATGTACATTTAACTAGGGGTTAACCTTTATATTGTGATAATGGATCTATATCTTGTGAAAACCTTGATCATGTGTATGATTCATGACTCTACTTTGAACAAACTGATCATGAATCTCAAATTTACTAAGTATCATGATGATGAACTAGAAATTGGATGATGACTTAGATAATGACTATAAATTAGGGTTAACACATATGATCCTAGAAAACCTAGGTAAGTCATTCACACTCAAAAATACTTGACACCTGAAATAATATTAGACATGTTGAAATATTAGTTGATTATAAGTAAATGACCCAACCCTAAGGTTGACATAGGAAAAGTGTAACCCTAATCTAGAATATTAAAATATGATATCCAAATATCTTGATCTTGACCCTTGATCCAAATATTGTGTTTTAGGATCTAACTCGAAGGGTCAACCTATTACTCGTGATCTATACTCAAAATCTTGGTGAAAGGTACGCTATTATATAGCTCCTCCTTTATTGTATTGAAGATACTTTTATGTACCTCTTGAATGTATACTTGGCTATTTACTTGGATGAGCTATTGTTCCCTATGATTAGTCTTCCATTTTTCTATACTATATTTTTAAAAACATGAAAACATAAATTGCATGGCCATTATGACTGCTCATATATTGATAATGATGATGATGTTGATAATGTTTACAATGTTGATATTGGGTGCAAGCAACCCCCTCATTGAGAGGTGGGACTTGTACATTGGCTTCCTATGTTCCTATGGTGAGAAGGATCCTAGTGACCTTCCCCATCGTGTTGGGGTAATAGAGTCATACAAAATATATAAGAGTGCTTCTCGAATCATAGAATAATGGGAACTCATAATAAAAATCAGATCATTTGAAAAACTTGTCAAATAAATTTTGGTTTTGCAAATTGCTTGTTATTCTTTTGAATATAAGTCCTACCAAGTATACTATTTTTTTTATAAATTGCTTTGCTTGATTTTGATAGCGTATCGTGCAGTTGCATGATTGTGTCTCGATTTTCTTGATTTTAGGCCATAAAAATGGAATATTGAATAAGATCGCTTCCACACTCTACATACTTTGATGACAAAGAAGAAATTGGATAAATCTCCATATTGGGTTAGTTGTTCTTTATATATCCAATTTTTGAGTTATTATTTCTTATTGTATATGTCAGTTTGATAGATCCTATTGGGCCACTCAGGGATGGGCACTTTAATCTCTTTATCACTGTCTAGGGATGGGGGTGATATGTGGTACTAAACTTTAATCTTGTACCAAGTTCCTCTTGAACCTGCTTCCACAACTTGGAAGTAAACTTGGGATCTCTATCGGAAATGATTGATCCGGGTACACCATGCAAACGCACTATCTCTCTGATATACAGCTCATCTAGGTCTGTCACCTTAGCAGTGGTCTTCAGGGCAAGGAAGTGTGCTGACTTGGTAAGACGACCTACCACGACCCATATCGCATCATGACCTCTCTTGGTCCGGGGTAGACCCACCACAAAATCCATGGTGATCTGCTCCCATTTCCACTCTGGAATCTCTATTGACTGTAAAAGTTTGTTGGGTCGCTGATGTTCAGACTTCACCATCTGGCACGTAAGACAACTGGCCACCCATGACGCAATGTCTTTCTTCATTCCTGGCCACCAGAAAAACCGTTGTAGGTCCTTGTACATCTTAGTAGTTCCTGGGTGTACCGTGTATTTGGATCCATGTTCCTCTCGCAGAATTATCTCTTATATGGTTGAATCTGCAGGAACCCAAATGCGATTCTCAAACCTGATTCCTCCGTCTACTCCCACGGATAGACGGGTTTGTGGCTTTATCAGCAAACCTTTCATCTTATCAAGCTCTCGACTGGTCAACTGTGCTGCCATGACCTCACTCAACAACTCCGATTGAATCTGGATGTTAGCCAATCGAACTCGGTCCTCTAGCAGTTGTGGAGTCCATTTCACAAGTTCTTCTAAACTTTTCCACTGACTGGATAGGATAGCTGCACACTTAAGCTGTTTTCGACTCAACGCATCAGCCACTACATTCGCCTTACCAGGATGGTAGGTGATGGTGAAGTCGTAATCCTTCATGTACTCCATCCATCGACGCTGTCGTAGGTTCAGGTCTCTTTGTGTCAGCAGGTACTTCAAGCTCTTATGGTCGGTGAAGATCTCGAAGGTAGCACCGTACAGGTAGTGCCGCCATATTTTCAAGGCATGGATTATAGCAGCTAACTCCAGGTCATGTGTCGGGTAGTTCACCTCATTTGGCTTGAGCTGTCGGGACACATATGCAACCACATGCCGATCTTGTTCCAACACACAGCCAAGTCCCATCTTGGAAGCATCGGTGAATATAATGAAACCCTCATTGCCAGAGGGCAAAGTCAACACAGGAGCGGTGGTCAGCTTCTCCTTTAATTCTTGAAATCGAGCTTCACACACTTCAGACCACACAAACTTCACATCCTTCCGAGTCAACATGGTTAGCGGTAGAGCAGTCTTGGAGAAATCCTTGATGAAGCGACGGTAGTATCCGGCCAACCCCAAGAAGCTACGAATCTCGGAGGGGTTCTTCGGTGCCGGCCAGTCTCGAACTGTCGATACCTTGGCTGGATCTACGGCGATTGTTCCTCCTGAGATGATGTGTCCAAGAAACATGACTCGGTCCAACCAAAACTCACATTTTGAGAACTTTCCGAAAAACTTATGCTTTCTCAGGATATCAAGGACTCTACCCAGGTGGTCACGGTGTTGGGCTAGGTCATCTGAGTACACCAAAATGTCATCTATGAACACTATCACAAAAGAGTCAAGGAAGGGTTGGAACACACTGTTCATGAGGTTCATAAAGACAGTCGGTGCATTGGATAATCCAAACGGCATGACCACAAACTCATAGTGGCCATAACGGGTTCTGAAAGCCGTTTTGGGTATATCCTCACTCCTCACTCTCACCTGGTGATATCCTGATCTCAAATCGATTTTGGAAAAGACTCGAGCTGATTTGAGTTGGTCAAAGAGGTCATCTATTCTGGGTAAAGGATACTTATTCTTAATAGTTGCCTGATTGATCATCCGATAATCAATACACATCTGAAGCGACCCATCCTTCTTTTTCACAAAGAGGACTGGTGCTCCCCATGGTGAGGTACTGGGTCGGATAAACCCCTTATCCAACAACTCTTGCAATTGGGTTTTCAACTCAAGCAACTCAGCAGGGGCCATTCTATAGGGCGCCTTAGATATAGGGTTAGTCCCAGGAGCTAACTCAATCGAGAAGTCTACCTCCCTCTCAGGGGGAATCCCTGGTAGATCATATGGAAACACATCCGCGTACTCCCGAACCACCTCTATGTCCTCTAAGGATTGCCCCTTAACCTCGGGTACGGTAACTATGGCTAGGTAGGCTCGACAACCCTTGGATAGCATCCGTTCAGCTTTCAAAGCAGATATGTAAAGACTGGTCGTCGCATCTTTCCTTCCTCGAATGGTGAAGTGTGGATAGCCGGTCTTTCTAATGAGAATCTTCTTCTCTCTACAGTCAATCTGGGCCCTATAGGTGGAAATCCAGTCCATCCCGATGATTACATCAAAATCATTCATATCGAGAAGGATGAAGTCAGTGGGAAGCTCATGGTTCAGGTACTTTACTGGCAAGATAGGGGTTTTTAAAAGAGAGGTATAAATACGACCACTAGGGGTTGTGACATCCAAAACATAACCCAAATCTTTGATATCCAACCCAAGCATAGTTGCCAGATTTCTCGAAATAAAAGTATTAGTAGAACCAGAATCAAAAAGTGCTTTTACATTTTGTCCCATGTCTTCCAGCAAGCCTACAAAGTTATTCCATATCAGAAAGCTACTACATGATCTACTGAACTAAAAGGAAAAACTCTATGGGTTATTACCCTCGATCAACTTATTAGAATTCGCCTGAGCTTCTTCGTTGTTGATGGCGAACACTCTAGCTTGTCTCCTCTCTCCAACTGGAGGTGCTCCGGCTGGTACTCCTACCGGGGGTGCTGTAGCTACTGGCTATGCTGCTACATGTTGTGACCCCAAAGGTCCCCTTGGGTCAGGCTGAGGGCAGTTGGCAATGAAGTGTCCCTCTTGCTGACATATGAAACACACCTTCTTCTCAAAGCGACACTTCCAAGGATGTGCCCGTCCACAGGTGCGACACTGCTGGAGGTGACCACGCGGCTTGCCCTTGTGCCCATGCTTGTTCTTGTTGTGGTTGCGTCCTTTCCCCTTTCGGTGTTCATTCCTCTGCCCTTGAACTCCTTCAGTGAAGCCCAAGTATCCTCTGGATTGGTTTTGTGTAGGCATCACTGTCCTTTCCATGTCTAAGGCGGTATTGTAGGCTTCAGCAAAGGTCTTTGGCTTACTAGCCATCACATGAGGCTTGATGGCAGGATGTAGACATTCCATGAAGTGGTCCACCCTCCTCTCTTCGTCCAACATATGCCCAAAGCATTCCTGGAGGCGGAACCTGCGACCGAATCCGCAACTGAAAAACTTCCTTGAGTCATGCTCATGAACTCCCTCTCTTTCTCTTTCCTTGCTGAGATGGGGAGGAATCTGGCGGCGAAGATGGTCTTGAAGTCGGTCCATGCCATCAGTTCCTCTCTTAGGTCCCTTCCCGTGATGTGGTTCTCCCACCTTTTCTTGGATGCACCTTCTAAAAGGTGAGTAGCAAACATAACCTTCTTATTCGGCTGCACCTCAAGCATCCGGAACCCGTTCTCGACTGCAAGCAGCCAAGCTTCTGCCTTGTCGACCACTTCAGTCTTATCTTCTCCCCAGAACTTTTCAATGTTCAGCTTGACGAAGTCCAGAATGGTGGCTCCCAATCGAGGATGAACTGGAAGTGGCTCACCATTCTCATCTCGAGCTATGTCTCTAAGGGCCAGGGCACAGATAGCTTCGGTCAATTGCATTTGTTGTTCCATCCAAACTGCATCTGTTGTATGAACCACCATGGCTGGTCCTCCTCCATTTGGGCTTCCTCTTCATGCATCTGGTACTCCTCATACTCTAGTCCTTCCCCTGGCTCTCGGTTGCTGTCGGGCATTGGTTCAGGGTTGGGTGCCTCAACTTCCTCTAGTCTCTTTCTCTTCTTTGAGGTCTCTCCATGGTTTCGCTTCCTCTTCTCGGAGGATCCATTCTCCTTGCGGGGTGGTCCACCATCGCTGGTGGAAAAAGGGAAGGTCACAACTTTGGTACGAGCCATCTGCACACAAACAGACTTTTAGTTTACTTTTAAACTGATTACACTTGTGCAAATGACATCTTACTTACGTATCTTTTATTAATTTGGTGGAGGATCCCTTAGACCTTATCAACCTTAACCCATACCACATGAGGGTGAGGAAGAGAGAGAAAATCCTAATCCTTAAAGTCCTTAAGAGAATTTGAGTTGAGAAGAGATGAATAAGATGAGAGAGTCCTAAAGGTATCTTACTTCGAGTCTTGACCTAAGACATCGGCCAGACAGTCACACGATCTGGGAGTCCTCATATTCCGACTAGCGGTGCGGAGGAAAAATTTTCCAGCCCCCAGATGCGATCCTTTTCTAGACACCTCATTCTTTCGGAAAATCCTCTAATAACTCCCTTGGTTCTATGGAATTTGTAAAATTTAATAATTATTAATGATTAGATGGAGAACCTACGCTCTGATACCAATTGTAACGACCTCGCCTCCTGGTAACCCCCAATTAAGGGAGACCCAAAGGTCGGAATCGTTAATCAATTTACAGGATCAAAGGTTCAACATATAATCAACAATAATTATAAAATTCTACTAACTAAACTGGAATTGGATACAAAAAAATTAAAACTTTTACTTACCTTTATAAAATTGGGAAAACTAACTATCCACAGCTTGAAATACTCTATCTAATCCTCCTTGCACTTTAATTCTTAATTTCACGATGTGCCACTTTACTGTTTGTCATTTTCAGGATATTACCTAAAACGCCGACAAACAAAACATCAATCAGCAATTGCTGGTATGTGGAGACAACCAAAATTTCACAATTAGGTCTAACAATTTAAGTATTGCAATCAAGGTAATTAACAAGTCAATTTACATTTTCCATGTGACAATCCCCACCGCTTTTGCACTAACCTTGGATTTGACTTAAGGCCACCTTCTCAATCCCGAGCTTGGTGCCTGGGAGTCACCTCTCATGGTGCTCCTTAGTCTTGCCTCATCAATCACCTTCTCATTCCCGAGCTTGGTGTATAGGGTCACCTCTCATGGTGCCCATTGGTCTACCCTTCTGGGCCTGACCCTTATGGCATCTTCCATCAGGGTGGCATGTAGGTGCGGGATTTACACATTTATATTAAATGGTGATAATCATAGTCACTTTATGATTGCAATATGAACATCCAAACAGTTAGTTGCATTCAATGCGATTAAACATTCGGGAATCTCTCAGGAAACTAAAGCGGTTACTCATATTTAACCACATACATGTTAATGAAGACTTGAATGCAGAACTAATTTAATGAACCAGGAAATCAAGCAAGCACACACACAATTTCCTGAAAAATACATTTAATTCCTCTATCATTAATCATGTCATGATGATTCAATAATACTAAGGTTTTCCTAGGTTAATTTCCCTTTTTAGGGTTTTTAATCATAATTAGGGTTTCATCCCCTTTTTATTGCTTTTACCTTTCTTTTATTAAATTATACATCAAACCCCAAATTTTCTTACTTTATCATCTATTAGGATTCCTAAGATCAGACTTAGTCCAATAAACCCTAATTTCGAATTACTTCATCATTTCCTTTTTCTAAATTAGGGTTTCCAACCTTTTAATCCACATATGGAGTCATAAAACCCTAAACTTGTAATTCTATCATCAAAACAGGTTAATAATTATCTAAAACAGAAAATAAGTTAACCATCTTCGAATTATCTTAATTGCAAGACTAATTACCCTTTTTATCAACAATTAGGGCATTTATCCACAAATTAACTCTTTTTCTTATTCTAGAAATATAATTTTACAAACTAGTCAGATTCATGGTTTCCAACTATTTTTATTAAATCCCTCATAGATTTCTGATCATTTTTGATGTATTGAGTTTTTCCATCCGAGCCTCCTAGCTCTAGTTATAATTTTTCTAAGATAAATCATTTTAATCGATT
This sequence comes from Alisma plantago-aquatica, assembly GCA_963693085.1. Taxonomy (NCBI): domain Eukaryota; kingdom Viridiplantae; phylum Streptophyta; class Magnoliopsida; order Alismatales; family Alismataceae; genus Alisma; species Alisma plantago-aquatica. Next base: position 498,747,021 of record OY856413.1, on the reverse strand, counting down.
GATTTGCTAAATCCAAACAAAAAACAGGGTCGTCCGATCCGTGGACCGTGGATCCACGGAGGATCTAACGACCACAGCTTCGCGCGCCTATACAGTGCGATTAAAACAAGAAAAGGTCGAACCTGACCTTGTCACCACTGAAGAAGGTGAGGGGCAAAAAGGTCAATAGACCTATCTTCTTCTTCTACCTCCCGTCCTCGTCGCTGTAGCAACGGCGGTCAACCTCAATGTTGACTTTGGGCGATGGTGCTTCTCGGGTTGCGCTGAAGGTCCAGGGAGCTCCGCTGCCTCCCGTCGAACACGACGACGATGCCAATTGCTCGTCGAGGGCACTCCAAGGTAGTCTGCCACCCGCCGGACTCTGGCGACGATCCTTGAGCAATAGGGGGTGCTGGTCGACACGAAACGATCAATTAACCACACACTCACGATCCTTGCGCCGTTCCGCAGAGTTTGGGATGAACAATAGAGGTGCCAGTGCCTTAGATCACCCTCCCCTATTTATAGGGTCGAGGCAGAGTGATGCTGATTTGGGCGTTTCCTAATCCCAGGGTCAGAACGCATGAAACCGGGGATGTTCCCCGCGTTTTCGTCTCCTAGATCCAATGGAGATCTCATCCAGTTGGCAAAACCCAAGGATTACGAGAGAATCAAGAGGGAAAATCCCTCTGGTGTCTCACAGAAACTCAGTCCCAGTGGGACTCAATCGGAGAGCGCCCAACGCCGGATCAGGATCTAATGGATCAAATTATTCGCGGCCAAGGAAAAAGGGAAATTGATTCTGTTATTTCCAAATTTAATTCCAAAACCAATATAACTTGCAAAATTAATTTCTCTCACACCATAATTCTGATTGGCCTCAAAATTTAAAGGAAAGTTCCTTTTAATATTCTTTAGCTTTGTACGAAATTTGGGAATAAAAAAAAACAATGTATGGATAGGATTTCTTTTCTCCCAAGTTTTCTTATTAAAACTCTCAATTAATTCATATCCTTATTTCCTTTGCCTTTATCTCATTAATTTGGGTCCCTTGGACCTCAAGGAAACCCAAAGGCACAAATTCCCATATTGGGGAATATTAGTTTAGCATTATCTTCTGTTAACTATCTATTTCTCATATTCTCCTTTTATTAGTCAATTTCTTTTCTTTGTTAATTCCTTTTTCTTTTCAATTGGGCTTAATGGCCTCCAAGGCCCACAATCAAACGATCAAAGACATCTCACACAAAAATCATCACAAATCAAAGAAAAAGATCCCCTTTTTTCATTAAAAGAGAAATGCCTTTTTATATTATAATTCTCAGAAATTTGAGGTTATAACACATGGTCGTTGTTTGAGAAATTGTTTGAAAATTCAAGAACCGAGCTTTTAGAATGGTTAATGGTTGGAACTAAGCCTTTACTGTTACACCTTCAACTTCTAATGAAGAAAGCCCACAAATTATGAAGGCTCTTGAGGAAAAGATCAAATTCATGAAGCATCAAGTGTGGAATGTTCCTTTCCATTTCCTTTAGTGAAGAAATAAAGGAACCTCTATCCTATAGCCATCCAGAACAACAAAATCCAAGATATAGCTCACTATTTGTGGAGTATGTTCTCTCTAGCTTGAAAAGCTTTGATGATGTGCAAGAGAATGTCACAAGGCTTGAGGAAAGAATAGAGCAGCTTTCTTTTGTACTTTCTCTTAAAGAGGAAAAATTATCTTCAAAGCCCATAAGGAATCTCAATGAAGAAAGTGGACCATTGAAATCCTCTCAAGTTCTCTATAATCCATATCCCATGCAAGTGCTACCCTTGTATCACTTCCAAGGCTATCCTAAGTGTTATACGCCTCCACACCTCCTTTACCACACCCTTCCCACCACTTGACCTGCCAACCTCAACTTTCTCCCCCACCTTAATTCTGATGCCAACATGATCCCCCTCTCCCCCATGAGAAAGGTAGTGGTGTGACAATTCTAAGGAGTAGAATAATTCTTGAGCAATCCACAAGACAAATAAATGTTGATGAAACAATAAAAAGGCAATTGAGTGGAGATATTGTGATTGAAATTGGTGAACATGATTCAAGGACACCTCATGTTGAACATGTGATTCTAGTTTGAATTTGATGTCATATAGTGTCTATGTTGATATGGGGTTAGGCAAGTTGAAGATGGCATATTTAACTCTCCAATTGGTGGATCACTCCATGAAAGTACCTAGAGGGATAGTAAATGGTGTGTTGGTGATGATATACAAAAAGAGGGAAGTAGTATTATTGACTAATATCATAATTCTTAATATGGACCCAGAGGATAGGAAGATTCACATCATCTTGCGAAGGTCATTTCTACCTATAGATGATGTCGAGATACATGTGTGTCCTGTCACAATGACAGTCTCTTTCATGGACATGAAGATAAAGATCAATATGTTAAAAACCCCAATCCAGTAAAACTGAGATGAGGATTTATTAGCATGGTCACTGGAGGAGTCCATTTGATTACAACAAGGATATGGATTTGAATTGAAAAATGCATGATTACATTGGTGGTCAATGGGACAAGGAACATCAGATGAATGCAAATGGAATATATGTTTATTGCATGAGTGGATACACGAGGATTCCAAACGGTTGAGTGATTCCAGAATGTACAAGAAGCCCAACTAAAGGCATAAAACTTAGTGCTAATGTGAGGCAACCCACCTAGATTTGGGGAATTTTTCACCCAACCATAAATTTTTGATACATTTGGTTGTTTTTACACATTTTGCAAGAAAACAAAACATGCTTACTTTTAATAGTTTTGTTTACTTTTAAGATGCATAGAAGAAAACAATGATGAAATGAAGAAAATTTGATGAAATGTGTAAAACAATTCATGAAAAATCACTTTGGCCCAAAAAATCCATGATTTGATGAAATTTTAGTTAAAAACACTTTCTAAGTGCCCACCATGGCTGTGGTATCATGGAACAACTATCGTGAGACACTCAAATTCACTGAGAAGTCATGGAGTAGTCTAGAAATTAGCCAAAGACCTAGAACATATGTGGTGTCCAACACAATTGTGTGGTGTACCATCCACCTTGAACGTGTAGCATAGCATGACCATGTTGACTCCCGACCCAAAAACATAAGTGTATGATTCAACAAATTCTATTCACTTTGACTTCAGCAACAACACTCATTCTTCGTGTCCGACATTCGTGCAGTGCCACTCACGACACCTTCAATCCCTGATTCTTCCTCCTTTCACATGAAATTCACCACCAATCACTCCCCCAATGTTTTCCCCTCAATATACAATTCCACCCCATTTTCACCACCAATTCCTTCCCTTTCTCCCCATTCCACCACAACACCCTAGAACTTCACCAAATACCTAATTCACCATGTTTCTCCACCAAAATCCACCCAAGATGAAGAATGTTGTGAAGCAATTGGTGGAAAAGACAAAAGAAGTCATCTCCTGTGGTCGTCAGTCCAAGGACAGATCTTCAATGGCCCATTCATAATCTCTTACTCCTCCACAACCACCATCTACTTCCGGCTCTCACGACAGAATGTCCTTTTTGTTGGCAGTTGAGCTAGACACATTGATAGATCTGATTGTGATGGGAACTCTGCTGAACCACAATGTGCAATGTTGTCATCTTCATGGGATGCACCAACGCGAATACCAACCTATAAGTCATTTTCTTCAAGAGTAGTACGACCACTCTCCTTGGATCGAACTTTGACTTTAGCTAGGCCTTAGACATCATCAGTCGCAACACAACCACAACAATAGCCTGTTGCCTGAAGGTGACTAGTTATTGATGATGAGGATGAAGAAATGAAAGATGCACAACAAGAAGAAGAAATACAAGATGAGTAATGTGGAGAGGCCCTGAGTGTGATGAATTATTAGGTGAAGAAGCCACATCATCAAGATTGTCTAACACACACAGTGATTGCCACTCAATACACATGGAAGGAAACAATGAAGGCTATGGGTTTCTCTACCTATTTTCAAGATGTCATGGAAAACCTAGGGTTGTATGAGGTATTTATGAATATACCATGTATGACACCAAGTTTTCATATGTAAGGGATAGTCAAAAAGAAATTAGGGTTTAGGTAAAACCCATTAATACTCCTTAGATATACATATCATCAATTTTAAAGTTGATACTTTGGTTTCTTTTAATACAAATTTATCAACACTTGATTGTTCATTAATCAAAGAACTTTAAGAGTCATAGGTAATTAGGTTATGATTTGAATTCATCTCTTCATTCCTTCATTTCCTGTTGATGAAACATGTCTAGTTTGTCACAAGGCATGCTTAGATACCCTTGAAGAGCACACAATTAAATGGAGGGAACATCTAAGTTCTAAATAGACATGTAATCAGATAGAATAAGAAGCAAATACTACTATATCAGATATCTGAATATAAAAAAAGATCCAATCCAATATCCGATCTGATATCTGACGGATATCATGTAATAAATATATGAATCTGATTCGATAAACTAAGTCTGGATAAATATTCGATTCAAACCAAAAATCATAAATGTATTATTATAAATATATTATATATAGTTTAAATTGATATTATTATGCATATATATAATAAAATATCTCTATTTTCAATGCATATATATAATAAAATATAAATGCAGATGTCAATTTTTGTTCAAAATTTTGAACTCTAATCCGGATTGAATGTGAGGATTTCAGTTATCCATATATAGATCTAGTTTTAAATGCAAGAAAGATCTTGTTGGAGATGTTCTATATGATGTAATTAGACATGCAGGTATTGCTCTGATCCACTATAGGGAAGGTCTACACAAAGGCATGATGATGTTTTGATTTTTGGATGGATTGGAGTGAAACAAGCATGTGTCAATCTAACAGGAGTTTCTCCACAAGTGGAATTGAGAAGTGTGGCCTTTACAGTGGAATAATATACCCTTAAAGCTACCTTAGCCAAACTGGCCAAGCACGAGAAAGTATGTATTGACAAGCAACCCTATTGTATTCCTTTCAAATTTGATACTTTTGAATTCTTAGAACCTAAGATTGGGGATATTCTCAAGAGGTTCCAAAAATTTATGAATAGTAATATTATGACCCCAAAATCTACATATGTAGTATTTCAAGGAATTGATTTTGCTATCCAAAAAGGACTAATGGTGGAACTTCTTTCCCGCTTGTTTTTTATTTTGACATAAATCTTTAACAATTTTACATTGTTGATAACATAACATGGTGACCTTGCTTTATTGTTTCTAAATAACTAATAAATTAGTTATCCGATCAATGTACTTAGGTTTTTTATTTGCATATTTTGGTATGTTACCATATCCCGATACACACATGTCATGTATGTCGAGGATCATTCCTACTAAGCCTAGGTGGGATATTCCTACTTATTTAAATTACATTTCACCCACCAATTTGTTGCTAAAATCCAATTTGTAACAAATTTCCTTCCTCAACTTTCTCTTAGATTCTATTTTTTACCCATTGTTTTCTCATGTATCTTTCTATAGACACAATGCTTTTATTTTTAGGATTTGTTGTGTATGATCACTAGTATAGAAATGACGTATAACGTCACATTTGATGGCATCAGTTATAATTCGAACATCGATGCTAGTAAACTACAATGTCAGTTAAAACTATCAACCAACACTATGTCTGGAGGCCGGCTGCTTAATAAAAGACACGGGTATCTCTTTTTCTTTAACATCGGTTGGTAGAAACAGGAACCAACATCCAAAATCACCCGCAAAATACAAATTCCCAGGGAAAAAATTTGACTCCAAAATGTTCAATTTGACGTCTGTTGTGTAAACACTCCGCGCCAAACCCCGCAATAATTTCCCCCCCATATGGCGTCAGTTATGTAGAACATAACCGACGTCTAAATACCCCTCGCGAGGCAAACTTTCATACCGTATTTTGCGTCAGGTTTTTCATGGGAACTGATGAGGATGTTTGTTCACGCGTTGTCCCCGCAAAAACTTTTTCCCCATCCTGGTGTTTGTAGATGGTATTAAGTGTCCGTTTGAAGCAACAACTGATGTCGATAATTAGCTAAATAGCACCGGCGTGAGCCAGTCTCTTTTCCTTCTGTGTTTCATTCCTGATTCTCTCTGTTGCTGCTCAAGCTAGGTCTCGTGATTCTCTCGCTGTTGCCGCTGCTGCTGCTGTAGAGAGGAGCTCGTCGCCACTGTTGTGGAGGAACCGCCGCTGAGGAGCTCGCTGCTGCCTCTCCAGTTTAGTCACCACTGCCACGGCTCTAGTTCAGTCGTTGCTGCCGCCGACGCCGCTCGTTTTCTCAGTCTTCTCTGCCAATGACCACAACCACAGCCCGCCATCCTGCCACTGCTCGCCGCCTACTTCACTGCAACTTCAATCATCTCCGCCTCCACCTCTGACCATAGCTGCGACCACCTCCACAGCCACAGTTGTGACCACCTCCACCTCTGGCCGCCGCCACCACAGCCTGCTCCACCAGTGTGGTGAGTTTTCTGTAAGATTATTATTGATTAATTATGGTTGATTAATATTGACTAATAAGGGTTAAACAAGGAATGAAAGATTTTACTTCAAATATATAATTTATTCTCCAAAACTGTGTAGTTGATTAATAACGATTATATAACTAGGGTTAATGACGAATGAATAAATTTAATAAATTATTATTGCTTTATGCCTCTCTTGTTAGTGATTGATTTAACTTATTTCAATATATAATTATTCTTCAAAATTGCATAGTTGATTATGATTCATTTGGGTTAATGATGAATGAATGAACTTATCCAAATGGAATAATGAATTGAATTAAATGATGTTACATAAAACCTAGGATATGAATGATGATACTACGATTGTAGGTATATGAATGAAAACATATAAACATGTATTTTGTTGGCCTAGAAACTCATCTGAGATTCACTCATTAGGAGTAAATCTTGGATAGTCCCCGGGTTGGGACTGTTATTGAACACTTAATCTCACTTAGGATGTAAGTGTATAATGTGTATTTGGTTTTCATGATGTTTCTTCAGCACTTCCCATTTGTTCTCTAAGTACATATGTCGGTGGGCATTTGCTCATGTACATTAGTGTACTTGGAGAACTGTGAGGAAATGCTACCAAAATTTTTGCAAATCGAATACACATTATACACTTACTAGTGAGATTAGGTGATCAAGAATGGGATAGGTGGTACACATTTATCATATATAACACCGTCAAACCTAATATATACTTGTTTTCTCTTTGATCATAAAATAGATAGATCATGGATTTCCTTTCCAAATTGCTGCACCCCAGAGTTTATTTCTGGTCTTGATTAGTTTATTAGATTTTTCAAGGAACATAGGAAACAACCTGGAGATAGGTTCTATTGTACATGTAGGCATTGCGGTAACAACTTGAAAGTCAGCACTGGTGATGAAATCAAAAGTCATGTCATGTGAAATGGGATTGTACAAGGCTATACAGAATGGCACTGGCATGGAGAGATTCAAACCTAAAATCAATGGATGTCAATAGCAGTACTTGTATGGAAGAAGAAATTGCCTCTGATGATGTAGATGTGAACGAACCAGTTCCAGCAGACATCGTTGATGCGATGTTGGATAGTTGTGGGGTAGAGCACACTGATCCACCTCCCACATTTAGAAACATTGTGCATGTATGTTGAGACATTGTTATACATAGGTAGTATATACTAAGTTTACAAAGCTTAGCACTGTGTTGAGATTGTATAAGCTGAAAGCTAACAATAGATGGAGCGAAAAAAGCTTCACGTCATTGTTGTCTTTTTTGAAGGAAATTCTTTCTGAAGGAAACAAGCTACCAATCTCAATATACCAGTTAAAGAAATTGTTTTACCCAATGGGAATGGAGGCCAAGTAGATACACGCATGCCAAAATGATTGTGTATTATTTTAAAAGGACGATGTGGATTTGAAAGATTGTCCAAAATGTGGTGCGTCAAGGTATAAAATGATGACTTTGGGGGAGTCCAAAACTGGTTCTCCTGCCAAGGTGATGTGGTATCTCCCTATAATATCATAGTTTCAAAACTTGTTTGCCAATCCGATAGATGCGAAAAATTTGAGGTGGCATGCAGATGTTAAGAAAAATAATGATGGGATCCTACGACATGCGTCTGATTACCCACAGTGGAAGAAGATTGATTTATTGTACCCTAAATTTGGTGAAGAAGTCAGGAATCTAATACTTGGGATTTGTACATATGGGGGTGAATCCGTATGGGACATTGAGCATCCAACATAGCACTTGGCCAGTTATGCTTGTTATATACAATCTTCCTCCCTGTTTGTGTATGAAAAATAAGTACATTATGTTGTCGTTGTTGATATCGGGCCCTAAACAACCTAGAAATTATATTGACGTTTATCTTGAACCTCTAATTGATGACTTAAAGAAACTCTGGGGTGAAGGTGTGATGACCTATGATGCTTCACGAAGAGAGACATTTTGTTTGAACGCTATGTTGTTTTGCACTGTTAATGACTTTCCAGCATATTGGAATTTGTCTGGATATAGTGTCAAAGGATCTAAAGTGTGTCCTATATGTGAAGATAACACTGAATCAATATGACTAAAACATGGCAGCAAGACTATATATCTTGGTCATCAAAGGTTTCTTCCAAAATTCCATCCATACCGTAGGTTGCACAAAGTGTTCAATGGACAAAATGAGGAAAAAAGTGCACCTAAACCTATACCAGGGGAGGTTATTTATGAAATATTAAAAGACTTTGTCAATGAATTTGGTAAGAGATCACAATGTACCATGGCCACACTGAGTGAAAAATCTTTATTCAAGAAGAAGTCAATATTTTTGGGTCTTCCTTATTGGAGTTCTTTGGCAGTCAGGCATTGTATCGATGTCATGCACATTGAGAAAAATGTTTGTGATAGTGTCATTGGTACTCTGTTGAATATACCAGGTAAGACTAAATATGGGATAAAATCTAGAATGGACCTACGTGAAATGAGAATAAGGAAAAAATTAACAGAAGTAGTTAGTAACAATCGGAGAACATACTTACCTCCTACTTGTTACATGTTGTCTAGAAAGGAGAAGAAAGATTTTTGTGATTGCTTGGTAAATGTTAAGGTGCCACAGGGTTACTCATCCAACATTCGTAGATTGGTATTAATGAAAGATCTGAAGTTGATAGGTCTTAAATCTTATGATTGTCACACTCTAATGCAACAAATATTGTCTGTGGCAATTCGATCTATATTGTCGAAGCATGTAAGGTTTGCAATCACCAGACTTAGTTTCTTTTTCAACAGTATGTGCAGCAAAGTTATTGACCCTAATACTCTCGATAAATTGCAAAGAGAAGTGGTTGTTATCCTATGTCATCTTGAGATATATGTTCCTCCTTCGTTCTTTGATATCATGGTACATCTTGTTGTCTACTTGACTAAGGAAGTGAAAATGTTCAGACCAATTTTCTTGCATTGGATGTATCCCTTTGAACGATACATGAGAATTTTTAAAGGTGATGTTCGAAACCATTAACGACCTGAAGGGAGTATTATTGAGGCTTATGTGGCGAGAGAGGTTATGGATTTTTGCAATGAATTTTTGAGTGGTAATGACGCTCTTGTTAATGGCAAGAATATTGAGGAGTATTCTGGCAAAGGAATTTTGGGATCACGGATGAAAGTAATCAGCCGTGAGTAGTTGGAACAAGTTCACTTGTATATTTTACACAACATTGACAAAGTGAGTGTTTATATTGAGGAAGATACCAATTTCATCAAGAAAGAGTATCCTCAAGCCAATTCAATGTGGCTTTCTAGAAAGCATAACAAGACATTTATTAAGTGGTTTGAAGATAACGTCTTACATCAACTATCTCAAACACCAAATAATCTTGCTGAAACTATCAAATGCCTCGCCTTTAAACCAAAATTGAATGTTATGTCTTATGAAGGGTTTGACATAAATGGGTTCTCATATTACACAAAGCATCAAGATGATAAGAGCGTCACCCAAAACAGTGGTGTCACCCTTCAAGCTTCTTCATTATTTTTTGCAAGTGCAAAGGATAAGAGTCCATGTGAAGCTAAAATGTCATATTACATTGTCATTGAAGACATATGGGAGTTTGACTCATAGATTTTAGAATTTTGCTCTTTAAATGTAATTGTGTTGATAACACCAAAGGAGTTATAATGGATGAATTGGATTTCGCATTAGTGAACTTTGAAAAGATTGGCGAGAAGGGTGAACGATTCATATTGGCATCATAGATGAAACAAGTATTATTATATATTGATGATCCTACAAATGATAAATGGTTAGTTGTTCTTCATGGTAAAAGACAGTTCATTGAAGATCCTATAGATGAAGAAGAGTATTATATTAAGTATGATGACTCCAGTCCATTCTCAGTTGGGTTTCCAAAACCAAATATTGAAGCTAATGATGACTTGTATGTGCACGGAGATCACACCGAAGGAATGTTAATTGATAAAAGATCGTAGTATTAGAGGCATGTTTTTATTTTTTTATATGTTTTATTTTCTTAAATGTGAACTTTACAATGTTTTATTATATTCTAGTTATGTTAAATGTTTGATTTTTCAATGACACTTTCAGATGCCTGAGCATGAGTATGATGACCGTGATGATGATTACCATGATGGTGAGGATATGAATGCAATGCCTGCCAATGTAAGTTTTTAAAATATATCCTATGTTTCTATCTATATGTCCATTTATAGTTATATCATGTAAGAGTGTTTTCTTTGCCAAATTTTAGGTTGATGATGTACCCCCTGAAGAACTTGGGGCACTTGTTGAGCAGAAAAAAAATTGAAAAATTGAGGGGCATCACTATGATGAACAAGTTACTAAACAAAGGGGCAATGGACCCAAACTGGTTGTGGATTTTGATCATATAAGAAATCTAGTTGGAGTGAACCACAACTCATTTATTTCATATCTTGGGGTTCTTACTCGTAGCCATTATAGTCCTAATATAGAATCTTGGCGTAAAGTTCCTAAGGGGAAGAAAGATTTAGTATGGAAGGAACTATGTGTGACTTATTATTATTTGCAATTCGATTTTGTAGATTACTAATTTTTAAGATACTAGTTAAAAGCAATTTTATTTTGTAGAGTATATTTGAACTGGATGAAAGCATGCATCATAAATGTGTGATGCAGCACTGTGGGAGGGTCCTAAGGAACTATAGGACAAATCTCACCCGATATTACATACGAGATGCTGAGAAGAGGAAGAAGCCAACCACTGAGCAATGGAACTACCTAGACCCCAATGACTGGGAGGAGTTTGTTGCCAAAAGAAAAACTAATGAATTCGAGGTATTAAGCACCACTCCCAATTTAATTAATATACATTCTTATGTATTCACCTATTCAATATTGACCTTTAGTGTTAATAACCAAATCAATGTGCTTATTAACAAGGTTATCAATGATGTTCAAATAGAAAGGCATGCATTGAATGTACATGACCGCATGATGGATCCAAAAGGCTATGAAGGCGTTCGACAAAGACTATAGGTTGTTGTTGTTATTGAGTCTGTTGCTACTCAGGAGACTGGGGAGTCCTCTACTACTACTCCCACACCTCTGCCTCACCATGTTGTGTGGATAGCTGGCAGGCAAAACAAGAAAGGAGATATAACAAAACCTGCAACTGTTGAGGCGACTGCAAAAATGGTAAAACTCAACTCTCAGAGCAATTAATAATTATTATTATGTTTACTTACCAATTTCTATTGGCTAGTAGCGGGAGCTTCAAGAGCTGAGTAAGCAAGGCAAGTTCATCCCTGAGGGCACAAGGGATGAATTGATAGTTTCTCTTGGTAACCTAGAGCATCTTGGATGAATTAGGGGTGCAGGCGTTGGTGTGGGCATAAAAGCATTCTTTGGGCCATCACATCGCAAACATTTCCCAAAAGTGGGATTTTCAAAAGCTGAGGTAACCTATTCTTTTTTTATAATGTTATTGCAAAAGGGAATTCAATAATAAAAAGCTAGTGTTTCTTTTATCCATGTATACGTAGATGAGTTAATTGATAGGAGAGTCGAGGAATCACTTAATAAGAGACTCCATGAAATAATGAGCAAGTGGTTGGTGTCTCAGACTACCACTCAGACAGTGCATGTGGCTAGCCGCTCTTCTCCTACTGTAGAGGTGGTTGGGAGTAATCCTTTAGACCCACCACCTAACATGTCTATTGTAAGTATTTTTATGAAATAATAGCTAGTCTTTTCAAGATGATATGTTTATGTATATATGTATATAACATACTTTACGTAAATTTGTAGGGGTTGAAGCCATGTCATCTAAAAAGCAAAGAATTTATCGTTGCAGAGGCTGAGGCTTACCAACCCCTTCCAGGGGCATGTTTCATGGAACTCTAGTTCCAGTTGGTGTGGTTCGTGTGAACCCAAGACTTGTAATCCACCCATGGAGGCATCATCCATTGCCATATGCCCACCCAGATTCTGAAACGCTTGGTGAAGCAGAAGGTGGATTGATATTGTGGCCCAAAGAAGATGTCCTCTATATTGATATTGTATGGTAAATTTACATTACGTTAATTTGTTAGCGTGTATATATGAGCTAGTCAATTGATCTTAAATTATATATACAGGTCAAAAGGAAGAAACCCACTACAACTCCACCTCCACCTCTTCCTGAAGTACCTAGTTGGCTTCCAAGGGGCCTATACGACTTGTTAGGTCCTAATTGTAAGAGTATGGCATTATGGATAGGCGAACATGACCAAATTCTCCTATAAATGTCTCTATTCCAGTGGATGATGTAGGAGAATCATACGATAACCAAATATTTATACAAGATATTTTGGAGTTGTTTCATTGTGATTGATTGAATACATCTATGGTAGAGCTATGGATACGGTGAGATCTTGTTTATATATCCATATACCTTGTTTTATATATGGTGATCTAATTTCTTATATATTAATGCATACGTAATACATATTTTGCAGCCATTTACACCCGGTCTATAAATATTTTTTTGTTTTCCCATGTGGGATTTCTAGTTCCATATTTGATCAGTCTTGTAGATAAAGACCTTTCATTAGTTACCTCATATTGCTCTTCTTCTTTTGAATGTTTTGGAAAAAAAGAATATGGTGATAATAGCTCCATTCAATGTTGAGTAAGTTTACTTTGCTTATAATTTGGACTTAAGAAAGTTACATTTTTATTGTGGATTTTGAGTTATTAATTTTAACTTTCTTACCTTTAGTGGTAAACATTGGGAGTTACTGGTTATAGTCCCCAAGACGTGGACTATTTATTATCTAGATCCTTCAGGGAAGGAATTAGACTCATTATATGGACACATAATGAAAAGGCCATTATTCACGTAAGAAAATTTTCATATTTTTTTAATATGTTAACATCTATTATTACATTATTATTTTATAATGCAATTTAATGTATTCATTAACATGTAGGGCTTTAAAAGTGTTCAAAAATGCTGGAGGAAACATGGCCAAGACAAAGAAACTGTTACTTTGGGAGAATGTGAAAGTAATTTCCTGACTCAAATATATATATATATATATTATTTATGTGAACTATGCTTGTTTGTATTTGTTAACATTTTGTATGTTTCAATTTATACTGTGCTACACAAGACAACAATTGGGCATGTGCATACTATGTGATGTGATATATGGACCTAATTATCAAACATGTTATAATGGAAATCGATGGCATATAGAAGGTATTATATATAGTCTCACTAGATAATATGAAATATATCAATCTTATTGTATATTATTAATTTTATATATACATCATTCTCTTTGTAGGTGTTTAAAACTAGTGACTTCACTACAAGTGAAAAGTTATTAGATGTACATACTCCCTATACGATGGAAGAATTAAATGATGTAAGAGAACAATGGGCAAAAGCTTTACAAGTAGTGAAATTTTTTTATTATCATTGGAATACTGAAGGCGATGATGACAATGATAATGATAAAGAATGATATTTCTAAACTTTGTTGTCATAATTATATCTATATTTGATGACATGTTAAACTTTAAAAGACACACTTATATATACATGTCTGAATTAATTTTTCTGAATTGCCTTATCTGAAGATGAATACATGAATGCTTAATTCTACATGTAAGTGTCTGAATGTGAAAAGAGAATAAATGAATGGAACTGTAGGTTGCTACATGTGTGTGAATGAAAACTATAGGTTTCTACATGTTTGTGGATGAAAACGACATGTTTCTACATGTATGTGATGAAATGATATGAAATGTGCTTATACATGTGTGTGAATCATTCCATATATTAAAAATGTTATCCATTCTTGTTAATTATATAGGTTTGTGGCCTGTTGTTGGCTAAAATCAATGGATGTTGTAAACATGTAGTTCAAAACTAAACTATAGGTTCTGCATTCTGCTGACCAATCGGACAGCAGGCATGTTAACTGATAAGAAAAAAAATCAAAACATAGACGTTGGTTAACAACTGAAACTGAAAACAAAAACTTAACTTGTTGGTGAAAAATATTTAACCGACGTCTTTATCCTTTACCTGCATCATTTTTTTGGTGCTAACAGATACCTATGGTCTAACCTGGTGTCAGTTATGGATTTTCACCGATGCATATTGTCCCCCTGCTGGCATAGTTTTTGGGTTTGCAATCGGGAGACGACTTTGTGGTGTCAGTTGTGGAACCAACGCTTAAGGCTCCTGCATTTAGTGTCACCCACTTGGGTGTCACTTGGGAACCGACTTCTAAGGTCATATTTAACCGACGCTAAAGGTGATATTTGTACTAGTGGATGTCCTCATGCATGCTTTTAGTTTTAGGATTTGTTGTGTAGATTCATCCCACTAATCAAATGAAAATTTCAAAAGATCAGAGTTAGACATATCCAATAAACAACAATATTGAAGCCTTCTTGCAATTTTTAAGAACATAATGAGTGATATTATATGACTGTTCTGCATCTAATACAAATATTAACATTCTTCATCCTAATTTTCATCCATGGCTTATTTTTAATGTTACACGTGATTCACAAGACACATGCACACTCTATTGTACATATTTTTTCATACATATGTCCTTCATACATCATTGTTGGTCTACAATTGTTCTTACATATTATCTTACGTGTTGGACATATAGAGTAGGCTCCATCATCCATCAGATATGAGACTTGTCTATCATGTAAGTAGTTTCCCGCAATGTTGGTAACTTGTAGATTTCTTCTAAAGTTTCCATTTGGATATACTCCTATATTTTTCTGTAACATTATCCATTTAGAGGTAATTTTAAGGAACTTGATAATCCAATTTCCACTCATTTCGACTTGGCTAGGTATGGTTAGGTCAGAAATCTCCTCAATGTTCATCCTAAAGATAATGGCATTGATGTTGACCACATGGTGTGTAAGAATATATCTATTCAGTTTAGTGCCTCCATAGAGGAATCGTTGTTCTACATGTTATGTTATATCATACAAGACAATTATTTCAACTAAATGGGAGTCTCACATGCCCCTTTATCTCTATTAAGTTTTTGTAATATCATTTCAATATGTTGATATATAATGCTTCTTCATTGTAGAGCATATCCTATTCTTTTTTCATGAGTAATGTTTGATTCCAATTGTGCATGACCACCTTTCCTAGGACACTCTCATCCATAGGTGCAAAGAGGTAGTCATAAGATGCCAAGCATATCGATAATATTTGATGAGAAACTTTATATAATAATTTTGATATGATAGACTTAATGGAACATTGATTGTATGCATATTGTATAAATCGATTTTTATGGATATATTTGGTTAAGTAGATTCTCTCTACTATAGAGAGAGAATTCACCACCCATGCCATTGATCTATTTTGAATGTTATTTGAAATTTGAGTGTATTTTTATAAAAATGTGTGTTTATTATAGATCATAATGGAGAGTTGTATGCCAAGGTATTATAACTAGTATATACATTCAACTCTACAGATATGTCTTTTTAGGGTTGTCATGTCTCATGTTAAAACCATCAATTACATTTCTTTCATTTAGTATTTGTAGATACCATTGTACCCACATGAAGCAGGCACACATGTTATGTGTTGTACATTATGATCATCTTCAATGGCTATTTTCATATCCTTTGTTCAACAAATTGGCTTTTTGTTTCCCATCACAAAATAAAGATGTGTGGAAATAATTGATACCCTTATTGCAATTTGTGACTAGTTGTAAATCTATGAAGCTCCTCTCTATTTGATGTTATACATTTAATAATCCACTTAATAAAATTAATAATATAAATGATTGCATATCTTAAGAATATTGCCATATGTTGGTGTCCTCTGAATAATCTAAGTCCATGTGGTGAAGGGCCTTTGACATGTCTATTATAAATGGTGAAGTAAGGCACACTTGCTACATGCATGTTATGGATAAGTTTATGTAGTGGGACAATATTATATGATAAACATTTATTTCCCAAACATTATGGTTGATTGGCCATTTTAGTTATATTTGATTATGAGTTGATTTTGTCTTTGTATGAAAATATTCAGAGTAAGATTCAATACAACCATAGTCTAAATATATTTTTGGTAAGATTCAATACAACCATAGTCTAAATATATTTTTGGTAGGTTCTCAAAGTTTTTAGGGTTGATTACTTCAAGCATAATTGCCATCATTATATTTTCAACATTACTTGTGGAATCTTTTAATAATTTCATGTATCTTAGCATTCATTGAGGCTTATGGTTCCAATTATATTGTCAGAATTATGTACGCACTAGATTTTTTTACAATAAAGTTAATTTCTATAGAATAAAGTACAATAAAACATTAATAGGTAAAGCTTATAGTTGCCATCATATTATGTATGAAAAACAAGAAGAAAATGGGGATCCAACTTTAAATTAATGTAAAAATGCCAAAAAACCTAATTTTGCTTCCACCTGAGGGGGGATAAGGAAAAGGAAAGCATGCCAACGCATGCACTTGAAAATCTTATTATGGTTGGCAAAGGTGTTAAGAAACTTCACATCCCCAAAATCAATATTGTATTTTTTTACATTTTGAGTTAAAACAATATAGCAGGTTTTATCAAAGAAAACAAAGTTAAAAGCATGTAAAGAGGGGTGGTTTTCTATTTCTGATTATTTGGTGTTGATGATGGTCATATCATTTCTATCATTTCCTTAATTAACCTGACTTTTAGGTAAAATGGTCTCAATTACCTTAGTATCTCCCAAAAGGGAGACCCAGCCCGAGAGGTTGGAAAGAAGGCATGGGAAAAAAGAGAGGAGATTATAAGAGGGTGGTTCAAAAAGAGAAAGATTCAATTTGTTTGATTAATTAAGTCAAAACATATATTGCACCAAGTCATATCAAAGTAGATCTAGATGATTAAAATGATATGAATAAGAAGTTAAAGCATTTATTACTGATTAGCTAAACAATCATGGAGTAAAAGAGTAGTTTGAGAAGTATTACACTAATAACTAAACTAGAAAGTTTAGGAGTATCTTAACAACAAAATATTTTTCATAGTTACTATTTTGTATCCTAATTGAATGATCATCTATTCACTCAAGAAAAAAAATGTTAGTTGGATCTCTAGATGCTAAAGAGTCAAAAGGGGACAAAACAATATGACGAGTATGGGGTATTTATAAGATAGAATTAGGGTTTGTTGGTTCTAGTGCACACTTCCAGAAATGGTTTTGGATCACTTCAATCCATGGGGCAATATTAATGATGCATCACATGATTTTCCATGTGTCGCCTAGAGGATGATTTGAATCTGCTAGGGTGTCCTTGAGTACATATTTTTTAGTTATATTTTGCCGAAATCTTCTAGAGGTATTTCAAGTAAAAAGACAGTTGATATTATTGTTGTGTTATATGTGGAATACAACTAAAGTAAAAAATAATAAAAATAAGATAATAAGTCTTGATGGTTATGTCTTCCTTATTATCAAAAGGATACATATTTTTGTGAAGATAATGGTGATTGAAAACCTATAGGACTTGAAAAGAAAATATCTTATTTTTGGATAATCCCAATGGGCAGTTTATGGTAAAAGGATTAAAATATGAATTAATTGGAAGAGTATACTTAACTCCATAAAAAATCTTTTGTATAAAAACCCCAAATGATGGAAAATGGTGAAACAAGTGGATTAAATAGGTTGGAAAATATGGGAAAATGTTGAAAATATGGATAAACTCTATAACATACCAAAATCTAGCACAATAACCATAGAAATCCTAATCTCATGGTTAGGTTTCTTACCAGCCTAAACCTCTAGATTTGGCCAAACATGGATACATATAAAGCCTTATGAAATAGTTTGTACGTTAATGAACTTTAAATACACATGTAATGATGTAACTCATGTAGAAACCCTAAATTAGGTCATATGTAACTTTAAACATATCCTAGAGCTATAAACCATCATATGGTGACAATACAGATACCTGAGCTAACCATAAGCTTGGAATGTAGAGTAAGATGCTCTAGTTGTCCTAACCTAAGTTTGTTATTAATGACCAACCTAATCTACATATGTGTGGTACTTTATGTGATGTTTTAGCATCAGTAAGTATCATGATAACACAATATGTCTTAATAACCCTAAAATAAATTTACTTACCTACATGATTCTTGGTATGTAAGTAATATTCCTTAATTATATCATATATATTGCATGGATAAATATTGCATATATAATGGCTAAAATGTGATTAATGAGTAATTGAATGGGATGAAACACACATAATATATGTAGAGATAATTTGTGATTTAATATTAAAGAACAAGAATAATATGATATTATGTAAGTTAATGTTGTGTTAATACACTGTATAGGTCAATTAAGTAACATATAGAGATTTCATAACCCAAGTATAATGGTAGGCACATAATCCTTATTTCCCAATTATCTCTGTTGACATGTTTCACATTAATTGAATAAAAAAACATTCCATAACTTTATTTAGGAAGAGAATATAAGATGAACTCTAAAATATAAATAATATAACAGATAAATCCTAAAATGAGCACTAATGTTTAATCCATAATCTACACCTAATAAATAAAGGTGTAAAATGTAATATATTTTAAGCATTAAATTATCTCCCAAATAATTTTTGAAACAAAATAGAAACTAAAAATCCTTATTTGATAAATGTTTCAATTTATACAATTTATTCCCTAAATTTTCTTGGTTTACATTTGTCATACCGCTTAAATTTAGAATTGTGAAAGTTCCAATCATGTTGGCTTTCCTATTTTATTTATTTTTCAACCATCCAATCTTAATGGGGTGACACATCCTTCATCCCATGTATTTTGTTTTCTAGTGCTCCCCCGTGCATATACTAATTCATATTTCTTTCCATCGTATATGTCTTTATTATTTTCCATTTTCACTAATTTCTTCACCATTGTTTTCCTCATATAAACCCGCATGTCACAATTCTTACTTACACTATATAATTTCATTCCTAGTTGAAAACCCAATGTTGTCTTTTCATCCCAAAGACTATGAAGTAGAACCCTATAATGATATATATAAGGATACACACAAATATATATATATATATATATATATATATATATCCCAAAGACTGTGAAGTAGGGCCCCTATTCAATACCCGTGTGGGTAGCTACATCCCCCCTCTTTTGGTTACTTATTTGGAGTATATATATTTTTATTTATATTTATATATAAATACATACATACATATATATACATATATAGGGCTTATCTTTAATACAGTGAAAGTATCCTGAAATTCTCTACATGTGCCGCCCAAAAAGAAGCTATTCGACTCAAAAAGTAAAACTACGTAGAATACACAGAAAAAATTCTATAATAAATATGAAATTGCATATTTTTTATAGTTGTTACAAATGTAACTCTATATGCATGAAAAGTAACAGTTTCCAAGGCAAATTACCCCCTACATGTGTAAAGTAACAAACTCCCAAAAAAATAACCAATGGTGAAGAGTGTAGCTACCCTCGTGGGCACTAAATGAACAAGCACTGCAATTAAGATTGGGGAGGTGACGAATATCCTGTCGGGTTTGGACTCGAGGATTGGGAAACTGGAGTACTCAACATCGGAAGCAACTGACGATGGTGCTTGAGCAGCCTTGAAGAATGGGAAGCAGTGAAGACATTAATGAAGAAATTGTTGCTAAAGCAGCTGTGAAACATTCGAGTTTGTGGTTTCTCCTTAGTTTAATCATTTTGGCACTGTGTATTTGTTTCAACTTTCTTTGTTGAGGGCAATAAAGTAGAGTTCTATCTCTAGAATTTCATCTATACTATCAAATTTTGGATCTATGAGATCTCTAGGATTCAATAAACTCAACCGTGATCACACTTCTTCATTTTGAAATGAGATTTCATGAATTACCCCCCTAGGAGCAAACCCTAGTTGACTTGATGAATTTAGTATCTTGTAAATCAATTTAGTTGATAGTTTCTCAAAACTACGCACTAATGTGTTTTTCTTTCTACATGAATTAGAGGTGTAGTATCTTATTTTCCATAGGTTAGGTTAGTTCAGTTGTGTTTATTTTTTTTTTCCAATTTACAATTATTCCCTATGGCATTGCTATAGTGAGAGCACATGATTCAAGGCCATATATGTATATATGAGAACATATTGATTTATAAAATTGCGTTAAATATATTTTTAGAAAAGCAATAACTAGATATTGGGTAGTAAAATAAATAATTTCTGGAATTCTGAGATTTTTTTGTATCCAGTGGTACCAATTTCATTGCCTAAATCTAATCTGATGAATATGTGATTTGTTGGATTTTCCTAAATGGTTTAAACATCTAAAATCTACATCTACTGATCTATAAGTCATAAAAATAAAGTAAAAAATGTTATGAACTCACAAAAATATAGTCGATAAGTTCACATGGTTTTGATGATGTAATTCACTAATAATAAAAATGTTATATGCAAAGTTAACCCTAATTCTACATGTATGTTTAATTGGTAATTGAAGACCTAGAATTGAACCTAGGGTTAAATTTGGATTTATGTAGATTAGATATGTGGTAAATTGCAGTTCCTATTAATCACATTGAGAAATCACATACATTTCTCACTCTCTCGATCCTATGGATGTATGAACCTACACATTTTCTTTCATAGAACTATTTTTAACAAAATCAAGAGCCTAATGGATCAAATTCCAAAGGAAAGAGGACGGACATCCATCCCCAAAATGGCATGTAGTTTCACACAAGCAGTATATATCAGAAAGAAATAACAAAACAAGAAATAACAAGATACTAAGTAATAAGAAAAGAGATATGTACTCATTTATACATCAATAATACCCATTTGCATTTCATTTTAGATATTTGAGTCGTGAGTGTAGCAGATCTTCATTTGGAAACTAAAAATTTGATAAACAAAACATATTAATGTTGAACCATTAACTACATTATGAAAGTCCAAGTAAACAAATTTTTAGAGAAATATAAAATTCATTGGCTAGAAACTTCATATAAAAATAGAAGTACAAAAAAAGCGAGAACAGTTAAATGACATCTTTATATAAAGCATGGTTTAGGTTCCTTTATCCAATATATCAACATTAGACCTTTTGACCACATTCCAAGGAAGGTCCATGATGGCAATTTGAGGCTCAAAAGCCTCACCCTTTTTCTACATGTTTGACCTCAAGATCAAATTCAAAGAGTTATCCATATTTCAAGAATGCCTTGTTCCCTTAACCCAAGAATTCAGACAAGTACATAAGGTTTATATAATGTGTTTCTAGATGTATGCTCAAAGTTTTTCAACATAGTATTATAAAAAAACATGGGAAATAGTACTCATGGGAATAATAGTTCATTCAAGTAACAATATAGACAAGTATCCAGATGAGCATATATACAAACAATGCAATATCATAGTGGGGTCAAGATATAAGCATATCTTCCAAGTAGTAAATAAATTATCATTTTTAAGTAAGATTCATGGAGGAGGTTCAACCTAAAGGGACCTAAGATGTAAAAATACATAACATGGGGTCTTAAACCAGTAGGGTTTGGAAAAAATGACTTGCATCATATTATGTGTATGTAATCCTAAACCTAGGTATCAAATAATTCAAGTATAATTTTATCTTACAAAACATACATGGATTGATTTGACATAGCACTAGTGTCAACCTTGGGTTAAGTGAACCATCCACATTATGATTCTGATAGGAAAAAGTAAACTCTTCTTTGAAAATAAAGGAAGAATGAGAGTTAGATTATTATCAAAGTCTTTTCATGCAATATCATGATTAGTCATATAACATTGATTCCATGCAACAAGGTCACATTTCCAAGTCATAGAAGCATTAAGAGCATTGGATAGATCAAGTTGATATTTAGTGTTGCAAGTATGATAAATCTACTAATATGAACTAGATAGAGAAAAATATTGCATTAAAGACACATTTCATCATAAGTTAGCAAACTAGGTCAACTCTATGATTTTAATGCACCCAAAGGTACTTGAGGTCCCATTAGTCAAACATGGACTACTTACCAGGATATCTTAGTACATTAAGTTATATAGCAAAAAAAAATCATATTTGAGGTCAAAAATAGATGTGTAATAAATATTTATCATTACTTGTACAATATTGAAAATACATCTAATAAAATATCATAAAATTCACACTATGTAGTAAACAACACAACATGAAGACATTAATAAAGTGAAACAGGGTCAAAGTAGATGTCATGGTTTATAAGGTTATATAGTTTACTGATTCATAGGTTGGATGCACATTAGATGATCAGATATTCAATGTCTTCTTAGGTCAAAAGAGCAAAAGTACACATAATATTTGATAAACATTGTGATTTATGTCAAAATATGGATAGAATTACTATTTTAAAGTTTATAAGTGATACATGAAGCAATGATAATATTCTATAGAAAGATACACCATTAAACATAAATTCATGCAATTCTAATAAAAGTAAATACATTAGTTTACAAAACTACATGCAACAGATAGATCTCATCGAGAGGATTGAAAATCATATATTATATGCCGTATTTGGCCAAAGGAAGTGTACGTTATCATTTTTCAAAAGATTATATTGGAAAGTATATGATGTGGGGGAGGCATTACCAGTAATCGTGCGATAAATGAGGGTCCTTAGATTCATGATCCATGGCTTGCCTCGATCTTGAGACATGGTTTACCAATAGGACTAGGCCTCCAATTAGTAGCCTAGACATGTTGATGTAAAGTACAGCTAGATGGCGTGGGTGACCTCTCTGTGAATGGTTTCCAGTACTCGACAAGCACTGACCAGCATTGTCGATTGCTACAATGCGACATCTGGCCCACGCATGGTGCAACGACCTACTATTGGACCTATTCTTCAGATCCACTGAGGGGAGGGTGTGGGAGGCATCCATAAGCCCCAAAAACATGCCTTTCACCTTTAGTTGTTCAATGTGGATGTGAGGGAGCTCCTTCTATAGTCTGAAGAAGACCATGGAAAGTTGTCCTAAGGAGATAAAGATAAGTTCCATAGAATGAAGGAAGGATGAGAAAGATAAAATCGAGATGTTAATGTTTTAGGGAAAAAAAATAAAAAGGAGGCAACTCTCTATGTGAGGAGTTTTATAGACAAAGGGAATGGTCATTTGAGAAGAAATGGCGGGAAAAGGAGGGTTGGGAAGGTGCAACACCATGGTTGCCAACCATGTTGTATGGAGGAATGGGATATAAATTCTATCGTTGAATGGTGGCTTTATCCATGGTACTCAGATTCAACTCTCAAGAGCATATGTTGAAGGAATCTAAGTCGGTCATTGGTTTATAGTTTGAGAGTTAGATAGCCTCAAGTGAAAAGGGGGAACTACCCCATGTGGGTTGCACACCTAGACATTCGGCCAATTTCATATTAAATCTGTATAAATAGATTATAAAACAAAGTTTAAAACAATAACATTTGAAAGGAACATATCTCTTTCATTCTCGTACAAATTCAAACAAAGTTTGGTGCATTAGAAACGTGAGAGCAATCACTACAACATGAGCACAAGATTGGGTTAAAAATGATCAAAATTCAAGGAAATTTTTAGGGTGTCACATGAATCTAAACTTGATTTTTTAACTTAAGTACCACTGAGGTGATGCATGCATAGTAGATGGATAGATTGTGCATCAAAACACATGCAAAAATGAAATTGACAATGAGAATAAGAGAAAGGTCAAAGTTAGAAGTCATATTCAAATTGTGAAGACCAGGTCATTACATCCTCCCTACCATAAAATAAATTTGTCCTAAAAAATAAATCAAGTAATTAGTTTCATATTTTGTATCATAATCAACTTGGTATTCCTTTAATATTAAGATATTTCAAAAAGGAGCTATTGACTATCATGTTCAAGGTAAAGTGACCTTGATCATCAAATATGGGAGATCATAACACAAAATTAGAGAGAGGATTTTTTAGATTATAAATTTGGAGAAATTGTATATTAGGTCAAAATAATAGAGGTCATTGAATCTGTAGTGAAGAATGACTTTATTTCCAACATTTAGGCTACCAGGTTCTACATTGACCTGGGTGAGATTATACATTCGTGGCTATGATTTCATATTTCATCATTTCAAGACAAACATCATTATTCAATGTCATGATTTCTTGGTCAAGACCAATGTAATGTCCCACCCTAGTCCACACATAAGACCTTACATAGGTCAATATTGAGTGAACCAAACATAATCATCATTTAAAAAATTTGATATTTGGGAACATGAAAGTCACTAGTCCTATATCGTGGTTGATTACAAGATCAAAATACGATGATCATAGGGGTCAAGTTGTTATCAAGATCATTAGTAATGAGTCAAGATCTCATACATCAATAGAAAGAGTAAAATTTTGTACATGAAAGTCATATGTTTGAGAATTTCAAAACTAGGTTTTAGTTTCCCACTTACAACAAAAGTGTAATCATTCATCCTTATGAAAAAATTAAAAAAATTCAAGAAATATATCAACATAACAATGTTAAGTTTATTATGAGGGTTTTAAAGGTTGATGAATGAAGTAGATCTTAGTCTTTGAAGGATTCAACCACATGCTATAGTAAACATCTTCATGTTTTTCTAATGGATGATAGTGACTCTTACTCTAGGGGGGGCCTAGCTAAAAGTTATAAGTGGATAGGGGAGATATAAAGATTTATTTACATGATGTCTAAGTTCTTGTACATTATATATGTGTACACATGTTTACATTTGAGTACAATCATGAAAACATAAGCAATTAAGCATTTTTTATATTTAATGTGTATTGATATTCAACTTTCCACTTAGTAGGATCTACTTATTACCTTGAATCCTAAAATATTAAA
Source organism: Alisma plantago-aquatica (assembly GCA_963693085.1). Classification (NCBI taxonomy): domain Eukaryota; kingdom Viridiplantae; phylum Streptophyta; class Magnoliopsida; order Alismatales; family Alismataceae; genus Alisma; species Alisma plantago-aquatica. The sequence goes on along the minus strand of OY856413.1, from coordinate 498,721,537 downwards.
ATAGCACGCTGGATCCACAAGTATGAAATGTTTTTCATCATCAATAAAATGGTATCTTAATGTCCAATTTAGCCAAAGATCTCCCCTTTTTTACATATGAAAATTATTTCTAAAATATAATAAAAATAATTTATATGAGATGAGTTTCATACCTGTGATATACTTGAGATTTATAGATTCTCTTGTTCTTATAAAATATGTGCTAATATTCATTGGGATATATGGAAAAATGTAGCACCAGTTACTCTCAAGCAAAGAGATAATGAAACTCATTTATTTTATTTGTCCCACTTTTTCATTTAAAAAAGATAGCCATATAATCATTTTCAACTTACTCCCCATGAATGTAGTACTCCCCTCAATAGCATACACATGTTTTAGAAAGAAAGAAAAGTGATGAGAAATGTCCAATGAAAGCCACAGGATAATTTTTTTATATTATCATGAACAAGTGAACACAAGCAAGCTCAATTTGATTGATGATGAAGTGAGTACATAAGCTTTACTACTCACTACATAGGATAATAATATCAATTGAAAGAGTTCAAGATTACATCAACTTCATGATCTTACCCAAGGAATGGAGTATCATCATAATACTTGACAAGTGTCTTCCAGTCAAGTGCATATATCTTTGTGAGAGCATATGCTTCAAGAAATTTAGGTGTTTAATCAAGTCTAAAGTGAGAAGCTTTGTCCTGGAGTTGCATGGGTGAGTATTGGGTACGGGAAAGATCATTTGATGGTGGTAGTGGAACTTGTGTGTATTGGATGTAAGGGTTAAAAGGATAGATGCTCCCGGGATAGAGTGCATGGGTATGTCGGGATCATTAGGAGATACTTGCATTCCTTGGTTTAGATAGGTCATTGCATGGTGATTGTAGTCTAGATGCCTCCCAAGTTGATAAGTGGCCCCTTTAACATTGAAAACACCATTGGAAAGGTTTTCTACGGAATAGCTAGGAGGGGAAGGAGGTGGAGGATTGGCTTTACGTGATGTCTCCCCTTTAGTACTAGCTCTTTTGTGCCCAAAGTCAATTCTCATTTTATCAATAGTGTTTCAGATAATTCTATCAGTAAGTATATCATACTTGTATCCTAAGTCCTCTAGGTTTTTGTCAAGAGAGTATTGGATTATTTGGAAAACAAAACCAGCGTAAGTAGAATTTTTAGAAAAATCAAACATATTGGATAGGATGATGCAAATGAAGTTCACAAGAATTCTTTCAAGTATGGCATAGATATGACACATCCTAAATTGTAGAATTTCATTTTTATTGTCTCTAGGATAAATTTCATGGGAAATAATTAGAATTACTATCCTAGCTTCAGGGGTAAAGGAGGTAGCATAATAAGTTCACCTATGAGAATGTGATCAGGTGTTGGGAAGAAAGATAACCTTATTGATATCACTAAGTCTAATGGTGTTTCCTTCTGTGGATAATTTTGTGATAGAATTTCCAGTGCTAAGCTCTAAAAATTCTCCATATTCTTTCACATCTATATATACAATTTTGAGGATGTCATTTTTAGAAAAAATGGATGGATAACCCATCAACCATGGAAGCTAAAGAAAATGGGTCCTTGGAGTCTCTAGTAAAGTTGGCATAGAATTCATTAACAGTTTGGTTGGACCAGAAACAAAAGGATGGAATAAGAAACTCTGTCAAATTTTTGTATGTTGAAAAGATGGGAGAGATCTAGAAGAGTGACGAAGTCCTTGAGGTCCACTGGTCATCCAAGAAGATGATACTTTGAAGTGAGCTATAAGTAGCATTCTCCATCAACAACATCCTTTTTGAAGGGGATGTCGTTGATAATGCTCAAGGATATAGTAAGCATATGTCCCTTTCTTGTGGCAACTTAATTCTTCCCACCATGAGCTGAAGAGGAAGCCATCTTAATCAAACGGAGGTGGAAGAAGAGGTAGAGATGATAGGGAATGAATGTTGTTGGATAATATCTCTAAGAAACACTAGAGAAGTGATGGAGAAGAGAGCACTTGAATTGTGAATAAAATGGGTGGATTGGGTGCTATTTATAGAAAAAGAGAACCTTACTCGATCGACAAACTCATCGACCGAGACCCCAATGGCTCTTAGCCATTGACTCTTTGTAACAACTAGTCAGTCGACGTTGGAATATGAAACTTTGTTTGCAACATTTAGGGACTCAGTCGAGACTATTTTTGACCAAGGGACTTATGTGGAAATTTTTTGGTCCATGAGGTTTCTAGAAGAATCTCAGCTAAGATTTGCATAGTCAGCCAAGGGTCCCACTGAGTGAAATTAATTTGAGAATGTTTTTAACCTCTCGGTCCACTACTTTGTCGAACGAATATGTATTGTGACTAGTTCTGTGTAAATTAATTTGAGCTTGTTTAAGTTCTTGATCATAAATTATTTTGGATAAACAAAGGAATATTTCTAGAATTATATGCACTAACAATCATGTGAATTTCATATTAGAAAATTATCAAAAGTTTTGGACACATATATCAAAGAAAACATCCACTAGGGGAGTATTAAGTAACCTCTTTCTAATATATTGAAATAGAACTAAAGAAAGTGGTTTGGTAAAGATATCAACTAATTGCTCTTTTGTATAAACATGAAGAAGAGATATATTATTTTTAGAAATACAATGTCTTAATAAATGATGTCTAATCTCAATATCCTTGGCACATCTATGTAAAAAAGGATTATGAGACAAATTTATATCACTATTATGATTGTAGAAAATTGGCGTAGATGAAAATGCAAAGACAAAAACCATTCAAAACCTATTGCATATAGAGCACTTGAACACATCATGAGCCAGCAACCACATATTCTTCTTCAATGGTAGATAGAGCAATTGTATTTTATTTCTTACTAAATCAACATACTAAGGTTGTTCCTAGTTTGAAACAAACACCACTTGTGCTCCTTCGGTCGATACGAAATTCAGCATAATCGGCATCAGTGTAAGATTTTAAATCCAACATTGACCTTTAGAATATTACAAACCATTGTCTGTGATGCTACCAAGATATCTTAAAATTCTTTTGATAGCTTGAAAATAAGAATGCATTAGTTTTGATAGAAATCTAACACAAAGTCCAAGGACAAACATGATATTGGGTCTAGAAGTAGTTAAATATAGCAAGATAACAATCATGGCCCTATTAAGGAATCATCAATGGGTTCACCATCTTCATCCTCATCAAATTTAGCATAAGTGGCCATAGGTGTAGTAGCATGTTAGCAATTTTCCATATTTAATTGTTTTAGCTTAGTGTATTTCTCTTGGCTTAGGAAAATTCCAGTGGGCGTTTGTTTTATTTGAAAACCAATAAAAATGTTAATTCTCCCATAAGACTCGTCTCAAATTCTATTTGCATGATATCACTGAATTAATTGCATAAGGAATCATTTGAAGCACAAAAATGATGTGATCAACATATGTTTGAACAACAAGAAAATATTATGCATATGTTTTGAAAAATAATGTGGAACTTGATTTTCCAATAGAGAAACAATTATCAGAGAGAAACGCTTTAAGTCTTTCATACAAATTTCGTGGTGCTTTTTTGAGACCATAAAGAGATTTCTGAAGTTTATAAACCTGGTCAAGCTTGTTAGGAATTTTAAAACTAGGTGGTTGACAAATATAGACTTTTTCTTATATGATTCCATTTAAAAAGGAACTTGTTACATCCATTTGAAATAGTTTTATGTCTTAATGGGAATCTAGAGCTAATAACATTTTAATGGCTTCATGTATAGCCACATGTGCACAGGTTTCATCAAAGTCTATCCCTTCTTGTTGATTATATCCTTGAGAAACTAAGTCTTGAGGTCTAGGAACTAAGTCCCATACATTGTTCTTAATAAATTTATTTATGTCTTCTTGAATATCCCTTATACAATACTCATCGTTTAGAGATTCATTTTCTTTTTAGGTTCAACAATTGATACAAAAGCCATGTTTTCAACATCTCTAAATGATGATCGAGTTTTACTTTATCAAAGGGGTTTCCCATGATTAAGTTTTGAGGATGGTCCTTGATTATTCTAGGAATAGGCTATTGTACTCATTATTATATTGTTCAATTTCAAAATTTTAATATCTGTTATTGTATGGTTAGGTCCTCAATTTGATGAGTAATATCGTTTAAGTTTTCATTTTCAAAACATTGTTTTTTTCATTTCATGAAATGACATGAATTGATTCCTCAACTTTTCTAGAAATAGTATTGTAGATTCAAAATGCCATACTAGAAGTTGAATTTCCCAAGAAGAACGTTTTATGTGATTTAGGGTCAAATTTGTCTCGATCATCCTTTGTATTTAACATGTAACATGGTATACCAAAGGTATGAAAATATTTCTTCATAGATGGTGTATAAAATGGTGTACCAAATGTAAACATGGTTTAATACATAACATGTTGTATTAAGTGCTTCAGCCCAAAAGGTTTTAGGTGTATAATGTTCAAGTAACATTGTTCTAGCCATTTCTTGTAAGGACCAGTTTTTTCTCTCTACTATGATGTTTTGTTGTGGGGTGTGTGGAGCTGAAAAATTATGAATATACCCTTGGGATGTACAAAATTCCTCAAAGATGTGATTTGCAAATATCCCACCATGATCACTCCTTATGGTGAAAATTTTGTTGTGTAGTTGGTTTTCTATCTTAGAGAATAACTGAATGAATATTCTTATAGTATCATCTTTAATTAAGAGAAAATGAAACAAGTATATCTACTATAATCATCAACAATGACAAAGAAATATCTTTACCACCAATAGATTGAGTCCTCATAGGGCCAAGCAAATCCATGATAGTATATTCTCATGATCTAGTAGTACTAAGAAGGGTTTTAGATTTGAAAGAAGGTAATTTTTCTTGCCTAGAGTACATGGTTCATCATTTTTTGGTTTATTAAAAGAATGTTTAGAAATACCACGAACAAGATCATACTTAATAATGTTTTTTATAACACGTGAGTTTGCATGACCTATTTTTTTATGGAATAATTGTAAAGATTCATCACTTGTAAGAAGACTTTTTCCATCAATACCTTGCATAGAGTTAGGTCTAAGTATATATAGATTTCCTATTCTTTTTCCTAAATAAACAACATCATTAAAGTTCTGTATGAGTAACTTGCAACAAGATTTGTTAAATAGAACATCATAACCACTACCACATAATTGACTAACACTAATCAAGTTGTGCTGCAATTCATCAACAAGTAACACATTTTTAATTTCAAGGTTTTTACCAACATTTCCTATCCCAATAATTTTACCTTTGGCATTATCTCTAAATGTTATTTTTCTACTTTTCTTTTCTTCAAGTGATTGGAAACCCTCCTTGTTTCCAGTCATATGTTTGAAACAACCACTATCAAACATCAAATCCTGCAAAATAGGTATACTTTGGTACCCATGTGGTGGTCCTTTTCGGTAGGAGCATTAATTAAAACATTTCATGTTTTAGAATAGTTTAAATATGAAGAGTTTGCTGCAGTTTTAAAGCAACAATCTTAAGTATAAACACATATCTTTAATAAACATTTCTTGACAGAACTATCCTCGGTCAAACATTTCCTCAACCAGAAGTGTTCTCATTGAAACAATTGTCGACTGTGATAATTTGACAAAAAATGCAAGTTTTGGGAGGATTCTCTTTGGTTGATTATTTCTTCTATCGGAAGAGGTCTCGGTTGAGAACTTTGTTGATCGAGATGAAATTTTGTATGTTTTCAGTAGGTTTATCATTTCCAAAGAGAACATGTTATCATTTTCAATCAAATCATACAAGAATATGTAAATTAAAGCTTATTTTTAGTTGAGATAATACTATGTGAATTTAAAATACAAGTTTAGGTCAAATCTCAACTAAATGTTCCATGTTTCTAAGTTTGTGGTTTTTGAACCCAAACCAAATATTCATCCTTATTTTTCTTGTAAGTGAATGAAAATAAAATATATCCAAGATGCAAACAATAATGACATCAAATAAAATCATTTTTTTCTCTTTTTAGATTTGTGGTCATGATCTGGGTTGTTTTTAGGCACAAGATGACTTTTGTCTTAGGTACTTGTGGCATTCCAGCTCTAGGTTTTTATTGGATTTATCTTTGGGTACATAACCTAGGCCTCTCCTTTCAATTTGACCAGCTGAGCTTTCCAGGATTTTATCAAGAATGTCATTATTTTTCAAGCTACTAATATCTTTTTCATCTTAGAAATTTCATACATGTTCCTTTTAATGTCTAACTTTTCTTGATCTAATATAGATAAAAACCTATCTCTTTCTTTGATAATAACATCATAATCCAAATGAGTACATAGAATAGATTGAGTTTGAAGATCATTTATCTTAGCAAACAATTCAACCTTATTCTTGGCAAAGAAAATTATAGTTTGTTTCTAGAGAAAGAAACTTGACATTGTGATCATTGATGGATGATTTAAAGTATCTCTTTTAGATATAATACTTTCATTTTTCGTAGAAAGCACATATAATTTAGCATGCAAATCATCATTTTTTTTGTAATCTTCTTCAATTTCTTCTTACAATCAACATATTTATCATGTATTTCTTCAAGACTAGTCATTAATTTTTCTTTAGATAATTCAAGAATGCTTACCTCCCTTGAGTATTCATTTTCATCTTCCTTATCCATGAGACACTCAACTTCTTCCTCTTCACTTTCACTGTCATTGCCTGATTCATACCAAGCACCTTTGTAAGCCTTATCTCCCTTGCATTTCTTCTTAAAGGAAGATTTCTTCCCATTATTGGTCTTAGGACATTCATTCTTTACATGTACTTTTGTGACACATCCAAAGAACCTAAGGGAAGAAGAGGAAGAAGCACTAGAATTTTTTTTAGATTTATACCTTCTTTATTTCTTACCATTCACAATGACTGCATTTTCTTCATCATCTCCTTCACTTGTTTCATCACTTTCTTGAGTGATGACTGATAATTGAGCCTTGGTTGTAACTTTTAACAAAATGTAATTCCTTTTTTCTTTTTGAAGTTCCACCTCTAGTCTTTTTTCTTCTTGAAGGGTAACTTCATGAGTTTCTAGATTACTAATGAGTTGCTCCATCCTCATTGTGGTAACACCATTAGCTCCTTCAATGGTCGTCAGCTTTGGCTTGTATTTTGGATGCAAAGATATAAGGATATCTGACACCTGATACTTTTCACTTATATACTTATGTAATGCACCCAAACATTTAACAGTATAATAAAATCTGGCACACATTTTACTGTTGGACTCATTCAGTTGCATACAAATTGTGTAAACTTTTGTTTAAGCGTGTTAATTTTGGAATTTTTAACTTGAGTGGTACCTTCATGTGTAATTGAATGTTTATGACATATATAATAAGTTGTATGACATGAATATATCCTATAAAACTCACAAACAAAAATAGAACAATAAAATATGCTGACCAGTTTTGTATTTAATTGAACTTATTTTACTGTATCGGGATTCCATGTGGCATATTCAGTAGTAAGAAGTTCATAAGGTGAAGACACCATCCTCCAAATATCTAAGTAGATCCCTTAGAAGTAGAATTACATTATTCTTTTCCAATAGGTGTAGTTTCTTCCATCAAAGGGTGGTGGTCCAGTCACATGAGTTCCTTTAAGGCTGAGGTTGTTAAGCATGTTGTCCCCATTCTTCAAGACCTTTTAGGACTCCTTGAAAAATTTTTCTAATACCGGTTGAGATATCTAGGGGGTGAATAGAGATTTTTGGTACTTCTAATAATAATTAGACACTCAACCAAAGAAGGAGGAGGTAACAAGGAAGAGACTTCGATGTAGGGTGATTCCAACCTTTGAATCAAAGGTTGTTAGTCCACTACCCAATTATCTCCGAATGGGATTTTGAATGTGATAAATTTTATTTACCTATAAAGGTTGTTGCAATAAAATACAATCACCTTCCTTAAAGTAGCCTTCTCCTACAAGTAGTCTCAACCTCCTTGAGGCATCCTTCTTTGAAGTAACACCAATCCCTTGGAGTAGCCTTCTCCTCCTTATAGTAGCTCCACCACCTTGAGATAGCCTTTACCTAGAAGTACCTCCAACCTCCCTTGAAGCCCCTTCTTGAAGTAATCTCAAGAAAACTTGTAGCAACCTTCTCCACTAAGGCGTAGCTCCAATGAATCTCCTTCAAGCAGCCTCCACAACTTGGAGTAGCCATGGAGCACAAGAAGCTTAACCTGTGAATGGGGATTGGAAGAAAGCAAGTACACAATTAGAGTATTGTTCTTTGATCCTATATCAAATCGTTAGACCTCTTAAACCACATAGGATGCACCTTTCATAGATGGTGGATAAGAGGCTATGGCTATAGAACATGAACTTGAAGCTTGAAGAAAAAGATAATAAGTGTTGCTCAACTTAGTTGCTTGGCAAAATGGATTCTCTGGTGTATCATAGGTGATTTAGGTATCCTAAGGCCTATCGTATTTCTAGGAATGGTTTGCATGTGTTTAGGGACGTTCTAGGGAGTCTCTAGAGTGTTCTTAGTGTTTAACTAGCCATTAGGTAGAGAATAGTTGGCTAGCAATAGCTAAATTGTTTGTACTTGGAAGAACGATCCTGAATATTGCTTGTTCAAAAAGTTAGTCGACTATATCGTGTCTAGATCGAACATTTCTTTGACCTAGCATGAGTTTAAGGCAAATATGTACCAACATCTAATTCCAACTCCCAAATCCCAACCACTTGGTCTAACTTTCATAGGATTTGGACTGAGGTTGATTTGGTTGACTATATTTTGACCCAAACATGTTTTTTAGCATAAATAAGTAAGGTCTTTTATAGTTCTCAGTCGAAAAAAACTTCAACTGAGGGTGTCTTGGTCGACTAGTTTGTCTACTTAGGGTGTTGTTGTTTCAAATTTCTAAATCACCTATTAAGTGTGTGTTCTAATGGATGATAGTGACTCTAACTCTATTGGGGGATCCTACCTAAGTGTTCTAAGTGGATAGGGGAGATATAACACTTAATTTACATGATGTATAAGTATGTGTACATTATATCTTTGTACAAGTGTTTTCATTTGAGTAAAATCATGAAAACATAAACAATTAGGGGCATTTGATATTCAATTTGTATTGATCTTAAACTTTCCACTTAGTAGGATCTCCTTATTACCTTGAATGCTTATATACTCAAATAGCACTTTAGATCCACAAGTATGAAATGTTTGTCATCATCAAAACAAAGGGTTTGTTAATGTCCAATTTAGCCAAAATGAAGTTCCTACTTAAGTATAACACTTTGAATGATGTTTCTACTTGAATGTAAGACATAAACAAGAAAAAATTCCCACTAATGGTTGGTAAGTCATTAATGAAGATGCCTATTGGACATACAACTTTCCAAATGATGCCCACTTCAATGCAAGAATTTGTTAGAGAAGTGCTATAATAAACACATATCTTTATCCGGAAGGCATGTATTGAACAAGGCTTGAAATGATACCTACCTATTTAGTGATTTAATTTTGGGATATTGCTTTAATTTGCAAAATCTTATCTAGAACATGGCTTAGAAATAAGAGTTTCCTATTCAATATTGGGATTTGAAGAATATTTCCTACATAGGGTAGGGACTTTGGTAGGTGAGTTCCTATTCATTGTAGGGCATTGAAAGTATCAAGGGGGAAATTTCATTTGGGACATGTTTTAAAAAATGCCAAGTTTCTACCTATGTAGGGATTAAATTGTAAGGTTATTACTCATGCCAAGTCTTGAATGAACATGTCCTACATAAGGTATGTCTTCAGAGTAATTTTCCTACCTGTATAAGGCTTAAAATTAAGTGTTCCTACCCTTGGTAGGTCTTTAATTTCATGTTGCCTAGTTTGGGTATGTCTTGAATGATAGGAGGCCTACTCATTGTTGGGATGTTAATTGTGCATTGCCTACTCTAGATGGACCATTAATGTGTATTGGTACAATTTAATGTCTTGATTCATGAGCCAAAGGGTGGACCACAAGTTTCCTCATTTCTACAAATTTTATACATATATTCATATACAACATAGGTCTTGGAGATCATGGTTGGTGGCCTAATTTTAGGTCATAGGACATGATCCAAAAATATTCATTATATAGTATTAGTAGTGGGTTTAGTTTGAATTCTTAGTCAAGGAACCAATTTTTTTTATTGGGGATGTTCTAGTTTAAGTTTGTACTCTAAGACCCAAAAAGAAATTGTTATTCATTATGGTCTAGTTTAAGTTTGTACTCTAGGACCCAAAAATAATTTTTTATTCAATATTGTCTTGTTTAAGGTCGTATTAAAGAACCCAATAAAAATTTGTTACTAATGATGTTCTATTTCAAGGTCATAGTCTAGGATCCCAAAAAAATTATTATTGGATATTATTTAGTTTTTGGTCATATGAGAGGACACCAAAAAAGGTTTTTTATTGGATATGCTATAGTTTAAGGTCTTAATCCTAGAAACAATAAATGGAATAACCCATCTACAATTGAGGTTATATTTAAGGATTCTGACTAGAAATTTTGGGTCGCAGCATGAGCTCAAACTTGTTTTCTCCAACTGATTGTTAGAAATTGGATCCTTGAGCTCATGATGATGTCACCTCATCTATGAAATTTTATTAAATATGTATTTTCTTCTAAGTTACAACTAATTTTGAGATATGGAACGTCATTGTGAATGGATATCATATTTGTTGCAGTCTGGAACCTAGTCCATTATCATTCATTATGTATTGGTGATATAGTGTCGATTTAAATTTTTAAAGGGAATCCAATGGCTTTGTGAATACTGATCGATTCTCTATACTCAAATTGAAGAGGCATACATTATATCATTTTGGTTGTATAGTTTATAGAAATTTTAATGCTGACATGAGTTTACCATTATTGAAATGATTTGTAGATGCATGCATGTAGTACACAATTTTTCCAACTCTTGAAATTGGAGAAATCATTTCTCTTCAGTGAGTGACAAATCAAAATTTAGGAATCAGATCCTAACTAGCTTTATGTTCCATATTGATTGAAAGACGTAATGATTTTATATATACTAGCTAGAATAAAGTAGTACTTGGTGGTAATTTTGAATGTTTTCCTGTATTCTAAAAGAGCATTGATTAGGTTTAATACCAAGTCCTTCTTTTACATCAGATAGCCTTTTTGGATGATCTTGATGTTTCTATTTCAAACTTTAATTGGCCACTAGATTTTGGATGATACATGGAAGTTACTAAAAGTTTAACACATACTTATTTAGTAAGATTTCAAAATCATTTACTAGAATATGATATCTAATGGTTGAGATAACCTTGTGTGATACCCTCAACCTATGAAAGATGATGTCCTTGAAAAACTTCATCTTTGTCTCAGAGTTGCGACATATTCTACCACAACTAAGATGTAAGCTTAGCCACAAGATGGGGAAATAGACCCATATAGTCCACCACTAAACATCAAAATTCTCACCCTCCTGCTAAGATGTCAAGGGCACTTCATTACTTCCCAATATCTTTCAGGATCTTTGGCATTGGTCACAATAAATAATGTATTCATATGCATCCTTGGATATTGTACGCCAGTAGAATACATATTAAAGGACCTTCATATTGGTTTTTCATTGCACTCATGTGGACACTTGTTGGACCCGAGTGACACTACTCAATAGTATAGTGCATTTCCTCCTTCATGACACACCTTTGATACAAAACATTACCTCCAAGTCAAAATGGATAAGGCTAGTCCCAACAGTAGTTATTGACATCATGTATGAACTTTTTCTTGGAAACACCCATGTAAAGTGGGTGTAAATATCCAATATTCACAATGTTAACAAATATCCAAATGAAGGAATATTATGAAGAAATCTTTATCACCTGGTCATCGGGAAGGGAATTAATAGTTGATGTTATATCACTGTCATGAAGATGTGTGTAGATGAGGTGATCAGATGCCACCTTCTCGGTCCCTTTCTTGTCACTTATTTGCAGGAAAACTCTTACAATGAATAGTAAATGGTTGTGTGGTTAGTGTAGACAATCACATTTGGGCCAACAAGATATGATTTCAAATTTTCAAATGTATACACAATGGCAATCAACTCTTTCTTGGTGTTGGCATAGTTTCCATGTGTTTCATTCAATGTCTTTGAGGCATAATTATGTCATGGTGCCTCTTATCAATTTGGTGACTCAGAATGGCTCCAACTACATAGTCAAAAAGTTGCACCTACCTCAAAGGATTGGACCAGTCTAATGCCCCAAATGATGTGTGTATTAACAAGAGCAACCTTCAATTTGGTGAAGCTTTCCATGCATGCAAAATCAAATAAGAAAATAGAATCCTTCAAATGATGATTTGTAAATGGATTAACATTGTCTACCTCAATTCCTTATTGTTCACTATATGTCATATTGATGCCCTTCTTGCCCATGAAGTGGCACTTCTTTCGATTCATCACCACATGAGATTCTTAGTATTTTTTAACACTAGGGAAAGGTGATGCAAATAAGAGTCACCGTATATAGAGAGGTCATCCATAAAAACCACCCTAAAATTTTATATCAATCCTTCAAAGATGGATGGCATGCATCACTAGAATGTGGAAGGAGCATTGCATAGACCAAAGGGCATCCTCCAAAAGGCATAAGTGCCAAAGGGATAGATGAAAGTTGTTTTTATTGGTTGTCAAGATGAATAGAAATATGATAGAAACCAAAGCAACCTTTGAGAGAGAAAAGAGTTCTTGGTGGCCTATATATTCTAAGACTTCTAAAAAAGGGAAGATAAGGGGAAGTGATTTTTCCATATAGCCTTGTTCAACTTTCTATACTTAATGCACATCATCCACCCTATATTCTTACGGGTGAGGATGAGTTTTCTGTCATTATTTTTCACAACTGTCGAACCACCTTTCTTTGGGAAAAACTACACTAGACTTACCCAAGAAGAATAAGAAACGGAATATATGATCCAAGGTTTGAGATGTTTTATGACTTGTAGATAGCCACCACATTCATATTCAGAGTTCTTTTCGTTTGGAGTCTCTAGGTGGCTTTTAATCCTCCATTGTTGGCATCTTATGCGTACTGATAGCTTGGTTGATACCTATCAAATCATTCATCTTATATCCCATAGTTGCCTTTCTTTTCCTTAGCTCTATCATCAATCAATCCTTGACTTCCTTGGTCCCTTCATATGTAATGCATGTAGACCTGGGCCACCTTTATTTGCTTAGTCCTTCATAGGTAATGCATATTATGTTATAAATATCGAGGGCGGTGTCAGAAGAAGACATCTATTTGTATTTTGAGGGAGTGAGGGAATATATGATGCTATTTAATTTGCATTCAGCCGGGTATTCTATAGTGTAGCTTCTTCCCAAGTAGCATAATCACCTCCTGTCTCCTTGAAGAGAAGGATGAACACCTTCCACATGTCGTAGAACATTCCTTGTTGGTATAAATACATCCCCCCTTCAAATAGAGGACATTTGTTTCATCAAAGATTTAAGGTCTCATAGATAATCCACCTTCCAAGTTGAAAGAACCTAAAAGGTCGGCTCCCATCTTCTCATCCCATGGGAGATATTGTTGGTGAAGACCATATCTTTTATACTGCTTGTTTTATCAATGGGCTCTAGAGGGGGTGAATAGAGGTTAAATAACTTAAAACAAATTGATTATACTTTCAAAGTACTTCAAAATATAAGGTTTCAAATATGAAATTTGATGTGAAACTAAACATACATAGCAAGGATAAGAGAGATTGAATAAGATCAAGAACAAGATATGTAGAGTGGTTCCAAACTTCAAACTAGGAGAATGTAAGTCAACTACCTAGAGTGGGCAAGCTCTAGGATTTTTCAACCATTGCATAGATATATTCCATTATAAGACATATAATAAGACCTTCCTTTTCTAGGTCAAGGATACCTACACTTCCTAATTAAGGATCAAAAGGAGCCAATAAACCTTGCAAGGTCTTACCTATTCAGTAAGAAATAATCTTCAACCTATATAAGGGTTTACCCACTTTTGCAAGGACCTTGACACCTTCACCAAGGATCTTCCCTTGTTGCAACAAGTCTTATACTTTGAAGGAGTTACCCACTCTTCTAAAGGATCTTCAACCTTCACCTTCTCCTTCACATTGAGAAGCTTTCAACATCTTTTCTTGAAGAAAGGATTGGGAAAGGGAAGATTCAGAGCTTTATTATGAGTACAATGAAGTAGCTCTATCACAAATGACTTATCTCACTCAGATTGATGATAATCTATAGTAAGAAAGAGAGATAAAGAGGCTCTTCATAAACAAAAACATTGAAAAATAGCTATGAGCATAAGAGGAAAACTTGGAATGAAGTCCAAGTGTCCATATTTATAGTTGGGGTGTCTACTAGCCAGTAGGAACACTTAGAATCAAATTCTAGCCATTTGGGGTGTTGCAATAGATATATTTTTGAGTTTTACAACACTCAAAAATTTAGAAACACTTTTTCTACAAATTATGTACAGTTCAGTCGACCAAATTTCAATAAAGGTAACTCAATCAATTGCACCAATTGACAAGCTAATTTTGAGTTGTCGGTCAAGTTTATCCAAGATGAAACTTGACCAATGTCTTAAAATCAGTTTGTCTATGCAATTTTTCATTTGAGTTGTCAACACGACAAACTCGACTGAACATGGAAATTCTCAAGACCCATCCTAGGAGTCGTTTGAGTTTCTGAGAGGGAAACTCAACCGAATAGGTTGCAAGTGATGCATTTTAAAAATCATCATTAAAGTGCTTAAACATTCATTTTATGTGCTCCTAATTTTTTCTCATCTTAATTACAAGTAATAACATCTATACAAATGAATATAAAAAATTTCCTAAGTCGTTTATGCATTTTTCTAGAAAAGTGCATTTGCATTGACTTTGGCTTGTATTTGATCAAGCTAGCACTTGATTGAATTGATCCTTTTCATGTATCTAAAACCTAAAATCAATCTCAAATAGACATATTTGATACATATGAAGGGAAGGGTTAACTCGTTATCAAAATATGGACAATTTATAACAGTTATGCGAATAAAAAATTCTATGCATAGGTGACCGTGCTATTTCATGTGAATATTGCCTAAAAATGAGCCCAATGGATGATATGTTTGGGAATTGAATTGACATGCATACAATCATATTTGAATTTTATCAAAATGAGTTATACAAGATTTTTCTTGATTCTTACTAAAATCAATATGATATATACGTAAGGATTAGTATGAGGTGGCAACATTCCCTATTTATGGTTTGTATTAAGGGATTGAATCAAGTGAGTTAATGAATCAAAGTATACTTATGATTTCCAGATGAGATATGTGAAAATGGAACTTGGGTTCCCATGTTTGTGAATAGATCTTATGAACACCCCTATCCACCATAATGTGATTACTGAATTATAATGATTCTTATGATATCTTGAACTAAGTATGACTTCTTGAAACCCTTAGGAGTTTCGTGTTAAGATGAGTATGAATGATAAAACTAAAACTTGTATATAATGTTGTAAATATGATGAAATAGCTATTAATACTTCAATTTAATATGATGAGTCTTACTAATATGATCTAATCCTAATGCATCTATTTTAGTATTATTTATGAAATGATGAGTAAATCCTCACATGATTGTGTCTCCTTTTATGCAAGCTACATAATAATGAATTGAGAATATTAATTAGATATTACTATGTAAGAAGATGTGACCTAAACCATTCTTTTAAGCTAAAGTGAGTAGTATCAGAAGAGACACAGTTATCTTTGTTAATTGTAAGAATGACTTTGGAAGTCAATTACATGGTACATTTAACCAAATATAAGAAACAATAGGAACAAAAATGTACTAAATGGTGATGGAAAGTTAAATGTGAAACTAACGAAGTTATTATGGTGAAGTGTTTAACCTTTTATTCAAATTACATTTGGCCTATTAGAATTGGACTTTGATGCATGTTGATGAGAACAAAATTACATTATATCAAGTTAATTAAGAATGATTGGTTCCAATAATGTAATGAACATGAAGTGAAAGAAGTTAGACTAGTGAATATAAAATGAAGATAAAAGTATGAGAATTTGTAGATAATTCTAAGAACCTTACTCTAACTGTAGAATGATGAGTTAAATTGTAAGGATCCTGACCTAGGTTTTGGACTAACCATGTTTGTTTTGCTTGGGTAAGTTGTTTATAAATTCAATATAATCATTTTATGTGTTTTACTAACATGTGATGCACCTATGTTTCATGTTTGGTCCCGTTTGAATGACGTTTGAGCAATGATTGCTTGTTTTAAACTAGAGTGCAATTTACCCAAGGTAAGGTGTTATCTTGAAATATATCACATGATGAGCATTCCATTAGTTCATTAGCATCATAAGGGAGAGGGTGATGATATGGGGTGCCTTGTAGAGAGATTAAGTTTGAGTTGGTTGGGAAATTGCTTATGCTTTGTGTGCTAGATTTAATGTATATTGCAATTTACCCAAAGTAAGGGGTTAAGGTGCAGTTTACCATCTCTAGTGTGTCGCTTCTCTCTCTTAGAATCATCTAGAGAAGAGATAAATGAGGGGTACCTTTTTTGAGTCTTGGTTAAGTAATAACACTCTTGGTGGTGAAAGAGCTAAAGAGTGTTGACTGTCTTGAACCCTAGATGGGTTTGTGTTAGGTTATGAAGTATATATGGGAGTGCCTATCATCTTAGAAGACATAGAGGATGATCCATATCAGTTTAGTAAGTTTTTGGAAGTATGAATATAGGTCTAAGAACCTCAAGTAGGTGAAGCATAATAGTTTAGGACTTCCTTGGAAAATTCGTATCGGTTTTCATAAAAAGAGATATTGGGTTGTGATATCTTGTCAAGAAAGCTACCTACTGGCCAATACTCTCACTAGTGTATATCACCATAATCTTGCATGTTAAGCTAGTGGTTGCATGTGGCCTTTCACGTGGATAAGTGTCACCTAGACTCTTAAGGTGTCTTTTTTGATCTCTCTTCCTTCCCTCAAGTATATACCCCACTCCCTCTTCACACAAGTGAATCCTTTCATCCATTCTTGTTCTTCTCTTCTTGGTGGATGAGCTTGGGAGCTTAAGGATCTAGACAAAGTCTACATGGATCTTGGGAGGTTGAGTTCCTTGTTCATGGTGATTCCTTGTTTAACTTCCATCGTGGTGAGTTGTGTTTCTTTAATAACGATTTCTTTGAGCTCTCTTCCACATATTGTTCCCCTCTTGACCATGGATCATACCTTGAATAAAGTTTTATTAGGTCATGGTTCTCTATTTCATTCTTTCTTGAGCTATCATAACCTCAGCATCTTCTTTTTTCTTGGAGATAATGTTAAGGTCATGTTTGGGACTCTTGATGGATCATCTTGAACTTGAGAAAGGTGTGATTTAGAGCTTGAATCTTGGAGCTTAAACCCTTGATGGAGACCTTCTTGAGGTAGGTTATATAACTCTTAGACTTCTTTATTATTTTCACTTTTTTATGTGCTTATATTAATTCTCATCTCTTAATCATTTGTCTCATATATGCTAGAAGTTAATGATGATCTTTAGAACTAATTTGATGAAGGAACCTTATGTAGTTTGTTGTCCATATCTTGTACTTTCCTACTAAGATAATTCTTGAACTAGTGGACGATATCCTAAGGTTGAAGATGACAATTCAATACACACACTAGGTTGTGAGTAGTCAACATACCTTGCGATGCTTAAACTGACACCCTTTGATCTAGACAACACTCCAAGCATGTTCAAACCCAACATACTCTAGAGGGGTTAAACTGAGATGCAATTTGTTCCAAACCAATATGTGAGGAGGTGTCAAATAGTCACACATATAGAGAGTTAGCATGATGTTCTAAATCAGTTCTAAGTTGACATATCATGGAGAGATGGAATGGATATCTTTTACAAGTGTTAAACTGATATGATTTTCTAGTACCTAGCCAACACCTTAGATTAGTGTCAAACCAAGATAGCTTGAGGGTGCCAACCCAATATCATGAGTGAGAACCAAGTAGAAATTCCCTAGATATGACAAATTGACACACTAGGTTAGCACATGGCCGACACATATGTTGAGATGCACATAATGATATGCATAGGCTGAAGCGAGTGAAAGTGTCATGGCCGATACAAGTGCCATGGCTGATATAAGTTCCTTGTCCGACACAAGTGATAGTGTCTGTCGACACAAGTGAAATTTTCTAAACTGACATAAGTGATAGTGTCTAGGATGACACAAGTAGATGTGTCTAGGTTGATACTAGGGTTGGTGAATAGGCTGATACACCTAGATCAGTGTAGGCAGACACATATACTTTGAAGCAATGTGATGGATACACTTTGAGAAGGTTAGGCCAATGCACGCTAAAGAGGGTCAAAGTCAATATAACAAGTTATGTTGCAACTAGTATCCTAATGGGGATAAGAGAGAAACTCGTATCACTTACAATGACAATCAATTAACTATTATTGATGAACGTAATTAATATGTTTGAAAATGTATGACAATAATATAAGATCCTAGAAGTGAGGAGCTATGAATTAGGGTTTGAATTGATAAATATGAACTTGAAAATTCTAATTCACATTTAAACCGACATCTAGGATTTAAGGGGTAGACCAATATGTCATGTAGTTGATTAGTTGATACTTGTGTAATGATGGGTTGTTACACCTATACTCTTATTTATGGATATGGTCAATACATTGTGTGATGATCTATCCAAGATGGTGTGTCTATGAATAGTCAATCCTTTATGATGCTTAAATCCAAAACTCTCCAATGAGGTGGGAGGTTGCAGAAGTAGGGTTTAGTGGTGAAGTAGTCACATAACAACCCAAATATTGAGATAATACTACCTATGTGCTCATCATATTAAAAGATTATAATTCATGAAATGTATCTTCTCTAAATCCTTTCCATATGATTCATAACTGGAAGGTGAAGATTAATGTTGCAATTATGTGAGTACCTAGGTGAACCTTATAAAGTGCATATGATAATTATAGGCTTTATTAGAATAAAAGGGTGTTAGAAATTGTGTAGGAATCATATGAATAAGTTAATGACATAATAAGTGCCTTGTGTATCTTTTGAATGAAAACCATCAAGTTATGTAATCTAAAGTTTGATATTCCTTAGTATGATAATGTGGTTGATTACATATGAAGGGTAATAACATATGGGTCACATAATGATAAAACATCATGTTGGTGCATAGTCAACATGTTTACATAATGCATTATTGTAACACACACATAACTTAGTGAGATAATACACATACATTTATGAATTGGTGATACCTAGTGTTGATGACACAAGGATCTATTCATATCTAACTAATATTTTTAAAACCTAAATTAGTTTTAAGAAAGTGGGAATTTGTGTAATTATGGTGGGTGATGTAACTATGAGGAAAAACCCTAATTGGTTGTACGTGAAGAGCACTGACCCTGATTCTAAGGGAAGGCCATATTATTGAATGTGTATGGATAGAAAGCATGATATTGTACTCCCTCCCTCTCTCTCTCTCTTTCTCGCTCTTAAATTACATGACTTTAACCTTGTGGGTTGATTGGGTGTTATAACTAGTGAATACTATGAAGATGGTTAAATAATATCACACATTTGCTATAAGCTTTGAAAAGGGAATATGGAAAGTATGAATATGTGAATATGCATATTTGGTTATATTTTCTAATTCTTAGCCTTATACACCCCAAACTTGTGGGAGGTGATGAAATTAGAAGATTGGAAAATAAATGATGCTTTGGAACCCTATGTGGTTGAGCATGAAACCTAATATTAATTGAGGGGACATATTATGCATGGCGTGCTTTACCTAAAAGTATTTAATGTAATGACACATATTCTTCTTTGTAGTTAGGGCATGATTCTTGATAAAGTGGAGCCTCTACC
Source organism: Alisma plantago-aquatica (assembly GCA_963693085.1). NCBI lineage: Eukaryota > Viridiplantae > Streptophyta > Magnoliopsida > Alismatales > Alismataceae > Alisma > Alisma plantago-aquatica. The sequence goes on along the minus strand of OY856413.1, from coordinate 498,701,527 downwards.
GGGGTTTACCAGGAAGTTTAAGGGGATGTCTCTCTCTCCCTGTAGGGCAACTCAGGAGGCGATTCAGGAGGCAGAGACAGCGGCGACAGATCTCAATGGAAATCTAGCTGACAAGTCTGCACGGAACAATGCTGGAAGACCTAGAGATCTAGGAAAGAGAGAAACCAGAGAAGGAATGGATCCTGCTCACACTCCCATCAGGTCGAACCAGGAGGCAATTCATGAGGCAGAGGAGGAGGCGGCGGCTGATTTTAATGGAAATCCAGCTGATAAATCTGCATGGATCAGTGCTGGAAGACCTAGAGATCCAGGCAAGAGAGCAACCAGAGAAGGAGTCTCATCGGGTCGTGTAGCTACTGAACCAAGATCCTGGGAGGATATCATTTCAAACAAAAAATGGTCGAGCAGGGAGCAGCTTACGAAGAAGAACATCCAGCTATCTGAAGGAAAGCTTCTATACCCTAGTTCAATTACTAAGAGGAACCTAAGTAGATGGGGAAAACGGCAGTAGGTTATATTGTTGGCATGAATCCTCACTGGCCGACTTTGGTTAAGTACCTTGCCTATATATGGAATGTAAAAGGCTCTCTCGAGATAGGATCAAGAGGAAAGGGTTAGTTCATTCTTCTATTCTCAAATGAGGAAGATCTATAGACGGTAGTGGATGGGGGCCCGTGGTTCATTGCAGGAAGGTCGATGCTGATTAAAAAGAGGGAATGTGGAGAACCAATGGAAAAGCTTAAGCTGACTGAACTGTCGATCTGGGCAAAGATACATGATCTTCCCCTCGAGCTCTGGGATGATGAGATGTTCGCCTATATTGGATCTTTTCTGGGCAAACCTCTTCGAGTGGACAAGTTGACTTCAGAATTGACAAGACTTGAATTCGTAAGGATGTAAGTCTTAATCCCAGTGGACTTCTCTTTCCCGAAGGAGCTGGAGATCCAAAGTGATGATGGACAACTGGACAAGATTATATTTGAATATGAGTGGGCGCCAGTGAAATTCTCTATTTGCCATACATATGGACATGAACCTGGTCTATTCCTTACAAGGAACATATCAACTCCTCACCCTACTGTGGACAAGGTGCTAGATAAACTCATATGGATTCCTAAATCCAAGTTCGTTGATAATGTGGATGAAGAACATGAGGTTTTCAATGTTGTTGTATAGGTTATCAGTAATGGCTCACATCTAGATGTGTAGTCCATTGATATTATTGAGGAGACAGAGAAGGTTGACACTACAAACACTATAACTACTACTGTAATTCCTACTGATAAGTCGAATGCTAGGTCACCAGTTATTCAGCTAACACCTTCGCCATCTCCGTAATGGGAAGTGCACAAGAGGAAATCAAAATCTCCACCTAGATTTATCCCCAAACCAATTTCCGTGGTTAAAAACATACAGTTGACTCCAAATAAATTCTCACTACTTGCAAATTTCAATGAGGATATTGTTTCTGAATGTGTTGGTGGAGTTCCACAGGTTGTGGCTGGAGTTGAGTCAATTCACCTTTCTCCAAATGACTAATAACCCTTTCTCAATCATTTCCTGGAACGTGAAAGGAATGCTAACTAAGCTTTCACGTATCAGGAAAATGATGGATAGTAATAAGGCTGACATCTACATCCTTCTTGAAACTAGGCTGCAAGATAGCGATATTGCTAGGTATGTTGAGTATATCTGGGATGGTGCTTCCTTCTTATGTAACGCAGAGTTCTATACATACACTTGCATCCTTATTCTTTGGAAAAACTAGGATTTAAAAATTCAAAAGTTGTGGGCATATGAACATGTCATGCATTGCAGTGTTGTCCTTGAGGACCAATCTTTTTTTTTCTCTGTGCTCTATGGTGCAAATGAAGATTCTGATAGATCCATCCTTTGGGATGGTCTCCTCTATATCAGTTCCACTGTCAACCTTCCATGGTGTGTCCTTGGCGATTTCAATGTCGTCAGGTTGAACTCAGAAAGAATGGGTAAACATAATCCTTCTGCTAGAAGTATTAATGATTTTAACAACACTATCTTCGAGACTGGGCTCCTTTAAATTGTTACTAAAAGGCAATTCTTCACCTGGGATAGCCAAAGTAAAAAAGGTAATAGCATGTTTTCAAATATTGATAGAATCTTTTCTAACTCTAAGTTCCTCAATTCTTTTCCCAATGCTTGGGGTGAAGTCATCAATTCTTTAGTGAGTGATCATCAACCTGTGTCACTACACCTTTCCTGTGCTAAAAGGAAAAAGACTCCTTTTCATTTTATAAAAATTGGATTATTGAAGAGGGGTTCACTGACATTGTCAAAGATAGCTGGAACAAAAATATATATTCTGGTGCTCCTATGTACTGTCTATATAGGAAGTTGCTTGGAATAGCAAAAAAGTGCAGAATTATCTCTCTAAAGCTAGTGCTCTTGAAGTTGAAGTTTATGATCTACAAAATAAGGTTGATCAAAATCCAAATGATAACGCCCTTCGGCTGAGCCTTATTGAAGTCAGAAAAAAAGTCATCGAGGCCAAAGTAGAAGAAGAAAGTTTCCTAAAATAGAAATCTAGAATTCAATGGTTAAAAGTTGGTGATAGAAACTCAGCCTTTTTCTATGCTTCTCTTAAAACTAGAAGATTCTGCAATGGCATCAACTCTCTTCTTATTAATGGTTTTATCACCTATTATATGGATGTGATCAACAGTTCCATCACTAATCATTTCAGCTCAGTTTTCAATTCTACCAGTAAAGATTGGGTTCAATGGGATCCTAAATGGACTCTTCCTCACCTGTCCACTGAGAATATTTGTTTAATTAAGGAATGGGTTATGAAGGAGGAAATTGAAATTGTTGTGAAGAACCTCAGTGATGAAAAGGCCCCAGGGCCAGATGGTTTTAACTATGTGTTCCTAAAACATTGTTGGAATATAGTGGGTCCTGACATCACTTCTGATGTGCTTAATTTTTTTGATAATGGCAAGTTACTTAAGGAATGTAATCGTACCTTTATTACCATGATCCCCAAGATTTCAAATGTCGTCAACATCAAAGACTTTCGGCCCATTTCTTTATGCAATCTTGTCTACAAAATTATATCGAAGGTCATGGCAAACAGATTGAAAATGTTATGGGAGATCTTATTGATTTAAATCGAATGGCTTTCATAAATGGAAGATCCATTGGGGATGCGGTCCTTTTGGCTACTAAGATGCTTAGTTCCTTTCCAAATCCTCATGGCCCTAAACTCATGTGTCTTAAAGACGATTTGACTAAAGCCTTTGATATTGTCCATAGGGACTATATTCTGTTTATTATTATGAAGATGGGGTTCCCTCATTGTTGGTTAACCTGAATTGAAAAATGTTTCAACTCGGCTTCTTTTCAAGTTTTTATTAATGGTGCTCCTACTATCCCCTTTTGTGCTACTAATGGGGTTAGATAGGGTGACCCCTATCCCCCTTTCTTTTTGTCTTTGCAATGCAAGGGTTCACCTTTGTCATAAAGTTTGTTGTCACTGATAATCTTATTGAGCAATATTCCGTCTCTCCCATGGTTGGAGTCTCTCATATTATTTTTGCGGATGACTTATTTCTCTTCACCAAAGCTAACTTGAGGAATGATCAGGCTATCAATCTTATTCTCAATAACTTTGGAGCTATCTCTGGGCTTAAGCTTAACAATGAGAAGAGATCTTTATTTCTTAGTAAATTGTGTGAGGAGGTTGACCTTGACAAGCTGTTGAACGTCTCATAATGTGAGCTACCCGTATGATACTTGGGACTTCCCCTTTTCATAGGTAGGCTCACAAGGAAAATGTGTTCTCCTATCTTGGATAAGTTGAGAAACAAGCTGGATGCCTAGAAATGCAAGTTACTGTCTTTTGTTGGAAGAGTGGAACTTGTAATTTCCACTCTTTCCTCCTATCACATTTATTGGTCTTCGACTTTTGCCTTACCCAAGTATGTCATAGATGATATTGAAAAACTGATGAGGAACTTTATTTGAATTGACTCCACTGATAAAAGACACATTCACACTATCTCTTAGAGTATGATTTGCAGACCCAAAATTGAAGGGGGTCTGGGTGTTCGTTCCATTAAAGACTGGTGCAATGCAGGTCTTATTAAAAATTTATGGGATATTTTCAATGATAAACATTCCCTTTGGGTCAGGTGGCTTCATGGAAAACATCTAAAGTATGATTCCATTTGGTCAGTCTAGGAAAGTTCTAACTCGTCGTAGTTATCGATAAAATTTCTTAGCAAAAGGAAAATTCTACTCAAGCGTATTTCTTTTATTCCTGGAGATGGCTCTATTTTTCTTCTCTGGAGAGACCCATGGCTCCCACAGGGTCGTAAGCTCTTTGATTTAGTTGACAATCAATTAATGTTTAGGCTTGGAAAAGGTATCAACTATAAGCTTAACATTTGTATCAAAGATGGTGACTGGTTCATACCAAATTTCAGAGGCTCGGGTGCTCTGCTTTCTATTCTTCTTTCTTCTAAGAAACATACAGGTCACAAAGACATGATCCTTTTTAAGGGGAAATCGTTTCAGCTCAGGAATGGCTGGGAAATCAGTAGGAATATCTATCAAACTACTAATTGGGGGAAATGGATCTGGTCTGGGAATATCCCCATGAATTGTTTGGTTATATGGTGAAAATATTTCCTGGGCAGACTTCCTACTCTTGATATCCTGAAGAAGTTTGGTTTCCATTTGGCTTCTCGCTGCTCTTTTTGTGAATGCAATGAAGAAAATATAGCTCATCTATTCTTTGAATGTGATTTGGCCAAGTTCATTTCGAAGAATTTCCATCTTCAGTTTACTATTTCTACATCCTCTTTGAATGATCTTCTCAAGCTTAGTAATTCAAGAAAGTAAGTTGCAGGTCTCTTATTCTATCATCTTTGGAGAGAAAGAAACAATAGGATCTTCAATGGTTTTAAGACAGAACCGATGAAGATTTGGAAGTCAATTTTAATAGATTCAAAAAATATGAATGTATAGAAAGGTTGTATAGTTTTCTCTTCTTTTACTTTCTTTCTTTCCTTTCCCTTATATCCTTGTTACACCTTGTAGCAAGGCCAAAAACTTTTTGTTTGTGAATAGATGCAGCACGCATGGGTTCACCAAAAAAAAGACATATTCTCCTTGTGATGACCGAAAAACAAATCAAGCCTTTACCAGTAATAAATTGTGGATTAACCATAAGCAGCGGAATTAACCAAAAATCACTAAGAATTAAAAGCATTTTGCACATAGAACCTTCTCCAGGAAATGTTTACATAAAGAACCCAAACTTTATATACATGTGGTTCATATCATACATACATTGCACAGTCTCTTCTCGAGGATAACAAGTACCAATCACTTTACTTAAACATATACAACAACAACATAAAATATTGAGGTAATCAGACCAAAATCTCAAGTCATTCGTAAAAACCACTAAGAACTATCTCCCAAGGACCTGAGAGTACAGAGACAACACATAGGACTTCTATCTACAAGACACGACAGATAGTGTACTCAACTTGAGCTACTACTGTTGTCCTTGTTGATATGGTCCTTCCTCTACAGTCCAATTTCTATTCCCTCATCCGTGCCCACCTAAAAATTGTGGATCCCACAGGGTGAGACTATTGTCCTAGCGAGAGATATCACTCTCTGCCAACAATATTATTATCACAGGTTATAGTATAAAACTAAGCAGAGGATGCTTTATGCAAGTAAGTAAGTTTACTTTCAGTATAAAGCAATAGTATTGATTAAATAGTTCAGCTATTCATAACAGAGATATAAATCATCTATTTGCTTTATGAGGGATATGAAGAACATGTATAGAATTTATCAACTAAGATATGTAAAAGTAATGAATCATCAACCAATGTTTTTTGTATTCGATCCTTAAGCAAATACGCTACATGAATGATTACATGTTCACATTCATACTTATGCCTAGAGGTGATAAGGTATACCGCTCATACTCCAACTGACCATGACTACGTTAAGCATCAGTACCATACAAGGTCAGTGGTAGAGCCGACTATTAAGACTTTACCTATATCAGTCAGTACGAGATAGCTGGCATGATATCTTATGTCCACTGCAAATAGCTTTGCCGGAGTATAGTGGAATTTTCACTATAGAGTTACAGTTGCAGCATGTACTCTCTTCGGGAGAAGACCACTGAGCTTTCCTGGATTATTTTTCATCAGGAAGACCACTGAGCGATCCTGGTTTAATTTCATCAGGAAGACCACTGAGCATTCTTGGTTTAGTTGGGGAATCCACCGAGCACCCTTGTTTAGTTGGGGAGTCCACTAAGCACCCTGGTATAATGATTACATATTCAAAAATATGTATACTGAGTTCAACTCATTTCACCAATTAGGAAATCCTGACACTGAATGGATCTATGGTCTGGGCAACTACATGATAACATTTCATTTCATTAATTAACTGCATTACAGTATCTTTTAGCATCAATCAAGTTGCATGCAAGAATTATATCAGATGCTACAAAGAAAGATATAATATGTTTATCAAGTACTTTCATGATCTTTAGAACACATATATCACTTAAAATCTCAATCTCTTATTATCATCATGCTTGGGTATTCAAACTCTTGGTTCATCACTGAGCATTGTCACCAATTAGCAGATAAACATTACCTCTAGGTCATTAGACCATGGTATTAATTCACATAGTTCATAAAGCTCATTTAATCTATATCATATAAACAACATAGCTCTTACTTAGATATGCTCATCTCCTTATGATACATGAATGGTTAGAATATCACATTCATGCCATTACCATATAATACTAAATAACATATTCTTCCCATTGATTAGGATTAGGGTTTCCTTTTATCAACCGATTAGGGTTTTCAAATCATCTCCTCATCCATCCTTAAGGTTTACCTTTAATAACCACTTAGGGTTTTCAAAATCACATCATAGAGGTTTAAACCCTAATTCATACTCCACTCATCCTAGGAGTATAACATATATTTGTTACATGTTTAACATTCACATATTAGTTTCTCTCTCATCCTCACTAGGATGTTGATTCCATCATACTTCTACTAAGTTGGCTCCATTCTCCTTTTAAGGCACGTTAGCTCATAATTATGAAATTTTATTTAACTCATTACCTTTTTATGTTGCATTTAACATATCATACAACATATATTACTTAGTCAAATACATTGGATTGAAGCATACCTACCATATCGGGCATCATGGTGTATATATGCTATTATATTGTTCTTGAGATATGACCTTCACATCATATCATTTATCCATATCGGGCATCATGGTGTAACCACTTCATCATATCATGTTTAGGGTATATCCCTTAACATCATATCGTGTAACCATCTCGGGTTAGCTATCACTTAGTTATTATCATCTCAAATTAACCTCATATCGTGTATGGGCTAGATTCTTGACCTTATATCGATTCTATGGGTATATATTATGCATATGGTGTGCACCATATTGTGCATGGGTATATGACACATCATGGTATCATTTGGGAGGTGTATTCATAATACCATATCGGGTTCTTGTATTGGATTATCATATCAGGTTTCCATGTGAGTTGATTATATCAAGTTAGCATATGGGTAGACCATTATGATCATAACCTTTCATCCCTTCCAAGGATCAGTTCTATCATATATTTAAATGACAACTTATGATAGAACTGATCCTTGGAAGGGATGAAAGGTTATGATCATAATGGTCTACCCATATGCTAACTTGATATAATCAACTCACATGGAAACCCGATATGATAATCCAATACAAGAACCCGATATGGTATTATGAATACACCTCCCAAATGATACCATGATGTGTCATATACCCATTGCTAGGTCTGTTGAGTATATCTGGGATGGTGCTTCCTTCTTATGTAACACAGAGTTCTATACATACACTTGCATCCTTATTCTTTGGAAAAACTAGGATTTAAAAATTCAAAAGTTGTGGGCATATGAACATGTCATGCATTGCAGTGTTGTCCTTGAGGACCAATCTTTTTTTTTCTCTGTGCTCTATGGTGCAAATGAAGATTCTAATAGATCCATCCTTTGGGATGGTCTCCTCTATATCAGTTCCACTGTCAACCTTCCATGGTGTGTCCTTGGCGATTTCAATGTCGTCAGGTTGAACTCAGAAAGAATGGGTAAACATAATCCTTCTGCTAGAAGTATTAATGATTTTAACAACACTATCTTCGAGACTGGGCTCCTTTAAATTGTTACTAAAAGGCAATTCTTCACCTGGGATAGCCAAAGTAAAAAAGGTAATAGCATGTTTTCAAATATTGATAGAATCTTTTCTAACTCTAAGTTCCTCAATTCTTTTCCCAATGCTTGGGGTGAAGTCATCAATTCTTTAGTGAGTGATCATCAACCTGTGTCACTACACCTTTCCTGTGCTAAAAGGAAAAAGACTCCTTTTCATTTTATAAAAATTGGATTATTGAAGAGGGGTTCACTGACATTGTCAAAGATAGCTGGAACAAAAATATATATTCTGGTGCTCCTATGTACTTTCTATATAGGAAGTTAGTTGGAATAGCAAAAAAGTGCAGAATTATCTCTCTAAAGCTAGTGCTCTTGAAGTTGAATTTTATGATCTACAAAATAAGGTTGATCAAAATCCAAATGATAACGCCCTTCAGCTGAGCCTTATTGAAGTCAGAAAAAAAAGTCATCGAGGCCAAAGTAGAAGAAGAAAGTTTCCTAAAATAGAAATCTAGAATTCAATGGTTAAAAGTTGGTGATAGAAACTCATCCTTTTTCTATGCTTCTCTTAAAACTAGAAGATTCTACAATGGCATCAACTCTCTTCTTATTAATGGTTTTATCACCTATGATATGGATGTGATCAACAGTTCCATCACTAATCATTTCAGCTCGGTTTTCAATTCTACCAGTAAAGATTGGGTTCAATGGGATCCTAAATGGACTCTTCCTCACCTGTCCACTGAGAATATTTGTTTAATTAAGGAATGGGTTATGAAGGAGGAAATTGAAAATGTTGTGAAGAACCTCAGTGATGAAAAGGCCCCAGGGCCAGATGGTTTTAACTATGTGTTCCTAAAACATTGTTGGAATATAGTGGGTCCTGACATCACTTCTGATGTGCTTAATTTTTTTGATAATGGCAAGTTACTTAAGGAATGTAATCGTACCTTTATTACCTTGATCCCCAAGATTTCAAATGTCGTCAACATCAAAGACTTTCGGCCCATTTCTTTATGCAATCTTGTCTACAAAATTATATCGAAGGTCATGGCAAACAGATTGAAAATGTTATGGGAGATCTTATTGATTTAAATCAAATGGCTTTCATAAATGGAAGATCCATTGGGGATGCGGTCCTTTTGGCTACTAAGATGCTTAGTTCCTTTCCAAATCCTCATGGCCCTAAACTCATGTGTGTTAAAGATGATTTGACTAAAGCCTTTGATATTGTCCATAGGGACTATATTCTGTTTATTATTATGAAGATGGGGTTCCCTCATTGTTGGTTAACCTGAATTGAAAAATGTTTCAACTCGGCTTCTTTTCAAGTTTTTATTAATGGTGCTCCTACTATCCCCTTTTGTGCTACTAATGGGGTTAGATAGGGTGACCCCTATCCCCCTTTCTTTTTGTCTTTGCAATGCAAGGGTTCACCTCTGTCATAAAGTTTGTTGTCACTGATAATCTTATTGAGCAATATTCTGTCTCTCCCATGGTTGGAGTCTCTCATATTATTTTTGCGGATGACTTACTTCTCTTCACCAAAGCTAACGTGAGGAATGCTCAGGCTATCAATCTTATTCTCAATAACTTTGGAGCTATCTCTGGGCTTAAGCTTAACAATGAGAAGAGATCTTTATTTCTTAGTAAATTGTGTGAGGAGGTTGACCTTGACAAGCTGTTGAACATCTCATAATGTGAGCTACCCGTCTGATACTTGGGACTTCCCCTTTTCATAGGTAGGCTCACAAGGAAAATGTGTTCTCCTATCTTGGATAAGTTGAGAAACAAGCTGGATGCCTAGAAATGCAAGTTACTGTCTTTTGTTGGAAGAGTGGAACTTGTAATTTCCACTCTTTCCTCCTATCACATTTATTGGTCTTCGGCTTTTGCCTTACCCAAGTATGTCATAGATGATATTGAAAAACTGATGAGGAACTTTATTTGAATTGACTCCACTGATAAAAGACACATTCACACTATCTCTTGGAGTATGATTTGCAGACCCAAAATTGAAGGGGGTCTGGGTGTTCGTTCCATTAAAGACTGGTGCAATGCAGGTCTTATTAAAAATTTATGGGATATTTTCAATGATAAACATTCCCTTTGGGTCAGGTGGCTTCATGGAAAATATCTAAAGTATGATTCCATTTGGTCAGTCTAGGAAAGTTCTAACTCGTCGTAGTTATCGATAAAATTTCTTAGCAAAAGGAAAATTCTACTCAAGCGTATTTCTTTTATTCCTGGAGATGGCTCTATTTTTCTTCTCTGGAGAGACCCATGGCTCCCACAGGGTCGTAAGCTCTTTGATTTAGTTGACAATCAATTAATGTTTAGGCTTGGAAAAGGTATCAACTATAAGCTTAACATTTGTATCAAAGATGGTGACTGGTTCATACCAAATTTCAGAGGCTCGGGTGCTCTGCTTTCTATTCTTCTTTCTTCTAAGAAACATACAGGTCACAAAGACATGATCCTTTTTAAGGGGAAATCGTTTCAGCTCAGGAATGGCTGGGAAATCAGTAGGAATATCTATCAAACTACTAATTGGGGGAAATGGATCTGGTCTGGGAATATCCCCATGAATTGTTTGGTTATATGGTGAAAATATTTCCTGGGCAGACTTCCTACTCTTGATATCCTGAAGAAGTTTGGTTTCCATTTGGCTTCTCGCTGCTCTTTTTGTGAATGCAATGAAGAAAATATAGCTCATCTATTCTTTGAATGTGATTTGGCCAAGTTCATTTCGAAGAATTTCCATCTTCAGTTTACTATTTCTGCATCCTCTTTGAATGATCTTCTCAAGCTTAGTCATTCAAGAAAGTAAGTTGCAGGTCTCTTATTCTATCATCTTTGGAGAGAAAGAAACAATAGGATCTTCAATGGTTTTAAGACAGAACCGATGAAGATTTGGAAGTCAATTTTAATAGATTCAAAAAATATGAATGTATAGAAAGGTTGGATAGTTTTCTCTTCTTTTACTTTCTTTCTTTCCTTTCCCTTATATCCTTGTTACACCTTGTAGCAAGGCCAAAAACTTTTTGTTTGTGAATAGATGCAGCACGCATGGGTTCACCAAAAAAAAGACATATTCTCCTTGTGATGACCGAAAAACAAATCAAGCCATTACCAGTAATAAATTGTGGATTAACCATAAGTAGCGGAATTAACCAAAAATCACTAAGAATTAAAAGCATTTTGCACATAGAACCTTCTCCAGGAAATGTTTACATAAAGAACCCAAACTTTATATACATGTGGTTCATATCATACATACATTGTACAGTCTCTTCTCGAGGATAACAAGTACCAATCACTTTACTTAAACATATACAACAACAACATCAAATATTGAGGTAATCAGACCAAAATCTCAAGTCATTCGTAAAAACCACTAAGAACTATCTCCCAAGGACCTGAGAGTACAGAGACAACACATAGGACTTCTATCTACAAGACACGACAGATAGTGTACTCAACTTGAGCTACTACTGTTGTCCTTGTTGATATGGTCCTTCCTCTACAGTCCAATTTCTATTCCCTCATCCGTGCCCACCTAAAAATTGTGGATCCCACAGGGTGAGACTTTTGTCCTAGCGAGAGATATCACTCTCTGCCAACAATATTATTATCACAAGTTATAGTATAAAACTAAGAAGAGGATGCTTTATGCAAGTAAGTTTACTTTCAGTATAAAGCAATAGTATTGATTAAATAGTTCAGCTATTCATAACAGAGATATAAATCATCTATTTTCTTTATGAGGGATATGAAGAACATGTATAGAATTTATCAACTAAGATATGTAAAAGTAATGAATCATCAACCCATGTTTTTTGTATTCGATCCTTAAGCAAATACGCTACATGAATGATTACATGTTCACATTCATACTTATGCCTAGAGGTGATGAGGTATACCGCTCATACTCCAACTGACCACGACTACGTTAAGCATCAGTACCATACAAGGTCAGTGGTAGAGCCGACTATTAAGACTTTACCTATATCAGTCAGTACGAGATAGCTGGCATGATATCTTATGTCCACTGCAAATAGCTTTGCCGGAGTATAGTGGAATTTTCACTATAGAGTTACAGTTGCAGCATGTACTCTCTTCGGGAGAAGACCACTGAGCTTTCATGGATTATTTTTCATCAGGAAGACCACTGAGCGATCCTGGTTTAATTTCATCAGGAAGACCACTGAGCAATCTTGGTTTAGTTGGGGAATCCACCGAGCACCCTTGTTTAGTTGGGGAGTCCACTAAGCACCCTGGTATAATGATTACATATTCAAAAATATGTATACTGAGTTAAACTCAGTTCACCAATTAGGAAATCCTGACACTGAATGGATCTATGGTCTGGGCAACTACATGATAACATTTCATTTCATTAATTAACTACATTACAGTATCTTTTAGCATCAATCAAGTTGCATGAAAGAATTATATCAGATGCTACAAAGAAAGATATAATATGTTTATCAAGTACTTTGATGATCTTTAGAACACATATATCACTTAAAATCTCAATCTCTTATTATCATCATGCTTGGGTATTCAAACCCTTGGTTCATCACTGAGCATTGTCACCAATTAGCAGATAAACATTACCTCTAGGTCATTAGACCATGGTATTAATTCACATAGTTCATAAAGCTCATTTAATCTATATCATATAAACAACATAGCTCTTACTTAGATATGCTCATCTCCTTATGATACATGAATGGTTAGAGTATCACATTCATGCCATTACCATATAATACTAAATAACATATTCTTCCCATTAATTAGGATTAGGGTTTCCTTTTATCAACCGATTAGGGTTTTCAAATCATCTCCTCATCCATCCTTAAGGTTTACCTTTAATAACCACTTAGGGTTTTCAAAATCACATCATAGAGGTTTAAACCCTAATTCATACTCCACTCATCCTAGGAGTATAACATATATTTGTTACATGTTTAACATTCACATATTAGTTTCTCTCTCATCCTCACTAGGATGTTGATTCCATCATACTTCTACTAAGTTGGCTCCATTCTCCTTTTAAGGCACGTTAGCTCATAATTATGAAATTGTATTTAACTCATTACCTTTTTATGTTGCATTTAACATATCATACAACATATATTACTTAGTCAAATACATTGGATTGAAGCATACCTACCATATCGGGCATCATGGTGTATATATGCTATTATATTGTTCTTGAGATATGACCTTCACATCATATCATTTATCCATATCGGGCATCATGGTGTAACCACTTCATCATATCATGTTTAGGGTATATCCCTTAACATCATATCGTGTAACCATCTCGGGTTAGCTATCACTTAGTTATTATCATCTCAAATTAACCTCATATCGTGTATGGGCTAGATTCTTGACCTTATATCGATTCTATGGGTATATATTATGCATATGGTGTGCACCATATTGTGCATGGGTATATGACACATCATGGTATCATTTGGGAGGTGTATTCATAATACCATATCGGGTTCTTGTATTGGATTATCATATCGGGTTTCCATGTGAGTTGATTATATCAAGTTAGCATATGGGTAGACCATTATGATCATAACCTTTCATCCCTTCCAACAGAAGATTGTTATGGTGTACATGTAATGTGGCACAAGTGATGCTTGGCAGGGATAATGCCTATATGCTTGATAAGGCATGATTAGATACCAATAAATCAGAAGAATGATGTGATGGGTCTTATGAATTGGCAGAGAATTTGTTCCTAGTTAAGGGGATATCCTCTGATACTAAAATGTGGGTTTGATATCCCATGATAACATGTTGATGGTGATAACCTTATGAATGGAAGTAATACAGTGTTATGAGATACTTGGAATTAGTTTATAATTTAAATGATTATATCTTCTGTTGTAATATTATGCCCTTTCTTTTGAAGAATTTGTCTATGTTTTGTACATTATAACTTGATTGATGCTAAAAGAAACTTTAATTGGTCTAATTAATCAAGTGGAATATAATCATGTAATTTTTCCATGTGCCATAGATTCATTCAGTGTCATGACTTGCTTAATGGTAAAATGAGTTTAGCTTGGAATGCATATTGTTGAATATGTAGAGCGCAAGTTGAGGTATCTCCTTGTATCCTTAATTCATAGGATTGGTTGCGGGCCATACCCTGGCAAGAGTACGGTTTTGGGTCGTAGCTCAATGATGAGTTTTAGAATATATGATGATTTATAGGATTGGTTGTGGGCCATACTCTAGAAGGAGTGTGACTGCGGGATGTAGCTTAGTTTTTCTAGTGTCGTGACCTGTACCAAGGCGAGCTAGACTTGTATAGATAGATTGTATGTTGCTGGTAGCATTTTAACTTGTGATGTCAATGCAGGTTCACTCGACCTGACCGATGGGGTGAGGTTGTGGATTTTGGCTCTTCGAGTATACCTTGTCTAGAACCGATTTCGACTTAGTAGTGGTATGTTGGATTTGGGTGGTACAACTCAAATCCTCAGTGTAACGACCGACTCGCAAATACAAGATTAACTAATGCGGAAGCGAATTATTAGCAATGGATCACTAAAAATCACTAAAAATTAAAAATTTTTGCAAATAGATCCAACATAGGAAAATTCGTTCATTAAGAACCATTGTATAACATTTACATTCTGGTTCAAAAGTACATAACTTGTACCATCTCTTCTCGAGGATTACAACATAAGCTGCCCTAGTAACATTATATACAGACAGCATAAGAAACCTCGAGGCATCAAGCCAAAATCTCAGTTTGCTTCATTAAAAACACTAACTATAAACTTTGAGGACCTGAGAGTACAGAGACGACACATAGGACTACTAACTATAACTTGACAGCCAGTGCCTCCACCTGAGACATTATTGTTGTCCTTGATGATGTTGTTGATCTTTCTCTGTTATAGTGTTTCTCCTTCTTCGTCTACGTCCACCTAAAAACATTGGATCCCACGGGGGTGAGACAATTGTAAATTGCCCCAGCGGGAGATATAACTCTCCACCAAAACATTGTTATATCAGTTTATTATAATGAAATTGAGCATGAGTTCTTATATATTAACAACAATATTAATCATTGAATGAACAGAGTAAAGTAATATCCTTTCTTAAGGAGAGCATTGTATCTACTCATGGTAGATTCATATTTCATGCATCTTCTTGCAATGAATATAAAGAGATATGAATAACATTTATCAACTGAAAATGCATAAAAGAAATGTAACATCAGCCAATGAATTTTCCGTATTTAATCCTTAAGCAAATATGCTATACGGCTGATTACATTTTACAATCACATTTATACCCTGAGGAGATGAGGTATACCGCTCATGCTCCAACCGACCATTGTGAAGTCAAAATAAGTACCATACAAGGTCAATGGTAGAGTCGGCTACCAAGACCTCCCATATCTCGGTCTGTGCGAGATTACATGCAGGACATCTTGTGTCTCTACTATATAGCTTTCCAGAGTATATTGGCAACTTCGCTATTAGAGTTACAGTGGTGTGTTGTACTCTCTTCGCGATCGTGAGATTTCATGTTTATATCCATCGATCTGACATTAACAATATTGGGAGATGTGTACTGCATCTGTCCCAATCTTCGAGAGATTCGTGATACATCTATCCCTATGCAAGTAATGAAGGATTGAGAGGTTTGTTATTTACCTTTCCTCAATTCCCTCATTAGGACGTCAGGATATATTCGCCCATTACCCCCACATATTCAAAATATGTGTTCCAGGTTTTGCTGCAGAGCACCCGTTTCACCATCACCTATTGCTGACGATGATGGATCTATGGTCAGGGCTCTACATGAAATGATTTCACTTAATTAATTAAGTATATTAGCATATTCCTTTAGCATCAGTCAAGTTCTCAAACATAACTTATTCAGACAAATTCTATAAGGAAACATGTACTATTTTCATCAATCACTTTCTCAGTCCTTATAGGACATTGGGATCTCAGTCCCTCATTTCATTTCTTTGAAAGTTAACTTCCCTCAGCAGTATCATTATCATACTTATGAACTTTGGGTATTCATACCCTCAATTCATCACTATCACTGTTACCATTTGTTAGGTAAGGATTACCTCTGGGTCCTCGGACCGAGGTATGCATAATACTTGTTATACAAGTATCACACATGGCTTTCAAAGCCTATTAAATGTTTTTCCACCTTTCACTAGGAAACAACTTACCCATGGAACTCATAAGTTTCATGCACATTTTTTTACTTTTACTAAGCAACAACAACATTAGGCACATAAGGCCATACAACATGTTAATTATATGAAATTCATAGCTCATACATGGCTATGTTCATCATCTCATGATGTCTACATGGTTAATAGACATGATAACAGTCATGTAAGTCATTTGACACATCATATGAAACATTAGTAACACCACCATCCTTTATCAGGATTAGGGTTATCTATCAATTAGGGCTTTTCATTCCCTTTACCTAAAATTAGGGTTAGTTCACTCGTACTGACTGAGGAGATGAGAATCTGTATTCTGGCTTGTCCACTAGACCTTGTATGGCATTGATTTTGACTTAGTAGTGGTCAGTTGGATATGGGTGGTACAACTCAAATCCTCAAGGCCTAATGAACTTGTAAATAGTCATGTAGCATTTTTGTTTAGAATCAAATACGAGAACATTGGTTGAAGCCTTGCCTTGATTTTATAATGTTTGGTTTATAATAGTTATATGTGTTCTTCATATTCCTTCTTAAATTATTGGTTGTTCTACTATTCAGTGGCAAGTGCATATTATTGCTTTATATACTCTATTCTTGAGGAATATGTAAATTAATTGATTCTTCTCAACCTGCTCAGTATGTTAGTTTATCTACATAGTAATTTGTGATAATAATAGAGTTGGTGGATAGTTATATCTCTCACTGGGACTTTTGTCTCATCCTGTTGGTTAAATATCTTTTAGGTGGACGTGCATGCCAAACTAAAGATCAGATAGCTGAGGATATAATATGATGAGGAATTACACATGGTGGATCATGTTATGTGTATAGTGTCCAGTAATAGAGTCATATGTTTCTTCCCTGAACAGTCATGTCGTTGGGGATGTTATCAATGTGTTTTGTAGAGATGATGATCGATACTTGGTTTTTGGCTTGTGTGCTCTTAGCGGTATGTACATAAATGTGGAAATGTTATCTCATGAAACATGTTGATTGGAAAACAATGATGTATCTCCTTGAATATATGTTATAAATTGCAAGTATTTACTCAAGAGTAATAAATTCCCAACTCATGGTGCTTGCTGCAAATCAGTTTTAATTTCCAGTGATTTTTAGTAATCCTTCAATTCATGGTTGATCATGATTATGTTTTGACTAATCTCACTTTATGTGGCAAAGGGTGTTACACAAATGATGCTAGTGAATAATGGTCTCAAATGAGGGATTAAAGATTGCAAATAACTATAGTTGAATTCAACTAAAACATGAGCTTCAAGCATTTGAATTGATTTACAAGAATGTGTTCTCAGATTGTGATTGTTTGATAGATTACTTGTACTCTGAGGATGGACTATTTCGATTGAATTCAAATGATATTCAACATGTGTTGATTAGTAACTTTGAATGAAGAATGTGAAATTAAAGATGAAGAAAACTAAGTGTGTTGTGCATGTTTATGCATGAAATTTATTTTCATCTATTGAAATGCATGGAAGAAATATATATTGTTTGATAAATCTATTGAACATCATGATTGATACAAGATATATATATGATTGTGTTGTTGCTAGTTAAAATGTCTCTATGAGTATTTGATGAGAACTGTGATATAGAATGAATTGATAAAAAATATGTTGAGATTGAATTTAACATGCACTGATAACATTTGAGAAACCCTTATGAGAATAATTGTTGCACAATGAGATTACAGGTTAGGTTGATAACCCACTATTGAGGATAAAGCCCTGATGGGGTAAATGTTTGACAACTAGATTATTCCCTGAGCTAAAAGCTCAATGATGATGACTGCTATGAGATGATGCAAAAATGTAAAGAATTATTTGTGTTAAAAATTACAGATTATTGTACATCCTATTTTAGTCATTTTTTCTCTTGATAAGTCTAATTTTCTATATGTCATGCTAGTTGAGTGAAAATATAAACATGATAAATAATGATGGAATATTCTTTAATATGATAAAAGGGGATAAATAAAAAGTGAAATGATGAGACATCTAGTTAGGAGCCATGAACACCATGAGTTTCTTGCAAGGTCCACACTAGGGAAACAAAAGGGATCTCTTTGTAGTAATCGATGAATTATGAGAAGGACTTAGGGAGTGTGGATCGCAACCCTAAAGGTTAGACAGCCAAGATTTAGGGGTGAGTCATCTAAAGTGGATCTGGCTGTAAATCCTTGTTGTGAAAGTCGTGTAAGAGGAATAAACTCTTATCAAATGAAATATGTGAAATATGAAAAAATGAGAAATGATGTGATATGTGAAATATTGTTTTGTTGGTTCCTATCTTGTGTGCCTTAGATGAGGAGTCAGACTCCTTAGGAAACCCTGAGGTGGCCAGGGTGTATTGTTGATATCTTAGGATGGTTGGATAAACCCTAAGGTAGTGATAGTGAGTCATTCACACAAGAATCCAGTGTGGCGGCTTCTACTTGGTGAGGTGCAAGCAATGTAGTTTCAGGGTAAATGAATAAAATATGCAAGATGTGTATAATATGATTTGGATGTTTGTTACACTACTTGTACATCTATCTGATAATTTACCATTTTTATAATTTTTCTTGTTTCATAAAAAAATATTATTTTATTGAGATTAATTGTTTCATATTCATATTTGTCTTATTGACAAGTAGTGTATATCGAAATTTATGTCCACTCTAATGAGGGTTTGGATTGCTTGTCATTTGATAGTATTGTTTGGTAGACATATCTTATGTGTACATTAATTTCATGACTACAGGATGTGTTCCAGGTCCAGCTAGTGGGTGTCACAATGATGATGTTAATGTTCTGTATTGCTTCAAAATGTTTAGATTTTGACTTGTTACTCATACTAAAGGGAAATTAATATGAACTCAGATGATCTATTTATTTGTTCATAGACATGCTCTAAAAAAAGTTTTAAAGTTGGATT
Source organism: Alisma plantago-aquatica (assembly GCA_963693085.1). Lineage (NCBI taxonomy): Eukaryota > Viridiplantae > Streptophyta > Magnoliopsida > Alismatales > Alismataceae > Alisma > Alisma plantago-aquatica. The sequence goes on along the minus strand of OY856413.1, from coordinate 498,682,093 downwards.
TGGTTTATGTGGTTACCTTATCTATTTGATTAGACTACCATTGCAAACAAGATTTGATTAGATGCTAGAGATATCTGCTAGACTTTTCATTATCTACGAGTTTCATTTAAGTGTTAAACATAGTATGATGTTGATGCATGTACTCAGATGGAGGTATCCACTCACTAGGGCTCTATATGAGTCTTCTGAGGTTGTTTCAAATGTTTTTTAGTATAATGATATCCGACGGAGAGGTCATGACAAAGAAGATATTTGAAGAATAATCTAGATAGATTACATTGTCCCAGTACACTCTCTTTCCTGGGGTGGGTTGTATACAAACTTGTGTATGCATGTACATGTATCTATTATAAACTCAAATGCACACGATCCATGATATTTGATTATGGTTTTGATGGATTTGAATAAGATGTGTGTTATCTTATAGCGATATCCGTAATGAGGCATTGGTTTGTGAAAATTGTAAATAATAAAAAGTTAAAGATTTACCTATGATTTTTGTATATTCTTTTAATCACCTTTGTCAAGAATTAGTTATTTCGTTTTGTATCGGTTTAGGTTTAGGGATTCTCTCTAATAATTGCAATTTATACTAATCAGAAGAGAGCTCCACACAACATGGTATCAAAACCTAGGTTAAATGAGTCTACTAGGACAATAGGAACTAGGACTAAATGATAATGTGGATGTTGGATATGACCTGAATGTGCATATTGATTGAAATGAGTATCAAGATACCCTGGTCAAGTATAAAGGTGTTGAGAAAAGGTAGTATGGAATTACTGACTACACTTCTTCTGGCTGCCCTGACCAAGCATCTAGGTGACTAAAATTTTGGAGTATAATAAGAAGCATGATGATAAAAAAAAGAATGGTGATAAAATGATGAAAGATATAAAGATTTTATTTCCAATATGGAATCTATGGCAAGCAGTAAATTTCATATAAGAAAGATGAAAGAGTAATAGATTGTGACGATAATCTATGTTGAGTTTGAATCTGAGTATGAAATCTAAAATTTTAAATAAAAGCTAAGAACTACGAATGATGACACTAAATGATCTTTGTTTTTTGGAAAATTGGGTAAGTATATTCCAAAAATCCCCAGGAAGGGGACAAAGTTACAAGCCACACCCACACATGTGACTACACGCTCCTAAGAATTGGTTATAGAAGATCCCAATTCCTAGCAATAATAGGAGAAATATCAAGACATGATTTAAAAGTAAAATACATTCTCTTGATCTCTAGAGGTAGTTGATTGAAGATGACAACAAAGTCTGAAGTGCCACCATTATGCAGTCATTTATTGTATTCCTCCCAAATGAAGTGGACACCACCAGTAATGGCCCAAAGTTCAATGATTCTAGACTGTTTTGACCTCTTACCAAGGTCAGTAAGGCAGCCATATAGAGAATAAGAGGACATGATGTTGAGTTTAAGTTGAGCTCGACCCCAAATATATTTCCAGTATTTGCAGCCCTCGAACAAATGGGCTAAATGATCTTCTATATGTAGGAAACTTATTAATGTGGATGATAATATAGAAGGAGTCAAAATCTTGATCTATGAGATACATAATCAATTTTTTGAAGAATGTGAAGGGTGATGTGAAACACATCTTCATAAATGATGTATTTCTAATATTCTTGATTTAGGTGTCATTAATGATCAAGTTGAACTATGATGATGACAAGGTATGAAATATTTGTTGACCTAAGTGTCGCACATTTTCTATATTTTTATAATGACTTAACCATTCCATTCATATATATCTAATGTATCTATTTAAGATTGATTTCAGGCATTAGGTACAAGAAAAGAATCAATTCCATCAAGTCTCAACTTCACTAAGTTCAAGTCAAAAGTTATGCAAGTGACCAATTTGGTTAAATGGCCCAAAATGACCTAGAACAATTTTTGTAATCACTTATATAGATGTTATGACTTGTAACTAATATAAGAAAATTGTATGTGACACATAAATCCATGTTTTGATCACCCTAATTGCATTCCTTAAAATTCATTACATACACTTTGTTAGTCGTGTTACAAACTCGACCAATCTGTGTGGATTTTGGAATTTGGGTGGATCCATTGAGTTTACACTTCACAGAACCTGACTGATCGACCATTCAGCCAAAAGTAATTTTTGTCCATTGGTTGAGTTTTTCTCAGACAACTCGACTGACCATTCAAAAATTGTCTTTGTCAGATAGTGGATCAGTCGAGTTACCTTTATTGAAACTCGATCGACAACATTGTATTGGAAATGCAAAAAAAAGTGTTTTCAACCATTGGAGAGTGGTTGGGACCCAAAATAGATATGTTACAAGTTGTAAAATGAATATTTTTTATCCTTAAGTGTTCCCACTATCAAAGGGGCACCCCCAACTATAAATAGAACCCCTTGGGATTCATCCCAAGTTTTCTCTTCAATGCTAACCTTGGTCCTAACATATTTGAGAGTGCAATATCCCTTTGAGCCCCTTTCTCTCTCTTTCTTACACTTTAAATCCATGAATATGAGAGATATAGGTTCCTATGTAAGAGAGATACCTTGTGTATCTATGTAAAGCTCTCCACCTCCATCTTCCCAACCCCCTTTCATTATACTAGAAAGGTTTGAAGATCTTCTCTGAGTGAAGGATAAGAAGTTGTTGTTCTTAGAGGATAAAGAAGGCTTGATGAAGAAGATTTCCAAGTGAAGGAGATAGCCCAGGCGGAAGATTCAAGAAGTATGGGTAATTCCTTGAAGCTCAAAGACTTGGTGATGGAATAGGTAAGTGCTTGGTGAAGGCGGAAGACTCCTTGCACAAGTGGGTAAGGTCCTTCGGTACGTTGAAGATCCTTGCTTGATGTAATAAGCCCTTGGATGAATGTAGTTTGTCTTTTAATCTTTTAATGGAATATAAGAGTACTTGGATTGCAAAGTCCTAGTGATTAACCCCCTCTAGACAGTGGACTGACTTGCTCCTAGTTTGGATGAGGAACCACTTTGTCCAAGTGCTTACTATCATTGTCTCTCATTCGTGCTATGTTTTCTAGATAGGACTTCAAATTGCTTACACGCTTTAGATTTTGCAAATGATATAATTTTAAGGTCTAATTTGTTTTGTGAGATTTGTGAAGCTCTATTCACCCCCCTCTTCTAGAGCCCTTGATCCAATAAGTGGTATCATAGTAGTCTTCTCCGAGCTACATCCACAAGTAGGAGAAGATGGGTGACTTAGCTCTTGGATCTCTCAACTTGGAGGGAAGCTTCTCCATGCGACCTCCAGTCTTCGACAGACCAAACTACCTTTATTAAAAAAGGGGGATGTAGTTCTATCTCCAAGGGGTGAGCTATGAAATCTGGAAAGTGGTGCATCTCAAGTATGTGGATCCAAAGGGTGAAATCTCCACATAGACGGAGGCCCAAATGAAGCAAGCATAACTCAACACAAAATTTGTAAGCATCATCTATGCTTCCCTCACTCTGTCTGAGTTCAACCGAATCTCCACATGGGTCACCACACATGAGATTTGAAACAAGCTTTGCGTCACCTATGAATGAATGGAGCAAGTAAAGGAAGCAAAGATCTACATGCTTGGTAGTCTTCTTGATATCTTCAAGATGGGTAAGAATGAGAGAGTGGTGGACATGTACGCTAGGCTCAATGCCATCATCAATGGTTTGGGTGCTCTAGGTCATGTCATGGACAAAGGTGTCATCAACTCAAAGTGTAACATCCCTGACTTGGGTTATGCCTTAACCCTATATGTTTTTCTTAACAAAGTTAATTATATTCTTTCTCTTATTTCTTGAAAAGTAATTAAGGTTCAAGAGGAATTTATGTTTCAATTTTAGTCCTTTTTGAATAATGTTGAAACAATGTTTTGCCTATTTTGGACTAAAGTCCAAATCACCCAAGTTGAGGGGTTAACTTGCAAATGTTACATGACAAAATGTTCCTCAAGTGTTGAATCATCATAAGAATGATAATGATGCATAGTTATGGCTTTTGGTTGCCTGAGTACCAAGACAGAGCTTATAAAGCAATGTTTGTGCATTAAAACCTAGTTTTCGTGTAATGTGCAAATTACCCAAAACCTAGAGTTCAATATGCAAAATACCACCTCTAGAGAGTCCCTCATGTTTCTTGGCATCATGTAGAGAAAAGGTAATGTGAGGGGCGTCTCATTTGAATCACTTTGGAGGAGAGAGAATCTTGATATTAAAATAATCAAGATTTAAGCATAATTGAAAGCCTAATTCAATTTAATGCAAAAATAAATATATTAATTGAAGTGCTCTTCAACCAAAAATATGTTGGATAAATTTTCATAAGTGTGAATGTCTTTTTGCCTTGCAAAGGCCACGAAAATATCCTAAGTGAGTGGAGAGCCCACTCACATTAGCTAACTAAAAAGTAATATCCACTCAATTTTGGATATTAGTATTATAATGGTTAAGGTGCTTAATTTGCTTTCTTTTAAGTCATGGATAATGAAGAGGAATTCAAATGTGGGGGAGACGGCTTTGCATTCAAGTAATTGAGGGGGATATGTGGCACCAATTTTGGGAATTAAAAGATTATTATAAGACTTTTTCTCTCATTGAAATTCCTTTGCAAACACTCCATTTTCCACCCACTTGAAGACTTTTTTTCATATTTTCTTTCTCTCTTTGCTTTGGCCGTGCACAAGACAGCTTAGGAGCAATAGGAGGACGAACTCCAACCTATAGGTAAGCTCTTTAATCATCTTCAACCTTGATTTCATGGTGGAAATTGAAATTCAATGTTGAATTTCTTCATCCAATCTTCAATCCTAGCCATTTCTTTTCACTCAAGGACTTGAGGACGGACTTTGGAAAGTTGAGAGAGCTTCATTCACCATTGAAGACGTGGAGCTTGAAGCTTGGATTCAATTTTAAAGGCGGGTTATATAACTTGAACCCTTAAATGTTATTATTGATTTCCTTTTTCTTACACATGTTGAATCTTTTTTCATTCTTGAAATTCCTTTTGATTGATTGTTGAAATTACCACAAGAATCCCTAAAAAATTTTAAGGTATGAAGCTTGAATATTATGATGTCATCTTAGGCACTCATCTTAATAATATCTTGTGCAAACAGTTTCCTAATTGAGTCCAATGGGTCTCAAGACCAATTGAGACCCAACGGTCTCAAGACCATTTGGGATCAAATGGTCCCAAGACCATTTGGGATCAAGTGGTCCCAAACCATTTTGAAGGTCAAAGGCTGAGGTAGTTGGATGTTGATCCAATGATTCTAATTAAATGATTTATAATAGTCCCAATGATGGAGAATCCACCAATTGCAAACCCTAATTGGGTAGAGTGGTTGAGACCCTAGTTGATAATTTGATTTTTTGGTTGTCTTGGCCCAAATGGTCACAAGACCGTTTGAGGTCAAATGACCTTACGACCGAATGGATAAAATTAATCAAGACCGAATGGGTAAAATCAATCAAGATCGAATGGGTAAAGTTGATCAAGATCGAATGGGCAATTTGATCTTCAAAACCATTTGGTCATGTTGACCGTTTGGGAGAGTTGACCGAATGGAGGTCAAGCACCTCAAGACCGAATGGAGGTTAAGCACCTCAAGACCGAATGGAGTTTAAGCAACTCAAGACCTAATGGAGGTTAAGCACCTCAAGAGTGAATGGAGGTTAAGCACCTCAAAACCGAATGGAGGTTAAGCACCTCAAGACCGAATGGAGGTCAAGCACCTCAAGACCGAATGGAGGTTAAGAACCTCAAGACCGAATGGAGGTTAAGAACCTCAAGACCGAATGGAGGTTAAGAACCTCAAGACCGAATGGATTTTAAGCACCTCAAGACCGAATGAAGGTCATGTGACTTCAAGATTGTTTGAAGGTTTAAAAGTAACAAATCCGTTTGGAGATCTAATAGTCTCAAAGCTATGAAAGATTAAATAACCCTATGATTGTTAATGATGTTTATCAAAGGTAATTACAATGGTTGTACCTTAAAGATACTAGGATGATTAGTACCTTTTGAGTGGTCAACCTTTGATGCTTATGGAAACAATACCTCAATACACTATGCTAACCCTTCTTTCAAATTGATTCAACCTAATCAAGATTGAAGTAATTAATATCTAGAAAGGATGAGAGAGAGGAACTCATACATGAGTGATATTCATGTAGTAATTAAACCTCAACACTTTCAATATGAATAAAACATGCAATTAGGGTTTGATCCATGATGATGAGATCATGAAACCCTAATTGAGAAGGTTGATGAGCTCTAACCCTAATTTAAGGTAAATCTAGGTGAAACCCTAATCTAGGGTGATGGTGTAACCCTAATTTAGGATAATAATAAGAGAAATCCTAATTTAAGGGAATGCTTCATTGAAACCCTACTTTTGGGTAAAGCTATATGAAAGCCTAATTAATGGTGATGTCGTATCAAAACCCTAATTAAGGGTGATGTCATGTGAAACCCTAATTAAGGGTGATGTCATGTGAAACCCTAACTAAGGGTGATGTCATATGAAACCCTAATTAAGGGTGATGTCATGTGAAACCCTAATACAAAGATGTGATATGAAACTCTAACCCAAGGTGATGCTATGTAATGATATGTGACACCTTGATATGAAATCCTATCCCAGATACTGAGTAAAGGTATGTGAAGCCCTAATCTTGGGTTATAGTGTATGAAACTCTAATGTTGGGAAATATGATGATAGACCATAACCCTAATTTGGGTAATGGGATGAGTATTCCTAATTTACATGAATTGGGAAATCCTAACTCTAATGAGGGAATAGTGATGCTACGCTTACATGCATTGTCCTGATATGTAATTGATATAACTGTTATCATGTGCACTAATCATGCAGGTATCATGAGATGTTGGACATAGACATGTATGAGCTATGATGTTTTATTATTGGAATTATTTAATGGGCCTTGTGAGCCATAATATGCTTTGTTGCCTAATAAGAGGTAACAAGAGATTAATCGGCTTTAAGAGACATGTGAAATGCATGTATTGCAAGTATTATGTTTACCTTGGTCAGATGACCTGAAGGTGTTAGTTACCTAATAAGTACTAACAAGTGTTCTTGATGAATTGAGGGTTTGAATACCCATATTCCATAATCATGATGATGAGATGTTGAGAGATGATAATGCCCCTGATGTGACAAGGGATTGAGATCCCAATGTTTTATAAAGCTTTGCAAAGTACTTGATAGAAATAGTACTCATTCTTTGTAGCATTTTTTATAATTAATTATATTTTGAAAACATGATTGATGCTAAAAGAACATGACAATGTACTTAATTAATCAAGTGAAATCTTATCATGTAGAGCCCTGACCATAGATCCATCATCGTCATTAGATTGGTGATGGTGAAATCAGTTTTCCTACGGGAACTCCTAGAGGGCATACTATTGAGTATGTCGGGGTTATGAGCATGAATATCCTTACGCCCTAATGGAGTAATTGATGAGAGATAAACCTTAAATCTCTCAAACCTTCATTATATATGCTAGGAGGGATGTATCACTAATCTCCCAAATGTCAGGATGGATGTATAACTAATCTCCCGATGATGTTAATGCCGGATCGATGTGAGATAAACATGTAATCTCTCGATTGCGAAGAGGGTACAACTTGCCACTGTAACTCTATAGCAAAGTTGCTAGTATACCCTGGAAAGCTATTTAGTAGAGACACAAGATGTCCTACATTTGGTCCTCACACTGACTGAGGAAGATGAGGTCATGGGAATCTGGCTCTTCCATTGACCTATGTATGGTACCGATTTCGATTTCGCAATGGTCGGTTGGAGTATGAGCGGTATACCTCATCTCCTCAGGGCTTAAGTATGATTGAAAAATGTAATCAGTAGTGTAGTGTATTTTCTTAAGATTGAAATATGAGAATCATTGGTTGATGCTATTTTTCTTAGTATACCTTAGATGGATAAATGTTATACATGTTCTTCATATTCCTTATTGGATAAATGGCATACTGCTTTATCAAGATACCAGCTGAAATACTTTGAACAAGAACATTGCACTAATATTCTTAGATAATTGATTTATCTGTTGTTGAATACTTATGATTCCTCTACTCAATTTTATTCCATTAATTGCAATAATAATATTTCTGGCAGAGAGTTATATCTCTCGCTGGGACAATTTCAATTGTCTCACCCCCGTGGGATCCATCTTTTTAGGTAGATGCCAAAGAAGAGGTGGAAACCCTACAGCGAGGGAAGAACAGCAGCAGCAGCAGCAATAGGGACAGTAGTGAAATTCCAGGTGGAAGCACTGGTTGTCATGGTTTGTATAGAAATTCCTATGTGTCATCTCTGTACTCTCAGGTCCTAGGAGTTAGTAGTTAGCACTTTTAATAAATCAATCTGAGTTTTCGGCTTGATGCCTTGAGGTTCTTATGCTTCCTATGTATAGTTTTAACAAGGAATTTGATGCTTGTAATCCTCGAGATGATACGGTACAGAATATGTATTGATAAATCAGAATGCATATGTAACACTGTGGTTCTTGTTATAAGAGTTTTCCCAGTGTATGGATCTCTTTGTAAATGGTTTTAATTTTTAGTGATTTTTAGTAATTCCGCTATTGATGTTCGCTTCCGCTTAGTTAATCATGTTTCGTCTGCCACACAAAGAACTTGAGATCTCTTCCAAAGAGATGGGAGACCAAGGTGACCTATATTGAAGAGGTGTATAAGCTTAGTGACTTGGCAACTGAGGAGCTAGTTGGCAATCTTCAAGCTCATGAGCCAAGACTTGAGAAGTAAGAAGAGGTGGAGAAGAGAGAAGAAAAAGAGTCCAAGAAGGTCAAGGATCCAATCTTCAAAGCTCAAATTGAAGAGATGGTCCATCAACAACAACTTGCTCTCTGGTCCCCTCCTCCTTCTCAAGTGAAGATGAAGGCCCTAATGATCATGAAGCAAGCTACTCCAAGGGAAAACACTTCAAATGGAAGTCTTCCTCATCTACTCCAAGGTGATATGAATGTGGACAAAAAGAGCCATTACAAGAGTGACTGTCCCAAGGCTAAGAAGAGCCATCACAAGGGAAGCCACAAGAAGGACAAGGAGTACAAGAAGGAAGGCAAGTATAAGAGGAAGGAAAAGAAAGAAAGAAGACGAAAAGATGCAGCTCATATAGCTTGGGAGGAGATTTCCTCAAGATCTTCAAGCTCTGAAGATGGATAATGCCACCTTGCTCTCATGCCTCTACTATTGATGATGTGTGTGACGTAAGTGAGGTAAGTTTGCATGAGTTATCTAAAGAAACTCCCATTGATATGCTAAATGCTTTCTATGCTTCTTTTACTAAATGCAAATCTAAGAAGAAAATATTAGGAAGAATCATTGATGATCTTTATGCTAAAATTGAAATTTTTGATCAAAATGAAAAACTTCACCTTGATAGCTGTAGTGGGTTCTTACTGCACTAACAAATTCACCCAGGGCTGAAATCCCTAAGTTTTTACCAAAACCTTGTGCAATAATACCACCCACAAACTGATGGGTCTTATCACAGTATAGTTAAGGATTGAATCACAAAGGACAATGCTTTTAAGAATCTAGCTAGTCGAATATATATCAACTAAGACTAATATTTAGAACAAGAGTTGATTTGAGTTCAGTTAAACTAATTGTAGGGAAGGTAAAAGAGAAGGATTAAAACATGATCTATATTAATGATGGGAATCATTGGGATGGTATCAGATTTCACCACCACTACACTTACAAACACATATAAAACACATCCAAGCCAGAAACAACTATCCAAATGGAGTATCAAACCCCCCGTTAGGATGTTAAGTTTGTGTAAGCATCTCCATAGGCATCAGATGTCTCTTCACCTATAGATCACACACTTACTACTCCAAAGATATCCTTTTGAAGTTCTCGTCAGGGCATCAACCAACTTAATCGATATTCAAATCCTAAGTATTGAAGTTCTTGCAAAAAAGGAATATAATAAATCATACAAGACAAGTGATCAAATAGTAGAGCATGCATTAAACGATTAATAATGAAATGAAAAGTTATATACAAGAAATGGAATGTTTTAGAGTGAACATGTAAGCATGGGAAGCGGGGCTAGTCCCCACACCCCAATGAAAAGGACTACTCGCTCCTCATGATAAAAACAAGAAAAACAAGAGAGAGAGAGAGAAGATTCTTCCATGGTCATGGTGAAGAAGATGGTTGGAGCTCAGTGGAGAAATAGTCTTCTACATGATGTCAGGGAAAATCCAGAATGAGGAGGGAGAGAACACCAAGGCAGGCAAGGCAGATCTTCTCTCTCCTTCTTCCTTCTCTTCTCGGGCTCTTGCTCTTGGAGAAGGAGAGGTAGGTGGCTGATGGAGGAGTAGATCTACAGATCTGGAGTCCCCACCATTCTCATGGTAGAAGATAGATCTAGATGGACTGGAGATGGGGGAGTAGCAAGAACTCCACAGAGGTAGTCCTTGGTGGTGGAGATCGTCTTCCTCAGGCTGGGCACAGAGCGGTAGCCTTTTGGCATCATGGAAGAGATCCTTTAACAAGATGGGTGGGTGGCTTATTTATAGGTACACTCCACCGACTTACTTCTAGACCGCGGTTGCGGTCCTCTTGAGGTCACGGTGTGACTGGAGTTGTGGTCTTTCGTGTATTGCATTAGAGGGGTCGCGGTCAGAGTCTTAGAAATGATCACGGCCTAACTATGACTCACGGTATAGCTTGATCACAATCACGGTCTTGTGTGTGGTTGCCATCTTCTGTGGTCATGATGTAACCTTTGGTCACGATGTCCCCTTAGGTCATGATTCTTTGTGATGTCACAATCTGCTCAAGTCGAGATCTCTCTAGCGTCGTGGTCACCTCTGGTCGAGGTGTTTTGAGGTCGTGATCTTCTCGAGGTCATGATGCCGCAGGTGTGCATCAGGTCACGATCCGCTCTGAGGTCATGGTTTCCTTTGAGGTCGAGGTCTCCCATGCAGGTCGCGCCCATTTCCTCCTTAGCCGCCATCACAATTATCATGAAACAAACCCACCCCCGCAGGGGTGGACTATTGCTATGGGTTGATTGGCATGTATCCCCTACACCTCCTACACTTGTGCACATAGTGTGACGTTAAATCATGTAATGGAGACGAATAGATTTGATCAAAACTCTAAATAATGATATGGAACTAAGGAAAATTGTATATGAGCATATTCAAGGGGTGAATATTAGCATTCAGAGCAAAACTGGACCAAAAATGGTGACTAAAACTAAGATGAATATGCATTCATCAATAGCATAGACTCCTTTTAAGGGGAATTTCTTGATCTTGAGCTCCAATACAATTAAGTTGAAGTTGAGAATGGTATCTACCTTAAGAACATCACTACTCTTAAGGAAGAAAACCAAAAGTGCCTAGATGAGCTTGATGTGCTTAAAACTGAAAAGGTAGAACTCAAGCTTATTGATGATGTAGGAGGCAAGAAACTCATGTCTATCAAAGAGAAATTCAATTGCTCAAATTTGAAAATGCTAAATTACTTGCTAAAGTAAATGATCTTTCTTCTAGACCTATCTTGCCTAGTAATGAGGTAGCTAGCTCAACTCTAGAACGTGATTCATATCATACTAAGCCCTCTGTTTACAGGCAGATATTTTGTATACTAGAGATGATCTTTCTAGTCTATCTTCTGTTGTTGTTGAGCTTAGTAATGACAATGATAAATTAAGAGTTTCCTTGCAAAAGTTTCTTGTCAGAAAGGAATCCCTAAATGTTGTCCTAGAACACTCTACCAAACAATTGGTACTAGTGGTTTGGAATATGAAGGGAATACTCATAAGAACAAGAACAAAGTTAAGGGTAAGAAAAAGAGTGTGGAACCTCCCTTCTTACATGGAGAGACCTCCGGCTCTAAATACCCTATGGTATGTGTTCATTCCAAACTTGATGATCATTACTCTACTTATTATCCTTACAAGCCTACAGGGGCCAACCCAAAGATGAAATGGGTCCCCAAGCTAACCCCAGATCCCAAAGTTTGAGTTGGGAACTAACATCCTTCTTTCAAGTTTGCGAAAAGAAATTGGATAATTTATAGTGGATGTTCAAACCATATGACAGGTGAAATCAGCCATTTCAACAAGTTCACCAAAAAGAAAGGAGGATCAGTGACTTTTGGTGACAAGAACAAGGGGAAGGTTATAGGTGAGGGTGATGTAGGCAACAAGCTTTGTATTAAAAATGTTTTGCTTGTTGATGGTCTACATCACAATTTTATGAGTGTAAGCTAATTATGTGATAATGGTTATCTTGTTCTATTTACTTCCTTAGAATGTCTGCTTCTAGACTCCCTCACTTACAATGTCATATATAAGGGAACTAGAAATGGTAATCTCTATGTAATTGTTCTTGATGCATTTAAGCCCGTACTTGATAGATGCTTGGTAGTGGACAAAAACATATCTCTTTGGCATCTTCATTTGGGTCATGTAAATATGCATCAAATGAAGAAGTTGAGCAAAAAGGAATTAGACAAGGGACTTCCTAAATTGGATTATGAAAGGGATGAGGAATACCAACCTTGTACACAAGGAAAGCAAACCAAGTCCTCCTTCAAATCCAAAGGAGTTCTTAGTACCAAAAGATCTCTTGAACTTCTCCATATTGATCTGTTTCGACCTATGAGAACTCAAACGCTCTGTGGTTCCAAGGATTTCCTTGTTATTGTTGATGATTTCTCTCACTATACTTGGACATTCTTTCTTGTTTCAAAAAGTGATATTCTTGATGTTTTCTCTAGCTTTTGTAAATGAGTTGAAAATGAAGCTTCTTGTTGGATTTTTTCTATCCGCAGTGACCATGGGGGAGAATTTGAAAATGATCTTTTTGAGTGTTTTTGTGAAAAATTTGGTTACTCACACAATATCTCTTCTCCTCATACACCTCAATAAAATGGGGTTGTGGAGAGAAAGAATAGGTCACTACAGGAAATGGCTAGGACCATGCTTCTAGAGTATGATACTCCAAAGAAGTTTTGGCTTGAATCCATTAGCACTTCATGCTTTGTGCAGAACTGAGTATTTACACATCCTTCTTTAAAGAAAACCCCCTATGAGTTATGGTGTAGTAGTAAGCCATGTATTGATTTCTTTCATGTTTTCCGATGTCCTTGTTTTGTTTTAAACATGAAGAATTCTCTTGATAAGTTTGATCTAAAATCCTATAAGGCTTTCTTCCTAGTCTATAGCACTACAACCAAGGCTTATAGAGTATTCAATATTGAACTGTCTAAAATTGAAGAATCTATAAATGTTAAGTTCATTGAAACTACCCCTCCCATTGGAAAGAATGTTGTTGAATGATGTTGTAGATGACTTAATTCCCACCCTAAAAGACCTCAATTGACAACAAAGCTAAGCAACTGATTGATACATAAGATGAAGAAAAGAAGGATCCCAATCCTCGCTTCGCCAAGAATCATCCAAAAGAGATAATCATTGGTGATCCATTTGAAAGAGTGAAGACACGAGCTGCATACAACAAAGAACAAGCAGACAATGCCTTCATCTCACAGCTTGAGCCAAAGAACATCAAAGAAGCTTTTGGGGATGATAAATGGATCCTATCCATGCAAGAGGAGCTAGAGAAGTTCAGAAAGACAAAGTGTGGACCTTAATGCTAAGACCAAGTCATAGAAAGATCATTGGCACCAAATGGGTCTACCGCAACAAGCTAGATGAAAGTGGCAAGGTGGTAAGGAACAAAGTAAGGTTAGTGGCTCAAGGTTACAATGAATAGGAAGGCATTGACTTTAATGAAACTAATGCTCCTACTGCTAGACTTGAATCTATAAGAATGCTACTTTCCTTTTCTAGCTATGAAAATTTCTTGCTTTATCAAATGGATGTTAAAAATGTATTTTTGAATGATGAAATTGAGGAGGAAGTATTTGTTGCTCAACCTCTGAGGTTTGAAAATGACAAGCTACCTGATCATGTTTACTTGTTACAAAAAGCTCTCTATGGACTCAAACAATCACCTCAAGCTTGGTATGAGAAATCAAAGAACTTTTTGTTAGACAACAACTATGTCATGGGCAAAGTTGATTCTACATTGTTTCTAAAACAAACTTCTAACAATTTTCTTATCATACAAATTTATGTTGATGGTATTATTTTTGGTGGAACTAATCTTGATCTTTGCAAGGATTTCAACTCTCTTATGTAGAGTGAATTTATAATGAGCATGATGGGTTAGCTTTATTTCTTCCTTGACTTTCAAATCAAGCAAACCAAAGATGGAAACTTCATCAACCAAGGCAAGTACACAATTAAATGAACTACTCAAGTGCTTTGTGATGGAGAAAATGAAGCCGATGGACACACCCATGTCAAATAAAGCCAAACTAGATTGTGATGAAGAAGGTGAGAAAGTGTACGAGAAGCTCTATAGAGGTATGATTGGAAGTTTACTTTACGTAACTGCCTCTAGACCTGATATAATGTTTAGTGTTGGTTGTGTGCTCACTTTCAATCTAGCCTTAGGAAATCACATCTTATAGTTGTTAAGAGGATTTTGAGGTACTTAGCCAAAACTCAAAACTTTGGACTATGGTACCATAAGTCAAGGGACTTTACTCTTATAGCTTATAGTGATGCTAACTATGTAGGATGCTTGGTTGATAGAAAGTGCACAAGTGGCACTTGATTCCTCCTAGGACCATACTTGGTGTCTTGATTTACCAAGAAATAGAGCATAGTGGCATTATCAACCACCTAGGCTGAGTACATTACAGCTGGGAGTTGTTGTTCCCAGGTCCTGTGGATGAAGCAAATGCTCCACGACTTTAACATTCATTTTGATGCTTCTCCCATATATTGTGATAATACTAGTGAAATCAATCTGTATTATAATCTCATATTGCATAGTAGAGCTCATATAGAGGTGCGTCATCATTTTCTTCATGATCACATTGTCAAGAAGGATATCTATATTCATGTAGACACAGAAAATTAGTTGGTATACATTTTCACTAAACCTCTAGCTAGAGAGAAAATTTAACTTCATTAGATCAAAACTTCTTATTATTGCTTTGGATGATATTGACATGCTATCTAGATAGTTTCCTTTCACATATATGTCTTGCTAATGCTAAATTACCTTACGTGCTTAAAATTGCTAAAATTTGCATGTTGTTATGCTTAGTTTCACCTTTTTTGGGCATTTTTAGAAAAATGTGTTTTTATCACCAAATAATACACAATGATGAGTGAAATGTACCTAAATATGTCTAAAATGCATAATGGACCAGCAAAATAAATTTAATTGGCATGCATATGGCTAGAAATCAAGACTTTAGATTTTTGGTCAGGTTGACCTTCGGTCGAGTTGCCAACTCGACTGATCCATGGCTGAGGGTTTGTTGTTGCAACCAATCGGTCTGGTTTCCAAGTCACAAAACTCGACCGATTGGTGGCTAGAATGAAACTTAAAACTCAATTCGACTGACTTTTCTCCCTCTCAACTAGAGAAAAATTGATTGAATCCTCCTCCAGCAGCTCCACACCCTCAACCCTAGCCCTGAACTCCCTCTCCCTCATCCTAGCCCGACCTAGATTGCCCTCCTTGACCTCCTTCCTAGATGCCCTAGGTGTGTGGATGAGTTTCAGTGGTGTTCTTCTCTAGTTTGCTCTCTCCTCCTTCTCCATTTTCATATCCATGGCATCCCATAGGAGAAAGAGAGCCATCCCTACCGGTGCTCCCTCATCTTCCTCTTCTTCTTGGCTTATTCCCTGCGACGATACCTTTTCATCTCGGATGCGGCCCTAAATCGATATAAGGAGCTCCTCCCACGGAACCATTTTCCCTTTCGACCACTCCATGAGCCATAATTGAGAAAATAAGAGGTAATCCTACGTGTATCCATCTTGCTCTACAACCACCACTCTCTGTGTTGAATGCCCATGCTACGGCAATTCCCTCAAAAGCATGAATGTGATTCATGAGTTCTATGCAAATTTTCAATGGAACTATGACACACGAGTTCCCCCTCCTGATACTCAAGTAGTTCTTACCTCCATGACCATTGGTAATAAGTTTCAAATCACTAGGGATTCATTGAACATCTTCTTCAATTGAACAGAGGTGATTGACACTTGGAGGAAAGACTACTGTGAGTATTTCAACCTTTTGGTTCCTAAAACTCTCTACAAGTAACTCGGCATTCATTTGTATGACATTCATATGTTCTTGAAGAAGCTACATTTTCATATAGGAAGAAAGGAACCCTTCCCTCCTCTTCCCTTGACCTGAGAAACCACATCCTTTCCCTAGTCATTAACTGCAACACCCATCCCAAGAAAAATCAAACAGATATTGTAGAGAACACTTTGGTTCTGATGTATTGCTTGCTGAAGAATGTCAGAGTCAGATGGTCTAGATACATTCTTCACCACATGACCTGCTTTGACTCTGGCAAGAACACTCGAGGCACCCATCCTCCCTATCCTACCTTGATCTATGGTCTATTTCATAGTTCCACCGACAAGTCTCTCTTGTAGGACTTTCACTACAGACCTGTGAGGAAGGGATTTTGCATCAATGCGACCACACTTCTAAAGAGTGTTCCTACCCAACACTCCACCACTCCTGGAGCCTCCACCTCTACATGTACCTGAGCACCTCCTTCACCTGCTAGCCCTTCCCCGCCTAGTCACGCCCCGTTCAATGTATCCAATGAAACCCTCTTGGGCTACATGATGCATCAACATGCATACAAACTTCAGATGCAGGATCACCTCCACTAGGACCTTTGCCAGATCATGTCAACCATGAACCTATCCAGCAACCATACCTACCCCTCCTACCAGCCCTACTCTAGTGGTGACTATGCCTCTTATGCATACAGTCACTTCTACCTAGCTCCACCTCTTGTTCCTTCCGCCAATCCCTTTGCTACTGGTAGATCTGAGACATAGATGTTACCCCTTCCTAGTGCCCCCTTGGCTGCCTTGCTTGCTCGCATTGACACTTCTGCTTCGTCTTTCACTGAAGCCAATGAGTTACACTCTCTTGGCATGTCATAGGATTAGAAGAATGCTAGATGGCCCGATTGTGGCTACAGTTCTTCTCCTGATGAGGGCATGCTAGACCAGGATGATGATGCTACTACTGACGAGGAGGCCACCGATGATGATGTCTCCAAGGATGATTCTGATAGTGGCTTGGATGCTTCAGATGGTTTTGCTGGAGCTTCTAGAGATGAGGCCACTATTTTTGTCACTGTTGCTCCTTCAGACAATGATGGAGACTATCATCCTGAGGTCAAGGATGACCAGTTCGACATAGATAGCTTAGATATTTGATGTTTTATTTTTAGCCATGTATTCTTATTGTATATATCTTTCTAGGCTATTTTGTTCTAAGACATTGGGCACATTATCTGAGTTGTACTATTTTTAGCTTCTGCTTTTCATGTTGTTTTAGTTTGCATCTGAGAGGACATATTACTTGTTGTAATCTTAATCATTATGTACTTTGACTTGTTGATTGATCATTTCTTATGAGTTGTAGTATGTTTTCACCATATTTTGATTATGACTATTGCTTGGTGTTTCTCTCTTCTTTTGTCTATTTTGAGCTTGCTATGATGGTTGCTTATGTTTTTTGTGTGTGTTGTGGAGAAGACCTATGCTTTTGGATCTCTTCTACCCCCTACCTTTTTGAGATGACATAGGGGGAGAAATAGCTCAAACATATTGGTAAGCATGAATTGAGGGGGAGAAATTCAGATTGTTCGAATATGCATGCCCTTGCAATTCACAATGAAAAGGTATAATATTCATACTCTTTTCAATATGTTGAGGAATGGTTTGTCATTATCAAAAAGGGGGAGAATGTTGATCTATGTGTTGCACATTGTCCATATTTTGATAATGACTTAACCATTCCATTCATATGTATCTAATGTATCTATTTAAGATTGATTTTAGGCATTGAGTACAAGAAAAAAATCAATTCCATCAAGTCTCAACTTCACTAAGTTCAAGCGAAAAACTATGCAAGTGACCAATTTAGAAAAATGGCCTGAATGATCTAGAACAATTTTTGTAATCACTTATATAGATGTTATGACTTGTAACTAAGATAAGAAAATTGTATGGGACACAAAAATCCACATTTTGATCACCCAAATTGCATTCCTTAAAATTCATTACAGACATTTTGTCAGTCCTGTTACAAACTCGACTGGTCTGTGTCAATTTTGGATTCTGGGTGGATCGATCGAGTTTACACTTCACAGAACCTGACCGATCGACCATTCGGCCAAAATTGATTTTTGTCCATCAGTCGAGTTTTCCTCATATAACTCGATCGACCTTTCAAAAATTGGCTTTGTCAGATAGTGGATCGGTCGAATTACCTTTATTAAAACTCGAATGACAACATTGTATTGTAAACGCAGAAAAAGTGTTTTCAAATGTTGGAGAGTGGTTAGGACCCAAAAAAGATCTGTTGCAAGTTATAAAATGGGTATTTTTCATCCCTAAGTGTTCCCACTATTAAAGGGGCACCCCCAACTATAAATAGGACCCCTTGGGCTTCATCCCAAGTTTTTTCTTCATTGCTAACCTTGGTCCTAACCTATTTGAGTGTGCAATATCCCTTTGAGCCCATTTCTCTCTCTTACTTACACTTCAAATTCATGGATATGAGTTAGATAGGTTCCTATGTAAGAGAGATACCTTGTATATCTATGTAAAGCTCTCCACCTCCATCTTCCCAACCCCCTTTCATCATACAAGAAAGGTTTGAAGATCTTCTCCGAGTGAAGGAGAAGGAGTTGTTGTTCTTCAAGGATGAAGAAGGCTTGATGAAGAAGATGTCCAAGTGAAGGAGATAGCCAAGGTGGAAGATTCAAGAAGGATGGGTAATTCCTTGCAGGCCAAAGACTTGGTGATGGATTAGGGTAAGTCTTTAGTGAAGGCAGAAGACTCCTTACACAAGTGGGTAAGTTCCTTCGATAGGTTGAAGATCCTTGTTTGATGTAATAAGCCCTTGGATGAATGTGGTTTGTCATATAATCTTATAATGGAATATAAGAATACTTGGATTGCAAATTCCTAGAGATCAACCCCCTCTAGGTAGTGGACTAACTTGCTCCTAGTTTGGACGAGGAACCACTCCAAACCACCTTGTCCAAGTGCTTACTATCATTGTCTCTCATCCTTGCTATGTTTGTTGGATAGGACTTCAAATTGATTACAAGCTTTAGCTTTTGCATATGATATAATTTGAAGTTCTAATTTGTTTTGTGAGATTTGTGAAGCTCTATTCACCCCCCTCTAGAGCCCTTGATCCAACAATATTCATCTAATACAAAAAAATATGTCATAGGAAAGAAAGATTAAATGGACGTGTTTCTAACTTGATGCTAAGAAAGATGAACGATTAGATGATATACTATTCTTCCACATTTGTTATTGGATTTCAGAATGAAATATTTATGAGGGGAGAATTTGTGATGAACCATTTTAAAATTAGTCATATAATTGGGGTTTACTTGGATGATTGCATTCTTAACCAAATTGATCATTATTTAAAGATTGATTGATAATGATATTATAATCATTATTATTTCAACCTAATAAAAAATATAAATATACTTCTATTTTAAATAATTAGCATTTGAGAATTTAAAATCCTAATTGGACAAAATTAGGATTTTATTGGCATATGAATACATAATGTGATAAGTATCGTGGTGTATTAAATGATTTTTAGTATTTTATATTCAACACTAATTTGGTTGATACTTGGATATAGTTTTGATAGCTCAATTATTGGTGTTCTTGCAAAGTTTTAGCATTTTTTATTAATTTTATGACATGTTTGTCGGTTGACATTCCCCAAGACAAACTCAACTGACCATGTATTCAGATTGAAATATAGCAGTATATGGTAATTAAATTTTATCTTTTTATTGGTATGTCTAATTAATTTTTCATCTTTACTAAAAATTTTGAACTCAAATTTAGACATTATTTTAAATGTTCATAATTTTTGGATGATGTTTGATTTTTACAGAGTGAGGTGTTTGTCAAGTTTTCCTAGGACAAACTCTGACAACCATGCATTTTGGCTAAAAATTAGCAGTTTGTATTTTTTTAATCTTTTTATGGTAACTCTTATTGGTCTTAAGCTTAACTGGACCTCTAAAATTTTCTTTTAGACAACCTATAATTTTTCATAATTGCTGGAGGAGGTTTTTGCTATTAAGTAAACGAACTTCAGTAACAAATTTGGTGATAGAAAAATTTGTAGAAATAAAAGAATATGTAAGTTGGGTCAATTTGAAATTGACAAAAGCAACTTTACTAATTTATATGAGCAACCTAGAACCCAAGGATCTCTCATATTTCGTTTTCCATTCTATAGAAACGAAATCCTAAAGAGAGAGGAGATCTAGGGTTTTGAGAGGAGAAAGTGGTGGTGATGTTGACCTAGGGTTTCACTATCTGAGATATGACGAAATCAAGTAAGTTTAGCTTCTTTGCATAGACTTTCATGGTGATTCATCTCTCACATGTCAATATTCTGTCCCTCCTATAGTTTGATTCAAAATCACATCAAATCACACCTTTTCTCACTCTTTCTCTCCTAATCTCCATTTCAAGGGTTTCTGAGTTGAGAGGAGGAAGAAGTGGATTTGGTTGCCAAAGTTTGATTGGATTTCTAAAAATTCAGAGTTTGACCTATGTCATTAAGGTTCGTGTCACATTTATGTCAGTCTTTATCACCCTCTTAAGCTTGGTGTTCATGCTTAAATCCTAATTCTACCTGAATAACATATTCAAAAACCTTGCTTGTATATATATGTGATTGTTTATTAATTTGGAAAGATATTAGGAAATTAGATTCTACTAATTTTGATTATTTATCATTGATTGAAACTTTCTTAGTTCCCAATATATTGAATGAGGATCCATGAAAAATTCTATGGATAGATGACTATGCTATTTCATGTGAGTATTGCCTAAAAATCAACCCAATGTCTAATATGTTTGGGAAGTGAGTTGGCATGTATACAATCATATTTAAATTTTGTGAGAATGAATTATACAAGTGAGTCTTACTTAAATTAAATAATATATATACATAAGTATTAGTATGAGGTAGTGATATTCCCTATTTTGGGTTTGTGTTGAGGGTTAGAATTAAAGGAGATAGAATCAATGTATACTTAGGATTGATGAATGAAATATATAAAAATGGAAACTAGAGTTTCCATGTGTATGAATAGCTCTAATGAACACCCTTATGCACCATAATGGGGTTATTGAATAATATGATTCTTATGATATGTAAAACTAAGGATGTTTTTTTTAAAACCCTAGAAGTTTAGTATTAAGACGATTATGTATGATAAAGCTAGAACTTATATATAATGTTTTAAATGTGATAAAATGATGAAGTGTAGGTATTAGTACTTCAATTGAAGATGATGCATCTTACTAAATATGAGCTAAATCTAATGCATCTATTTTTGTATGACTTATGAAATGATGAGTAATCTTTCACATGAATGTGGGTTCTTTTATACAAGCTACATAATAATGGATTGTTAAGAATGATTAGAGATTATGACGTAAGAAGATGTAACCAAAACCATTCTTTGAAGATAAAGGGAGTAGTATCATTAGAGACCTAGTGATCTTTGTTAATTATAAGAATGAATTTGCAAAACAATGACATGTTACACTTATCCACATATAAGAAATGATATGAACAAAAATGTACTTAATGATGATGGCAGGTTAAAGGTGAAACTAATGAAGTTTTTAAGGTGAAGTACTTCATATTTTATTTTAATTATACTAAAATTGGACCTCGATGGACGTTGATGAGAAGAGAAGCATTCTATATCAAGTGAATTAAGAATAATTGGTTATAATAATGCAATGAAAATGAAATTAAACAAGTTGAGATAAATGAATATAAAATGAAGGAAAAAGATGGGAATCTATAGACAAATCTAAGAACCTATCTCTAACCCTAAAATGATGAGTTATATGATTCTAATGAATAATGATCTACAATGAGGAATTAAAGAATGTACATATATGCAATTGAATTTAATTAAAAGATGAGTTACATGCATTTCAATTGATTTACTAGAAAGTGTTCTTGGATTGTTCTTGTTTGATAGAATAGATGTACTCTAAGAATGGACTATTTAGATGGTCTTCAAATGATATTCAACATTTTTTTATTAGTTACCCTCGCTAAAGAATATGAAATAAAACAACAATCGAACTAAGTGTGTTCTACATGTTTATGTATAAAATTTATTTGTATCTATTGAAATTTGAATGAAATATGTATATGTTGTATGAATTTATTCTGATTATGATGAATGATACAAGATAACTATATGATAATATTGTTTCTATTTCTATTGTCTCTGTGTATATTTTTTGAGAATTGTGATATAGAATGAATTGATAAGATATATGTTGAGATTGAATATAACATGCACTGATTACATTTGAGAAAATCTGATGAGGGTAAATGTTGTAGAGTGAGATTATGTCTCAGGCTAAAAGACCACTAATGATGATGAAACCCGGATGGGATGAATGTTGGAGAATGAGATTTTTCCTTGGGATGAAATCTCATTAATTGTGATTGTTATGAGATAATGTTGAGATGTAAAGAATTATATGTGTGAAAAATTATAGATTGATGTGCTTCTTGTGTTAGTCATGTTCTCTCTTGGTAATTCTAATTTACTATATTTCATGCTAATTTCTTGAAAATATATCCATATGATATATAATGATTGAATCTTCTTCGACATGGTTAAAAGATATTAATAACAAGTGAAATGATGACACATCTGGTTAGGTTCCCTAAACACTGTGTGTTTCCCATGATTTCCACACTTTGGAAACAAACATGACTCCTTGTAGTAATTGATGAATTATGAGAAGGATTTTTATAGTGAGGATTGAGAACTTAAAGTTTAGACCACCAGCAATTAGGAGTGATTCATATGAAGTGGCTATGGCCCTAAATCCTTATTGTGAATATCCATGTCCATGAGGAATAGACTTTGATAAAATGAAATATGTGAAATATGAAAAGATGAGAAGTGTAGTGATATGTGATATATTGTTTTGCTGGTCCCTATCTCATGTACTAGAGATGAGGTTGTAATGCCCCTCCAAGAACAAATATGAGAGCGGAAGCAAACCCTATGTTTTAAATAACATGGGTCACTTGGCTTGGATGAATATTACAAAACATGATGAGAATTGCAACAAGATAAATGAAACACCGTGCATTAACTCAAAAATATATTGATACATTGTTATTAAAAAGGGAAAATATAAATTATCTCATCATGATCTCAAACCTAATACATGTAAACTAAACAAATCTAAAACAAAAGTATATAATCTATTGTATTGGTAGATGGAACCCCACCAAGCTAAAGTATTCTTGATGTCAGCTACACTCAAAGGATAACTTCAATTCCCTCTAGCTCCTTGATCTAGGGACATCTCGTCCCACGACCATGTAAAACAAAGCAACAACATCACTAAGCAACACTATACATTTTATAAGAACTAAAAATAAGCATATACTTGACTTGAAGGAAAACATTGACATGAATTTAAATTAAGCATTTTTGGAATTAATTACTTGACAAAATAAGAATTGAATAGGTAAAATATGCACTCTCTATGACTTGCCACTTAAGAGCCCATAATTGGCACGAATGCCCATGATTTGGCTAAAAAGGCCTTAACGACCCCTTGAGGTCCATGATTTGCTATGAAAGCCCATAATTGGCACGAATGCCCATAACGACCCCTTGAGGTCCATGATGGTGAGAGCATACAAAACTTAATCAAATTATTATAACCTAATTCTTGAATTTACCATAATCTTGAACATTAAATCTTTGACATATAGGGATTTCTCCCTCATTACATGATTTACATGGTTCTTCCATAAATGTCTTAATCATTACATAATAATAATATTAAACTAATGAGAATATTTGATAAACAGATGACTTTATGAATATAACAAACAACATGCAATAATGTAATCTGAGACATGATCATTATCGTAATTTCATTCATGAACTTGGAATTTAAAGAATAATCATAGAGCATACATAACATGTAGTTCAACCACGGTACGTATGTATGGTGGCATGACCCACTTACCTAGAACAAAGGTAGATCCTAATTTGGTCTCTTTGATCTTGAGTCAATCCTAAGTCTCCTGAAAATAACATGATTCCTATTAGTTATCACTTTAATTAGCATCTTAAACCCTAAATTGGCCCTTAGGAAGACATCCTCTCATTATACTGAATTTGGGTTAGGTTTATTGGTTACCTAATTCCATTTAGGAAAACTTGATTCAATATTATTAAACTAATGATAATCTTACTCACAATTAGGGTTTTAGAGCTTCTTATGAAAACATCAAAACATATAGGAAAAACATAGCTTGAAAACACTAAAATTGTATTCCATGTCAAAAATCCTTTGCAATGATATTTATTCATGATTTTCTTACCAATGATAGAGTTATTGTGAATTTATGAAGAATAGACAATAGGAAATTGTAGAAAATCCATGCAGGCCACGTTGTACCCATTAGTGTTATAACCCCAATTTTTGGGTTCAATTGATGAGAAATGTAATTTCTCATATTAAAGATGTTTGAACAAATAACCATATATTTGGTTGAGAATAATTGGATTTCGTTTAAAATAGCCTTGTTGATTGATTTGTGGGCTTTATTGGCTATTGGGCCCAATAACAAGGAAATAACAAAGCTAATTCAATTAGTGAATGAATAATTGAATTTATAAGAAAAGAAATATGTAGAAACCTCTAGAAGGAAAATCCAAAGAGGATTTCGTGCCTCTTGGATTCCTTGGGCTCCAAGGAGTCTAAAGTTGCCAAGAAAATCAATTAGAAAAATAAAAGATTAATTCGGTATTTCTTTACTAAGAAAGAAATTGTAAACAATGAGAAAATGTGGAAATTAAGCGAAAAGATAAATAATTGAGTTACCCTTTATGGAATTTTCGTATCCCAAGGTTTTCTTTTGATAGAAGGGATGCCAATGAGGAAAATAGAAGGGAAATAAAAAGAAATTCTCAAAAAGATATATTTGTAATGAGAAATAAACAAGATAATGTAAAATATTGTGTAATGATGCATCTGAGAGGATAATAAGTATCCAATGAGAGAATTTCGAAAAAAGGGAGTATCTTGGGATCCAAGGAATCCCAATATAGAGGAAAAAAAAGAGGAAATAATAAAAAGGCAAAAGAAGAGGATAATGAGTTGCTTTAGTAATGAATTATGAGGTTCGATAAAAAGGAAAGTATTTTCCTATTATATGAAAATAGAACTCGTTGCCTTTGGAATAAAGGGTAAGTAAATAAGAGAATAATGAGAGGTATTTTCGAATCCTTAAATAACCAAGTAACAGTAATACCAAAAGGATAGGTAGAGAGAGAGAGAGAAGAATTGCTTCTCTTTGTATGAAACCGATTCCTTTTTGGAAAGGACTCTTGGAGTCGTGTTTTAGACCTCATAGGACTTCGTTTCTCTTTCCTATATAAGGGGATAGATTAGGGTCGAGTGCAGAGGGTTTTTCACGCAGCCATCCATCTTCTCTCCTTCCTCTACTTCATATTTTTTTCGTCAAAACCCTAGCAAGAGGGTAGACCAACCTCCGAGTCACGGGCCCCCATGGGTTGAGTTGAACAGGACCCCGATGTTTCCACGGAACCACGGGAAGCATGGCCACCTCCTCCGTGCTCTGGAGCGGGTGTAGCAGCCAGCATAGGGCTGCAGGTTGGCCTGAGTTGCGGAACCTGGTGGGCTCGAAACAGCCACTCAAACCCCTACCTAAGGGTACCCCCCTGATCGCGGAGAGGCGAAGGAGGTAGGGGAAGGTGTCCTTGGGGTCGCCGAGGTCGGAGGTGAGGAGGAAGGGCCGCGCAAAGCCTGCTAGGGCGGCCGCGCGCGCCATCCGGAGGAAGAAGATGAAGCTCAGGAGATTTGGACGAAATTGCCCTCCGCGGGTATGAAGCAGCGACGACTTAAGCGGGGGCAGAAAAGTCATTTCGTAATGTTTTAAGAAAGCCGCCCCGCATTGCTTGGAAGGCGCCTACGTGGCACTTCCTTATTGGCCAAGTAAGTATTTTCTTGCATAAATCATAACTAGAGTTTGGTAACTCGGATTGGGACACTTAATATATGAAAGTTGATCAGAAAAGCATAAGGAATCTGTTAAAAATGTAACTAAAGACCGGTTCCGTTTATAATTTCAAAAGTGTCTTAAGTTGATTATATGGGCATTAAACTTTGATTAATAACCCTAATCATGTTTGGGAATTCGATCTAAAATCCTAAATGGGTTATTTCAAGTATTAGTAACCTGTTGAGAGGAAAAGTAAAAAATTTGAATATGATATTCGATAATATTGACTTACTTTAGGGTTTTACACATGAATATATGATAATGCATCTAGAAACCCTAATTTAGGGTAAAAGAAGATAAGATCATATTTAAATTGGAAAATGTGAAAATATGATTGTTAAATGATATTTCTAAGTTATTTGTATATGAAAATCCATAATTCTGGATAAATACCCTAAAAGTAATAATTAGGGTCTTTTCATGGAATTGATGGAAAAATGAGTTCATATGATAATTAGACCCTAATGGGCTTTGAATTAATGATAGATGCACATAATAATCTTGTCATCAATTAAAAGGGATAAAAATAGTATCTTTAATGTAAAAGAAGTTTAATGAAATTAATTGATGATTAATGTGCTTTTAAATATGGAAATAAGGTTATATGTTGTTGAGATAACCTTAGTATTGAAGAATAGATAAGATAACTAGGGTTTTTGAATAATCGCATAAAATTAGGGTTTAATGCGGTGAAAGATAAAGGGAAACCCTAATTGCATAATAAAACCCTAAGATAGACACAAAACCCTAGAAAGTGAATCCAAGTCAATAAAGTAGATTCTTGATAAAGTGTGTAATAAATAGAGTACATATTTATTTCAGGAACTAGGTGATGATTGAATTACTTGCTTGGATCTGTTGATTGACTTGATTGTATACACATGAAGTAAATGTTGAATAATCTGCACGACTCGTCAAACGAGGTATGTGGTTACGATTATGAATAACCGCTTTAGGTTTTCCGATGGATTCCCGGATGTTTAATCGTGTTGAATGCAACTAAAATGTTGAGTGTTTATTTCTTTCATGCAAAGTGTAAAGTGACTATGACTATCACTTAATGTAGATGCCATCTAGCTCAATCCTTGATTCCCTCTGTGTCGTAATGGCGGACCTGATAAAAGACTACCTAGAGGGTAGGTACATCAGGTCATGAATGACTTTGACTACCTAGAGGGTAGGGTCATGAATGACTTTAACTGCCTAGAGGGTAGGGTTATGAATGACTTTGGCTGCCTAGAGGGCAGGTCCATCAAGTCACCTTATAGAGGTACCATGTAAGTCCTAAAGGGACAACATAGAGTTGTGAAAAGATGGATTGAGTAGTTTGGCTTAAAACGTAATCTTGGTTGTTAATTGATTAATTGAATGATTACATGGTTATCACAGTTGCACGATTATCTGTTTCCCCCACATACCAGCTTCGGCTGACCGACGTTTTGTTTGTCGGCGTTTTAGGTACAATGAAAAGAACAAACAGTAAAGTGGCACATGTGATACTAAAAGAGAATGAAAGTGCAAAGGAGGATTAGATAGGTTAGTATCGGTGTGGATAAAAGTTTAGAGATCCAAGTTTTCAAAAGGTATGTAAAGAAAAATTTTATTACCATTTTCAGTATAGTCTGTTAGAATTTGATAATTGTTTATGGTTATATGTCGAACCTTTGATCCGGGATTAATGGATGCGGCTCAACCTCTTGGTCTCCCTTAATTGGGGGTTATCGGGAGGTGGGGTCGTAACATTTGGTATCAGAGCGTAGGTTCCTCATATAACCATTAGTAATTATTAAATTTTACAAACTCCATAGAACCCAAGGGAGTTATTAGAGGAGTATCCGAAAGACGGAGGTGTCTAGAAAGGGATCACGACCGGGGGCTGGCAAGATTTTCCTCCGCACCGCTAGTCGGAATATGAGGACTCCCGGACCCGTGTGACCGCCTGGCCAAAGTCTTAGGGTATGAATCGAAATAAGATACCTACAGGACTTCTCATCTTATTCATCTCTTCTCATCATAAAATTTCTGATAAGGACCTAAAGGATTAGGGTTTTCTTTCTTCTCCTCACTTTCTCGAGGTATGGGTAAGATTAATAAGGTTTAAGGAATCCTCCATCAAATTAATGAAAAGCATGTAAATAAGATGTCATGGACATAAGCTTAATAGATTAAGCGCAAAATAAATAATAGATACATGCTTAGGTCGTATGACATGAGATGTCATGACCTCAGAAGAGACCTGAGGCTAGACCTTCTTGTCAGGAGGATAAGTCCGTTTTGGAGATAGAGATCTCCATTGCTAGTAGAGACCTGGCACATCCTATGAGGACGATGGTAACCCTAACCCTAAGTGATGATTAGAGAGAGATAGTTGGACCAGGTGTTTGAAAGGACATGCCTTTGGGATGTCATAGAATCCATGGGTGACCTAGCACCTTTTGGAAATCCAACCCTGGGAAGGGTCGTGCATGTTAGGATAAAGGATAGTCCTTTAGATGATGATGTTAGTAAAGGACCTTAGAAACCCTATGGGCTTGTGCAAATAGGGCATAGCTGGCACCTAGGGCACGTCATAGTGCTGACAGTAGGATGAAACCCTGGATAAGGAATCATGAGGAGGCATAAAGGGTTATGGATGATTTTGAGCAAACCATAAGTTCGAACCTAGGCTTCACCCATGTAGAGCATGCCTTTGAGGTTGAACCTTCATGAAGAGAGGACCTCTAATGGTGAGGTTGGATGTAGGGTTAGCTCCAGAGAGAGAGCAGGAAACCCCGCAAGAAGGTTGGAAGCCTAAAACCCTAAACAATGGATGACAGTGGTTGCCTCATAAGTTGATGATATCTTGGTTGCCTTTAGAGGGACCAAACCCTAGACAGTGAAGATGAAGCATATGGTGCCTATGTGCCTACAATATATGTGTTTACCTTCTGAGGTAGGAAAAAGAGTTCCTTAGACCTAGAAAGGTTTAGTAGCAGGTTATGTGGCCTTGTACCTTGTTGGTTGTCCTTAGGGAGGACCCAACTCTAAGTGTTGCTTGAGTTGAAGGATGACAAGGAGTGTGTGTCATGCCTTTTTCATGCTTGGTTTGTAGTTAAGAGACAGGGCATGCAGTGAACCTAGGGTTCCTAGGCCTAAGAGGGGAAGTGGTATACCTAATGCTCATGATGAGAATTAAGTTTCTATAGTTTCGAGCATGGTACGCCTCGTGAATAAAGGAAAAGGGAAGCCCCTTAAGTTTAAGGTATGTTTGGTGAACCCCTTACAGCTAGGTTGATGATAAAGAAAGGTATGATCTTGATCCAACATTGAGGAAAGAGGACAAGTATGACCTAGCATGGTACAGTAAGTGATCTTCTCATGCCTTAATGGCTTGCTAGGGTTAAGTAGGCTCGTGTGTATGTAAACCCTAAACCTAAGAGATTTTGTGACCTTGCTGTCAAGAGATAGTTTTCCTCCCATCCTGGGGGAGAGACACCTTTGGTAGGGTGCATATCAGTTTTGGTCAGTTTAAGGTAACCTAAAGAGGTCTCTTATGATCTTGAGGAGCTAAGAGGAAAGTACATGGTATGGGAATGAACCTGTAGACTCATAGATATCCATCTCTAATTGCATATAAATGTGTTACCAAGGAGGTAACCGGTATAGGGCTTGACCAAGGTAGGCAAGTTGCCATGATCCCAATGAAAGGATGAAGGTCAACCTATGAATGCAGAAAGAGAGATGATGAAGACTTGGGTAAGGTTCTAGGTGAACATGTACTACGATGGAGAATCCTAAGTCTATCCTAGGGTCAGGTAGGGATAAGTCCGATGAAGGTAGGAGTTGCCTAATTCCCCAGTTGCACATGACCATAGGGACGGGAGGTAACAACTATCATTGTCTTAGGGCCATGGGTTAGGAGATTGATCACCTCCATAAACTCATGGGACCCAAAGGGCAGATGAGTAGGGCACTCTCTTGATGCATGAGGAAAAGGGATGACCCCAAAAGAGTCGGTACCCTATAAACCTAGAGGAGATGACCAAGGATGTAAACCTCATTAGGTTCAAGACTAGTTTGATATCATGATGTTTGTGGCACATGGCAACTTAGATTTAAAGATGTACTGGCAAGGTGGGATGTACCATCTCAACTCTTGGAACAGGAAGAACTCTGTATTTGGACTGCAGCCAAATGCTTATTTCCTCTTGTTATGGGGGTGAGAGATAGGACATTATGCATGTCATACACCAAGGATAAGAGATGATGGAGGTTGGAGCGTTGCCACGAGAAATGGGGATAGAGAAGATCTCTTACCATGGTAAAGTGAATGATACATGGATGGATTGCAAACACTAAGAGGAATGAGGTGATCACCTTATGAGGATGTGGAGCTTACGGGTTATACCAGGTTGAGTTTGAACACCATGATGATGGAATCAGAGAGTGTTCTTATGAAGATGAATATATATAGTGTAAGGTGACATGATAAGAAAAAATACATGGAAGTGTAATGTTACCTAAGGATGTGAAGTGATAATGAATGATCTGATTAAGACTTGTTTGACTAGAAGCTAGAAGAGGTTGTTTGGCTAACCCTAAGTTTGAACAGGAGGGGTGTTTGGATAACACTCGGATGTAACAAGATCTGTTGAAAGGTTAAGGGTTGTTGGTTAGCCATTCTAATCCTTGATATGATGGAAGGATGATGGTAGAACCTCAAGTGCACTTCTTGGGAAGAGAAGGTGATGAAACCCCGACTAGAGTGGTTTAGGGTTTCGAGGAGTTGATCTTGAAAGAATCATGACATACAGGGAGTCCTGGTTGGAGATCATCATACACCGTGGAAAATGAAAATAGCACTTTGGATGCATAAGATGAAGTTGCATGTGGAGTGCGTCCATGCAAGCCAAGAGGTAAAGGACGAACCCCAGTAACCCAATGTATCGACATAGAGGACAAAATAATCCTTGAGAGTGAATGAGAGCTCAACACTATGGATGTTGTGATGGGTCTTCCCTGGATCGAGGAAGGTCGAGATACAATGTGGGTTATGGTAGGTCACCTTACCTAGATAAGGAAGAGTTCTGCTAAGGGACAGATCTAGTTGAACTACCCATGAGAAAGATGGTTCAATTACACCATGAAGCAAGTTCAAAGGATTCTTGAGTTTGACCTAAAAGTTCACTTCCATAAAGTGGAAGTAGGTACATGAAGCACTCAATGATAGTATAGTTTATCACCCCTAACTATGGTTAGTATATTCCAGACTAAAGGGTCTGATGAGGGCATGTGTGCTCATTCAGGGTGATATCTAGAGACAGTTTTTGTCCTATGAAAGATATGACAATGACCACCATAGCCATATCGGGTTGTATATGAAGCTTTGTAAGGGAGGTTGTGTCGGTCACCACTTTAGTAAGGTAATGTTGGTGAAAGTACCACATGATGGTTAGAAAAAGGGACCCCAGTACATGTAGATGAAGTCACTTTGGTTGCGCAAGGGCTGAAAGGAGCCTAGAGACGATGAGAGTCGTGAGAAAATGCAAAGTAGACTGACATACAAGTTACTGTGGGAGAAAATATAACATGAAAATCCGACCCCTCTAAGTTATATCTAATAGAGATGAGTACCCGATACATGAGTCCATTAGAGATGGATGGGTGGAGAAGGTTAGGTTTGAACCTACCCCTCAGGATAGAGTAATGGGAGATGTTTTCTGTGTGTTCAGTTTTGAGCACTATGTGAGATACCGACCATGTGCTGAGCAATGAACCTAGTGAGCCCCAAGGGAGGCTGAAATGGCCTGAGTTACCTGTGTTGTTTATAGACGCCAGGATGAAAGAACTCAGAGAAAAGAATATGTGATAATAAAGGTTCTTTGAAAATGCCATGGGTACGGCAAAGCCACATAGGGGCCAATGATGGGCATGGAAAAGTCTTATCCTGAATTGTTTGTTTGCTTGCCTAAATTTTGAGGACAAAATTTCTATAAGAGGGGAAGGATGTTATAACCCCAATTTTTGGGTTCAATTGATGAGAAATGTAATTTCTCATATTAAAGATGTTTGAACAAATAACCATATATTTGGTTGAGAATAATTGGATTTCGTTTAAAATAGCCTTGTTGATTGATTTGTGGGCTTTATTGGCTATTGGGCCCAATAACAAGGAAATAACAAAGCTAATTCAATTAGTGAATGAATAATTGAATTTATAAGAAAAGAAATATGTAGAAACCTCTAGAAGGAAAATCCAAAGAGGATTTCGTGCCTCTTGGATTCCTTGGGCTCCAAGGAGTCTAAAGTTGCCAAGAAAATCAATTAGAAAAATAAAAGATTAATTCGGTATTTCTTTACTAAGAAAGAAATTGTAAACAATGAGAAAATGTGGAAATTAAGCGAAAAGATAAATAATTGAGTTACCCTTTATGGAATTTTCGTATCCCAAGGTTTTCTTTTGATAGAAGGGATGCCAATGAGGAAAATAGAAGGGAAATAAAAAGAAATTCTCAAAAAGATATATTTGTAATGAGAAATAAACAAGATAATGTGAAATATTGCGTAATGATGCATCTGAGAGGATAATAAGTATCCAATGAGAGAATTTCGAAAAAAGGGAGTATCTTGGGATCCAAGGAATCCCAATATAGAGGAAAAAAAAGAGGAAATAATAAAAAGGCAAAAGAAGAGGATAATGAGTTGCTTTAGTAATGAATTATGAGGTTCGATAAAAAGGAAAGTATTTTCCTATTATATGAAAATAGAACTCGTTGCCTTTGGAATAAAGGGTAAGTAAATAAGAGAATAATGAGAGGTATTTTCGAATCCTTAAATAACCAAGTAACAGTAATACCAAAAGGATAGGTAGAGAGAGAGAGAGAAGAATTGCTTCTCTTTGTATGAAACTGATTCCTTTTTGGAAAGGACTCTTGGAGTCGTGTTTTAGACCTCATAGGACTTCGTTTCTCTTTCCTATATAAGGGGATAGATTAGGGTCGAGTGCAGAGGGTTTTTCACGCAGCCATCCATCTTCTCTCCTTCCTCTACTTCATATTTTTTTCGTCAAAACCCTAGCAAGAGGGTAGACCAACCTCCGAGTCACGGGCCCCCATGGGTTGAGTTGAACAGGACCCCGATGTTTCCACGGAACCACGGGAAGCATGGCCACCTCCTCCGTGCTCTGGAGCGGGTGTAGCAGCCAGCATAGGGCTGCAGGTTGGCCTGAGTTGCGGAACCTGGTGGGCTCGAAACAGCCACTCAAACCCCTACCTAAGGGTACCCCCCTGATCGCGGAGAGGCGAAGGAGGTAGGGGAAGGTGTCCTTGGGGTCGCCGAGGTCGGAGGTGAGGAGGAAGGGCCGCGCAAAGCCTGCTAGGGCGGCCGCACGCGCCATCCGGAGGAAGAAGATGAAGCTCAGGAGATTTGGACGAAATTGCCCTCCGCGGGTATGAAGCAGCGACGACTTAAGCGGGGGCAGAAAAGTCATTTCGTAATGTTTTAAGAAAGCCGCCCCGCATTGCTTGGAAGGCGCCTACGTGGCACTTCCTTATTGGCCAAGTAAGTATTTTCTTGCATAAATCATAACTAGAGTTTGGTAACTCGGATTGGGACACTTAATATATGAAAGTTGATCAGAAAAGCATAAGGAATCTGTTAAAAATGTAACTAAAGACCGATTCCGTTTATAATTTCAAAAGTGTCTTAAGTTGATCATATGGGCATTAAACTTTGATTAATAAGCCTAATCATGTTTGGGAATTCGATCTAAAATCCTAAATGGGTTATTTCAAGTATTAGTAACCTGTTGAGAGGAAAAGTAAAAAATTTGAATATGATATTCGATAATATTGACTTACTTTAGGGTTTTACACATGAATATATGATAATGCATCTAGAAACCCTAATTTAGGGTAAAAGAAGATAAGATCATATTTAAATTGGAAAATGTGAAAATATGATTGTTAAATGATATTTCTAAGTTATTTGTATATGAAAATCCATAATTCTGGATAAATACCCTAAAAGTAATAATTAGGGTCTTTTCATGGAATTGATGGAAAAATGAGTTCATATGATAATTAGACCCTAATGGGCTTTGAATTAATGATAGATGCACATAATAATCTTGTCATCAATTAAAAGGGATAAAAATAGTATCTTTAATGTAAAAGAAGTTTAATGAAATTAATTGATGATTAATGTGCTTTTAAATATGGAAATAAGGTTATATGTTGTTGAGATAACCTTAGTATTGAAGAATAGATAAGATAACTAGGGTTTTTGAATAATCGCATAAAATTAGGGTTTAATGCGGTGAAAGATAAAGGGAAACCCTAATTGCATAATAAAACCCTAAGATAGACACAAAACCCTAGAAAGTGAATCCAAGTCAATAAAGTAGATTCTTGATAAAGTGTGTAATAAATAGAGTACATATTTATTTCAGGAACTAGGTGATGATTGAATTACTTGCTTGGATCTGTTGATTGACTTGATTGTATACACATGAAGTAAATGTTGAATAATCTGCACGACTCGTCAAACGAGGTATGTGGTTACGATTATGAATAACCGCTTTAGGTTTTCCGATGGATTCCCGGATGTTTAATCGTGTTGAATGCAACTAAAATGTTGAGTGTTTATTTCTTTCATGCAAAGTGTAAAGTGACTATGACTATCACTTAATGTAGATGCCATCTAGCTCAATCCTTGATTCCCTCTGTGTCGTAATGGCGGACCTGATAAAAGACTACCTAGAGGGTAGGCACATCAGGTCATGAATGACTTTGACTACCTAGAGGGTAGGGTCATGAATGACTTTAACTGCCTAGAGGGTAGGGTTATGAATGACTTTGGCTGCCTAGAGGGCAGGTCCATCAAGTCACCTTATAGAGGTACCATGTAAGTCCTAAAGGGACAACATAGAGTTGTGAAAAGATGGATTGAGTAGTTTGGCTTAAAACGTAATCTTGGTTGTTAATTGATTAATTGAATGATTACATGGTTATCACAGTTGCACGATTATCTGTTTCCCCCACATACCAGCTTCGGCTGACCGACGTTTTGTTTGTCGGCGTTTTAGGTACAATGAAAAGAACAAACAGTAAAGTGGCACATGTGATACTAAAAGAGAATGAAAGTGCAAAGGAGGATTAGATAGGTTAGTATCGGTGTGGATAAAAGTTTAGAGATCCAAGTTTTCAAAAGGTATGTAAAGAAAAATTTTATTACCATTTTCAGTATAGTCTGTTAGAATTTGATAATTGTTTATGGTTATATGTCGAACCTTTGATCCGGGATTAATGGATGCGGCTCAACCTCTTGGTCTCCCTTAATTGGGGGTTATCGGGAGGTGGGGTCGTAACAATTAGTGTCGCCCGGCCTTACATAGTTGGCCCAATCAGGGTCGACGTTCTTGGTCTCATTAACCCAAGAAAAACACCTAGTCAAATATCCATGTCCAGAACAACCTTAGCATGAGTGATGTCATACATGGGTGAATCAGAGGTAAAATTGATAACACAGAAGTGATTATCTTATTTGCGGGAACAAGCATGAGCAGGTCGATCTCCATTGAAAACTTGAAATCCAATCAATAAAATCTCGTCTCCTCCAAACTAGGAGGCTACATCATCAACTTCCCAGATCAAAGTCGGTCTCAATGAGACCCTACAGGGGTTGAAAGGTGGTCAGAGTCCCATCATCTTGCGGCCACCGTTACAGGTTAGGAGGTCGGAAACCAAAAACCCAAGGAAGCCAACCAGGAGCGAAACTAATGATCAGGATGGGTTCGTGTATCCTAGGTGAGAAATGCAATGAAGAAAACCATGGTAAAAGTGTTCTAGAATTATGTATTGCTATGATGAATCACAAGAACATATAAAATAGGGGTAAGGAATTACTGGACTGTATCGCTAAAATAACATATCACAGCGCTTCTATAATAGGCAAGGATCGATTCTGAATTTTTTATGCTTGAAGAGGGTGGTCAAAGTGTATGGACGACCTCTAGGTTGCAGGTTGATGGATATGGAGTAAGGTGGTAGTGTATAGAGCGGTTTAGGGTAAATTAGTGGTGAAATCTGATCCTTGGGTATCCTCTGGTGGTTTTCAAGGGGGGTATATATAGATTCGAGGGTCTGACGAATGAGGGGATCTTGTGATGGTTGAAATAGGAGAATTAATGATGACACTGAGAGTTCTAGTTATCTAGGGCACCAGAGCCCTTCAAAATTGGGTTGTAGAGTCCAAGGGAGAGAGATGATGGTGTTGGGGATATTAACTCTAACTGATATTGATTTAGGAGAGGTCTGTGTGAAGAGGAGAAAAGCACAGTAGCTAGAGTCCAGTTCTTATAGGACTCAGGTGAGAGAGGCGACTCTCACCTTCACAGATCCACGATTCCATCCCAAAGAGGAATATGGTCCGCGTGACAACAAAATAAAGCCGTAACTATAGCTTATATAAGGAAATAAATGATCTGATTTATTAATTTCAATTAATAACTATGTAGGACCTTTCCTAAATCAATTAGGTGATCAAATTAAACGGCCTTAAATTTGAACCATAGGAACATTGAAGGGTCTATAATCTTCCTATACAACTAGATTTAGACTTCCTAAACTTTTTTTGTCAAATTTTACATGTGACATTAACTTAGTGTATATGTAAGAAAATATAGGTTAAATTAATCATCCTCTCATTAGAGGCGTAGTTGATTTCAGTTTCAATATTGAGAGAAATTGTTCCATCAAAGGCCTACTCATTATCTTTTTATGTATATTTGAAGGGTTTATCATAGGAGAGAGAAAATAAAAAGACATGTATCCCCTTTGTTTTCCTATTAATATAATTGTGAGTTGTTAAATGGATATGGAACAAAATATACTATTTCTCTTTAATCAAAGAAAAATATTATAAATTGGGACTATTTCCATTTCATCCATTAACTTTTATGAGCTTCATTAAAAACCCTAAATGATATAAAAATGGGATGTTACAGAGGTGATGAGCCTCTTTAGGCAACCCTGAGGTGGACATGGTCTATCATAAATATCTTAGGGTGGCCAGCTAAACCCTAACATAGTGACAGCGAGTCGTTGACACGAGAATCTGGCATGGAAAATTCTTGTTGGTGAGGTACAATCCAAGTAGTTCAGGGCAAATGAATAAAACATGACAAGCCATTTCGAATGTGGTTTGGATCTTTGTTACATTACTAGTTGCTAATTTGCCAATTTTAATTATGTTTCTTGTTGTGGAAAATAATCACTCTTTTATAGAGATTATCTAATTCATATTCTGGTATGTCTTGTTGGCAAGTTGTGAATGTTGGAATTTATATCCACTGTAAAGATGGTTTGGGTTTCTTGTCATTTGATAGTATTGTTTGGTAGACATCTCTTATGTGTACCTCAACTTTAGGACTACAGGATGTGAACCTGGTCCAAATGGTGAGTGTCACAATGATGATGTTAATGTTATGTATTGATTGAAAATGTTTAGATTTTGACTTGTTAATCATACTAAAGGGTTGTTAATCTAAACTAAAATGTATATATTTATTTGTTCATAGATGTGCTCTAAAAGATGTTTTAAAGTTCAATTTTATTTATGTGATTACCTAACTTTTTTTATTAGAGTACAATTGTATACTAGATTTGACTAGATGTTAGAACTATGTGCTAGACTTTTCAATGTCTGCAAGTTTTTTTTTTATATTCATTATACTTAGTATGAGTTGATGCATGTAGTCAACTTGAGTGGGAGTTATCCTCTTATTGGGGCTCTATATGAGTCTTGTGAGGTCGTTTCAAATGTTTTTAGGTATGATGCTATCCAACAGAGAGGACATGACAAAGAATATATAAATAGAATAATCTAGATAGATTAGATTGTCCCTGTACACTCTCTTTCCCAGGATGGATAGTATACAAAATTTGTTGATTCATGTACATGTCTCTATTATAAACTGAACTACAAAGGAGCCATAAGATTTGATTCGTGTTTTGATGTAGTTGAATAATATTGTTGTTATCTTATTGATATATCCATGATGTGACATTCGTTTATGAAAATTGTGAACAAAGAAAAAAGAAAAAAAATTACTTGTAATCTTGTATATTATTTTATCACCTATATCAAGAATTAGTTGTTTTGTTTAAATTTGGTTCAGGTATAGGGATTCTCTCTAATGGTTGGCATTTATGCAAATCAATAGAGAGGTCCGCACAAACACAATGCATCTATCCCTTATTGTTTCTCGTCAAGTCATTCTTCTTTGTGCTTTTCCCTATAAATGTGTTATCTACCATTTGTTCCATTAAAACTCTTAGAAAGGTTTGTCTTTTGTTTCGTAGTTTTCACATTTGAGGTTCATTCCTAACTTTGTGAACAGGAGTTTCCTTTTATTAATCATTATGTACTTTGTGTTTGGTATATTCATCTCCTTTTTATAATTTCCTATTTTAGTTCAAAAAATCTAACAAAAATGAAGGAAATTTGTGAACTCAAGAAAAGAACTACTATGTAACTATATAATATTAGGGATCCATTTTAAAAATAATTCCCACTAAAGCAAAGTGTTTTCTACATTCTATGTTAGTTAATAATAAGATACCATATTTGGCTATTTGGAGTGCAAATAAAAACTATATTATTGATATATTAGTATATCTTGCCAATATTACTACTAATTGTATAACCTTTCTTTAATCTTTAAGGACCTACTGAAATGTATAACATGTTAATGAAAAATTCAATACCATTCATAACCTTATAAAAGCAAATCACCTTTATGAACAACATATCACGGGACATATTAAAATTATACATATTTAGCTACAAGTTTGACCTATGTAATACATTGAACAAAAAACCAAGGAACTATTAATCATGGCATCTACGACCTATTATAGTATTTCAAGAACTTGGTAATATTTTTCACTTGCATCATGTATTATGTTATTCGTAAAAGCATTGTCAAACAATAAACATCATTTGAGCATGGCTTATC
Organism: Alisma plantago-aquatica; assembly: GCA_963693085.1. Lineage (NCBI taxonomy): Eukaryota > Viridiplantae > Streptophyta > Magnoliopsida > Alismatales > Alismataceae > Alisma > Alisma plantago-aquatica. The sequence continues at coordinate 498,642,772 of OY856413.1, read as the reverse complement.
TATGTTATGACTTACAATCACAAAAACCATTTGGATGAGAAGAGTGCAAAATTTGATAAAATTAAGAACCAAAGTAAAACAAAATAAAATACCAAAGAAAATTATGGTACACTAAGGACGCTAAGTAACTAGCTTGTGTTTAGAAAAAGTTACACACTCAAGGATGTATGGAATTCAAACTCCAAAATAGATTTTTCCATTGTCTTCTCTTAGATACATATAGCATTCCACTGAAGACACAATAACTTGGTAAAGGATATAGTGGTGGCTAATGTAGACTTAGGCCTATCATTGTGGATTGAGCACATTCATATGTTTCACAGTGAACAAGTTAGCCTAATCTAGTCACAATTTTGTCAGGCAAAGACAAGCAAGTCAAGCCATGTCTAATCATAGGTTGACATGTATGGGTCTTGTTTATGAGATCCGCTATTGGGAAACAGAATGGGAGGTAAAATGGGAGGCTCTTGCATAACAACAAAATGAGGAGAAAATTAACTTATTTCCCTCCTCAATTTTGTTTTTATGCATACATAAAAACATAATGCCTCCCATTTCGCCTCTTCCTAGCATTATCCCTTGTTTATTTATGCTACCATCGGGCGATAGTGCGGAGAAAAGTTGGGGTATCACTACAAGAAGACGAATCCCATGTTGTACATAACATTAGTCAATCTGGGAGAGCTCAATCTTTGACTCTGAAATTTTAAAATTGATTGGTGATGGTTTGTCAATGTCATGTTGTTATGTGAAACATATGAAGAAGGATGGAGGTAATACATTGAATGATCAGACAATGTATTCAAACTTTTCAATATAACAACTACATTACTAAGTTTTATCAAGCTATTCACATAGATTAAAACATTAATAGAAAGGGAACACCACTCTTACGATGCTAGAATGGAGTTCAATCATGATATTGAATGACTACTAGAGCTATTTTTCTTATTTTATACATATAATACAAATATCTATTTGAAAATGGAAAGATAGTAGAAAAAATGGTATAATCAAACTAGTGTGCGAAACCAGAGCATTTAAGAAGACAGTTGAAACTATAAGGAATATGTCCAGGACAATCCAATGAACGTGTCATGCTGTTGCAAGTTCTATGGTCTCAGCTGGACGAGGTCGAGAAATTGTATTACGTCGTCAATCCACATTAGAAAATGACATGATGGTGTATGGTCGTATATGCCTTTGAGCAAGTTGGCGTGAGCTCTACACATCGGCAGGCTAGGTGTGACGGCTGACAGCAGCGGTGCCTCTAAGAAAGCAAAGTGCAGTAGGAAGTATAGGATGTTGTGAAAATCCAAATAGCTTTGCTATACATGCAAACTTTTCAGACGAGTTTGCATACAAACCAGTTTGTGGTTTTCACACTTGAAAAAGTGAGCTGGTAGAACACACTGCCCAAGGCGGTTTGGCAAAAAACAATACACTTATAGCATCCTATCTCGTTGTTGTACCGGGTCCTCTTCCAACACGAGAGAGAGAAACGTGAGGGGGAGAAAACGAGAAAGAGAGAGAGAAGGAGGGGGTGGAGTGAGGAGAGTGGGTAGAGAGAGTGGTTGTGGAAGAGAGAGAAAATACTATTTTAGTTAATAACTTTTGAACGGTAACATATTTTTTGACGAAATAAATGTCGTTGACTCCAACAAAGAATATTTTACAACAAGATCAAGATCAACATATTTTTTAAAAAAATGTGCAATTTAAAATATGTACAATATGGATTTTTATACCAAATAAAAATAGTTATAATATGGATAATATGTACCACATGGATAGCATGAATAACATGGATACCATGAATAACATTGATTGTAAAAAGTCAAAAATGAGAAAAGAGAAAATTATTTTTCTTATAATTTTCAAGTTGTAATGAATTATTTAACGAAATAAAAAATAATGGATTACTAATAAAAGATATTTTAACATAAGACTAATGCCAACATATTTTGAGAATGAAGGTGTTTTACAAAATAAGTATAACACATGTAATAAAATGATATAAAATATTATAACAACACATAGTAGAATATATATTAACATGAATAACATAGATAACATGGAATAACATGAAATAACATGCATAACATTGATAAAATGTAATAATATTGATAATATTATGTGATGTATATCACATTTAATATAAAATAACATTAAACATAAATAACATAAATAACATAGAAAAATATGAAATAACACAAATAACATAAATAATATTTTATAATATTATAATATGTTATATAATATTTTATAAAATATGCTATAATTTTTATAACATGGTATAACATATTATTTTATGTTTTATAACATATGTTATATTATGTTATAACATGTTATAACATATGTTGTAACATGAATTGCTCACATGTTATAACATGTTATCTCATGGGTTATACTTATTTCGATTAAGAAATTCATTATCAAACTATGTCGACAATAGTCTTATTTTAAAATATTTTTTGTTAGTAATCGACTACTTTTTTCGTTAAATAATTTATTACGGTTTGAGATATATAAGCTAAAGAAATTTGTCTTTCCTCTTTTTTTGACTTTTACAATCACATTATCTCCCTTCTTTTAACATCGTAGCATTAACTACTCCATGTTATAACATCTTATAAATGTCATCTCATGTGTTAAGTTTATTTTGTTAAAAATTCATTATCAAATATGTTGAAATTAATCTTATTTTAAATATTTTTGTTAGTAATCAACCATTTTTATTTTGCTAAAAATTTCATTACTATACGAGAGTTATAAGCTAAAAGAATTTATCTCTCGTCTTTTTTTATTTTTTTATAATCACATTATCTCTCTTCTTTAAAATTTCAAATTTTATTTTATAAATAACTATCCAATTAGAATGCAGATAACGACCAATTAGATGATATATAACATCTAATTGGACCAGATATAATATCCAATTACACCAGAAAAATACAAAGAATACAAAAAAAATAATGTCGTCTGTTTTTTATCAAACGCATGTTGACATTGATCTTATTTTAAAGCATTTTTTATAAGGAACGCAACCTTTTTTATATATCACAAGATTCATTATGGATTGTAAGTTATAAAAAAAAATTCTCTCTTCTTTTTTCTTATCTAAACATCATATCTCTTGTTTCGTTGTATAATTAAAAAAATTATTGAGATTGATCTTGTTGCAATGTATTTTTTTTAAGAATTACATATAATATTTATTTCGTCAAAAAATACATTGTTGTTCGAAAGTTATTTACAAAATCTCTCTCTCTCTCTCTCTCTCTCTCTCTGTGTGTGTGTGTGTGTGTGTGTGTGTGTGTGTGTGTGTGTGTGTGTGTGTGTGTGTGTGTGTGTGTGTGTGTGTGTGTGTGTGTGTGTGAGAGAGAGAGAGAGAGAGAGAGAGAGAGATAGGTACACAAGTACTTGTTCAGGAAAGTAAACCGTGCCTAGATAGGATGCAGTCTGTTTTTCCATAATTTTTAACGTAACCATCAAATGATGTAGCGTTTGCTTTCTCACCGCGGCTTTTATCCACACAAAACCAAGACACATGAATTGAATAACTTCGTGCAATTTCAACTAGTCGAGTTCACTTTCGGTCCAATCAGACGGGGCCTAGAAACGCAATTGGCACTTTGGAAGTTGTAGACAAGATCTTATAATACGTCATCAGTCCACGCGCATTAAAACTTGTGTGCATTGGTCCTTAAAACCATTGTTTAGCACGTTGACAATTGGTCCTTAAAGCCATTGTTTAGCACGTTGACAAATCGTCCTTAAAACCATTGCTCCCGCCAGCAGCCCATATCAGCATCGGTGCCATATTTTGACGTCCCCCGTGTGACAGCTGACACCAGCGCGGCAGCTATATTAGCTGGAATATAAATGGTAGATATTTGTTGGCAATACTCCCGTATGACGATCCCCGGACGACCCATATAAATCCGCGAAGGTAAACACATTGCCTTAGAGACAGATTCAATAAATGCAGTTTCGAGGGGGCAGAGAGAGAGAGAGAGAGACAAATATATAGAGAGGGACTGGGGGAAAATATGAGGATTCATATGGCGATTCTGTTTCTTACATTCCTACTGCTAGCCGAGGAACGGAATCACACTGTTCTTGGTGCTGCCGTCCCCAACTCGTCTCAGGTAGCTTCGTCCGGATGTCCGCAGCATTGTGATAACGGTGTTCTCATTCCTTACCTTTTTGTTATCGGCCCAGAGGCTTCAAACTGTTTTCTGGACCCAACCTTCCGTGTAGAATGCATATATAACAAGCCTTATATGCCATCCGTAGAAGGCTACTATGAAATCACGGACATATCCATTGCGACAGGAGAGGTTAGAGCCCTTGTGCCATGGATCGCCTCGTTCCCGAGTTACTCCATACAATTTTAACGTGAGATTCTCGCACAGTACGTAAGAATAAACTCACTGCTATTGGCTTCGACACCCTTGGAATTTCTAGTGTTTTCCGTGATAAGGTAATGGCCTTGCGGAAACCATCTGCTCTGGTTGGTTGTTGCCAAGCGTCCATTCCTCCGGGCATTGATAATTTTTATCTTCAATATCTCAACCCTGATAAGGCAACTGGGATTGCATACGAAGACCCAGATGACGGCCTGTCATGCGGGTATGTATTCATTGTGGAAGCTGCCAACTACTCTTTTAAGAAAACCCAACTCTCCTGGAGAGGGAATCGAACGTTTCCCGTGGTGCTTGCGATCCAGATTTTAAGGCGGCAGTTGGGGCGTGCAAGAAAGCCAGAAAGAACATCTCAACCTATGCATGCAAAGACGGCCAAAGTGTTTGCAGCGATGTACCATATGCAGCTAATTACTACTCTGTAAGTGTCGGCTACTTCTGCAATTGCTCCGGAGGATACCGCGGAAACCCATGCCTCTTTGGCGGATGCCATGGTAAGTAATTACATTCAACAACAGCAAACTAATAAATTTATTTAACTGTACATGAACGTCTCGAATGGACTACAACCATTTGTATATGAACTGGATCCAGAACGTCTCCAATGGACTACAACCATTTGTATATGAACTGGATCCGGATCTCTTATTTCCATTTGTCGGCTTCTTATATCTTGCTGCCAAAATCTCCAGATGTCCACGAGTGCCAGGACCCATCTACCTATCCGTGCGATGGATTTTGCATCAACACGCCAGGAAGCTACCTATGCAACCACCTTCCTCGCGAAAATGGTATTTCGAAAGTTGACATCATCGTCATAGGTACTTCTTGTAGCATATCATTCATCTATAACAAACACTAATGTTTTGTACCTCAATCCCGACTATGTTGGGTCCGTTTCTAGATAATTGGTCCCTTTTTCCAATTGCTTATAGTTTTTGGTCATACTAGCATTGATAATCTGATATAAATATTGATCTCTACCGTTGGTTATGTTCTCTGTATCTGTGTATAGGCCCACCCTCTTCCCTATCAGCTTAATGTAGTGTTATAACATCACCCACAACTACTGTGCTTGACAGCCTATGTTCTACTCATCCAACTATATGTTGCCTCTCTTGTAGTTCATACCCAATGCATGCCACTCTGCATTATTCCTTATATGCTCATTTCGTATTTGATATTTCAATATCTCCTACACATCCATATCAAAACTCTTGTTTTACAGACAACATCCATTCAGTGAAAGCCAAGCATTTAGGCCATCCCATAATCACTACCATATACCATGTATGGGCATATATTTGTTACATTGAAACATATATGCCTTATAAAAAATCGGGATATTATAGTCACATAATGGTTTAGTGGCACTCCTTTATTTACTACATCCAACTTAATATGATCCAATCATGAGAATTGACTTATACTTGTCACTCTAAATAAAATAATACAATTCAGGCAATGGAACTCAAACCCGTTGACATCACTGTTACACCCGATTTGGCACCTCCTCCTTACAAGCTTAAGTTCCAGATTAAACCACATGCAAACTTGCTACTTGTTTTTACTACTCAGTAAAACTTATTTCACATTGTAATCCTTCATAGTTTTAGAATACTATGAGCTCCTCTAGTATCATCACTAAATATCACCTACATGGTCTTAGAAATATCCCCATAGTCTTATTTGTGAACTTGCGTCCCATCATCATTGTGGCCATCATCTATGTCTCAATGACAACCCTGGTATGGTTGTATATATGTATTTATATGCTCCATTATAGTTCCTTCACGATCTATTCTCATTAAGATGTAAAGATAATTAATTCTTCTTGTGTATCTTCTCTCATGCGAATTAGGCCTTATTTCCCCCCTTCTATGAATGGTTGACTTAATAACACCTTGAATTGTATATTTTTTATACTATGTGACACCTGTCCACACATTCAATAGCAATCCTCGAGAAGTCTTCCATCACTACTCATATCCTCCAATATATTTATTGCGTTGTCATGTCACAAGTCAATCATTCCTTGTTATCTCAAAAATTTATATTTGGATCAATGTTTCTTAAATGTTGATCTTGTTGATATCTAGGTTCTTGACATCCCAATATTCATCAAAGAAACATGGATTGTGAATTAATTCCGTAGAAAAACTTACTATGAGAGGAATTTTGTGGTCACAAGATATTCTATTTGCATTCCACCACTTCATATATCCTAATGTGGTTCTATGGCATACATCATGTGGAGCATCACCGTCTGTAGAAAAATAGAACACGAGTGATAAAAGTTATCATATATAGGTTAATGCACTACATCCAACTCAACACATGATGCAAACCTAGTAAACGTGCTAATAAATAATTATACTCATATAAATACATTCTCATATAATTATACACAGGTGAGTATTTTACCCACGTGTATGGTTAGAAATGAAAGTAATTTGTTTAAGTTTACTTATAGTGGAAAGGATTAGAGTTCTTAGGGTAAAAATGTTAATTTGGGTTTGAATAAAAATAAATTGCATGCAATCGATTAAGACAAACAAATTTGAAATAAAATAAATTTATTGACTGATTATTAATAAATACTCAAAACCTAAGATCAATTAGGACTTCAATTGTAATATCTAAATTTTCTAAAACATATAATTCATTATGCAAAAACATTATCTTATTGGAAATGTAACAAACATGATAATCATTGCATAAAATTAAAGTTTGATAAACCGGCACATAATATATTGCATAATTCTCACATATCAAACTCATAACATAAAACTTACACTCTAAACTAAAACACATGTCTTATAAATATAAAGGAAAATGTGATATAGTGATAGTTGGCATCCCACCAGGTCTGGCTTTAGAAGTCCTTGATCTCCTTTTTTTAGTTAATACTCATATAGCTCTATCCTTGACATTGCTCCTTTCCTACGGGAATCACGCCCCATGCATGCATATAATAATTTATAAGTGGAATTGAATGTATTATAAAATTAAAATAACATATAATTTGCAAAGAAATATTTATAATCATAAAAATAAACTTTACATTTTTGCATTGTCTTTTATCTAGCCTATAAAAGAATCCTCAAATTTTTCACCAAATTGCCTCTTCTCTTTGCACTGAAGTGCTATGTATGCTAAGAAAGCCCATGATTTGTACTGAAGTGCTATATATGCTAGGAAAGCTCATGATTTTTATCGAAATACATTGTATGCTAGGAAAGCCCATGATTTTTACCAAAGTACACTATATTCTATGAAAGCCCACAATGAAGATCTTATATAAGGTTCAATCATTATCTTTACTTTTTTACTCTTGAATACTGTAATGACCCGCACTTTTGAGTGTCTAAAAGACCTTAAAGTCACAAATTGTTAATCATATACTCCAGGATCATATTCAAGAAATAATACAAAATAATAAACAATTTCCATTAATGAACAAATATTTACATGTTTGCATAAAAATCTCCTCTAAGGAGTTACATAAATTTTAGAAAGGATTAACTTATACAAGGGGGAAGATATACCATTATGACTAAACCATCAGGAATAACTCTAGTGTCTTCAACATCTTTATATGTACCCTCATGTCCACAAATCAAGTATATCTGATACCTAAAATGCCGACAAACAAATATGCAGTCAGTATATTGCTATATTGGTATGTGGGTTCATTCAATAATCACATATACATATCTAAGCAACATCTTTATCTTTCATATAAGAACATAAACTTGTTATCATATTCTAACCCTTATCTAGTCTACTACCTCATGTGTAATCACTGTCCCTCCAGGGCTCGTGTGCATTACCCTTAAGATCAGTCTAACCAAGGGCTCAAAATGTTATTATTTACTTTACATGAAACTCATAGGAACTTTATAATTTTCAAGAACTAAATAAACAAGCAAGAAGTTTTTTTGTCGCTCAATCTCATCGAGAAACATCGGAAATCTCATAATTCGATACATGTATTCATAAGTGTAACCACATACCTTATGCCATCGTAGAAATCATGCAGAACCTAACATGTACTTTAAGAATGCATCCAAACATCCAAGCAACAAGGAATGTAATCAAGAATATATGAAACATGCATACTACATATGTGTCACCATGTATTCACATTACACTAAATAGATCTAGATGCGCTCCTAAACTAGGGTTTAGGGCTATCTCGTGTTTGGACTAGGGATTAAGGGTTACAAACCCTAATTCCATCATATCATAGTTTTTAAGATTACAAATTCAGTTATGCATGTTAGGTGAAACCCTAATCATCAACCCAAGATTATTAGACTATTCATGTCATTTAGATCACATTCTCAACATTAGATCATAGAAAGGTGTTGACATTGATTTTAACACCCTTAAACATCATATATAAGATTACTAATCCAGAATCATCCATTATTCATCATTATCAAGGATTTCCTTATTAAATATTACAAGATCATATATTAGCTTAACATAAATTAATCTACTTAATTAAGCATCATATTAAAGCAAATCTAAGCTTTCCTGTCTATTAATCACATTACAACACATATTTCATATATTTAGGAATAGGAAACTTAATTGGACTCTCAAACTATTTTATTTGGACTCCTCTTATTCTCCTGATCAATTTTTATATATTATTTGTCTAAATATGATCATCTGAGAAAATACTATGATATTTGTAAAATCATCATTATTGGGCCAATTACATGCTCACACGTCAACGTTTGCTATACCCTTATATGCCACGCGGGCCCAGGCTTGGCCAATGGCTAACGGCCATCTCAGCTCAACTCCAGCAATGTTGGTAACTCAAAAACATAATGAATTGACTATACTACCATTACATGGCATGAAGTAATCTAGGGGCACATGGGTACTTTTACTGGGCTTCATTTCCCACCTTGCATCGGGTCACCTCCAGCGTTATGTCGTTGCATGTAAGAGGGCCGTGACACCTCCCCCTTTTCCCCAGGGCATCGAAAATCTCTCCCAGAGTGTGACTATCTTCGTCGGTCCCCTCTAGGACACGTCGTGCTCTCAGCATAGAAGGTAGTCTTCTCACCGTCCTCCTCTTCTCAGCGATAAGGGTGGCTGGAGGTTAAGCCACCAATCCGTCTGACGGCAGACACCACCGTCCCTTGGTGCATCATCTCCACCCCTTCTTCATCTCACAACCAGAAGCCCTAAGATGATCTGCTGACGCTAGGCTCCACATACCACAACTCCACCTCTCTCTCTCTCTCTCGCAGAGAGTCCTACCGCCGCCATGGCTCTCGGCCAATGGCCCAACAACCCCGTTTCATGCGACAAGAAGTGGGAAGGTCTTGGGAAACCCCCACATGCCCTCAATGGATGTGGCTATACTCTATGGCAGTCAACAACGATCTAGACTAGATATGCAACCTCCTCATGGAGTCATCTCCTTGTCTCTCTTGGAGATTTTGTGGGATGCCTGGGTGCCCCTACGCCGTGGTCAGAGTTCACAATGATCTCTCATATGTCCTTCTGGGAACATTACAGCTATGTCGTGACCATCCATGACTCCTCCCTCACCTAGGGAATGACACCAATTGCTCCCGCATGCCCCAACATCGCTGTTGCAATAGGGTGTCACCATCAACACCCTCAGAACATAAGGCACCACCTATGACGTCACTTGGGAGAGCCAGGGCACATCTTCAAGTTATCCTTGGCGGGGTGCATACTCTCATTCTGGGGACGAGGGAGTCAACCGCCTTATATAGGCCACGATGACAGCAAAAACGATGAGAATCATAATGCCTTTGGTAGTTCTGACCTAGGACCATCAACCATTGTGTTGATAACATATCGAAGCATGTTGGATACGGCTCAAACTCTTGGACTCATCAGACTCCCTCTCACAGTATACTATGGTTCAGATAAAGGGAAGAACAAAAGACATGATATAGGTCTCTAGTACCTCATTGTGGGATTATTTTCTTATTCATGTTATCATCTCAAAAAAATTAGAGATTAGATCCTAAGTTATCCGTCAAGTAAAACAAAGTCAAGTGGCCACTAGATACTAAATTACTTAAGCTCTCAGCGACCAACCCGAGGACTTATTGAACTTGTATTAGGTTCTAAGGCCCATAACTCCTACCCTAAATCCTTGTAAAAGGGTTCATGAGCTTTATATGAAACCAATGCTCCCATTATCATAGTACCTTGATTACACTATATATTCACTCATATAATTGATATCGCATTACTTACTTAAATTGAAGACTCAATCTAAACATAGGGTTCCCATTGGATCATAACCATGCTAATGATCTCACCATCTCAATACTATTTTGGATACCTATTATGATCACAAAATCCACAATATCCAAAATCATATCCCAGGGACCCACATGTAAACTCGGGTTACCCTATTAGCTGAAAAGTGACCCTAATTCATTTAGGATTGAAGTATACGAATTTTAAGGATGTAACATTCACCTCTCCTTAAAAGAAATTTTGTCCTCAAAATTCAGGCCTACTGAGCCTAGGTGAATGATAACTCATATGATTTTTCAAAACTTAGGGTTAGTACCCACTTATGTATCCTACAAACATTCCTTTAGTATATCAATATTTACTTTATTACTAAGATTGATACATGAATTGAAATTCAAGTATATCCACATCTCTAATACTCATGTCTCATCAACTCTTAATGATTTCATTCTCATTGGTTAGTTTATTATTACTTGGTGATTTCTCTTTTGGCATAGGTTTTCAACCTATTATTCATCACTTTCACATAAGGGTGAGGTAACACCTCTAACCCTAGGTCAAGTCATTACACATTCATATTAAGACATTTATTCTCAATTTTAACCATAACATGTGTCTACCCAATCTCCCTCCCTCATAATGAGATGAAATAAGCATTTTACTGCAGCCCAAACAAAAAGTTCATTTCATTCTAAGAGTGGAGATATTACATCTACACAATACCTTTCAATTTCACATATTAAGTGGAATCATACTCTATATGGCTCTAAACTTACTTTTTCTTAATTTCATAGCATTCTTATAATACATGAAGTCAAGTGTCCCTTTTCTTACTCTTAAGTTAGGGCACAACTTCTCCCAAGTTTTCATGACTTCCATATATCTTTTATATGTACATCACATCTATCATTATGAGCCTTAGAAAAATCCTTGAGGTCTCCAGGGGTATAGGTACGTTTGGAGTGATGTCATCCTTATGCATCAAGGGAGTGTCTATCACATTCACCCTTTTGGGCCACAAGAACCTCATGAAGGCGGGAAACCTCCTGAGACATGGGCCTAGGGAAAACTCAATTGTTACCTCCCGAACACTTGGTCATGTGCATTCAGGGCATATCAATTCCCAACCCATCGGTCCTATGTACCTCTAGTACACCCTACTCGACCCTAGGATTGCATTATTACTCTACCCTCCCTAAGGGTTTCTTTTGAAATGTCACATATTTTAAGCACATTATTCTCTTATTTAATTCTTTAACATGGATCGCCTTCACCTCTCACCTTTAAGTAGACATTATGCAGTTTTGTCCCAACATTGAGCTAGGGACACCTTCCCTCCTGGGCTTGGTGCCATGTCGGTCTTCCCTCCTGGGCTTGACCTTATGTGATCTTCCCCTCCCGGGCTTATTCCTAAACAACTGCACTTTGGACTTAGGTCACCTTCCCTCCTGGGCTTGGTGCCTTCCTGGTCTTCCCTCCTGGGCTTGACCGTGTCATGACCTTCCCTCCTAGGCTTGGTCATCCACTTAGGCCACCTTCCCTCCTAGGCTTGGTGCCTCAATGGTATTCCCTCCTGGGCTTGACCATTTCATGACCTTCCCTCCTGGGCTTGGTCGTCCACTTAGGCCACCTTCCCTCCTAGGCTTGGTGCCTTACTGGTCTTCCCAATCCTAGGCTTGACCAGTTGTTATGCAGAGATGACATCCTTGGGTTCAAATAATGTAAGTACTTTTATTGTTATATCTTTAACTCTTCACCCATCTAGATGATGATTAAGGTTATACATTTATTCACTTGTCTTTTTAAGGAAAATTCCTAGCCTAGGGTGCCTTCTTGGCTCATAGGAGGGGGTTAGGTTCTCTAGACACAACCTGATCCCAAGATCTAAGGTTTTGCCTCCCTCTTAGGTCATCTTCCTACTCTTGGGTTGACCCACCCCAGGTTGGCACACTAACCCTAAAGGTTTCGTATATATTCTTTTTTTCCCTCATGCATTATTTCTTATCATTAAAATTTCTCAACCCATGTTGGCACAATCTCTAGAATACCCCCTCATGGTCTCTGTCCATGTAATGGACTTGGGTCACCTTCCCCTCCAGGGGCTTGGTTCCACCTTGGCCTTCCCCTCCAGGGGCTTGGCCACTATCACTAAACTTCTAGAGACAATACAAGGGGTTTGAGAAATTTATGTTCAAACTTTCATTTTCATATATATATACCTCTTGTGTTCATATTTATCTTAATATCTCTTACATAAGAGTCATGATCCTCATGCACACATACATGGGAGACTGGGTTACCTAAACACATCCCTTTATCTTGCTTGTTCCCAATTTCAGGTTTCACATGTGTAGTGTCCCATACCACCACACCATGTTCATTATTTAAGATTAAGGTTTTTAGAGTGAGGCTTAGGGACTATACTATACCTCATGGAGTCTCCATAGCCCTTAACCCTCTAGAATTTTCATAACCTAATCCAAGTCCTTCCTCTCAAGAAAGGGCTTACCCCTACATGTATCTTTCTAGTGTATACCCTCTCTAGAGGGACCTACAAAAAGGGTTACATCTTTTCACATTTTACTTCTCAAGTTAACAATTTCTTTTTAAGGCTTATTAAGCAAAACATGAGAAGTAGATGAAGTGTGAGATGAGAAACCTCAAAGATACCTTGTGCTCTACTAACTTTTCTCTTAACTTTCTAAGAATAATTTGAAATTATAAACTATTAAGTATTAGTTGATGAATCTATGCTCTGATACCAAATGTAACGACCCACACTTTTGAGTGTCTAAAAGCCCTTAAATTCGCAAATCATTAATCATATACTCTAGGATTAGATTCAAGAAATAATACAATATAGTAAACAATTTCCATTAATGAACAAATATTTACATGTTTGCATAAAAAGCTCCTTTAAGGAGTTACATAAATTTTAGAAAGGATTAACTTATACAAGTGGGAAGATATACCATTATGAATAAACCATCGGGAATAACTCTAGCGTCTTCAACATCTTTATCTGTACCCTCATGTCCATGAATCAAGTATATCTGATACCTAAAAAGACGACAAACAAATACGCGGTCAGTATATTGCTATACTGGTACATGGGTTCCTTCAATAATCACATATACATATGTAAGAAACATCTTTGTCTTGCATATAAGAACATATACTTATTTTCATATTTTAACCCTTATCTGGTCTACTACCTCAGGTGTAATCACTGTCCCTCTAGGGCTGGTGTGCATTACCCTTAAGATCAGTCTGACACATGGTTCAGAATACTATTATTTACTTTACATGAAACTCATAGAAAACTTTATAATTTTCAAGAACTAAATAAAAAAGCAAGCATTTTATTTGTCATTCAATCTCATCAAAAAACATCGGCAATCTCACAATTTGATACATGTATTCATAAGCATAACCACGTACCTTATGCCATTGTAGAAATCATGTAGAATCTAACATGAAATTTAAGAATGCATCCAAACATCCAAGCAACAAGGCATGTAATCAACCGAATCTGAAACAAGCATACTACATATGTGTCACCATGTATTCGCATTACACTAAACAGATCTAGATGCACTCCTAAACTAGGGTTTAGGGCTATCTCGTGCTTGGACCAGGGATTAAGGTTACAAACCCTAATTCCATCATATCATAGTTTCTAAGATTACAAATTCAGTTAAGAATATTAGGTGAAACCCTAATCATCAACCTAAGCATATTAGACTATTCATGTCATTTAGATCACATTATCATCATTAGATCATAGAAAGATGTTGACATTGATTTTGACACCCTAAAACAACATATATAAGATTACTAATCTGGAATCATCCATTATTCATCATTATTAATGATTTCCTTATTAGACATTAAAATATCATATATTAGCTTAACATAAATGAATCGACTTAATTAAGCATCATATTAAAGCAAATCTAAGCTTTCCTTTCTATTAATCACATTACAACACATATTGCATGTACTTTAGTATTAAGAAGCTTAATTGGACTCTCAAACTATTTTATTTGGATTCCTCTCATTCTCCTGATCAATTTTCATATATTATTTGTCTAAATTCGATCATCTAAGCAATTACTATGATATTTTCAAAATCATCATTATTGGGCCAATTACACGCTGACACATCAGCTTTTTCTATACCCTTATATGCCACGCGGGCCCAAGCTTGGCCAATGGCCAGTGACCATCTCAGCTCAAAGCGAGCAAGGCTGGTAACTCAAAAACATAATGAATTGGCTATACTACCCTTACCTGGCATGAAGTAATCTAGGGGCACACAGGTACTTTAATTGGGCTTCATCTTCCACCTCGCATTGGGTCACCTCCAGCATTACGCTATTGCATGTGAGAAGTTTGTGACACCTCCCCCTTTGATGCATGGCATCTAAAAGCTCTCCTAGAGTGTGGCTGCCTTTGTCGGACCCCTCTAGGGCACGTCGTTCTCTCGACATAGTCGGGAGTCTTCTCGCCGTCCTCCTCTTCTCAGCGGCAAGGGCGACTAGAATCTATCTAACGACAGACACCACCATCCCTCAGTGCATCGTCACCACCCCTTCTTCATCTCGTACCCAGAAGCCCTGAGATGATCTACTAACACCAGGCTCCGCAGACCACAACTCCACCTCTCTCTCTCTCACACACAGAGAGTCCTTCCGCCGCCATGGCTCTCGGCCGATGGACTAGCAACCCCGTTTCATGCGAGGAGAGGTGGGAAGGTCTTGGGAAACCCCTACCTACCCTCAATGGACATGGCTAGACTCCATGGCAGTCAACAACGATCTAGACCAGATATGCAACCTCCTCATGAAGTCGCCTCCTTGTCTCTCGTGGAGGTTTTGCGGGATGCCTTGGCACCCCTGTGCCGTGGTTGGAATTTACAATGACCTCTCATTTGTCCTTTCGGGGATGTTTCTCCTCTTTCATGACCATCAATGACTCCTCCCTCACATAGGGCATGACACCAGCTACTCCTGCACACCCCGACATCACATTTGTGACGGGGTGCCGCCATCAACACCCTCAGAATGCAAGGTGCCACATACGACATCTCTTGGGAGAGCTAGGGTGCATCTTCAAGTTAGACTTGGTGGGGTGCTTGCTCTCGTTCTGGGGACGATGGAGTCAACTGCCTCATATAGGCCATGATGACAGCAACAACAATGAGAATCCTAATGCCTTGGGTAGTTTTAACCTAGGACCATCAGCCATTGTGTTGATAACATATCAGAGCATGTTGGATGCGGCTCAAACTCTTGGACTCAAAAGACTCCCACTTACGATATACTACAGTCCAGATAAAGGGAATAACAACATACACAATATAGGTCTCTAGTACCCCATTGTGGGATTATCTTCTTATTCATATTATCATCTCAAAAAAAGTAGAGATTAGATCCCATGTTATCAGTCAAGTAAAACAAAGTCAAGTGACCACTAGATACTGAATTACTTAACCTCTCAGCTACCATCCCGAGGACTTATTGAACTTGTATTGGGACCTAAGGCCCGTAACTCCTACCCTAAGTCATCGAAAAAGGGTTCATGAGCTTTATACAAAACCAATGCTCTCATTTTCATAGTACCTTGATTACACTATATATTCACTCATATAATTGATATCACATTACTTAAATTGAATAATCAATCTAAGTGTAGGGCTCCCATTCAATCACAACCATGCTAATGATCTCATCATTCAAATACTATTTTGGATACCTATTATGATCACACAATCCACAATATCCAAAATCATATCCTAGGGACCCACATGTAAACTTGGGTTACCCTGTTAGCTGAAAAGTGATTGTAATTCATTTAGGCTTGAAATCTATGGATTTCAAGGATGTAACATTCACCCCTCCTTAAAAGAAATTTTGTCCTCAAAATTCAGCCCTACTGTGCCTAGGTGAATGATAACTCATATGATTTTTCAGAACTTATGGCTAGTACCCCACTTAGATAGCCTAGCAACTTTCCTCTAGTATATCAATATTTACTTTATTACTAAGATTGGCACCTGAATTGAAATTTAAATATATCCACATCTCTAGTACTCACACCTCATCATCTCTTGATGATTTCATTCTCATTGGTGAGTTTATTATTACTTGGTGATTTCTCTTTTCACATAGGTTTTCAACCTATTATTCATCATTTTCACACAAGGGTGAGGTAACACCTCTAAACCTAAGTCAAGTCAATACACATTCATCTTAAGACATTTATTCTCAATTTTAAGCATAATGTGTGTCTACCCAATCTCCCTCCCTCATAATGAGATGAAATAAGCATTTGACTACGGCCCAAACACAAAGTTCATTTCATTCTAAGAGCAAAGATAGTACATCCACACATTACCTTTCAATTTCACATATTAAGTTGAATCATACTCGATATGACTCAAAACTTACTTGTTCTTAATTTCATAGCATTCTTATTATACATGAAGTCAAGTGTCCCTTTTCATACTCTTAAGTTAGGGCACAACTTCTCCCAAGTTTTCATGACTTCCTTGTATCTTTTATATGTACATATCATCTATCATTATGAGCCTTAGCTAAATCATTGAGGTCTGTAGGGGTATAGGTACATTTGGAGTGATGTCATCCTTATGCATCAAGGGAGTGTCTATCACATTCACACTCTTGGGCCACAAGAACCTCATGAACGTGGCAAACCTCTTGAGACATGGACCTAGGGAAAACTCAACTGTTACCTCCTGACCAATTGGTCATGTGCATTCAAGGCATATCAATTCCCAACCCTTCGCTCCTATGTACCTCTAGTACACCCTACTCGACCCTAGGATTGCATTAGTACTCTACCCTCCCTAAGGGTTTCTTTTGAAATGTCACATATTTTAAACACATTATTCTGTTATTTAATTCTTTAAGCCAGATTGCCTTCACCTCTCACTTTCGAGTAGGCATTATGCAGTGTTGTCCCAACATTGGGCTAGGGCCACCTTCCCTCTAGGGCTTGGTTCCATGTCGGTCTTCCCTCCTGGGCTTGACCTTCTGTGATCTTCCCCTCTAGGGCAGGATCCTAAACAACTACATTGTAGACTTAGGCCACCTTCCCTCCTGGGCTTGGTGCCTTCCTGGTCTTTCCTCCTGGGCTTGACAGTGTCATGACCTTCCCTCCTGGGCTTGGTCATCCACTTAGGCCACCTTCCCTCCTGGGCTTGGTGCCTTACTGGTCTTCCCAATCCTAGGCTTGACCAGTTGTTACGCAGAGACGACATCCTTGGGTTTAAAGAATGTAAGTGCTTTTATTGTTATATCTTTAACTCTTCACCCCTCTAGGTGAGGATTAAGGTTATACATTTATTCACTTATCTTTTTAAGGAAAATTCCTAGCCTAGGGTGCCTTCTTGGCTCATAGGAGGGGGTTAGGATCTCTAGCCACAACCTGATCCCAAGATCTAAGGTTTTTCCTCCCTCTTAGGTCATCTTCCCACTCTTGGGTTGAACCACCCCAAGTTGGAACACTAACCCTAAAGGTTTCATATATATTATTTTTTTTCTCATTCATATTTTCTTATCATTAAAATTTATCAACCCATGTAGGCTCAATCTCTGGAATACCCCCTCATGGTCTCTGTCCATGTAATGGACTTGGGTCACCTTCCCCTCCAGGGGCTTGGCCACTATCACTAAACTTCTAGAGACAACACAAGGGGTTTGAGAAAGTTATGTTCAAACTTTCATTTTCACATATATATATATATATATATATACATATATATATATATACATATATATATACATATATATACATATATATACATATGTATATACATATATATATACATATATATATATATATACCTCTTGGGTTCATATTTATCTTAAGACCTCTTACATAGGAGTCATGCTCCTCTTACACGCATACATGGGAGACAGGGTTACCTAAACCCATCCCTTTATCTTGCTTATTCTCGATGTCAAGTTTCACATGGGTAGTGTCCCATACCACCACACCATGTTCATTATTTAAGATTAAGGTTTTTAGGGTTAGGGTTAGGGACTATACTCTACCTCTCAGAGTCTCCATAGCCATTGACCCTCTAGAGTTTTCATACTATAATCCAAGTCCTTTCTCTTAAGAAAGGGCTTACCCCTACATGTATCTTTCTAGTGTCTACCCTCTCTAGAGGGACCTACAAAAAAGGTTACATATTTTCACATTTTACTTCTCTAATTAACAATTTCTTTTTAAGGCTTATTAAGCAAAGACATGAGAAGTAGATGATGTGTGAGATGAGAAACCTCAAAGATACCTTGCGCTCTACTAACTTTTCTCTTAACTTTCTAAGGATAATTTGAAATTATAAACTATTAAGTACTAGTTGATGAATATGTGCTCTGATACCAAATGTAACGGCCCACACTTTTGAGTGTCTAAAAGACCTTAAGGTCATAGATCATTAATCATATACTCCAGGAAGAGATTCAAGAAATAATACAGAATAGTAAATAATTTCCATTAATGAACAAATATTTACATGTTTGCATATAATAACCTGTCGCTCCGCTTGAGGTCTCGCGACTCAAGGGGCGACTAGATTTTCCCACACGTGAAGCCTCCGACCGGGGGGAGGGGGTCTAGCAGCTTGGGTGCGCCGCCCTGCTTCCCCCTAGGTCACCTCTACGCCTGCATCGACGGGGCCTCTGTCCTCTAGTGCCTCATCTCCGTGCTTCCCTCTCTGCCCTAGTCCCCTTTCCGCGACGGCTGCAACAGGTTCCAGATCCGACTGGGGCCGAAGCTGGGGTGGCGACAAAGATCTGTCAGAGGTGGCTCCGGTCACTAGTGGAGATCGTTTGGGTGATCTGGGACCGGCGTGCGACCTCCCCTTGGCCACTGCCCCTGTTATTGTGGGAGTGTCTCCCCTCTTTTTCTCGCTTGGGTGCTAGTTTCTGGCAGGCTATCTGCCTTGTTCCGCCGTATATCGACGTTGTTTCTTCCTTTCAATAAGGATTATTACTCCTTCCTCTGTGAAGGCGGTGGTTTTTCTGGGGTTTCCCCCGGTAATTCAACCTTAGTACGACTATCTCATCTTTGTTCTGGATTGATTTCATTACTCAGTTGTATGGCTTCATTTGAGTTGATATACGAGCAGAATACCGTCTTGTTCCAGCCCCTCTACCACTACTTAAAGCTCAGGTTGAAGGAATTCTTCAGAAAAAGCTGCTTAAGACAGCCTCAAAGAAGAAGAATCAATGCAGAAATGTCTCGGTCTCGTTCCAATATGAGTTGTAGTGCCCTAGGGTTACTGAACGTGACGTTTGTATGTTCTATTTGTATCTTTCTCCTCAATTGTAGATGCCGTATGGCTAACAAGTAATGAATCGATCCTTTTGCTCTCAAAAAAAAAATTACATGTTTGCATAAAAATATCCTCTAAGGAGTTACATACATTTTATAAAGGATTAACTTATACAATTGGGAAGATATACCATTACGACTAAACCATCAGGAATACCTCTAGTATCTTCAACATCTTTATCTGTATCCTCATGTCAATGAATCAAGTATATCTGATACCTAAAATGCCGAAAAACAAATACACAGTCAGTATATTACTATACTGGTACGTGGGTTCATTCCATAATCACATATATAAGCAACATCTTCATCTTTCATATAAGAACATAAACTTGTTTTCATATTCTAACCCTTATCTGGTCTACTACCTCAGGTGTAATCACCGTTGCTTCGGGGCTCGTGTGTATTACCCTTAAGACCAGTCTAACCAAGAGTTCAAAATACTATAATTTACTTTACATGAAACTCATAGAAACTTTTTAATTGGCAAGAACTAAATAAACAAGCAAGCAATTTAATTTTCGTTCAATGTCATCGAGAAACATCGACAATCTAAGAATTTGATACATGTATTCATAAGTGTAACCACATACCTTATGCCATCGCAGAAATCATGTAGAATCTAACATGTACTTTAAGAATGCATCCAAACATCCAAGCAACAACGCATGTAATCAACAGTATCTGAAACACACATACTACATTTGTGTCACCATGTATTCACATTACACTAAATAGATCTAGATGCGCTCCTAAACTAGGGTTTAGGGCTATCTTGTTTTTAGACCAGGGATCAAGGTTACAAACCCTAATTCCATCATATCATAGTTTCTAAGATTACAAATTTAGTTATGCATATTAGGTGAAACCTTGATCATCAACCTAAGCATATTAGACTATTCATGTCATTTAGATCACATTATCAGCATTAGATCATAGCAAAATGTTGACATTGATTTTAACACCCTAAAACAACATATATAAGATTACTAATCCAGAATCATCCATTATTCGTAATTATCAAGGATTTCCATATTAGACATGACAAGATTAGCTATTATCTTAACATAAATAAATCTACTTAATTAAGCATCATATTAAAGCAAATCTAAGCTTTCCTTTCTATTAATCACATTACAACACATATTGCATACACTTTAGGAACAAGAAGCTTAATTGGACTACCAAACTATTTTATTTGGATTCCTCTCATTCTCCTAATCAATTTTCATATATTATTTGTCTAAATCCGATCATGCTAGCAATTACTACGATATTTGCAAAATCATCATTATTGGGCCAATTACACACCGACACGTCAGCGTTTGCTATACCCTTATATGCCACGTGGGCCCAGGCTTGGCCAATGGCCAGCGGCCATCTCATCTCAGTGATAGAAAGGGTGGTAACTCAAAACCATAACGAATTGACTATACTACCCGTACCTGGCATGAAGTAATCTAGGGGCACGCAGGTACTTTTACTGGGGTTCATCTCCCACCTCGCATCGGGTCGCCTCCAGCGTTACGCCGCTGTACGTGAGAGGGCCGCGACACCTCCCCCTTTGCCCCAGGGCGTCGGAAAGCTCTCCCAGAGTGTGACTGCCTTTGTCGGACCCCTCTAGGCCACACCATGCTCTCGGCATAGCCGGGAGTCTTCTCGCAGTCCTCCTCTTCCTAGCGGCAAGGGCGGCTGGAGGTTGAGCCACCAATCCTTCTGACGGCAGACACCACCGTCCCTTAGTGCGTCGTCGTTTCCACTTCTTCATCTCACACCTAGAAGCCCTAAGATGATCTGCTGACGCCAGGCTCTGCAGACCACAACTCTACCTCTCTCTCTCTCTCTCGTAGAGAGTCCTGACGGCGCCATGGCTCTCGACTGACGGACTAACAACCCTGTTTCATGCGGCGAGAGGCGGTAAGGTCTTGGGAAACCCCCGCCTACCCTCAACAGATGTGGCGAGACTCCGTGGCAGTCAGCAGTGATCTGGACCAGATATGCGACCTCCTCATGGAGTCACCTCCTTGTCTCTCCTAGAGGTTTGGCGGGATGCCTGGGCGCCCATGCACCGTGGTCGGAGTTCACAATGACTTGTCATCTATCCTTTCGGGGACGTTGCTACCAACTTCTCTCGTACGCCCCGATGTTGCTGCTGGGATAGTGTGCCACCATCAGCACCTTCAGAATGTAAGGCGCCACTTACGACGTCTCTTCGGAGAGCTAGGGCGCATCTTCAAGTTAGCCTTGGTGGGGTGCTTGCTCTTGTTCTGGGGTTGAGGGAGTCAACTGCCTTATATAGTCCACTATGATAGCAACAACGATGAGAATGATAATGCCTTGGGTAGTTCTAACCTAGGACCATCAACTGTTGTGTTGATAACATATCAGAGCATGTTGGATGCATCTCAATCTCTTGGACTCAGTAGACTCCCTCCCACAGTATACTACGGTTCAGATAAAGGGAAGAACAACATACACGATTTAGGTCTCTAGTACCCCATTGTGATTTGTGGGATTATCTTCTTATTCATATTATCATCTCAAAAAAATTAGAGATTAGATCCCAGGTTATCCGTCAAGTAAAACAAAGTCAGGTGACCACTAAATTACTTAATCTCTCAACTACCATCCCGATGACTTATTGAACTTGTATTGGGTCCTAAGGCCCATAACTCCTACCCTAAGTCATCGAAAAAGGGTTCATGAGCTTTATACGAAACCAATGCTCTCATTATCATAGTACCTTGATTACACCATATATTCACTCATATAATTGATATCACATTACTTACTTAAATTGAAGACTCAATCTAAGCATAGCGCTCCCATTCGATCATAACCATGCTAATGATCTCATCATCCCAATACTATTTTGGATACCTATTATGATCACGAAATCTACAATATCCAAAATCATATCCCAGGGACCCACATGTAAACTCGGGTTACCCTGTAAGCTGAAAAGTGACCCTAATTCATTTAGGCTTGAAATCTACAAATTTAAAGGGTGTAACAAATACTCTTTACTCTTTCTCTTAAACATGAATAACTTGTGATATGATGATACTTAAAAATAATGAAAACAATTTCATTTATCTAACAACCTCTAACTTTGATAAATAAAGCTATAACATGAATAATACATTCATATCATAACATGAACATAAACATCCAATAATTATATTCAAAGTGCATGAAAAACTTATAGAGATTGTAGCAACTTGTAATGGTGTCTTGATGTTCTGGGAGCCCTAATTACCCTGTTAAAACATATAATTTTCATTAATGACTAATAACATACTTAATTTCTAGGGTTTTAGGGTT
Source organism: Alisma plantago-aquatica (assembly GCA_963693085.1). NCBI lineage: Eukaryota > Viridiplantae > Streptophyta > Magnoliopsida > Alismatales > Alismataceae > Alisma > Alisma plantago-aquatica. The sequence goes on along the minus strand of OY856413.1, from coordinate 498,619,385 downwards.
CATTAAGGATTTATGTGAAAACTTGTTCAAAAATAGACTTTGAAACCAGACTAATCAAATTGCTTGCGTATTTTTCTTTCTGTAGAGTATTTACTCAAATTTTTCTTACAATGGATGAATTCGTTATGGACTTTTAAAGGTTGGACCTATAAAAAAATTGAAAAACGTTTAGCTAAAATATAAGATAAATAAAAAGGAAAAGATAGTGTTACCCTTGCATCACACACCAAAGATTGGCCGTGTGATAGCACAAATAGGTAAAAGAGGTGATTAAGTGTCACACGATTGCAACGAATTCAAGGCGGAAAAATATCTAGTTTGTACATGCCAACTAAATACCCAAATAAAAAGACCATGGGGAAAATATGAAATCAACAACTGGGATTGTTCTACTAGATTGGCAAAGAACATGAGAAATCAAGAACCAAAATGTGAATATGAGACAATATGACTAAAACCTGAGATTGCCAGGGGATTCGTCATCATCCTCTGAACTCAGAAAACCCAAACAATAAGAGAAGTAGTTGTATGAGGCTATAAAATCTTCATCTGCCACGTCTGGCATGAAACAACATGTCACTACTCGATAATGGGCAAACTAAAGTACTCTTTGACAATACAAAGTAGTACACAATGTTCCTACAAAGCTACAAGTAGTAAAAACAATAGAAACAAAGGTTAGGAACCATGTGATTTCTCATGCGAATAAAAGATAGTTGATAAGATGGAAAACAACATCGAGAGGACAAATTAACATAGTGAAAAAGTTTTTCATGGCCCGTGGAACAAATTTGTCTTGTTGGAAAGTATCATAGTAGTCAAGCGGCTTGAGAAGAACCCTTGGTGATGGATGGAGCAATGTGGAGGAGGGCTGTAGGGTGCAGGAGCACTTTAGGGAAAGATGTAGGATTCCGTTTTTGGATGTCCAATGTTTGATATAGATGGGCCCCATAAAATGCTTGCAACTTCCACGATCTAGAGTCATCTGCAAGGTTGTAAATAGGAGAAAACTCAGGGAAACATAGTTGACTGGGAAATCTAGGCCACAAAACTCTAGAGTGTAAGGGATGGGAAGGTTCATGATGAGGTGAGGATGGTGAGGGGAAGACTTATTCACAATGGGAATCAGTAGAAAAGGAGATCGGGAGGGCGAGACCTCACCACCATTGTTCCAGTCTGCATAGGACTCGAACGGGTGGGAGAAATGGTCGAAAACCATCAGATGGATCTACAACCTAGGTGGAAAGATTTTTGACGTCTGATCTGACCTGGGGTCAAGGACAACGTGTGACATTTATATCATGATATAAAACAAGTCACACAAAAGTGTAGTTACATTAGTTAGTTTTATTTAATACATTTGTTTGTTTTCTTTCTCATACAAATTGGACCATCAAATAGAGTTCAAATGTAATAAAAAATGGTGTTTTGCCAATTTTATATGTAAGGATTCCAAAAAATAAATTTAATTTCACGATTTGACAATCTAGTTATCAATATCCATTTTCTTTTAATTAAGAAGAATTAATTATATAGAGTAACTTAAATTCAATTAGAGGCTTATATTTTAGGAACAACTATATAATATAATTTCAAGTTCATACAAACTTTTTTCAAACCAAAAGACTATTATTAAAAGGGTCATCTTCACTTTATCCCTTATGGACCACTAATTTGTTAATTAGGGTTCCATTTGATGAAATTGAGTTTCAAATAAATTGATAATGAAAAAAATATCCCTAATCATTATTTGCACTTGTAATTTGGTCTTTTAGTTTTAATGACTTTTATATGAAGCATCAAGATTTGGAATTTAAAATAATATTTTCTAATGTTGAATTAGATATATAAAAAAAGTTAGGGTGTTACAATTCTACCCAAATTTCTTCCTAAAAATTATACTAGTCTACCACCATAGGATTTTCCTTATCCTTAACATAAAATTCTAACACCTTATGATTATCATGAAATCTTATAAATACTTTCATCTAGGGGAGTTGTAACGACCCCACTTCCTGGTAACCCCCAATTAAGGAAGACCAAGAAGTCATAGGCGTTATCCCAAATATAAGATAAATGGTTTAACAATTTAATCAAAATAATTATCAAATTCTACTAAAACTAAATTAGAAAGATGGAATAAAATTATAATTTTGCATACCTTGTCGAAATAGGATCTAAGACTTCTATTCACAATAGAAATATAACTATCTAACACTCCTTTGAATACTTAACTTTGTCTTCACAAATTTCATTTTACTGTTTGTCCAATTTTAGATAATACCTAAAACGCAGACCAACAAAACGTCAGTCAATATATTTCTATACTGGTATGTGGGGGACAAAAACAAAATCACAAATAGGATTTAACAACCTAAACATAAATAGTTGATTAACAAGACAAATTATGTTTCTAATGTAATCCTCTCAACCACTTTTACACATACCATGGAATTCCCTCTCTTAAGGTTTCTTCCTTGCAAGGGACAGAAGGCCACCTTCTCCATCCTAAGCTTGGTGCCTAGGGTCACCTCTCTGGGTGCCCAGTGGTCTTCCCTCTAGGGCTTAACCACTTCAGACCTTCCCTCCGGGGCTTGTCCTTGCATCATACATCAGGGATGGTATGTAGGTTCGAGAAGTCATACTAATACTTAATTGTTATACACATAGTCACTTTATGAGATTGTATAATTGAAACAATCAAACAATATAGGTTTCATGGCAATCGAGAATCTTTAAGAAAACAAATCATAAAGATATTATTCATAATTTAACCACACACATATTCAGTAGATTCAACAAGCTAATAGCAAATCCAACTAAGAAATAGTCCAAGCAAGGAGTTCAACCACATAAGCAAGAATCCTAAAAAGCACATGTACTCTATTTACTACACACATTATCATATTCTATCTATTAAACTTGAACTCGCTTCCTAGTGTTTCCTACTTCTTTTTAGGGTTTCATTAGGGTTCATATTTATCATTATATCTACAAACCCTAGGATAGAAAAACTAGAAGCAAACCCTAATTAGTTCATAAAAATCTTCATAACAGGCTTAGGATCAACTCAACATTACTTTCCTCAAATAAATTTTGAATTAATCCACATAAGAAACCATTAACCCTAAGTTAGTGTTTCTAAGCTATTATTGCATCTGCATGTGTATTAAACCTAAAATAACCATATTTCAATCTGAATCAGATTCAATTCTTGTTCTTATTCTAAATAGATTACTATATCTCAAAATAACTTAATTAAGATATTAAATCTGATTTCCAAACACAATTAGGGTTTTACTATAATTCCATACATTAATAATGGTAACTTTAGCCACTTTTAGAACTATGATCAGGTTCGGACTCTAAATCCATTTTTATTGTTTTCCTTGTATTATCCTGATAAATTTTCATATATAATTTGTCTTAATCGGAGTTACCAATCTTTTATTATGTTTTTTGCAAAATACTTACTCTCGTCCACTGGGATGCCGCCACATCAATAGAGCGGCTCGCTCTTTCTTTTCCATGTGGGTCAGGGTTCAGCGAATAAGACTTCACCACCTCATACATGTACTCCATGTGAGTAAGGGTCTTCAGACCTGTAATTGTATCCTTTTACCCCTGCTCTCCTTCACACGTGTCGGGGGTAGATGCGTCTTTCTCCTTCAACCTATCTTCCTCCTCACACTCCCACGAGTCGCACTCCATAGCTCCAGACAATGATCAACTCAGAGGTTAATCTAGAGCTCTAGGCCACTGGAGAAACACCCAAGGTGCAAAACGCAGTGCCGGACCTCCCCGAACTCAAAATTCACCCTGATTCCACCGTAGTCGACTCACACCGAGAGGATGATGAGGAAGATCGCCGACCGAACTGAAGAAGAATAGAGGGAATGAATAGAGATGGTGAGGTAGAATTGAGGGCTAGTGTTGATGCTATTTATTCGGTATAACATCTAGAACAAACAAGAGATCTCTCAGAGGGTCCCTAAGCCCCCCATATATATATCTCTCAACCTGGCCGATTTGCACTTGGAGACCAGATTGGACGAAACTCCTATGTGTTCAGAAATCCCAGCAAACCTAGGATCCCTAAGACCAAAATCCCCTCATGATCTCAATGGGACACTTACCATGAACTCTCGTGTAGAGGCCATCGAGAAATTTGATCCCAAAAACACACTTCCATGTTCCTTTTCTAATAGAAGAGTGCATAGAACAACCACCGTTGGATTGTAAATCCAACGACCATCATCCATGCGCCAAGAACACTGATTTCGGGTTAAATTGGATAAATGTGACATTTAATAATTTATAAGGATTATCTCATCACTTTAGGATAATTTGCAAAATTCGTATCTCCTTAATCGTGCATCCTTTTCAACCAAAATTTAGGGAAACCTTTATCTTGACATAATCTACTTGTATATCAAATTTGAGTACCAAATTCTAAAGGAAAAGGGCATTATCTTCATGTGCAAGATATCCTTTATTAAATTTTATTTAATTTGAATTTTCTCTTTCTTCTCCTATTATCTTTGCAACTTGGACTCCTTGAAACACAAGAAATCCCAAAGGTTCAAAATCCATCCATGAAGGATAATCCTTAGCCTTCTAGATGCTTCTACATCTTTCTTTTCTCATTATCTCTATTATTCCTTTATTAATTGTTTTTTTTCCTTTTTCTCATTATTGGTCTGAATAGCCGACAAGGCCCACAAATCAAACATACAAGGCTATTTATCAAAGGAATCTATTCAGGGCACATAAGTCATACAAATCACATAATCAAACATTTATTGGGGAAATTGCATTTCCCACCAAAAGAACCCAAAAATTGGGGTTGTAACATCCTTCCCCTCTTATAGGAATTTTTCCCTCAAAATTCCCCCAAACTTACAAACAATTCAGGATAAGACCTTTCCATATCCATCATTGGCTCCCATGTGGCTTCATCCTCTCCATGGCACTTTTAAAGAACCTTTATCATCTTATATTCTTACATCTGAGTTCTCTCTCACATTGGTATCTCGTACCCTCGTAGGTGACTCAGGATATGTCAGCCTCCCTTGAAGCTTAATAGGTGCATGGCTCAACACTCGGTTTGGGTAGATCACATAGTGCCCTAGATCAGACTCATGGAACACATCATACATCATGTTATCCTGAGGGGGTAAGGCTATAAGAATCTCCACCAATCCATCTCAAATGGACCCATGTATCGAGGACTCATATTTCTCATATTTAGCTCAGAGGGGTCAGTTTTCATAACACATGTTCTCCCACAGTGAACTACATGTCAGTCTGCTTCGCATCAGCTCATGACTCTTGTCGCCCCTGGGCTTTCTCATCCATTTCTCAATTAAAATGACTTCATATGCACACACAATGGTCTCTCTGACCTTTACAAGGTCCTCTCACCAACAACATCATAGCAAAGCGGTGACCGACACAACCTCCATTACAGAGCTTCTTACATCCCAATATTGGCTATGGTGGCTATCTTCTCAAGAAAACTCTGCTAGGGGCAGGAACTGCTCCCATGTATCACCTTAAACGAGCACACAAGCTCCCATCAGACCTTCTAGTCTGGATCATATCTCCCTTGATGTCTATTATTCAGGGGTGATAAGTTGTACTAAACTTCAATCTAGCATCAAGTTCTTCATGTACCTACTTCCACCGCATGGAGTGAACTTGAGGTCATGCTCCAGATATTGAACTTAGATCATGGTGTTGTTGAACTATCTCTCTCTCATATATAGTTCAACCGAATATGTCACATGGACAGTGTTCTCCCTCTCTCTTAGGTAAGATATTAGGTCAACATGGTAAGGCAATCTACCATAACATGTAGTGCTTCATGACCTCTCACGATCTAGTGGAGACCCACCAAAATGACTATGGTGATCTATCCCCATTCCCTCTCAGGGAATCTTCATTCTCCATAGCAACTCACTGGGTTATAGGTGTTCGGCCTTCACCTCCCGGCATGCATGGAAACAAGCCACATGCAACTCTATATACTTCTTCATCTCAATACTACTACAAACTTAACCATCTTAGTAGTACCACGGTGTACTTAAAATCATGAGCTTCCACTTTTCCTGATTCATCGAGGTTGACTCCTGAGAACCCTATAACACTCAAGTAGTGGGTTCCACCACCTTCTTTTCTCAATAAGTGTATCTGAGGTTCTTACAACCATCCTTCTATCTCGTTAAGCTCTAGGCTGGATAACTAAGCAACCACCAACTCGAACCATGAGTCTGGTTGTATCTGGGTGTTAGCCATACAAGTATCATCTTCTAATGAACTTAGGGTTCACCTATCAACCTCTTCCAGCCTCTCTACTGGCTAAACCAGACAATTGTACAACTGAGTTGTGCCTCGACTAAGGGTATCTTTTACCACATAAGATTCCTTACAAGTGAAGAAATAAACCTCTATATACTCCACTCAACATCCTCATCTTGGGGTTACGTCAACTAAGTCAAGAAAACATCAAAATCATCATCTCGGTTATAAAATCCAAAGTTGTACCTCCTAAATTCCATACTGCTCTCGATAAGAACGTCCTCATGTTGACTACCTTAGTTCTCTTCATGTTTGTAAACCATCCATTCGATGAACTCTCCAAAAAGGTATGATACTTTCTCTGTCCTCAAATATCATAGCTATGTTTCAACTCACATAATCTTTATCCTTAGTTTATGGCATGTGTTTTTCCCTTTCTCTCACACCCATAACAAGAGGAAATAAGCATTTGGTTGCAGTCCAAATACATAGTTCATCCCATTCCAAGAGTAGAGATGGTTCATCACACATCACCAGTACACTTTCCAAACTAAGTTGAAACGTACATCACATGTATCATAAAATGAACATTTTGGTTTCATGTTTACATCCATGGAAAACTATTCCCAGCACTCTTGGGCCTACATACTACTCATATATACATAATCCTTAGTACTTTCCTCGAGGTCTCTAGGATGCCAGTACTTTTGGGGTCATCCCTCTTCAATTATGCATCCAGGGAGTGCCTACCTCATTTGCCCTTTGGGTCCCATGAACTCATGAAGGCGATCAATCTCCTAACTCATGGTCCTTGAATAAAGATAGTTGTTACCTCCCGACCCTATGGTCTTGTGCATCTAGGGATCAGACAACTCCTACTCCCATCAGTCTTATCCCCACCTGACCTCAGTATTGACTTAGGATTCTACCATGGTACATCTCAAACTTGAATCCTTACCTGTATCCCCATCATCTCTCTAGGCATGCATGGTTACACTTACATCCTTTCATAGGGTTCACGAAAACCTACGTACCTTGGTCTGGCCCCATACAGGTTACCTCCATGGAAACCTATCCTCATGCCATTTGGAGATGGTTACACAAGGGTCTATAGACTTGTGCTCATACCATGTGTTCTCCACTTAGCTCATCAAACTCTTATGAGAGACCTCTTTAGGTTACCTCAAACCTAAATAAAGCTGATACTCACCCTAAAGAAGGGTCCCTTCCTAGGATAGGGAAAAATATCTCTTGATAGTTATAAAGATCACAAACATCCTTACTTCCAAGGTTTACATCATCATGTGCATGTTTAGCCCTATCATGCTACTTAAGCATGTAGCTAACCAGAAGACAACCTACTAAGCCATGCTAGGTCCCTTGGTATGTCATACTTGTTCCTTTTCCTCAACATTGAACCAATACCATACGTGTACAAGTCACCAGCAGGTGTGAGGGGTTCATCAAACATATACCTTTGTCTAAGGGGGTTTCCTTTTCTTCTGAAACATGGGGGGTGCCATACTCGAAGCCTTAGGAACTCAAACAAACTTGTGAGGATCAGGTGCATTAGGTACTACTACTTCCCCTCTTTGATCTAGGAATCCTAGGTTCACTTCCTTTGCATCAACTGTCTAACTGCATGGTCAACTTTTCACCCACAAACCAAACATGTACAAGGTATAACATGCACTTCCTACTATTCTTCCATGTGAACCATACCTCAGAGTCCTCCACAAGGACAACCAACTAGGTGTGAGGCATTACAACTTGTTACCATACCTCCTCGGTCTAAGGAACTCTCCTTCCTATACCTAAAACATAGGCACCTCTAACATCTATACATCAATTCAAGAAGCCTCTTTCTCATTCTATGGTTTAGTTCCTCTAAAGGCAACCAAGGTACGACAAGCCACCAAGGATCGTGCATGAGAAACCACATACAACCACAAAGGTCATCCATTCTAGGTCATATCATACCCAACTTCTCATGATTCTTCATGTCTCAGAGCCAAGGTCTCCAACCTTCTTCATCAGGTCTAGCTCTTGACGTGTATTTTACTACGCGCTAAAAACGCAAGTGTACGCGTCGAGTAATATAGGCCTTTGTGAGGCCCGAGTCGAACACAGGGATACGTTGAATTATTGGAGACTTCTACTAACTATTTGCGATCAGCTAAGCCGAATAACAAAGTAGGGTTTGTTGTCAAAATTAAAAGAAAATAAAAATAAAACAAAGCAAACAATCGATTAAAGGTTAATTTAATCAATTCAAAAGGATATCTTTAGGATTTCGGTTTCACCGCGGGTCAACATTGCATTAGGTTTCATATAACTCCTCAATCTTCTCTCTCTATCCTGGTAGTGGCCTGAAAACAGAATTACCCACTGTCGTGGTGTAATTCACTACTTAGGTTTAGGTTGATTCCACCGTCGTAGTAATCATTCCCCTAAACTAAGCGCATTACGAACGATCTCTCAGTTTCCACTATTAATTTTACACCTCCTTTGTCAAGGGATTTATCGATTAATGTAGGTTTCGTCTCTTTTCAACCGTTAATCCTTCTATCGAAGTGATTAAGGGCATTAAGTTATTATTATGGTGATCAAGCATAACAATATATAGAGAAAACGAAACTATACCACGGATTTAAGAGAGAAAATATGAATTATTAATATAAAACTGTCATACAATGCATTCCCGGGCTACTCCCGGTCCTAAAGATGGAGGGGATTAGCCCCGCATGTTCATCTTTCACAAATACATGGTAGAAATAGGGGAAATCATATGAAAAACGTGAATCAAATAGGAAAACCCCTGAACGGAGGAGAACCGGTGGATCCTTTGCGTAGAACACAAGCTTTCCCGCCTCTCGGTGGTGAAATTCGTCTTCGGCAGCGTCTGGATCGACAGGGATGAACTTTTGGCCTCCGTTCTCCTCTCTCCCGCTCCTTGGCACTTGTGCAATGACAAATTAGATGATGATCTCGTCTGAGTGGCCGTCATTAGGTATAAATCCCTAATTAGGTCGTCAATTAACTCCAGCCGTCCAATTGAGATCGAAATGAATCCAACGCATATCTGCCGGCGTCGATACCATCGACGCGGGTCGATACCATCGACGCGGGTCGATGGTATCAACCCAGCGTATTAGCGGCAGCCTTCTTTTCTTTTCGTCTGAGTGCATGTGATCATCTCGATACCATCGACTTGGATGTCGATGGTATCGACTCTCTATAGCGTCGGGTTTGTCGTTTAGCGACGCTGTAGCCTCCATGTGTCGATGGAATCGACTTGGGTCGATGGTATCGACAGCTTCCTCGCCAGCAACCTAAAGGGATCTCGATGCCATCGACTTGGGCGTCGATGGTATTGACTCTGTGTAGCTCCTCTCGGCTGGCAACCTGTGGCTTGGTCGATGGTATCGACTTCCGTCGATGGTATCGACAGAAGCAGATACTTGTTTTTCCTGAAATTCCAAGACAAGACCAAATAAATCCACACAAATTATGATAATATGATAAATAATGCTCAAAATGATAAAACTAAGGGGATTTGACATAAAATGATGGCAAAGACCGAAATGAGTGAATTATGCAATATTATCCATAAAAATGACTAATTAGAGCATAAAACACATATGAAAAAGGTCTATAAATGCGACTCAAAATCATCGCATAAAACTCCCCTAAGCTTAAACATTGCTCGCCCTCGAGCAACTAATCCTTAGAATAGAATTGCATATGTCAACTGAAAAACAACACACCAGCCCCACATCCCATGTGACTCCCACTGAACGTTCTCAAACCGGCCTTCTCTAACCACATAACAGTAATTACCCTAAAGGCGACAATAATCATCAATAAAAGAAATTATCCTCCAAACAGATGAACACTATCACATAAGGCAGTTAACATAAAAAAATTCGCCGATTCAGCATTGGTGCATCTTGTGATCGCCTATACTACGTTGCTCGCCCTAACTACCATCTACATGGAAGCCGTTCTCCTGATTATCATTAGTGAGGAGAAATTCACGGTAGCCTACCAATCCGAGCAACGGGTGGATGGAAATGGGTGGTTCATGGAAGAACTTGGAAGTATTGTGCAGTTTCAATATGCATAAAACAAAATGTCCTAAGTGATGCAAATGCACATTAGAAATGCCCTAATGCCTAAAATTGGGTGAAATGATGCATGCACTAACCTTCCACCTCCAAATGAAATGGAAATCTAATTAAGCCACATCATGTACTCAATTTCCTGTTATACGAGTGATATAATGTTCCTTTCTCCCTCTTATTCCACTTTCTTCTCAATTCTCTTTTTTTTTTCTTTCTTTATTTCAGATTTTTAGAATTTTTTTTTATTTCAGATTTTCAGAAATTTTTTTTTTCTTTAGCCCACATATCCATAATTGCTTAGAGATAAGTTTATTGGGCTATTTTCTTCATGCTCAGAAATTCTTGCAATATTTAGAAGGTATGGAACAGTTTAATTCACCTTTGAGGAAAAATTGAGATACATGGTGTATTTTATGCGTGAATATCATGAGTGAAACTACATGGCATGCACCTAAAGGTAATGTGCATGAATCCCTATATTTTTTCTTTTTATGCACAAGTATGGAAAAATAACAATGCGAGTCCTATCTAAATGCTATGCACACAAGAGGGAATTAAAACTTCCCTTTACTTCCAATTCTTAGGTGGATTATGGAAAAATGAAGTGGAATGATCACAAGATTAAATGACTGAACCTTAGAAAGACATTATGTGTCCATCCTTACTGACCTGTGTAGTGGTTTAGAAGGTTCTCTCTCTTACATCCAATTAAGGTCTCATTACCATTTGGTTAGGTTAGGCTCAAACAACCATTACTATCCACTTTGCATGAATCCATAGGAGTACAGGTGTGAAATGTTGTTTTAAAGTTGACATAATCAATCATTTTCGTAGGATGTGTTCCCCAAGGTCAACCAAAGCAAGCTATCCAAAGACACAAATTTTTTTTAAATTTCCCTTAAATTTCCCATGAACAAACAGCAAGATGACAAACTTTTACGACATCCACAGTTACACTAGATAGCACGTGGATCCTACAAAAACTAAAGATGCAAGAAACAAATAACAATGCTAAAAACTAAAATAATAAAAGATAGAGCTGTTCCAACTACCCCCCTAAGCTTGAATTCGACTATGGCCTCATAGTCAAAAACAAACTTAAGAGTGGAACAGAGATACCCGATCAGTCTTGTGGAGGCGGAGGTGGGCACTGTGGGGCCGTAGGATCCCAAGAAGGATACTCCCCCTGGAAGCTCGGATCGTAATGGGTCTTCGGCGGAGGCTGTGGATAGCCTCCAAAGTAGCTCTGACTCCAGTAGTGGTCGTAGAAGGGATCCTGTTGCATCTCCATCCTTTGCAACCGATTGTGGATCTGCTGTTGGTTGTCGAGGAGGAGACGTTCATTCTCTAACATCGCCCTTTGGTTGTCAAGTAACCGGTTCATAGTATCCTGAATACCGGTATACATCTCTAGATGCTGTTGCTGTGTCTGATGTATGTCTTGCAGCATCGTATACATGCCTTGCATTGAGTAGGCATCCTCGCCTGGCTGCGAGGGCTGTGGTGATGGCGGCGGAGGCTGTGATGATGAAGATGCACCCGGATGCATCCGAGGACGCTTCTGGGGTGCTACCCGTGCACGAAGAGGTGTGAATGCCTCCTCTTCCTCCTCAGCCTCGCCTTCTTGTCCGTCGTTGCCGCCTTCTTCTTCATCGGACTCGACGGCTATGATCGGCCACCGAAAATGCTGTGCGCCCTCGATGTGGAAGACGGGATCCGGTAGCGCGCACTCCTGGTACGCTTGATTCACATGGCAATGTGAAAATGCCGCGCCATCCCGAAGAAGAATTAAGTTGGCCCGATGAAGATGTTGCAAGTTGACCTTGCTTCTTGTAGAAAGAGGAGTGAGGGTTTGGAAATTCAGTCCCAAGTACGACGCCAGTTTGGTGATGAGCCCACCGAAGTGAATCGGCGCTTTCCTTGTACTCCTCTTTACATCCATCACACGCTGCAAAAAGAATGCACCCCAATTGCATTCTTGTCTCTTCAGAAGCTTGTATAGAAAGAAGAGATCGGAGCCTTGAAATTTGCTAAGGGCCAGATCACCCCGCGCAAAAACAGTAGAACTCTGCATCCGATGCAAAACCCAGACGAAGGGGTGCTCGAAGTCAGCTACCGCTACGTTGTGGTAGCTAACCGACCTCCCTTGTGGCACCGTCACCAACTCGGAGAAGATCATGTCGTAGTCGGTGCGGTGGTCCGGCCTCCTGTGGTCATACTGGGAATGATTCCAGTTGAAAATTTTGTTGAACTGCCGCAGCGTGAGGACGTAGTCGTGGTTGTACAGCCAGAAAGATACCCGGCCCTGGATCCACTCTCGATCGGTAGCATTGATGTCATTGGGATAGATGCAGACGTCCAACGACGCCAGGAACTCGGCTACCAACTCTTTGTATGTCGGCCAGTCACTAAAGAACGGTTGGCCATCTTGATGAAACTCCAGTTTGCCATGCCTTATGCGAGTGTGACGGGCCTGACCGTTAAGAACATAGGCCAAGTTGGCCTCGAATCCCAGATCGCGCACCATCTCCCGGTCCACATAACGGGTGGGATCGATCTTCCTCCTCATTATCTCCTCGTAGATCTTTCGAATCTCCGGGGAAGGATGGATGAGTCGGGGACGAGAAACTGATGCCGTTGGTGGTGGGATGAATTCCGTCGGAGTTGCGTGTGAGGACGATTCTCCGGCTGTATGCACCATGGTGGCGACGAGAAAGGGGTTGAAGAAGAAGAGCTCGGGGAAGATGGAGACTTGATTCTCCGCTCGGTGAAGATCTTTGCTCGATGTTGCTGCTCTTCGATCTTGGATGGCTCGGGGAAGTGCTCGGCGTGAAGGAGGAAGTTCACTCTGAAGGTGTGACGTCAAATGACGTAATAACTCTCCGTATATAGACTTTGCCGGCGCAACTGTAGACCCGTCGATACCATCGACGCGGGTCGATGGTATCGACACGTCTCGATGCTATCCGCCTCCCTCGCGAGTATCGACGGCTGACGATTGCTGGATCGTGAAACCCAGATTGCTGACCTATCGATACCATCGACACGAGTCGATAGTATCGACGCAGCACCCGGATCGCTGACGTGGACTTCGCGATCACCGTCGATGTCGCTGCGCGGATCGGTGACATGGATGGTCGATACCATCGACAGGAGTCGATGGTATCGACTTGGCTTCATTGCGACACCGTCACTTTTTCACTTCAACCTGTGACCATGTCGATACCATCGACGAGGCCGTCGATGGTATCGAGTTGACTGAGACAAATCGTTCTGAACTTCTCCAGAGATCTCGATGGTATCGACTGGCATGCCGATACCATCGACAATTATTACACAACCTGCCTGTAGGTCTGTCGATACCATCGACGGGACCGTCGATAGTATCGACTCAGAGCGATTTTTACAGCTGTCAACCTGAACCTATGTCGATACCATCGACCCGTGTGTCGATGGTATCGACCCTGCCTCAGCCTGCAAAAAGAAAAAACAGATCAAGGTATCTTCTTTACATCAAAATTTAAACGAAATGAAAGCAATCTATGACTATAATTAAACTATCCTAATGTACCGATGGTTGGGTTGCCTCCCAACAAGCGCCCTTATTTAACGTCTTAGGCTAGACGGTATGAAGTTCATCATCTTTTCACATTTGAGACTGCGCTTAGAGGATCATGCGGTAATTTGAATTCAACTCGATCTCCTCCAATTCCCAAGGACAAAGTACCTCTCCCTAAGGCAGTCACGACGTCCACTGTTTCTTGAAACGGTCTTCCTAGAAGAATTCCACAGCTTTGGAGCAGTGGCATATCAATAACAACAAAATCCACCGGGAATATGAATCTATCCACTTTGATGAGCACATCCTCACACACTCCATATGGTCTCACGATTGACCCATCTGCTAATTCAATTGTTGCGGCTGATCTCTTTATCTCTTTTAACCCCAAATTTTGAAATGTCGCCAAAGGCATGAGATTTATGCTCGCGCCGAAATCACATTGTGCTTTGGGAAAATGTTGACCACCTATTGAGCATGGAATGTAAAAACCTCCTGGGTCTTTTCTCTTCTTTGGCGAACTCCCGTGTATCATAGAGCTCACCGTCTCATTCATCCGACAAATATCATCGTCTTTTATCCGCCTCTTCTTATTGATGATTTCCTTGATAAACCTCCCATAGGCGGGCACCTTCTCGATCATCTCCACTAATGGAATATTGATGTGGAGTTTTCGGAATATCTCTAGGAATTTCTTAAAATGACGATGCTCTTTCTTTGTTTTCATATTGATCGAATTTGAAACATCTGCTGCATCAACACGCCTGTGAGGTGGCACATATGAGCTTTTCGGGGGCACCTCCCCCAAGCTTGCTTCAATCACTCCCTCCGGCATGGGCTTTGGCGAGACATTCTCAATAGTAGCAGCTTGTTGTGGTTCCTCTCTCGCCTTAGATGTCTCCGCATGTGCACAAACAACCTGTACTTGTTCTTCTTGCCTAGATGGAGATACCATACTCACAACTCGCTGTGATTTCCTGAAGAAAGGGTTTCCGCCCGGCAATCCGTAGTAAGTGCGTGGATATGGTATCGCCGGTGTCGCATGCGTATTAAACGTCATTCTTCTTTCTTCTACAGCTTCTTGCACCTGAGACTCCTCCTCACTGTTTACCACAGACATATACTTGACCTGATGGTGTGCTTGGGCCACATTTGCATTCTCGACTGGTTTCTGTTGATTGGCGTGCTTGATGGCCGCCACTTCACTTGAAATATGTGCCACGGTGGTCTCTAATGCCCGCATTTGTGCTCCATGACTTAGCAGCGTCTGCCCAAATTTGGTTAGAATATCACCTTGGGATTGCAATTGCTTACCAAACATGGCCATCATCTCTTGGTTTTGCTATACCATTTGACTTAGTAATTCAGTGTTCTTATCCTCGACTCTTGGTTGTGGCTTGGCATCCAGATCCTGCAGAAAATTATTTGGATCCTTCCATGAAAACTTTTTATCCTTCCTCCATGCATAGTCATTGTTTCTATAGCCCTGTTGTTGCATGAATTTCACTTGGGCTTCCTCATCCTCAGATGCATCTTCCTTAGCTAGCAGCTTCTTGGCTAGAAGATCTAACTTATCATTCAGCTCCCTAACTATTCTAGATTCTCCAGCAGCCTTGACCTGTACCACGACACCTCTGTCACCCCATGACTGTTTCCTAGCCATGTTATTTAATATCTCCCAACATCGGGTATCTGTATTATTCAGAAAAAATCCAGATCCATCTGAATCAAGGTTACTTCTATCGTGCTCGGAGAGAGCAAAATAAAAGATTTTCACTTGTGTTTCCCTGTCCAGCCCATGATGTGGGCACCTCCTCAACATAACCTAGAATCGCTCCCAGGTCTCAGAATATGTTTCACCCGCCTGTTGGGTGAAATTGTGAATCTTCCTAATCATGTCGTTAGTCTTCTCAGGAGGGAAAAACCTCTCGAAGAAAACCTCCACCATATGATCCCAAGACTCCACAAATTCGTCATCGAGTTTATGTAGCCACTCTCTAGCTGCTCCTGCCAAGGAACTTGGGAAAAGCTTGAGATAAAGTGCAGTTTGTGGAAATCGGTCAATTTTCACCATATCACAGTTCTCCACGAATTGACTCAGGTGCGCAACAGGATCCTCATTTTTCAAACCGTGGAAAGCATTGGACTTAACCAAATTGATTAGAGCCGGATCAATCTTATATGTCGGTATATTGATTGCTTGCTTCTTTATCGTCCCTTTAGAGGCAGATGCGGAAGAAGCTTTGATCTTCGCCCATATCGTTGGTTCTTCGGCCATATCTTCGTGTTCGGATTCGGAATCCTCCTCTTCTTGTTGCTCTTGCTCTTGATAATCCTCGTCTTCAGGTCCCGGAAATGGAACCTCAGGTGTGCGATTGCGTAGTCAGTACTACGTGTTTGCACCATGCACAATACCTGAAATGAGAAAATTTGAGTTCAATACAGTGCTATGACGAGTATAAAAATTATCGAACAATTTAAAAATATTTTAAGTTGTTTCAATCTAAATATTAAAAAAAATTTGGCCTAGAGTGGCCGCTCCTAGCACTCAAAGTGCCAACAATTCGCCGTATCCCCGACAACGGCGCCAAAAACTTGACGTGTATTTTACTACGCGCTAAAAACGCAAGTGTACGCGTCGAGTAATATAGGCCTTTGTGAGGCCCGAGTCGAACACAGGGATACGTTGAATTATTGGAGACTTCTACTAACTATTTGTGATCAGCTAAGCCGAATAACAAAGTAGGGTTTGTTGTCAAAATTAAAAGAAAATAAAAATAAAACAAAGCAAACAATCGATTAAAGGTTAATTTAATCAATTCAAAAGGATATCTTTAGGATTTCGGTTTCACCGCGGGTCAACATTGCATTAGGTTTCATATAACTCCTCAATCTTCTCTCTCTATCCTGGTAGTGGCCTGAAAACAGAATTACCCACAGTCGTGGTGTAATTCACTACTTAGGTTTAGGTTGATTCCACCGTCGTAGTAATCATTCTCCTAAACTAAGCGCATTACGAATGATCTCTCAGTTTCCACCATTAATTTTACACCTCCTTTGTCAAGGGATTTATCGATTAATGTAGGTTTCATCTCTTTTCAACCGTTAATCCTTCTGTCGAAGTGATTAAGGGCATTAAGTTATTATTATGGTGATCAAGCATAACAATATATAGAGAAAACGAAACTATACCACGGATTTAAGAGAGAAAATATGAATTATTAATATAAAACGGTCATACAATGCATTCCCGGGCTACTCCCGGTCCTAAAGATGGAGGGGATTAGCCCCGCATGTTCATCTTGCACAAATACATGGTAGAAATAGGGGAAATCATATGAAAAACGTGAATCAAATAGGAAAACCCCTGAACGGAGGAGAACCGGTGGATCCTTTGCGTAGAACATGAGCTTTCCCGCCTCTCGGTGGTGAAATTCGTCTTCGGCAGCGTCCAGATCGACATGGATGAACTTCTGGCCTCCGTTCTCCTCTCTCCCGCTCCTTGGCACTTGTGCAATGACAAATTAGATGATGATCTCGTCTGGGCGGCCGTCATTAGGTATAAATCCCTAATTAGGTCGTCAATTAACTCCAGCCGTCCGATTGAGATCGAAATGAATCCAACGCATATCTGCCGGCGTCGATACCATCGACGCGGGTCGATGGTATCGACCCAGCGTATTAGCGGCAGCCTTCTTTTCTTTTCGTCTGAGTGCCTGTGATCATCTCGATACCATCGACTTGGATGTCGATGGTATCGACTCTCTGTAGCGTCGGGTTTGTCGTTTAGCGACGCTGTAGCCTCCATGTGTCGATGGCATCGACTTGGGTCGATGGTATCGACAGCTTCCTCGCCAGCAACCTAAAGGGATCTCGATGCCATCGACTTGGGCGTCGATGGTATCGACTCTGTGTAGCTCCTCTCGGCTGGCAACCTGTGGCTTGGTCGATGGTATCGACTTCCGTCGATGGTATCGACAGAAGCAGATACTTGTTTTTCCTGAAATTCCAAGACAAGACCAAATAAATCCACACAAATTATGATAATATGATAAATAATGCTCAAAATGATAAAACTAAGGGGATTTGACATAAAATGCTGGCAAAGACCGAAATGAGTGAATTATGCAATATTATCCATAAAAATGACTAATTAGAGCATAAAACACATATGAAAAAGGTCTATAAATGCGACTCAAAATCATCGCATCAGCTCTCTCTCCAGAGCTAACCCTACAACGGATCTCACCACTAAAGGTTCTTTCTTAGAGGATGATTTAAGATCTTAAGGATACATTTCTACACCTACATGGCTGAAATGTATGATCCAAACCTATGTTCAATTAAGATTATCCAAAGATCTGCATGCTCATCTCATAACTTATCAGGCATAACCCTTCTCACCTAAGTCTCAAGCTACTTCCAACACTACTTCCATTCTCTTCTACGTAGGTGCATGCCTCCTCTATGCTCATATATTCTCGTTAGGGTTCCCATATGGTCACCACTAACCTCTTCAATGAAGGAGCTATCCTTCACCCTAGAAGGCATGACCCTCCCAAGGTTGGATCTCCAAAAGGCACTCAGTCAAACAACCTCACATAGATCATGCTTCTCATGGGTACTCAAAACCTTTATGCAAGGCACGTATGTCTGACCCACACACTTGAAGGTATAGAATACTAAGGTATCCAACAAATCTTGTCTCTCTAACTTCCACTCAGGGTTAGGGTTAGCATCATCCTCAGAGGATGCGTCATGTCTCTACCTCTTCTTGGAGGCCTCTGCCTCCAAGGCTAACTCTCTGATCGTCCTCCTACAAGAAGGTCTAACCTCATATTTCTTCTGAGGGCACGACAACACACACCATGCAACCTTAAGCATGTGACTAATCTTTAGTTTATGCTTAAACTATTGAAACTTATGTACATGTCATCTTGTTTACATGCTTTTCATTATTTGATGGAGGATTCCTTAATCCTTATTACTCTTATCCTAAAAACAAAAGGGGTGTGTAGAGAGAGAAACCCAAAGCATATAGAATCCTATATGAATTAGGGTTGAGAAGGGAAGTAGACAAATGAGAGAGTCCTAGAGGTACCTTAATTTGAGTGAAAACCTCCAATTTCGGCCAGGCAGTCACATAGAATCTGGGAGTCCTCATAGACCGACTAGCGGGGCGGAGGAAAATCTTGCCAGCCCCCAGACTGTTATCCTTTCCGTGACACCTCCATAATTAGAAAATCCTCTAATAACTCCATTGGGTTCTAAAGAGTTTGTAAAATTTAATGATTATTAGATATTAAATGGAAAACCATGGCTCTCATACCAATTGTAATGACCCCGCTTCTCGATAACCCCTAATTAAGGAAGAGCAAGAAGTTAGAGGCGTTATCCCAAATACAGGATCAATGGTTTAACAATTTAATCAAAAATAACTATCAAATTCTACTAAAACTAAATAGGAAAGATATAATAAAATTAAACTAGTGCATACTATAGGATCTAAGACTTCTATCCATAGTAGAAATCTAACTATCTAATCCTTCTTTGAATACTTAACTTTGTCTTCACAGATTTCATTTTACTATTTGTAACAACCCTGACCTGGGTTATACTTTAACCCTAGGTGTTTTGATTAAGAAATGTGATTAAATGCTTAATATCATTTTATGAAAAGTAATTAGGCCTCAATAGGAACTTATGTTGCAATTCTAGTCCTTTTTGAACGTTGTTGAAATCAATGTTTTATTTGTTTTGGACTAATGTGCAAAATACCCAAGTTGAGATGTTTAAAGGCAAATTGTGCATGATAATATGTTCCTCATGTGTTGAAGCAGCATGAGAGTGAAGATGATGCTGAGGTGTGGCTTATGGAAGCCTAAATACCAAGAAAGAGTTGATAAAGCAATGTTTGTGCATTAAAACCTAGTTTTGGTGTAAAGTGCAATTTACCCAAAACCTAGGGTTCAATATGCAAATTACCACTTCAATAAGGTCCTTAATGATTCTTGGCATCATGTAGAGAAAATAAAATGAGAGGGGTGCCTCATTTGAATTAAGTTGGAGGAGAGAGAATCTTGATATTAAAATAATCAAGATTTAATCCTAATTGAAACCCTAATTCGATTTAGGCAAAAAATGAATGTATTAATTAAAGGGCCTTCAACCAAAACCAAAATGGTTGGATTCATATGTGTGTGTGACGTCCTTGAGCCTTGCAAGGACCACGAAAATATCCAAGGGAGTGGATAACTCACACACAATTTTATAAGAAAACGAAATATCCACTCACATATGGATATTAATATAATATGATTTAAGGTGCTTGATTTTCTTTTCTTTAAATTATGGATAATTGAGAGGGATAAGAGGCAACCAAGATAGCCTCATCCCTAAGGAAGATAAGGGGGAAGAGGCGGCCACATTTTTGGGATTAAATGAATTTTTATAAGGCACATTCTCTCTCATTGATTTTCTTATAAAAAGACCCTTTACAAGCCAAATGGAAGGCTTTTTCGACCCCACTTCTTCTCCTTGATTGTGAAACGACCAAGGGAGCTTGGGAGGATCAGGAGGACGACCCTCAACCTGTTGGTAAGGTTCTTGATCCATTTCACCTTGATTCCATGGTGGAAATCGAAAATAAATTATGGATTTCTTCCTATTTCGATCTCCTCTTCAATTCTAACCATTCCTTTTCACTCAAACCTTGAGGACGAGCCTTGGAATGGTGAAAGGAGTTGGATCCACCATTTTTTCCGTGGACATGGATCTTTGGAGCTCAATTGGAGGCGGGTTTTATAACTTGAACCCTTTTTCATTGTTATTCAACCATTAATCTTGCAATTTCAATGATTCCTTCATTATCTTGTTTAATTGCTGGTTGAAAATGGTTATTTCATGAAATCAGAAGTTGTTAGAACTTCAGGGACGAAGGTATATGATTATGACATCATCTTGGATACTTTTTCCAAATAAATCATGGTTCATACGGTTTTGAGTTAATTGCTCATGCGGTTTAACCAAACCGTTTGAGAGCAAACGGTTTGAAACCGTTTGGAAGAAAATGGTTTCAAAACCATTTGAGTAAGTTGACCAAGGGTTTCCCGTTTGATATTACTGTTTATAATTATGTTGGTTAATGACTCACCAAATTTTATGGGTAAACTCCCAAGGAATCGTGAGTTGAAGGCTAATCAATTAGGCAAACCTAATCGGATTAAGTGCTGATTTTTCAGCTTGATTAATTTAACTTTTTGGGCAAACGGTTTCAAAACCGTTTGAGTGAGTTGACCAAGGGTTGAAAGTTTTATATTAATGTTTATAATTGTGTTGGTTAATGAATCACCAAATTTGATGGTTTAACTCCCAAGGAATCGTGAGTTGAAGGCTAATCAATTAGGCAAACCTAATTGGATTAAGTGCTGATTTTTCAGCTTGATTAATTTAACTTTTTGAGCAAACGGATACCGTTTGAGTTAGTTGACCAAGGGTTGACCGTTTGATATTACTGTTTATAATTGTGTTGGTTAATGACTCACCAAATTTTATGGGTTAACTCCCAAGGAATCGTGAGTTGAAGGCTAATCAATTAGGCAAACCTAATTGGATTAAGTGCTGATTTTTCAGCTTGATTAATTTAACTTTTTGGGCAAACGGTTTCAAAACCGTTTGAGTGAGTTGACCAAGGGTGTACCGTTTGATATTACTGTTTATAATTGTGTTGGATAATGAATCACCAAATTTGATCGGTTAACTCCCAAGGAATCGTGAGTTGAAGGCTAATCAATTAGGCAAACCTAATTGGATTAAGTGCTGATTTTTCAGCTTGATTAATTTAACCTTTTGGGAAAACGGTTTCAAAACCATTTGAGTGAGTTGACCAAGGGTTGAACGTTTGATATTACTGTTCCTAATTATGTTGGTTAATTACTCACAAAATTTGATGGATTAATTCCCAAGTAATCATGAGAAGAAGGCTAATCAATTGGGAAAACACTAATTGAAATTAGTGCTGAAATTCCAATGAGTTGATTTGAGATTTTGGGTTGATTAGCCCAAACGGTTTCAAAACCGTTTGGGAATCACCCAAACGGTTTCAAGACCATTTGGGGATCACCCAAGACCGTTTGGAGGTCTGGGGTTAAGTATAGTTGACCAATTGAAGATCTAAAAGTACCAAATCACTTTGTGATTAAGTGCTGATTTGATGATCAACTCAATAGCTCAAACCCTAATGATTTTTCACTAGAATCCAAGGGTTGGATGAGCCAAACGGTCTCAAGACCATTTGGAGCTCATCCAAACGGTCTGAATACCGTTTGGAGGTCACCCAAGACTGTTTTGAGGTCTAGGGGTGAGTATGGTTAAGCAATTGATGATCCAATGATACTAAGTTGGAGTGTAATCAATTGATGATTTGGTGATCAATCCAATGATACAAACCTTAATTGGTTGACTTGGATTTTGATGATATGATGGGAAAACGGTCTCAAGACCATTTGGAGGTCATCCAAACGATCCCACGACCGTTTGGGGTCAGGTCATGTCCAAATTGGATGATGGTTCAATGGGTTCAAATCAATTAGACCCACATTGAAATATGTTGAAGGGTTATTGATTCCAAACCCTAATCCAATTGAGTCAAACCCTAATTGATGTGTAATTGAGGGTTAATTGAGGGTAAAATCAGGTGAAGGTTGACCTATTTAACTCAATTGAAGTATGAGGATATGTCCAATTGATGATTGGTTCCATGAATTCAATGATTGAAGGAATCAACATTGGAAACCCTAATCTATTTTGATTGGTTGAGACCATATCTGGTCCATGCGGTTTTGAGGAGGTTTGGACCAAACGGTCTCAAGAACGTTTGGGTCCAAACGGTCTCAAGACCGTTTGAGACCAAACGGTCCCAAACCGTTTGAAGACCAAAGATCATTCGGTTTCAAAATCGTTTGGTGATGAAACTGCAAAACCGATTGGAGGTTGTTGGTGATTTAATCACTTGGCAATTGAAGGTAGTGATAGTTCCAATAATCCAATGATGGTTAGTAATGATAACCAATGAAGGTACAAAGGTTGAAACCCTAATAGTACCTAAGTGATTAGTGCCAATTAAAGGATGTAACCCTAATCCAGGGTAGTGATGTGTGAAACTCCAATTTAGGGAAATGAGATGTAAAAACCTAATTGGGATGAATAGTGAATCTCTAATTATGGATAATTGAATGAAATCCTTATGGAGACGAATTGTAGACCCAAATTGTGGGTGACTATAGTGGAAATCTTAATTAAAGGTGATTCCATGTGAAATCCTATTCTAGGGTTATGTTATGAGAAACCCTAAGTTAGAATGAGGTATATGGAACATTGATGTGGTGATGTGATATGAGAATCAAACTTAGGGTGATGTCATGTAATGACATGTGAAACCCTAATTGAGGGTGAATCCATGAGAAACCCTAGTTTAGGGTGATTCCATGAGAAACCCTGACTAAATACTAACACCACATGATGTTCTAATACTATGTTGTGATGAGAGGCCCCATGTAGGGTGAAGGTATATGAGACTCTAATGTGAAGTCATAATGCATAAAGCCCTAATCCTGGGCAGTATGACAATGAATCATATTCTAATTTTAAGTAAGGGTATAAGGAAACCCTATTGATGAGATAGAAGGAATGACCTTATAAAGGTGAAACATTTCATGTGGTTGATTATATGCAACCTAATTGTAAGCAATGCCTTTATCATTTGACAAGTCCATATCATTAAAGATAGTTGGACAATTCTAATGTGTAAGCCCTAACCCTATTGAGGGAATAGAGGTGTTAGTATGGTATTACATGAAGTAATATGTTATGTTGCCTAGTGAGAGGCGACAAGATGCTTTATGGACCTTATGAGCTATGAGGATGGTTGTTGCCTAGTAAGAGGTAACAAAATGTTTTAAAGGTTACACAAGATTGGTAAAAACCCAATACCTGGAATAGTTGCACATGATTGACATAGATCAATACCTGGAATAATTGTACAGGATTGGCATAGTTCAATACCTAGAATGATAACACAGGATTGGTCAAATCCCAATACCTGAAATAGTAACACAGGATTGGTTAACTTCCAATACCTGGAATAACACATGATTGACATAGATCAATACCTGGAATGCACAGGATTGGCTAACTCCCAATACCTGGAATAATAACACAGGATTGACATAGATCAATACCTGGAATGCATAGGATTGGCTAACTCCCAATACCTGGAATAATAACATAGGATTGACATAGATCAATACCTGGAATACACAGGATTGGCTAACTCCCAATACCTAGAATGATAATACATGATTGATATAGATCAATACCTGGAATGCACATGATTGGCTAACTCCCAATACCTGGAATAATAACACATGATTGACATAGATCAATACCTGGAATGCACAAGATTGGCTAACTCCCAATACCTGGAATAATAACACAGGATTGACATAGATCAATACCTGGAATGCACAGGATTGGCTAACTCCCAATACCTGGAATAATAACACAGGATTGACATAGATCAATACATGGAATACACATGATTGGCTAACTCCCAATACCTGGAATAATAATATAGGATTGACATAGATCAATACCTGGAATTCACAATATTGGCTAACTCCCAATACCTGGAATAATAACACATGATTGACATAGATCAATACCTGGAATACACAGGATTGGCTAACTCCCAATACCTGGAATGATAATACAGGATTGACATAGATCAATACCTGGAATGCACAGGATTGGCTAACTCCCAATACCTGGAATAATAACACAGGATCGACATAGATCAATACCTGGAATGCACAGGATTGTCTAACTCCCAATACCTGGAATAATAATACATGATTGACATAGATCAATACCTAGAATAGTTGCACTGGATTGACATAGATCAATACCTGCAATAGTTGCACAGGATTGACATAGATCAATACCTGGAATAGTTGCATAGGATTGACATAGATCAATACTTGGAATAGTTGCACAGGATTGACATAGATCATTATCTGGAATGGTTATACAAGATTGACATAGTTCAATACTTGGAATGGATACATAGGAATAATATAAGTCTAATGCTTGTATTAGTTGCACAAGGTTGGTGTAACCTAATGCCTATAATGCTTATATAGGATTGGTATAGACCAATGCCTGAATAAGACATGATGAAGTACACTCTCATGTTCAATATAACCAAATATGTTTAGCAGATTGGCTAAGGCCAATAAACTGAAACAAGAATGTCTCATGGGTGACATATCCAAAATAATGAGTGTCACAAGAGAAGTTTGACATGATGGTATAATATGAAGGATAAATGATATACATGTTATTCCTATTCCTTATCAAGAGAAAAGTTGATCTATTGTTTTATCAAAAATAGTTACAATGCTTTAAGATGAGAATGCTTTAAATTGCTTATCCTCTACCAGCTTTATATCCTTTACTGCAATAATAATGTTTTGGCGGAGAGTTATATCTCCCACTGGGACAATTTATAATTTGTCTCACCCCCGTGGGAACTAATGTTTTTAGGTGGACGTGAACAAGAAGGCAATAAACTTTTAGCAGAGAAAGAACAACAACAGCATCGAGGATAGCAGTAATATCTTAGGTGGAGATACAACCTGTCTAGTCTTATAGTTAGACAGTCCTATGTGTCGTCTCTCTACTCTCAGGTCCTCGGAGTGTTTAGTCAGTGTTTTATGAATCAATCTGAGGTTTTGGCTTGATGCCTCGAGATTCGTGTACTGTCTATATATAATGTTTATAAGACAGTTGATAATGTAATCTTTAAAAAGAGATGGTATAGGTTATGTACGTTTGAACCAGAATGTAAATGTTATGCAATGGTTCTTGTTGGAAAAGATTTCCTATGTGAGGATCTCTTTGCAAAAAGTTTTAATTTTTAGTGATTTTCAGTAATCCACTGCAAATAATTTTCTTTTGCATTAGTTAATCCTGTTTTTGCGAGACAGTCACCACACTATTTGTCCAATTTCAGATAATACCTAAAATGCCAACAAACAAAATGTCAGCCAATATATTTCTATACTGGTATGTGGGGACAAACACAACATCACAAATAGGCTTTATCAACCTAAATATAAATAGTTGATTAACAAGCCAAATTACATTTTCAATGTAATCCTCTCAACCGCTTTTACACATACCCTAGAATTCCCTGTCTTAGGGTTTTGTCCTTTCAAAGGACATAAGGCCACCTTCTCCATCCTGAGCTTGGTGCCTAGGGTTACCTCTTTGGGTGCCCAGTGGTCTTCCCTCTGGGACTTGACCACTTTAGACCTTCCCTCTAGGGTTTGTTCATGCATCATACATCAGGGATGGTATATAGGTTCGAGAAGTCACACTTATATTTAATTGTTATACACATAGTCACTTTATGAGATTGCATAATTGAAAAAATCAAACAATATAGGTTTCATAGAAATCGAGGATCTTCGAGAAAACATTGTGAATCATAAAGCAATTATTCATAATTTAACCACATACATGTTCAGTAGATTCAACAAGCTAATAGAAAATCTAACTAAGAAATAGTCCAAGCAAGCAGTTCTACCATACAAGCAAGAATCTTAAAAAGCACATGTACTCTATTTACTACACAATTTATCAGATTCTATCTTTTCAACTTGAACTCACTTCCTAGGTCTTCCTACTTCTTTTTAGGGTTTTATTAGGGTTCATATTTATCATTATATCTACAAACCCTAGGATAGAAAAACTGGATGCAAACCATAATTAGTTTATTAAAATCTTCCTAGCATGCATAGGATCAACTCAACATTACTTTCCTCAAATAAATTTCAAATTAATCCACATAAGCAACCATTAACCCTAAGTTAGGGTTTCTAAGATATTATTGCATCTACATGTGTAATAAACCCTAAAACAACCATATTTCCATCCTAATCGGATTCAATACTTATTTTTATTATTATTCTCAACATGTTACTATATCTCAAAATAATCTAATTAAGATATTAAATCCGATTTCCAAACATATTTAGGGTTTTACTATAATTCCATACATCAATAATGGTAACTTTAGCCACTTTTAGAACTATAATCATATTCAGACTCTAAATCCATTTATATTGAATTCCTTGTTTTTCCTGATAAATTTTCATATATAATTTGTCTTAATCAGAGTTACCAATCTTTTATTATAATTTTTGCAAAATACTTACCTTTCGGCCAATGGGATGCCACTACATCAGTAGAGCGGCTCGCTCTTTCTTTTCCATGCGGGTCAGGGTTCAGCGAATAGAACTTCATCACCATATCCGCACACTCCACGTGAGCAAGGTTCTTCAGACCCGTGATTGTACCCTTTTGCCCCTTCTCTCCTTCACACGCGTTGGGGGTACACTACAAAAAAAATGATCTTGAACTATAAATGAAAATTTTAGCAAAAACCTCATATTTGTAGTTAAAGGATTTAAGTACATATTTTTTTACATATACAAATTGTAGTATATGCTCGTATAGATAAAGCCTTTAACTATATTTTAAAAATATGTACTTAGATAATCCATTCACTACAAATTCATATGTAATCAGAAGCGTAGCTAGATGTTGTCCTTACATGTTTAAATGTAAGTGTAATTATAGCTAAATGTATGACTGTGATTGCATTTGCCGTCAGTATGTAGCAAAAACATGAAGTTAATACATTTTATATTTATTTAATGTGTAGGGAAAGGTAGAAGTTACTATATAAATATATATGTAGTTGATTATGCATCTAGATACATATGTAGTACCATTTAGTACACATACATATATGCTTAGTTCGATTATTCATATATATATATATATATATATATATATATATATATATTGTGTTATTTGTTAGTACACAAGCTCTTTTCGTAACAAAATTGTAGTATTTAGAGAAAGTTATGCTCATTATGCCAACAATCTTACTTTCATTTATAATGAAGTGTCAAATGTACATGGGGAGGACGTATACCTTGCCCCTATTACACAATGTGTACAAAGAAAAGTATATACATATATCAATGATTCAGTGGTCTACTAACATATTTGCAAAAGAGTTGTGTCTTTATCGACCGGTTTTAACATCCTTATTGTCTTCTTCTTTTATTCAAGCTCTTGTTTTTGTTGCACCATCATGAAGAAGAGCATGTGTTGGATTAAAAAGTATCAACAAGAAAATCATGACTTGGTTGAGCAGGGTTGTCCTCTTGCAGAGATGTTCTTTCTCTTAGCTTAGAATCAATTATTTTAGCTTCTCATCACAGTTGAGCAGGGTTAGCACCAGATTGCAAATTCATTTCTTATACACATGTGCAAACCAAGCTCTCAACTCCTCATCTTTATAAGATATTGTTTCTTGTGCTACTCTTTGCTGAGATACAGATTAATATCAAGCTAGCTGCTAAGGAACTATAAGTATACAAAAAATAGGAGTATCAAACTAGTAATTTAGGAGTATCAAACTACATTGGACCTTATAAATTGATGATTGGGCAAGTTGTACATCTTAAAGTGGAACCAGGAAACCAACCTTTTAAGCACACTTCAAAGCTAAATGCAGAAAGGCCAACGTACAGATCTCCAGTAGAAATAAGAACAAAAAGTATGCATAATACTAATGTATTACTCTTTCCAAAAAAGACCCGATGCAAGGAAGAAGTTCACACTCAAATCAATAAATGTAATTAGATGCATTTTGGAACAGGGAAACATCCATTTTTCTATGTGAAGAGTGAACTTAGCAGATGGAATCATCTATTCTTTTGTTTGAATGTTGAACTTTGGTTGTGGTGAGAAAATTGTTCCACAATGAAGCATGTAGAGTTTAGTGTCCTACCTTTTTATCCTTTCTAGATAAGGAAAATTTCCACCTAGATCATAACTCATAAGGATGTTGAGTTTCATGCATGAACACATCAAGATCTCCACGTTCAGCCTTGAATCACGTATCTGACGCCTCCCTATATTAAAACACATCATATCATGGAAAATAGTAGGTGATGATGAAAAATATACCATAGATTGTGAGCTTAGATGAGTAAGATTCTAGAGAGTATTGCTTTCATTTAGAAAATACATAAAGATTTTGGAGTTGTAGTATCTGCTGATAGATAATTACATGGAGCACTAACACCTAGCTTCCATTCAACATGTTAAGATTCTACTAATTTGTTGCTTCGTAAGCTATATAGGATGCCTACATGGATAATGGATAACTTTTAGTTGGCTACTTCATTCTCTAGACATCCTCCATGCACTTAGGGAATCACTCCTTCTCAAAGACAAATCTATATTCGAGGCCATGGAGAACAATTGATTATAT
Source organism: Alisma plantago-aquatica (assembly GCA_963693085.1). Lineage (NCBI taxonomy): Eukaryota > Viridiplantae > Streptophyta > Magnoliopsida > Alismatales > Alismataceae > Alisma > Alisma plantago-aquatica. The sequence goes on along the minus strand of OY856413.1, from coordinate 498,589,990 downwards.
TTGAGGCCCTGTAGATTATAAAAGAAAGGAATATGCAACAATCAACAGTAAACAAGTTACAATGTCTTTTAGCAATTATTGAACATTTGTTAACTGAGATTGTGTAAGCTTAAATAACACCAATATACCTAATACATTCCAACCTATGGAGCATCTTCTTTTTCTTTGGATGGCCCCTCTATCTGGATAAGAAGACAAAGACACACATAGGGAGCATCAAGATGGATCAACAGATGGGGTATAGTTTCACAGATGGATCAGTAGGGGTCTAATTGATTACTAACATTTACTAACATTTACTTCTAAGAAGAGTGCCAATATTGAAAATGCCCAATTTCATTTCTAGTAGATGCTTATTCATGCAAGTTCTACATTATTTTCACATGTTCTATTGAAAATATTGTGTTCTAGATTCTATTATGTATGGATGATGGAATCATCAATCAAGAAGGTTACAACCCCTCGAGTATTGTGTTTGAGGATAAAATATTGTAAGAGATCCTTCCTTTTTTCTCATCATATAAATATGAACACATGATGATTATAGGACCCCCTACATTTAGTAAAACCACATTGTCTATAACATGGATCACATAGCACATAAAAAGAGGTATATTTTAGGTACTCAATGATGATAAAAAGCCTAAAAAATTATTGAACGCTACCATAGTTCAGAAAAGTGGTATTTGGTGTACGGGCGGAGAGGGCACCACATAGAGTATATGCAGTATGCAGGAGTATATACAGGAGTATATGCAGTTTTGAAATTTTTAAGAAATTAATGAGATAGTCAATAAATGATAAATAGATTATATAAATTCATAGATTACACACTCATATATATGCATATAGACATATTAATATGCTATGATATGCTTATACATGTATGTATGTCTATATATGGAATGTGTTTGTAATATATGTACAAATATTAAAATATGTGTATAGATGTACTAATATGTGTAATACGAGTGTATAAATGTGAAAAAATCAAAATGTATGCATATAAGTAAAAATATATGTTTGTATATGTAGTTATAAGTTATATTTATGTATACATACTATGTTAAAAGACTTTCATATAAATGTACAAAAGTGTGTGAAAATAGTTATATATACATATGTATATTATTGAATATATATATATATATATATAATTTTAATATAAAATGAAGTATGGGTGTATATGTATGCATGTATGTAATGGATGGACATTAGTTATGGACTTTTCAAAAAGCAGAGTTTAATCAGCCGCTTATTCGGCCAAGCGGGAGTATATATGGCCCATGACTGCTTAGTGGACTGATTAACAATATGCGGTGTGGTAGGGTGACCGAATTGGCATAAGCGGGAGTATATGCGGCCGTGCGGACCGATTTCCTGAACAGTGAATGCTAAAACACAATAAATGATGCATCACTAAGAGAGCCAAACAGAAACAATAGTAGGTAGTGGAGGTACAATCCCACAATGCACATCCTCAGGTGAAAGTTACAATATACCATCATCCAAAAAAGCAGTATTTGGAGAGACTTCATAGTGATTGCCTAAAATCTAGCATGAATACATTCAGATCATAGTTCTCTGCTACTAAAATCTAGCAAAAGGAAGAAAGTGGCCCCAATTTTTAACACCAAGGCAAGAAGATGGCAGTCACACCCCAAGTTCCAAGAGGTCTTGCTGTACGCTTGGGATGACAATATGAATTAGTATGATGCTTTAAACAAAGCTAAGGAAAAATTAATTGAATGAGACAACCAACAAAGTAAAGAAAAAGAACAAGGCAAAAAGGTACTCACATAATGATATAACCAAACTATAGATGATGTTGGAGGAGCAGTACGAAGAGATAATGGACAACAGATGCTTGAAACTTCCGAGAAGATATGGCATTATATTACTAGAGGAAAAGACAAAGTGGAGGAATATAAGTTACTCAGACTGGCTGGTTAAAGGAGACAAAAACACATGATTCTATAAAACAATATTAAAACAAAAAAGGAGGGTCACATCAATATCTAAACTCAAGAATGAGAATGGTGAATGGGTCAAAGGAGATAATGAGATCAAGAACCATCTAAGAGATATCTTTGTTGAGCATTTCACTGGCCAGCATAAACCAACCTGAGCAAGTTGGAGGCTTGTCTTGCAACGTTTCTAAAATTTACAGAGATAGAGATATCGATTCCAGAGTTGCTTTTGCTATCACATGCCACTATATGTGGATGTGTAGGAACCTTGAAATATTTCAGAAGGAGATCAAGACGGCCAACCATCACCAGACACACATGTAGGTGTTGCTGCAAAATATTTCAGATGCTTGGAAAAAGGAGGGGATGAATATAATGAACTCACAAGAAAAGTAAAATCAAGAATAACAACCTCCAGAGGAAGGTTGGGAGAAATTTAACACTGATGATGACTTCAATATGATAATCCTGAAAAATCTGACGGACTTTTTCCAAAGACCCCTAATGTGATGTGTTTTTTATTCACAAAGTCCCAACATGTTATACATAGACAATTGTTGATTGATAGGGGTCATCATAGGAACCACTTCTAGGGAAATAAAGTCAAAACACCTCTCTCTTTGTTTACCCAGTCACACTCCTACCTCTAAACTCAACTCAACTCCCTCCTACAAATTGATGTTCTCCATTCATATGAAATTATCTTTACTACTTCTCCACCTCCAACATTTTTCTCTAATTCCTTGCATTGAGGGTGAAAGAAGGAGACCATGACCGCTAATATAACTATTCAGAAGGTGAAATAAACCATTGATACATACTTCATGCTAGTTGAAGAGATGATATAATGTTCTAAACTCTCTGAGTGAATACATGTCCAAGGAACTAATTGAATTCAGTAACACCATATCAATAGTAAAAATAGTTTCAGCTACCTTGAACCTCCACGAATTTGTGTACCTTGAACCTACACCTTGACAAGGATCTAACATCTAGGTATTTAGGTACCTAGAAACTAATTGGCTTCGACAAACATTCTGCCTATACACTGCATGTTTTCCCACACTTCTAAGGAAACCAGGAGGGCCAACACTACTTGCACAACATCCAACAACCCCATAGCCACCCTGGTTACCATTTGACCCATTAGAATTTACATCACCACTATAACTATATCACTGATTGATGTAGCCACTCCCACTTGGTGATTGGGCAGTTGGCCCACACAGATAGAGAAAGAAAGCAATAAAAATGAGAGCAGAAAATTGTATTTGATATAATTTCCAAGAAGTTAGGGCACAATAACATTTTGATAAGTTCAAAATGTTTTTTTCTCTATAAGGATGCAAATTCAAAATGAATGCATATAGATTATCTAGACTATTATGGATAATACCCAACCCCTTTCCTTCCATTTGAAAAAAAGAGTTAGTCCCTTAACATAAATCTTCCTACAATTTGAAGAACACAATCAAAGAAGCAGACCTTGGTAACTAGAATGAGGTAACGAGAAAAGGCATTATAAATTTATAATTATAAGGAATCTTGGTTATGGAAAGACTGTGCAAGGAATCTCTTTTTTATTATCAAAACTCTAAAGGGACTGGAAAATGGAATGTCAAAACCAGTGGAAGGAATCTCATTTTTATTATCACAGAGATAGGTAAAATCAAAACAACAGTGAAATAACACCTACATAATGTTGAAGTATTGCAATTTTAAAGAAACATCATAAATTAATTGAAGAAAGGCTACTACCATTAGAACAGACCAATAGAGTAAGGAACTAATGCCAATAGCTCCAGATCTGGTGAATAATGTTTTCTTCTTGCCTAGGCACAAGTTAATAAATATATAACAGATAATGTAAAAAAGTAATAGTGGTTTATACCTTCTCTAGTTGAAGATCAATTTTGACATTCCCGCATAAAAATATCACACTATAAGAAGGTTTTCATATCCAAAGATAAGCACATGAAGGCCCTAATCATCACATGAGGATGTATACCAACCTAACTCCCTGATCTCTTTGCTTCATATCATGTTTACCCAATGACGATGAGTTTCATCACTATTGTTGCATTCATCTGCATTGAACTTTATATAAAAATTCTTGGTTACTATTGGTTGAGGAAAACTACCTTGTGCAACAACAAACTAACTACTTTAAGAGCTCAACAAATAGGATCTTGTTGGTTGTTTTGTGTTTATCTCAAAGATCAAAGCATAATTGAATATGGATTGGAAGCACACATGATGTAAACCAAGAAATCCCCAAACCTACACAATAGAGAGATACTAGGAGGGTAAAAAACCACTTATTGTTTTCACACATCTAGTGAGAATCACCTCATCACAACAAAGTTATGGAAAGACTACAATAGCTAGTCATAGAATCTGAATGTAATAAATATAGGTTGGTTATTTGTACATGTTATGCTATAAAAATAATAGCATCCTTACTGCAAGACATGAGCAAGGATGAGTTTAATTACCCTTGAGATACAAACACTAACAAAAACTTGGTTGATGACCTCATCCCCAACTAAGGCTTCAAAGATGAAATATGTCAAAATACCATTCTGAATGAACAATGAGATTGCTGGAAAGAGGACCCTTTGTTAATAAGTTGTCAGAGATTTGATCTTCATTGGCTTGTATAAAACTAAACTTTACTAGAGAGAGACCCTCCTTTACTAGGTTTTCAGAAATTTGATCTTCATTGGCTCATACAAAACTAAATTTGGATAATGGAGTTGCAATCCTCCATCTGTCAAATTTGCATGTGCCCATATTTAACCCTATGCATGGAAAATCCTCCTCATTTTAAAGATGTATAGCTTTGAGAAGACATTGGAAGGCCATGGTCATCATATTACATCCAGAATCACAAGCACATGGTTATGATGGATTACACTAGAATGAGGAAAAAGAAGGAAATTAGGTGAGTATTTAAATAGCGATTGCCCAAATGCAGTCGTACTAAAAGGAAAAAAATTACTGAACAATTTTGTGTTGTAGTTTTATGAACATAATATTCATACTTGCAAGGTTGAGGCTCTTATGAAGTTCAAAGTCTACTATGGATTTGTAATGGAGCAAGATGCAAATTCCCATGAAGGATTGGTTATCCATAAGCTACAAATTTGAACATATAATTAAAACAATACGTACTAATGGCAGCTAGATGTATTACTGCCCCAACACAAAATGCATGTATAGGACCCATCAACTTTTCAACTAAAGGATATAGATAAAGTTGAAACTGTAGAAGACCAAAACCTATAATTAAATAGTTAGACAGCCAGATAATGAAATACATTGCATAATATGTAATAACATACACATTTTTGATATAGATCATTCTGTTGATAATGGCAATATAGATTATGAACTTCAAAGTCTTCAATTATCAAAATATGACATTCTAGTGACTATAGTGAACCACTGAAGGATATTCTAGACATGAAGTGTTACAATATGAGGACGGAATTGCATGTTTCTGTGTTTTCTCAAAAACAATGTGGAGCAATAACTTTCATGATGATTCTAAATCCTTATTTTGACAAAGAAATTCTCTCTAAGAAGAAGTTTTGCAGAAAGTAAAGAAGCTTATTGAGCTAGGTGGTGGAAAAGCATGTTTCTTATCTACACAAATGGGTAGTGTCAAATTCTAGCATTAAACTTCCAAGATTTATAATATCATTTACCAGCAGAACACATGTATCTTCAATTCGTGTTTTTCTTATAGTAACTGAGCAAGTTGTTAATCACCTACACTTTCACAACATATCTAATGAAAGAAATGTAAAGAATGAAAAAAATCGAATCATATAGTGAAGGACATCAGTAGTCTTGATACATAAAAAATTAAAATCATTAGAGCCACTATCAGCAAGAAAGAGCATATTGAGGAAAAATGTTACCCAGTTGTTCAAATTGGGGCTTTCTCTCTAGAGTTGTTCTTTTAAGTTCTCCTTCCCTTTGATCTTGTTCTTGGTGTAGTGGTGTATGTGTACTAGAAGGGCAAGGCTCCACTCAGTCCATACCCCATCAGTAAGGAGTTCTGAGATAGAATAGTTAACGATTTCAAAGAATGAACTCTGCTTTTGTTATGTACTAATTGCATACCGCCATTGTCACTACAAAGTTCCCACAAAATAAAACCATTTGTGCACCTTATTACTCCTCTATATACATTTTAGACAAAAGCTAATCTTTGTTGCTAGATGAAATAGAGAAGCATGTCACTACAATGATATTTATCTCAATGCAACAAATAATATTATTTTACATTTTCTTTCTAAGTTTCATTACATAAAGGAGAATTTAGAGTTACATTGGATGATTCTTTATTTAGCCTAGAAGTCTAAATGCTCATAGCACCCTGAAAAATGTTCTTAGCACTCTGTAAATAGATTTTTATTTCTACTAACCAACTAACGCAATGTATAAAGTTTATAAAAGTAACCTTATATCATTGAATTGTTATAGAATATTTAGTATCATATTCCAAAATGATGCTTGAAACCAATTCACTCCTAATAGGCATGGTATCCTGACCATGAAAAGAAGCATTATTGGATAAATGTGTATGATGACTTCCTACCCAAAAAAAGCCCATTCCCATAGATGGCTTCCAGAAAAAGCTAGATGGATCAACTTATGCATGGATATACTCTACCAAATTGCAATTAGCCCAAACCAACATATGTATATTGCCAAGACAACACTACTCTCTCCTTCAAATCAATAGATACCGACTAGTAACAATAGATGGATTAATCAGAAGTTGTTGAACCAGTAATATATTTACCCTTTCCTTTACAGTTACTAGTACACATACAAATGAGTTTATTAATATAAAAATATTTTTCATGATCTAATATAACATTGTGTATAATATCCAACAATTCTCCTTATTCTTGGCAACTTATTTTATAGAAAAATAAATATACAGAAATCATGGACATGACATAAGAGGATTAGGAGCAGAACAATACATGCATGCACAAGTTAACAGCAGTATCTCAAGCAATATAGGACATTGGGGCATTTACTTTATTATGAAATTTAGAGGGAGTGTATTACCAATGGAGCAACAAATTAACGGTTCAAAGGCAAAATAGGTTTTCAGAATTTTGGAGATCTTCTAATCCCAAACAAAGAATAAGTACTAAACTTTTTGCATTCGTGTCAATCTTGGAAAAATTATACCAATAAGGAAAATCAGATCATGAACATCATCCTTTTATAAATGGACCTACAACATTAAGGGAGCCCGCAGAAGATTTAATAAATGGACCTTCAAAACATATCAGTCATCACAGGAGAAGCAGAGAACTTCAGAATCTAGTGCCAACATTGATCATGGACATGCAAATGACACTAACTTTCGTCGTGATCCCTAGAGTCATTTTCTGGACCAAGAAGATCAGAGGCAATTTCTTAAAGAACCTGCATCGACATGTAATCTAGAAAGAGCCAAAAGAAACATCACATGCATTGTTGCATACTAGAGAACATCCACATAGAGCCTTGCCATAAAAGAGGTCTAATTGTTAATCAATACTATAGAATATTCATATCACATTCTTATGTAGCAAGAGAAATGAAAAATAAGGTCTAATAATTTGGATGACAACTTTTACATCAATCTAAAAAAATTAATAACTCTGTAATTCGGATGACAATCCTTTCTATATTCAATGAATTGATAAGCTTTACATCAATAAAAAACTTTATTCTAAACCTATAGAAAAGAGGGAAAATAGCATCTAGAAAATTCTGAAGGAACTTTTATTGTTTACCTCTTTCCAAGCAGTTTACCTACAATAACAAAAATAATTATCTAAAACATTATATAGACATGTTACACTTATAGCACAATGATAAAAATTATCGAACAATGAGTAGCTTTGTTGGCCAAGCTATTATTGACCCAATTGCATCTTCAATGGTTTGATAATTGTCAAATGGTCTAACCAATGGATCTACTGGTTTAATTGTCACACCAATGCAAACAACAACAAATGCAAACCCTAAATTTCCTCCTCCTATTATAAGTTCAGGATTCATGCCTATCACTTGTCCTTGAGCTACAATTGATGTTCCATCATCAAAACATTACAACCTCATGACCCATAAGTTGTACGAATTATGATGTAAATTTTAGATATCAAGAATCAAAGTTATTAGGAGTTTTTTATTTTAATAACTTGTCTTTCTGTAATGGTGGTTCCACTACATGACTTTTGTGGCATGGGTGTTCCTTCATTCTTGGTCGTTTTCATATTCTAAAATACAAAACACTTATCACATTAATGAAATGATAACTTATAATTACTACTAAAAATCTGAATAATTACTTCATTTGCTTGAAATGGAACACTCCGACTTGAATTCCCCAAAATTATGGCTTCTAGATGTTCTTGTCTTTTTTTTAGATCTGACATTTCTATTTTTTGTGTCTCACATTGTTGTTGTAGGTCTTTGACTGTACCTTCAAAACCCTCCACATATGCCTGACTAAACTCATTAGTCTCATGGTTCACACGAGCCTTCTTTGCACACAATATTTGATCAGCTATTTCATCTTCTTCAAGATTTGCATCATTATTTTCAACTGCAGATTGTAACTTGTCCTACAATAATAACCATAATGATCATGGAAAAAAATTAACCAAATAAAGTCAAATATGTCATGAATAATTTTATACTTATAATTAGTTCAACTGATTTGGCATCTATAGGATTACCATCCTTCTTCATATGGGTAGCAACAAACAACTGCAATCGACTAACAATACCCCTTTTATTCTTTTGTTGCAACTATTATTAACACAGAAATAAAGTATAAGTAGAGTGTGAATGTGTTATGATATTATTATCATTATGTGGAAAAATTACTCACTTTTTCTCTCACACAAGCATAGGGTATCGGCCCCGATGTATGTCGTGTGGTAACAAACTTTCTACTCATACTATTCTTTGCACTCCATAGTTATAGTTCCTGAACGATCAACCTTATCACCAATGAAAATTAGGAGAAGACATAATATATAACTAATCATCTTACCTTTCCATTATTAGAGTCCCATAAATTCACAAGAAAAGCCCACTGCAATGGATCAACACGAGAAGGACAATCATTAAGTCTATCTATTTTATCTTTGTGGTGCAAATAATTTTTTCTTTTGATTTCAGATTTGATGTTTCTTCAACAATCCCTAACTGTGCGTAGAACCAATTTCTTTTCCTTTGGGTCGATAGTAAATTTCATCTGTTACATGAAAAATAAAATGAATATAAAAAATACATGCTTAAATAACACTTTACAAAAATATATTACTAAGACATAATTCTATATTTCAGTTTTCTTTCCAACTGGTAATTATCGCCAATCCAAGTAATCTAAGGGTTCCAGTTGTGAATTTCTAGCAATTGTTCCCAAAAAAGAAGACAAGTCATTTTGATGAGGTCCAATTGGTTCTCCATTTTCATCCAATGTGATTGGTAATTTTGCATCCCCTATCTTACTCCATAATCGAAGACACTTAGAATAGCCTCATTTTTTGTTATGCAAAACAACACCTAAAATAAAAAACAATATGAGTCAATTATTTTTAAATATACATAAATATGCTAAAATATGAGGTAATAGTTAATTTTTGTAAATTGTTGATTAATGACTTATGTACCTTCTACTTCATCATGATTGGCAGTAGTATCATCATCAACCAATTCAAAGTCCTCATCATTTAGATTATTGGTTTCGACCTCATGATCTATATTGCCATTATCAACACAATGATCAGCTCTCATGTCATTATTTGCCAAAGAATCCCTATGACCATCTCCAACCTCATTATTGATATTGGCATTATCAATTGAATGCCAAACTCCGGTACCATTGTTTGCCAAAGATTTCCTAACACATGTGGCAACCTTATGATTGATATTAGCCTTATCAACAGAATGGCCAGCTCTGATGCTATTATTTGTCAAAGAATTTATATGATCTGCTCCAACCTCATTATTTATATTCTCATTATCAAAAAAATGACCAGTTCTCATATAATTTTTTAATAGAGACATCCTACCACCGATTAGAACATCATGATTTATGATAGACACATGCAGATGCTTCTCTTTTCTGATGTTTACTTCAACATTTTTGCTGCTGAAAACTGATGATGCACCAACCTTTTAGTTAGTTTTATTTCTCAAATCAACTTTGTAACTTCCAAGATCAGCATTAACTAAACCAATATAGCCTCACTTCATTCTCAAATCAGCATTAACTGAACAAAGATATCCTCCTTTCATTCCCAAATCAGCATTAACAGAACCAAGATAACCTCCATTCATTCCCAAATCAACATTAACTGAACGAAGATAGCCTCCATTCATTTTTAATCGTTTAGACATTCCTGCAAAGATAAATAATTAGGTCAGATCTTATAACTATAAGGACAAAATAATAATAGATAAATTGTATGTCATCGTACCCACCATTTTTCCTTTAATTACTTCATTATTTGCATCATCAATTTCTCATACAGACAATAATTGTGTATGTCTTTTCAACATCCTGAAAATAGAATGCATAAAAAATATTAATAAATTAAAATTATAACCATAAAAATATAGTTAAATAATAATGGTTGTAGGGGCTACATGATATAAACATTATAAAACAGTTGCTGATTCGATTATTGAGAACAAAAAAAAGTTTGCAAATTTAAAGAGAAATAGTATGCATATGAAAGGAAGAACAAAGGTATTCATAATTAAAAATAAATGAATAAAACTAAATTCTTATAATGCTACATCAAGATACAAAATATTAAAAAACTACATATGATAGACCACAATGATCTCATTCAAGTTGCTCATCATTTTCGCCATCATAAAAAGTTACACCCTCTATATCTTCTCTAACCAAATCAGATCCATCACAAACATTGCTACAAATAGATTCCCAATCATCTGCATGAGAATCTTCAGGTACGCATGTACCATCCATGAAATTTTCATTAAGCTTCTCATCCATGTCATAAGTATCACATGGTGTAGTATGCATGACAAAGCTCCACCCACGGTGATTGATGTCAGTCACATAAAAGACTTGTTGTACTTGAGAGGCCAATACAAATGGATTTTCAATTAAGTCAATGAGTTTTAATTTGACCATTATAAATTCATTTTCATCTTTTTTGACGCCCTTGTTTGCATTGACCCAATCACCTTTGAACAATACCACTTTTAGTTTCTCGTAGAACTAATCTCAAAAATCTCCCTGAGTATCCCATAGTAGGTAACTTGACCCATTTTAGGATTTTTGTCCTTGGAACTGGAAAAACTTTCTATCTGGGCATTCACCATTATCCCACCATTCTGGGTTTTTTTACCATGTTCCCGCTCCTTGGTTCGAAATCTCTATCCATTAGTTACATATCCATTGTATTTGTTCGCCATATTTTGTGGTCCCCAAGCCAGAGTTAGTAGATTTGATGACACATTTTTTGACTTGGTCTTCTCTTCAATCTGTATACATTATGAATTGAGTTATTAACACACTGCTCTTCCCTAACAATATTAAATGAAATTAATTTTATAGACTTGCATGCTTCTTAAACCAATCACTAAAAGTGTTCATATGAATATTACTGATTTCCCACTGTCTTGCACGTGGATTCATTTTCTTCACGTGGTGAATGTGCTCCTTGCTAACAAGTACATAATTCATGTGTACATACATCTAACAACGAGCATGCATATTTCTTAATAATGTAATGAACTCACTCCATGAACAGTTCAACTGCAACACAATTAGATAAAATATATTGATGTATAGTTTTTAGCATCACATCTTCAAGAGAAACATGAATATTGTTGTTTCCTATTTGACGCCCTTTGTGTGAAAATGTAGACCATTCATCATCAATAACAATATTATCATCTTCAACATCATTTCTAGACAATTTTGTGAACCTTGTCTCTACCCCAGAGAGATACCTTGAACAAAATGTTAGACATTCATCTGCCAGGTAACATTCTGCTATGGAAGCTTTTGGAGCAACTTTATTCCTCACATATTCTTTCAAAGTTTACAAGTATCTATAATGATAAATAGAATTTGTTTAAAATAAAAAAATACATTTAATAAAATTTTAGTGAAACAAATAGTAAACACATACTCCCTTTCCATAGGATACATCCAATGATAAAATGGTGGTCTAGCTATCTTAGCTTCTCGTGGAAGATGAATGACCACATGCTCCATTATGTCAAAACATGAGGACAGGAAAATCTTCTCCATGTTGCACAGAGTCACTGCAATCCTAGATTCTAACTTCTCAATAGCATACAAATTTATCTCTTTTGAGCATATGTCTTTGAAAAATCTAGACAACTCAGTTATCACAGTTATGACGTTCTTGCTCGGCAACGCTACCCATAAAGCCAATGGCAGAAATTGTTGCACTAATATATGGTAGTCGTGACTCTTTAATGCCAACAATTTTCTTTCTTTGATGCGTGCATTTCATGATAGATTGGAGGAATAACCATCTGAAACTCATACATACTTCAAAAACTTACAGAATAATTATTTTTCCTCAATTTTCAAAGTAAAACAAGAAGGTGGAATAATATTCTTATTTCCGTTATTGATAATGTGCAGTCCAGGTCTTATTCCCATCTCTAAAAGGTCATAACAAGATTTTTCATTATCCTTCGACTTATCCATCCCAAGTAACGTGTGAATCAAACTCTCACATACATTCTTTTCAATATGCATTACATCAACATTATGACAAATAAGTTTGTAATTCCAGTATGGCAACTCAAAGAAAATGCTTTGTATTTTACAATTGTAAGGCATATTGTCTACATCTCTAGTTTGAACTAAAACTTGATTTCCAGACAACATCTTTGGAGTAGTTCTTAATTCTTCTTTTCCATCAAATGAGGACATATCCCTACGAAATTTATGATTCATCAAAAGGAACCTCCTGTGGCCCATGAAACATAGTTTCCTACTATGTGGTAGTCTAACAGACCACGTGTCCTTATTGCAAACAGGGCATGCATCATACCCACCAGTTTGCCAACCAGATAAATAACCATAGGCAGGGAAGTCATTTATTGTCCATAGTAAGGAGGTATGCAATTTGAATACAGCTTTATGATCAACATCGTAAGTATCAACAACAACTTCCTACAGTTCTTTCAACTCATCAATCAGAGGTTGTAAGAAGATATCTATCTTCATTCCTGGTTGAGTTGGACCAGGAATAACCATAGAAATGATAAAATTAGGTGCCTTCATGCATAACCATGGTGGTAACTTATAAGAAATCAATATGATTGGACAATTACTATATGATAGACTCATCATGCCAAAGGGATTAAATCCTTCAGATGCTAAACCAAGACACACATTACGAGAGTCAGATGCAAAATCAGCATGCATGTTATCAAATGTCTTCCATGTGGGTGAATATGTTGGATGTCTTAAAACTCAGTCCTTGGTGTGACTTTCATCGTGCGACCGCATTAGTGGTGTGACTCTAGAGGACATAAACAATATATTCAACCTAGGAGTCAAGGGAAAGTAGCCCAAAACTTTACAAGGAACTCTTTTCTTTTTAATTCCCATACTTTGTGCACCTTCTACATCACTTTTAGTCTCTTCATATCTAGAAGAATTACAACGTGGGTATATAGTATTATCTACAAACTCTTTGTGATACAAAATGCAATCCTTTATACATGCATCAATTTTCTCGTAGTCAAGACCAAGGTCCCTAATTATTTTCCTTACTCCATAGTAGAGCCGGGCAACGTGTCACCCTAAGGAAGCAAATCCTTCAAAAGTTCGAGCAGGTCAGTAAATGATTTATTGCTCCAATGATTGCTACATTTTATATGGAACAACCTCACAATGGTATATAGCTTGGAATACTTCTTATTTCTAGGATACAACTCCTGTGCAACAATCTCTAATAATTTATACAATTGCTCAGCTTCTTCATCGTCAATAAATACAAATATATCATCATCATCACTATTCATTGTTTCTCGACAATTTTGGACCCCATATGCATCGTGCAACATGTCTCTCATATCATCAAATGGCATGTAGTCTTGCATAGAAGAATCTTCCTTGGCATCGGAAGAAGTCTCCCCATGAAAAATCCAATTAGTGTAGCTGCTGAAAAAACCATTCCATAATAGGTGCTCAGTTGTCACTTGACAGTTCTGTCTTTGTGTATTTAGACACTTTTACAAGGGCATAAGATAGTCTCATTCCTACTCCATTTTTCAAAAGAATTCCCTATGAATTTGACTACCCCAGTTAAGTACTTTGTACTGGTCCCGTCTTCCTAAATAATCCAGCTTTTGTCGATCATACTTCCCTAGATAAATGTAAGTAAACACATCAATAAATTAAATATATAAATATGTAGACATTTTTAATCAAATGGAAATATTTTAAAAAATTAATATTAAAGAAGGTAAAAAATTATACATAATTAAACACAATGAAAAATTAAATATATAAATAAGTTGAAAATCAATAAAGTATAATACCAATCATATTATACATTATATACTACATAATACTTTGATAAGCCATGTATATATCTATTTATCTATGATGTATTAGAAATAAATATCAAAATAGTTTTGTCTTGTTGGACTAGGATGATAATTTTCACCTTTTTTGGAAGTGGCATTCTGGTGTAAGGGTAGTGGCTGCAATGCCCATTGGATAGGGGAGAAACTATTTGGTCAATCTAGTTCAGACCTAGGCTTTTCCCCATTTCGTACAACACAAGATGTTAGGCTTTTGAGATTTCATCTAAGAACATCCTTTTCTACCTATTTTAAAAAAAAATCATTTATGGATACAATGTTGCAAAATTTTTTTCTTATGAAAATGCCTCTCAGGTCATAGTGTCTCCATTCAACTGTACTAAGTGCTAAATGGTATGTATCTACAAGCATTAACCACCATATCACTCTCCCTTGTTCTCATTTTCTTTGGAATTTTATTGGTATATATAACACCAGTGTCGAAATGAGGCCTTATAATATAGCCACCAAAGAATTTACCCACATAATAGATCATGAATAACTAAAAAAAATCTATATCTTAGACCCCTTCTATATTATCTCTGCTTCTTTAAAAACATTGTTTTAAGGATGGATGTCTTTGGGTGTTTCCTTTTTTATTCACACTCCATATAGTATATGTTTTGTAGGTTTGAGATATAACATGGGTTTATCTGATGTCCTATACTTTAAAGTAACAAGTAAGAGTGCTATAGAAGCTATTGTATGCTAAAAAATATACAAATAAAGTTCAATGTAAAATAACTAAATGCACATGTATTTTCGATGTTTTCTTAGGTGCTTCATGGTTCCTAACCAAGTTTCCTTTGTGAATTTATGAGGTTTAAGCGACAACTTTCACTCCTTGGTTCATAGTAGTTTATGTGAACTCCTTAATAGCTATAATCTAAACATGAAGTTTGAATTTGTATTTTTTTTCTTTTATTTTTTTATCCTGGAAGTTGTGATATTTATTCATAAAACCTTCAATGAATTAGTATGTTGTTCTTGTGGCTACACAACCTTATGACATTGGTACTAAGGTTTTGAGAACCATGTTGCTTCTCCTTCTCCTCCTACTTTGAGATCAAGTGGATGACCTACAATGTTGTGTAGAAAAGTGCATCATCTTGATCACTAATATGAACTCCTGCCATCCCAGCTATGATATTCCTTATACCATTAGGTGGCTCAACCTGCCCCTAAAAAACTTTAACCTTGCCATGCCTACATTCCTCACGATGAATACAAACTCAAGTTGTTCCATGTCTTATAAAAGGGACATTGTGTCTGCTACATTTTATTTGTACAATTAAACTATTTATAGATTTCTATTATGTCTAAAGTGAGATAGATGATTATTTGGTCCATATGGCCCTGTGAATGTCTTTTCTCTTTGTTTATGCATTATTTAAAAGTGGAAGATAAGTAACTTACACCATCAACCCAGATATTCCATCGACAACAGATCTCAATGGTTCCCCCTAGTTGGCCTTTGTTAACTAGCTAATTCACAACTGTCATCATTAGTTCATTTTCATGTATGATACTTCCCAGTCAAACAAATTGCCTTTATTAGGTCTTCTTGTTGATGTGGAGAAATTCTTGGTCTATTTTGTTTCTGCTCATTATGCTTGAGTATAAATAAGCATCGATCATTACACATATAACTAGCCATGAATGATCTAGTAGGTTAGTTTTCTACATTTTACAACTTAGAACGATTTTTTCAATCTACTTACCACCACTTTCAAGTATCACCTAGGAATAGTGATAAATCTACTAGTTTCGTCTCTTCTATTTCTGGTTCAGATCCATCAAAATTAACAAATTGAACACACTTTGCTTGTGATGCCCTGCGGTCATGAAAAGAGCTAAGCCAAGAGGCCTTTACCAGGAACACTTCATGCTTACAAAACCTTTTAGTAATTTTTTTGACCCAAGCTTGTTTTTCTAAATGATGAGAGTTTGTTGACCTGTCCATCATATGGAATACACACTAGATCCATGTAATGTGTGTTGCACATGACTAATATGGGGCCACTCATGCGAATGAATCAATTGAAATTAACTACTTCCTCATCCACCACCTGTCACATAAACCATAATCTTTGCATAAAGGAAATCATCCAATCCCATTATATGGAGTGAATGTCAGAATCCAAGGTTAGTGCATTGTGTGAGACTGGGACAAGCCACCTTGTCCATTGAAATAAATAACCGAAGTACAGTCCTGCCTTGTCATTTTTCACATAATTTTTCCAATTGTTCATGTTCTGGCAAGAAACTTCAAGGATCTCATGGGTGTTGCCCATCCATCCCTCTAAATGACTTGGTATCCTACTCATGTGCTTTTCAACAAATTCACTCACCTTGTTTCTTGCAGACATAACATCAGCCTTCTCTAGTAACCTACCTCATCAATTGGCTCCCTTGTAGTGCTCCCCAACCCCCTATTCTCACATTTAGGTTTAAGAGTTTCTTGCCACATTTGTTTTTCATAAACATTGTGACTGCTTGCTATAAAAGTTTGTCAGTTATGCTCTCTATAAGTGGATAATGACATCAAGTAATGTCCCAACCAGGGCCCATCGTAAGGAGGGAACCAGGGTGACTGTCCAATGGAAAATGGCCATGCACCCCTATTGAAGGGACATATGTACTTGTTGACCTACTACAAACTATGGCGGTGAATGAATTTCTAGACCAGAAATTAATACCTCTTCCACCTGAAGACCAATTGAGAAATTATACTTCTAGATAGACCCATCAAGAAATGCATATCATCAAACAAAGATTATAGATCAAGGACCAGGACAACACAATGAGCATATAGGAAAGCTTGTTGCAGCAGTACGAAAGTTAAGAGTTCAAAATAGTGAGATGCTATTACACCCTCATTTTAAGCTCACTGAGCATGGTTCCCAATTTAGTGAATAATGTGTTTTACTTAAAATACACTTCAAATATGTGACTAATTGATGGATTTGATTTTGTTTCCTCTTCTAGTAGCATAGTGCATTTCATTCATTGTAGAGCAACAATCCTCCTCAACCATGGATATCCAACACCCCCCACCAAGTTCCTCACTTGAGGGTAATCGTTATCTTGGAAACTTTATCATTCATCTATTGGAGAAAGATGTTGTAGACTACAACTCTATATCTGGAGGAAGTAGATGAGCAATTAAGAATTGATCAGATCTATCCTCACCATTTCACCACCAATAGCTTTAGTTAGAGGAAGTCACCAGTATGGCTAATAGAGTTAGTAGGAGGAAAAATAGTTTATTGAAAGTGCAAAACATAAGAAGAAATTTACAACATAAGATTAACGGTTTATTTGATTCATTAGTAATAAAAATATCCTCTATTGATTACTAGTTTCCAGTTGCCACATTATAAAGTTATGATGTATACATGTGCCACCTATTTTATACATGCTATTGTAAGTTGAAGTTTGAGTTATACTTAGGCTAAACAAGTTATAGTAGACTTTGTCTGTATGAGAGTTTGATGTAGGAAGCCTAGCCGCAAGCATTGAAGACAAAATCACAAGCATTAAAGACAAAACCCGATTTGGCAAGGATTTCCAAAATCAGTGTCTGACTCAGAAAAATCTCCATAATACATTTTCGAAAAGGGAACAAGCCAATAAATGCAAGTCACGATAATACCACTAGGTATACCCTCAAAACGAGATTCGAGTCCATTTCAGCCTCGAAAATAGTAGTTTTATATTTCTAGCAATTTCCTTTTTGTTTTAGTACTATTTTAGGAAAGTAGCCACATTAGGGTTAGGATCACGGTTTTCCCTACATGTATACAAAGTTATATTTCAATTTTATAGACCATATACCTTTATAATAGTGTGGCATATAGTCTATGAATTCAATATTATAGGTCGTGATTGTCATAAGAAGTCTCTGACCTTGTCTACCAATTTCAATTACTTTAAGAAGCTTGCCATACAAAGAGTTCAATATCTTCATTTAGGATTTGCAAAATCCACACAACAAGATTTGAGGCCCTAAGTAGGTAAGCCATTCAACATGTTTTCCACATGTGCTTACTACATGACCAACTATTTTTCAACATAGCTAACTCAACACTAGTAATAGTTTGGTTGCTTTGAGAATACAAGTTTGAACCCTAAGTAGGTACGCCATTCAACATGTCTTGTAACCCCACTCCTCCAATTCTCTTCTCTAAGGATGCAAGGATATTTGAGGCCCTAAGTAGGTATGCCAAGTTGGAGTTCATTCACAATTATTTTAACTTGTTTGTTGAAATGACAACCACATAATCAGATTCAGTGACCAACATCTGAAAACTTATATGGTTGCAATTTTGAGCCCAAAGAGAACAAAAATTGTCTAGCTAGAAATATAGAGCAAGAAACTTTGAAAGTAAAACTTGTAGCCTTAGTCTTTTAAAACATTACTTACTGAAATTAATCCATCAGAGAAGCAAGAAACATTAATACTTATTTTAATGAAATCCTAGTTAGGGGTCGTCTAACATGTTGACAGTCTGGCAATAGAAGACTTGGGAGTTGGATGAACAGATGTGCCTGTCAACTGGTGGTTTCTAGGCCAAGCTAAGAAGTTGGAGTACAAATATTGTCAAGATAGATTAGATAAGCATCTTAATGGAGGTTCTCCTTTTTTCGATCTCCACTTCTTGTACTTGGTGGATTCTATTTATTATCCACGCAAGACATTTTTCTTCCTTAAAAGTTGTGTCCTATGTTCATAGCTTCTTTTACTAGGTTATTTACAATAAAAGTTCCCATGGACTTTACAGGGTCTTAACATAGAGGCATCATTTATTTTGAAGTTTTACATTGAAAACTAAGATTCTTTTAAGTTTGTTTACTGAACTAGATTCTTTGTATTACACAGGTAATTTTATTCTAATGTCCACACACTAGAATACAAATTTGGATATCTACTTGTGATGTTGCACTATACTACTAGTTGGGTTCTGTCACAACCTGAGCCTGAGCGGCTGCTTAACATATATTGAACATCAGGAGAGAACTACCATGACAGGGTTTTGACTTCAATAATTCATGAAACCTTGAAGGAGTTGTTGCACAATATAATGAAAGTCATCTAATTACACACATAGATTTTGTGAGTAGAGATATACACAAATTACTGACTGAAAGAGAATCAAGCTTCAACATCACACTAGATGATGACTTGATTATCACTTTGAAATTGGCAAGGAATGCACAACTGCCATTGAAGCTAAACAAGTTGTTGCACTAAGTAAATTCTCTATTCGATATTTAGTGTACCAAATGCATAGTTCTAAGTAAATAGGGATGGTTGTATACATAGAAATGTATACATACCTAACATTTTTTGTACCTAAATCAAATATCTAAATAATAAAGAGACAGTTTCATGTATATAGAACTATAGAGATAATATACAAAAATGTTATCTAACATGTATTGGTGCATTTAAGCAGTGCCAAGTTTCGATACATGCACAATGTATGTCAAATAGCACAAAGACATTATATGGCATGGATGGAGTCTAACAAGAAGTTATGGTAATTATCTATTGGACAGTTATTGAGTAGGAGATTGAGTTGTTTTCTATTTCTACTGTAATGTTTTAGATTATAGATGTAACACTCAATCATGTATCACTTGATGAAGTTCAAACCTATGATACCGTACAAAAAAATGGTTTTCTTCTATATTCGGACCATTGATTAGATATTTGTTCATGATTCCTTCGAACAATATATAGATATGCCATAAAGTATACAAAACTGGTCAAAGTTTGGAGGAGGAAAATGAATCCAACTGTGAGGAGGAGGAGAAGTTGTGCCCTTAAGTTGATCCTTTGAGATAATCAAGAGAAATACAACCAATATTGGATGACTTCTATGAGAGGGAAGAAGTCGTAGGCAGTTGGAGGAGAGTTGATAGTTGGAGGAGATGCCCTAACGCAGGAAAATATAGTCGTGAGAGGGACCACAAGCCAGGGAGCAGATCTTTGTTTGTGGGTGGCGACAATGGGAGTGGAAGGGGGACCTTGTAAGTGGTTCGGAAGATAGATTCTTGGATGTATCTGGGACAAATCTTCATAGATGGCCATAGAGTGATGGATCCGGGACCAAGAGAACTCAAATTGGCTAGCCGATTGGGAGGAAATGGCGGCCCACCCTGGTGGTAGATGATCGTTGATGTCGATCGGGGGTTCCTTAGACAGAAGCTTTCCTTGGACGGTCGCCAAGGTGTCCGCCTACGTCTGGGGGAGAACAATGGGAGAGGCTAGTGATGTACCGATGACCGGTTAGGGAAGATATGGGGCTAGGTTGTGACCATTCAGATGATCAGTTAGGGAAGATACAGAGCGAATTTTGATCGCATGAGACAAAAGAGGGACTATCGCGCCCGGGTTGGATGAAAGGGGAGGGAATGTTGGTGCCACCCAAAAATTAATGTCAAAAGTAAGATCGATAATTTTTAGAATGTATACATAAAGATACATATATGTATTTCCAATTATAAAGTAGGAGGGCAACAAGTTGCACCATCATCCCTAAAAAATAAAACAGTTATTTACAACGGGCGTCGAGAGGAAGGTTATATGAGTTCAAATGAGATTTGTAGTCAAATTTGTAGTCATTACCATTAACTATATTTGTATTACTTACATTTTTATAATTTATAAAGAAAAGTAGTTATTGACTACAAATGGAACACACGTAGTTAGAGAAATTGTAGCAAATTCATGTTTTTTTGGTAGTGGTAGATGCATCTTTCGCCTCCAACCTATCTTCCTCCTCTGGCTCCCGCGAGTCGCACTCCATAGCTCCAGGAAACGATCATCTCAAAGGTTGACCTGGAGCTCTAGGACACCAGAGAAACACCCAAGGTGCAGAACACAACGCCAAACCTCCCCAAACTCGAAGGTCACCCCGATTTCGTTGGAGTCGACTCACACTGAGAGGATGATGAGGAATCTCATCGGCTGAACTGAAGAAGAACAGAGAGAAAGAACAGAGATGGAGAGGTGGAATTGAGGGCTGGTGTTGATGGTATTTATTTGGCAGAATATCTAGAATAAACAAGCGATCTCTCAGAGGGTCCCTAAGCCCCCCATATATATATTTCTCAACCTGGTCGGTTTGCACTTGGAGACTAGATTGGGTGAAACTCCTATGTGTCCCAAAATCCCAGCAAACCTAGGATCCCTGAGTCTGAAATCCCCTCCCGATCTCAATGGGACACTTATCATGAACTCTCGTGTAGAGGCCATTGAGAAATCTTTATCCTGAAATCTTGCTTCCCTATTCCTTTTCTAATAGAAGAGTGCAAAGAACAAACATCATTGGATCCTAAATTTAATGGCCATCATCCATGCACCAAGAACACTGATTTCAAGTTAAGTTGGATAAATGTGACATTTAATACTTTATAAGGATTATCTCCTCACTTTAGGATAATTTGCAAAATCCATATCTCCTTAATCGTGCATCCTTTTTCAACAAAAATTTAAGGAAACCCTTATATTGACTTAATCTACTCGTACATCAAATTTGAGTCCCAAATTCTGAAGGAAAAGGGCATTATCTTCATGTGCAAGCTATCCTTTATTAAATCTTATTTAATTTGTATTTTCTCTTTCTTCTCCTATTATATTTGCAACTTGGACTCCTTGGAACACAAGAAATCCCAAAGGTTTGAAATCCATCCATGAAGGATAATCCTTAGCCTTCTAGATGCTTCTACATCTTTCTTTTCTCATTATCTCTATTATTCCTTTATTAATTGATTTTTTTTCCTTTTTCTCATTATTGGGCTCAATAGCCAACAAGGCCCACAAAGTCAAACATACAAGGCTATTTATCAAAGGAATATATTCAGGGCACAAAAATCATACAATTAAATATTGGGGAAATTGCATTTCCAACCAAAAGAACCCAAAAATTGTGATTGCAAGAGGAGTACTAATCACAACTATAATCTATGCAAAGGTACAAAAGGGATTTCATAAATAAATCATACCTTGTTCATTCTTATCTTCTTCATCATCATCATCCGCCATTGTGAAGATCCTAGCTTGTAATTTCTCCTTAGGCTCTTGGTCAACTTGGGAATCTTTCTTCTATAGGAGATTGGCTCAATTGGATCTTTAATGATCAATCACTCCATAGAAGTAACAAACTCTAGTTCCACATCTGCATTCTCCTATATGATATCTATTACACTTGGTGCACTGAGTCTATACATGAGGGTTTGGAATCAGTTCCTCTTGTTCCTTTGTCTTCTTGTCATTATTACTGTTGTGCTCGTTCTTTCTTCTGGAGGATCCTCCACTCCTCCAGTATAATCCAGGGTGGTCCACCAAATCCAAGGCAGACTGGAGTCCCTCCTGCACTATATGATGCCACACCCAGTCAAAGCATAGCCATGATCAAGCTACAAACTACACATGAACTTCTTATCTGGACACATCTAATCTAAACCATATGTGTACTTCTACATCATACGAAACTTCATTGTGTATTGGATGATAGTTGAGTCCTACTACTTCTGGTGCTTGAACTCCATCTCCTTATTCTCAATCATAAATTTTGAGGTTTAATGGTTCCAAAAGGCAGTTGTGAATTCCTCCCAGGTCAAAGGCTCAACATATGATCCTTGAGCATTGGCAAAGTTCTCCCACCAAGTGCAGGCTTCACTCTTCATCATGTGCATCCCAAAGAAAACTTTAGAATGCTCGAGACACCCTAAATAATGAAAATAGTGCTCCACATTGAGTAGCCACTCTTCAATACGACCAACTACATTAGTGTCATCTTCTCCAGAGATGGTCTTTGGGTTAATCTTTATGAATTCTACTAAGGTCAACTCTTGGTTTCTTGGCTAATGTGCCCTTCCATTTTGACCGGTCAGGGCATCAATATGATCCTTGATGAGCACTTCTAATGGTGCATTAGGGTTAACATTAGGGTTAGCCCCTCCAGAAGCACCATGATAACTCCCCCCACTAAAGGAACTTTCATCTCCATCTACATGCTCCTTGCCCATATCAGATCTCTTATTGGGAACATCTACAAAAGGGAACATAAACTATATGATATCTATTTTCTTGTGGGCATTAAGCCCCTATCCATGCATAAAACAATTTTTAAGTGGAATTGAACATATTATAGAACTTAAATAGCATATAATTTGAAAATAAAATATTTATCATTATGAAATGAAATTTGCATTTTACCATTGTCTTTTATTTGACTTATATATGGATCCTCAACTTTTGCATCAAAGTGTCACTTCTCTTTGCAGTCAAGTGCTTTGTATTTTAGGAAAGACCATGATTTGTATCGAAGTACATTGTATGCTAGGATAGCCCATGATTTGTACCAGAGTACTTTGTAACCTAGGAAAGCCCATGACGAGGATCTTATATAACATTTATTAATTACATTTAATCATTACTCTTAAATATTCTTCACTATTTCTCTTAAACATGAGCATGATGTGATATGATGACTCTTGAAAATAAATAGTAAAACAATTTCATTCATCAAATAACCTTTAACTTTGATCCATAAAACTATATCATGAATAATACATTCACATCATAACATGAATGTTGTACATGATAATATATAAACATCCAATAATTATGTTCAAAGTGCATTGAACACTTATAGAGATCGAAGCAACTTATTATGGTCTCTTAATGTTCAAAGAACCCTAATTACTTTGTTAAAAAATATTATTTTCGTTAATGTCTAAGAATTAACTTAATTTCTAGGTTTTTAGGGTTCACTGAGGATTTATTTGAAAACATGTCCAAAATAGGCTTTGAAGCAAGATTGATCGGATGCCTTGTGTTTTTATCTTTCCATAGAGTATTTACTAAAAAAATTCCTGAAATTTGATGAATTAGTTATGGACCTTCGATGTCTGCACCAATCACAAAATGTCAATAACGTTTAGCTAAAGCTAAATGTAAATGAAAATGGAAGTACAATGTTACCCTTGCATCACACAACCAAGATTGGTCGTGTGATAGGATAGACAAGTAAAAGAGGTGATAAAATGTTGCGTGATTGAAATGAATTGAAGGAGGCAGAATCTCCAATTTTACCATGCTATCTAAATTCTGAGATCAAAAGACCACGGGTAAAATAAGAAACCAGTGTCTTGGATAGGTCTTCCCATATCGACAATGAACAGTGGAAATCAAGATGCAAAACACAAATTCGAGATTAGCAAACCCCAGATTGCCAGGTGATTCATCATCTTCTTCTGATCTTGGAGAAACCAAACAATGAGCATAGTAGAGCTATCAGGCTTTAAAAGCTTCCTTCACCATGAATGGCTCAGTTATGGGCTGGAAAAACTAGTCTTTGACAACACAAAGAAGTACACTATGTGCCTATGAAGATACGCGTAGTAAAAATGGCAAAAACAAAGGTTGGGAACCATGGGATTTCTCATGAGAACATAATAAATTCAAAAAGAGGGAAAAATGAACTTACCCAGAGGGGACAACTCAACACCTTAAAAAGATTCTATGTGGCCCTTGGAACAAATTTGGCATGGTGGAAAGCGTCGTGGTAGTCAAGAAGCTTGAGAAGAACCCTTGGCAGTGGCTGGAGCAAGGTGGAGGAGGGTTGGAGGGTGTGGGAGTGCTTTAGGGAAAGATGATGATGCAGTTCTATTTCTAGATGTCCTTTGGTCGATATACAAGGGCCCCTTATATAGCTTGCAGGTTCAATAGGCTAGATCCATCCACATAGTTGGGAACAGGGGAAACTCCAGGAAACTTAGTTGACGGAGCACTCTAGGCCACGAAACCATAGCATGTAAGGGATGGAAAGGTTCATGACGAGATGAGGATGGTGAGCGGAAGACTATCCATAATGGGAATTAGTAAAAAATGAGATTGGGAGGGAGAGACCTCATTTCACTGTTACATCCTAAATAGGACTTGAGCGGGTGGGGGTGACGGCCAAAAACCATCTAATGGATCCATGACCTGGGCGGAAAGGCTGGGACCGTCTAATCTGATCTGGGGCTAAAGGGAGCAGTGATATTTATGCCATGATATAAAAGAAGTCACACAAAAGTTTTGTTACATTAGAATTAGGTTTATTTAATAAATTTTATTTATTTTCTTTCTCATTCAAACTGGGGCATCAAAGAGAGTTCAAATCTAATACAAATTTGTGTGTTACCAATATTTGGTGTAAGGATTCTGAAAAATAAAGTTAGTTTCATTGTTTGACAATCCCAGTTATCAATGCTCTTTCATTTATATAAGAAGAGTTAATTATATGGGGAATTTAAATTCAGTTAGAGGCTTATATTATTGGTAAAACTATATAATATAATTTCAAATTCATACAAAATTGTAACGCTAAAAAACTTTTGTTAACATGGTCAACTTTACTTTATCTCTTTTGGACCACTAATTTGCTAATTAGGGTTACATTTGATGAAATTTAGTTTCAAATAAATCTATATTGAAAAAAAATCCTTGAACATGATTTAGACATTATAATTGGGTCTCTCAGTTTCAACAAGTTTTATATGAAGCATCAAGATTTGAAATTTGAAATTAGGGTTTTCTAATATAGGATTAGATATATAAAAAAAGTTATGGTGTTAAAAAAATACACTAATTGAACATGCAATTATAACTTAGATAGAGTTTTATGCAATAAAGGTACCTCGTATTTGGGAATTCAGGTTGACCTCGAGGTGGAACACAAAAATATCCAACAAGGTAAATGATATCAATGTAAACAAAAAAATTGGTCCTAAGTGGAATTCATCTTCACACTTGCCATGGATGGAATAAATGATATATGAAAGAGTAGCTATTGTGTCATCGCTCATATGGACTAAAAGGCCTCAAAAAATAATCCAAAAAATGATCCATATAGTTACAAAGATAAGACTATGATTCAAAGTGTATATCTTCTTTCAAACTTAATGGAAATGGGTGGTATAGGTGGTATTAGGGATTTTTTCCAACCTTATCACCTGATATGTAATTGTTTCCATTTTCTTTTCCAAGTGTGTGGAAAAGGAATACTGATACAAAATTTGATCTCTCACCTAGTTTTAGTGGAGTAAATTAGTAGTAGGTTATAATGAAGAGAGGACAAGTTCCTAAAAGGCAAGTAGACCTATATCCACCACTTTCCCAATATCTCTCTTCTTTATATGTCCTGGATAGTACCGAACACACAACTATGTGGTCATATGATGCCGAACTAGCATGAATATAACATAAAAGAACATAAATACATTTTTTATATGTTGATATCCGTATAACATGGTATAGATAACCCAGTTTTACAAGAAAAACCTTCTAGATGAGTTTATCTACTTAGGATGAGAAAACAACAAAGAGAGAAGGAGATAATCTGATACATGGATAAAATGTTCTTGTTGTAGCTTTAAGATCTTTCTCCTTCTTATTGGCCTCTCTGTATAGTAGATTGCAGTTTCTCATGAATGACTAGAAAATGGAATTGGTGAATCTAGGGTCTAGAGGTGGATTATAAGTTGAATAGGCAATGCGGCATGGTAAGGTTGAAGATGAGTAGAGTAATTATTGTTTCATGGTAGTGGCTGCTGCGTGGAGGCTCATATAAGAGGGTTGGGTGTTGAAGCTAAACCCTAATAGTATTGGATGGTTTTAGAACTTTAGAGGAAGTTCTAGGTTATATAGGGACTAGTAAAACCATTTTTTCTCATTGTGAATGTGGTGATGCATAGATAAATGGTTGTTTGAGGGGTGAACAATCATGCTTGAATTATGGAGGCACAATTTTAAGGTGGTGAAATGAGGGCAGACACCATGATCATGTGAGGTTGTGATACAAAAAAAAAATCTTACTGTGTGTTAAACTGAAGATTACCCAAAGTCGTCCAAATCACACATTGTACTACAAATAGTAAATGTAGTCGCAATTACATATTGCACCCCACATATCAATAAGTGCACCAAATTGGAAGTAGTCGAGCATGCAAGTCAAGGTTGAATGCATGAGGGTGGTCTTAGAATGTAGAACTAGATGCATCTGTAGTATCCTAGATACATATGCTAAGGATTTAAAGTTTGTTCTGGTTAGCTTGATTTCAGGGTTACATACCACATAAATCAATACATGTAGTATAGATATAAGGGTTAGTAATTCTACTCGACGATAGATAGCTGGTTTTTTTGTCAACCAAAAGTGAATCCCTCTATTTGATTGCAACCATTACATATTTACGTGGATTCAACTTATTTATATTAATTTATAGCTGTATATTCATTGTTACTCAAATCTCTAGTTATTTATGCTTTCAATATCAATCCCACTTTCCTTGTAATGGATATGAAAGAGGTTATATGTCCCAATGCCAAATCACTAGTATTTGTAAAAATTGACAACATTTTTACAGGTACCACTTATATAATTTCATTCATATCTAATAAACACTAATGGTTTCTTCCTCAATCTTGACCATGTTAGGTTCATCTCTATAGATCCCTATTCTCCATTACTCAATTTCTCTTGGTAAAATTGAATTGATGTGCAACAATTATTGATATCTATCATTGGATCTCTCTATCTATGTTTAGAACTACCTCTTCACTTTCTGATAAATCTAGTTTTATAAGATTAACTACAAGTAGTACAGTTGGAGGTGGAGGAATTGGGTGGTCAGAAGAGGCCACACACCCCCACAACACATGATTTTTCTTATAGTTTTGTATGTACAATAGGGTATTGACTCTTTTGATAGTATTAGCCTATGACTCATTGAAAGTTAAATTCAAAAAACTTTACAACCAATCCTTACACACGTAGGGACCTATTATACCCAAATAATAACCACTTAAAGATTGCAATCTTTCTGTCTATTTTGGCATGAAACACCCATGTATCCAAGTATCCCAAGATAGCTACATATGACATCTCATGCGGTGTGTATAATTGATCTAGTCATCTGAATTATGTTTCTTACCCAATAAATACTATTGTTTTGCATGCCAGGCTGGGGGGGTAGTCCCAGCTACACATGGAGGAGCATATGGGGGGCTCTACAGCTAGTTAAGGAAGGTCTCAGATTGAGGGTGGGTGATGGGAAGGACATCCACATTTATAGGGATAGGTGGATCCCTCATCTTGGAGGCACAGAGCATAGATACTTGGTGAGTGGCCCGGAGGAGTATAACTGCATAAGTGATTTGATCTTCTCAGAGACGAAACAATGGAGGAGGGAGGCGGTAGAGGAGTGCTTTCCCAGCCACTTAGCAAGGGATGACCTAAACATTCCACTTCCACGATGGAGTATGGAAGATAGCCTTTTCTGGGACAAGGAAAGCAATGGGTTATTTTCTATCAAGATTGCCTACCACCTTTTGAGGGTGGGGGCTGACTTGCGGGAAGGGGCGGAGGGGGAGATATGGAAAAGGTTGTGGAAGGAAGGGTGGCCGCAAAAGTTGAAACAATTTATCTGGAGAGCACTGAGGAATATCCTTCCCACTATGACGGAGCTGCAGAAGAAGCAGGTAACACCGGATGAGGGCTGCCATCATTGTAGACAGAGGGAGGATACGACGCACGCATTACTCCAGCGTGAGATAGCTAGAAAGATTTGGTCTACCGGGGAGTTTGACTGGCTGGGACAGATGGATTTGCACGATATAGGGAGCTTTGTGGGCATCCTCCTGGATGAGGAAGACAACAGGCGTAAGGAGGAGGGTGCGACACTACTCTGGGTCACATGGACAACAAGGAACAAATACATCTTCGACGAGCATCCTCCTTTCCTTCCGAGCCTAGCAGCGAGCTTCATCGACATCGTCAGGAAACCTGGATACTACCATGCTACCATGAGCAGATCAACAGGGTTCTCTTCTTCAGCGGGCGTAGTTTCTTGGTGTTGTCCTCCACCGGGCTGTGTTAAGATCAACACAGACACCTCCATCACTATGACAGGAGACTGTGGCTGCGGTGCAGCCATACGGGACAACCAAGGACAGATGTTGTGGACCATCCAATGCCGTTTAGAACAACCGCATTCGGTGCTTAGTGCGGAGGGTATGGCTATTCTGAATGGCATGCAGTTGGTGCTAGGGAAGGGCTTCACGGACATGGTGATGGAGACTGACTGTCTTCTCTTAGTCGAGGCAGTGAGAAAGGGATATGGCAGACGTGGATACGAGCATTTTATCGTAAGGGAAATCACCGAGCTATCTTCTAGTTTTCTGTCTTTCAATCTCTATTTCATTAGGAGGTAAGGCAATAGAGTAGCTCATGCCTTGGCCTCACTCAATTGCCATTTTGTAAACCCCATCTATCGTAGGGAGGGGTTCGAGGATCAGATCCTTGCACTTGTTGTAGACGATTTGATTACTTAATAAAATGGCAGGCGCCCTTTATAAAAAAAAAACTATTTGTCTCTGGGATAGAACCTAGAGGCACATCTCCTTTCAATATATTATAAGACAATATGTTATTGTCTAATACATAAGATTTGCAACTTGTATACCACTATTCAATGGGACCCAACAAGGAGGTGTATATTCTTTTTTGTTATTTCTTGGTTGTTGGAAATCAAAAACCAATGTGTTTCTTCCTATCCACCTACCAGAGAACTAGGCACATTTTTAATTGCAAGTTGTGATTTTGAATAAGATTAGAGGTTCCTTGATAAAATCATAATGCTTTCAAATTATGTGTTTATATGATATTGATATAAAAGTTTTCTTGTGGTTTCATGATGTCACCATCATGAAAAAAATCATCAACAAAACATACATAAAATTACATTTTTAAGTGTGCTCAATTATTTTAATATTAAAACAAGTCTTTGTTTATATATATATTTAAGTAACATAATAAGTTTTTTAATCTAATAAAAGTTAATTTTACGTGACAATAATGCATTCACAGTAAATTTGTCCTTATGGGACATTAGATGACATAATTTAGGTATTTGTTTTGTTCAATGACCCATTAACTATAATACCACATGTAATTTGTCAAATGAACATATTCATTTGTGCTTTTTGAATGATTATTTTAGTTTTTTTGTCTAATTTTTGGGGTAAATTTATAGTACTATAGTTCTACGTCACATAGTAGAACATTTAGAAGCTTGCGTTTTAAAATTGTGTTCCTTTGTTTAGTTGAGGGAATTTGAAATCTATTACAACCTCTACAAAGGATATAAAATTTGTGAGACACACTCTCAGCTATCGAATAAACAATTAGCAAATAATCACATATGTTTCATGAAACAAAAAATCAGATTACATAGAAGTTTTTTTATACTACAAGTTACAACCATTGGGATATAATTATCTAAAAAGTTTGCAGATTAAGAGTTGTAGTTCAAATGCATCATTATTTATATCTTGAACAACATTATATTATAAAAATTCTGACATAACTGTTGAGTTTTATGATTCAAAGAATGAAAAACTACAATTAGATAATCTTCTATCAATATATATATATATATATATATATATATATATGTATATATATATATATAACTTTCATATGCTTTTATTCCATTTTAGAATACCTTACCCATATTTATTTTCCCTAGTCCTCACCCCACCCCAAAATGGATTCCTCTCCCCTCCAAACATGAGATTCTAGGATCTACCCCTACCCATCCAAAAATATAAGGCGACTCTTTTGTAGTTTATAATCAAGGTATGTCACTCCACATTATTTTTCATATTTTTATTTGTAAAAATGACTACTCCACTCCTCTCACATGTACAAATAAAAACTTCTATACTGATCTACCATCTAGTGGATATTTCATGTTCACATAAACCAATAATAACTACCATATACCATGGGATTTAGTTGTTATGTAAAATTTGACTTTCAAAGTAACATGGGATATTATATTCCCATATTATTTAGTGACAAGCATTTATTACATTCTATATCTTGTGATCATATCAACAAAATCTATCTATACTTATAACAAACACATATAGTTACTAAACCAATGTAATTTATTCTAATTTGATATACCCATTACACCAGATTGGCTACCCCTCCTAAGACTCTTATGTTTTGCATTAAATAAGACACATGTATTGTTTTTTGTTTTACTAATTATGAACCTTATCTCTCATTATAGTTATTCACTAGTTATATATGTTATGATATCCTTTAGTATCACCACAAAAAAACCATTATTACCAGCTACATGCACTTTCGAATATCACCATAAAATAAATTTTGAACTTTTCCATATCCTGGTGACCATCATCTAGGTGTCAGTTTCTACCATGATGTGAGTGGATATGTGTATCCATTAGCACATAAAGATTATTATCTCTCCTTACAATTCATTATATGTGAATCTAGGTATGCATTTTCCCTTTTTGATAATGCACGACTTAATAACACATCAAACTTGGGGACAAAATATCCATTGTTGCACCTATAGACACATTCTGATGCAATCCTCGAGAAGTGTATCCTAAATACTTGAAGCCCTTAATTTGTTTCTTGGATAGTTATGTATTAAGGTGATTTTTTCTTATATACTCAATTATTTAACTTTTGAATTGTGTTTCAAATGAGTTTATCCTACTGACATGTTATCTCTTCATTTCCCAACATTCATCCACAAAACTTTGCTTGAAATATAATTTGTATATAAAAACTTATTTACTAACAAGATTAATCTTGTGATCTATAGGTATTCTAGTTTCATGCCACCACTTAATTTATCCAAGTGTGGTCCCACAACATACACCATTTTGATCATCACCACCCATATGAAAATAGTACCCAAGTAAATAACTTATCTAAATCAACACATCTAATCAATCCGACATGACACAAAATTCACACCTAATAACTAGCACGAGCTAACAATTAAAAACACACATATTACACACACCCATACATCTAGATCTTCTAGAGCATGGGCTCAAGATGTAAGTTAGCAACATGCTCTTATAATATCCACTTGAAGAGTTATAAACTAGTATGGATTAGTCCAACTTTGCTTATAATTACTAGGATCAGGGTATCAAAGTGGAAAGGTTGATTTGTCTTTGAGTCAAACTAAACATGATTTAGTCAATGAAGAAAAGACAAGTTAAGACTAAATATATTTATTACTAACTATCACTTATACTCTACGAAGTAATAAAAATATAGTACCCTAACTAAACTAGAAAATCATAGCAATCTAACTAAATCAACTATTACCAAACTAGAAAATTCAACAAACAACTATCAAAAAGGGATATAATGGTTATCATCAATTTATAAAGGTAGAGGGTGCTTTTGGGTTTAGTCTTGACCTACACATCCTTATTGGGATGAATATAAACATATCCACCAAGGTAAATCCTATCATACTAAAAAAAAGGTATGGGTCCAAAGTGTAAATCATCTTCGACATGGTGGCCATTAATGTCGATTGATACTTAAAATATTAGATCTTGTATGATATAAACGTGTCAAGAGAATAAGTATATCCATTTCATTACAAACATAGTACTTATGTGTGTAAGTGAACCTAATCTGTCACACATAGTGGTAGTGGGTGGTATGAGGAAGTGATTCAATTATTATGACCTCCTATGAAACATTTGCCATGGTATTCTCTGAATGGAAGGGAATGAATACTACTAACAAATTATGTATATCACCTACAATTAGTGGTGTAGCAACATAGTTGGTTAGAATAAAGAGAGGACAAGTTTCGACAGAAGAACCTTACATCTATCCATCACTTCCTAATATCATTCTTACATTTATATTTTATATGGTATTAAACATACGAAAAGGTATGAATGAGTGGGGATGAATATAGACATTTCATGACAATATCATGCAATAATATAAGTAAATTCTATACATGTCAATCCCTATATAACATGGCATTATCAACGTGTTACCCCAAATATAACCCCAAGAAGAATTAAGCTACTTGTGACCATGAGAAAAGCACAAAATGAGAAGAAGACATAGAGAAGTTTTTCAGGTTGTATCTTGAAGCTCCCCCTTTTCTTTGCAACCTCTACCTATAATACATCACATTTTTTTCACCCTAGGTAAATGGAAAATGAATGTTGATAGTGGTTAGGGTTAGGGTATGGTGTGGAAGAATGACTGAATAAGATATGGAATAGTTGTGATCTTGGAAGGAGAGACAACACTAGAAACAAAGTTAATATTTGAGTACTTCAATATGAATCTATATAATGCAATGATACTAATTTAGAGTCACAAATTTATATAATACCATGGAAGAGGTTGCATATTACTCTAGATGTTACCCCAAATTCACCTCCTAAATAATGCACCATTTTATGGATGTTTTCATGACATGGAAGGAGATGTTATTTATGTGTCTCTATCTATGGATGTGTGGTAACCCTTTGCAATATAATTATGGTGGAATTCCATTTTTTTGGGTAGGAATGGTGACCCAACACATGTTTAGTGGGGCTCGGATTGTGGATGTGGGCAAGGGATCAGTCATAGTCTTGCACCTCATGGATCAATGCTTCCCATGACTGGTGTATTTTATGAAACACATTGTTTGCATTGGATACCTTCTCCTCAAATTATGTTTTAATAATGTATCCACTTGTTTGAAATAAATTTTTTGGATGAACCATCTCCATGAAATCCACATGACAACTTGAAACCCCAAGATGATTGTATCATTCTCTCTCTATGATTGAAACTCCTTTTACATCACTCACAATGTATACCATGATTATCATCAAACCCAATCACTACATTTATGGAAACCTTCTTCAAGTTTTCATTGTAAAGTGTCAAAGTATGAAGAGCCACATGTAACCTTTGTAGTGACTACATTTCAAAGGAACTCTACATATTTTTGGAATTTTGGATTTGATAATGACAATCATATAACAATTCATGAATCTCTCTCGAGGCGAGATTGTATCGTCCAATTGTTATCTAATAAATACCTACTTGTCTAATTTGGTATCCAATTCCTATGACCAATGCGTCATGGTCATAATTAACCACGCATACTAGTCATGTGTGTATTATTGTTGTCCAATCAACAATTATACTTGACTAGTATGTGAAAAACCACTAGAGGGGGGTAAATAGGGTTTTATGATTATTTTATAAATAATTTAACCAAAGCAAGCAACCACAAAAATATTGGATAAGGGGACAAGGATTTAGAGTGGTTCCAACCTTAGAAAATACTAAGGCAGTCAATCCACTACCCAGTTGCTTACCCAACCAGGATTTTGAAAGAATTAAATTCACTATGTTAGGTACACATTAGTTGCTTTAGCAATGACTAGTTAATTCACTCTGAAAATTGCAGACAGAACACATCTCGGTCGAAGAATGTTCGACCGAGAGTCCTTCTCAGTCGAGGTCTTGTCGACCGAAGGACTGTCTGGACCAAGTGTGTACAACGTTCTACTCCAACTGCCAACTACCTTTTCTGCTGTGTCTAACGGCTACCTGGGTCTTTCTCAGTCGAGGAGTTTGTCGATCGAGAGTGTCTCGGTCGAGGATTTTGTCGATCGAGATTAACGTTGTTTCAATGTTTTAAGCTAAGTACTAAGTTTGTGTATGAGTGTGCATTTCTGATAAGTTTGTGTATGAGTGTGCATTTCTGACACTATTGAAGGGGATGACCTATCTAAGTGTTGTGTTTGGCTAGGGAAGATCTAACACTTGATTTACATGATATCTAAGTACTTGTACATTATATGCTTGTACAAGTTTTTACATTTGATTACAATCATGAAATAACAACAATTCAAGCATATAGATCTCCCAAATATTTGTCATCCACCTTATTCCTGCAACACTCAAGTAGCACGTTAGATTCACAAGAATGAAATGTTTTTCATCATCAAAACAAAGGGATTATAATAATGTCCAATTTAGCCAACAATCTCCCCCGTTTTGAAGATGAAAAACATTTTCTAAATATAAAATAAGGAAATATAAATCATGTGAGTTTCATACCTGAAGTTTACCTTTTTGTAGCCATTTTTGTTTTGCAAGTGGGTGCTGGCTGATATATTATTAAACTCATTTTATTTTATGTTTTTGATTTTATATTACTTCTCCCCCTTTGTCATTTCAAAAAGATATCCTAGAATATCATTTTATATGACTTTTATTTCTCCCCCTTAATTTTATGCCATGCTCCCCCTAATTGAGATATTCAGTTGGAAAAATAGGTAATAATATAAATGTAAACCATTTATTGTCAAATTTAGCCACAATGTATCTCTAACCAAATACATGGGATGTTAAGCCCAAATTTGTTTAGAGAATTCTATTAAGAACAAGATATATGTCATATTCATGAATTTTGTAGATTTCTATGTTTTCATAACAAAAATTACTTTTAAGAATATTAAGGTCATAACAAGCTTCAAAGTTTTGTAAGATTCTTAATCTTATAATCAAATTTGTTTTTGTGAGCTCCCCCTTAATCTTATAATTAAGACAATTTAAGGATTCTAAGGTCACAAATGAGTTTTAAGATTTGATTTTGTCCTTTTATTAGAACACATTTTTTGAATCAAGATACTAAGGTTGAGTGCAATAAAATGATGTACAAATAAGCATTTTGTCAAGCTTATTTTAGGTCGAACTTGACTTCGACCATAGCGCCCCTTGGTCAAATTTAATTTCAACCAAGAGGCAAATTCTGCAAATTTCACATTTGAACATTCATATGTGAAGTATAATTTCTGCATGTAGCTTGATTAAATAAATATCAATTTGAAGCACATTAAGTGATACCTATTATGAAGACGTTTTAAAATTTTAATATGAGAATCATAATGAAGTTTTTGTCCTTGATTGTTGTTTTGTATTCATTTTGAATGATGTCTCCTAAGCTCTGCTATGGGTGCATAAATTTCAATTCCTTTATTTTCATATTAATCATAGGATTCTTTAGAAGCATGTATCCTTGAAAGAAAAATTATATCTTAAAGTCAAGATTGTGCTTTAGATTTCTTAGAACAAAAAACTAGATAAAACATTAATATTCTTGTTCTAAGATACACTATTTGATCATGAGCCGGTTCCTGGAGCCTCGATTGGGTGGGAAAGTCTTAAACCATTTTCTTCTGGGAGTGTCCTAGATCTGGAGAATACAGAAATCTCAGTGGTCGAAGGAAAGATTATCTACTCTAAGAAGGAGGCGAGCGAGAATGCGGAGAAGTGGAGCAGACGTTTTCTTAATTACGTGGTGGATTTCTGTCCGATTATCCCACTTCTTTGCAACCATTTCGTTAATATATGGTCTACAAGAGATTTCTTCGAAGTTTTTGATAGGGGCGACAAATTCTTTATTGTTTGATTTGCTAATCAGGAAGACATGGAGAATGTGTTTTCTGGAGACTGGCTTCTAGCTGGGCGACCGATCATCTTCAGAAAATGGTGTGTTGGGGATTCTCAGACGAAACTAATTCTAGAGGATATTCCGGTATGGATAAGTTTAAGGGGACTTCCGTTGGAATTGTGGGACAACAAGACTTTTAGTAAAATTGGTTCTTATCTGGGGCGACCTATTAAAATGGATGAGGCTACTTTTAATCTGAAACGATTGGATGTTGCTAGAATGCAAGTTGCTATGAGCTGCAGTGCCAAGTTTCCTGAAAAGATTATGTTGAAAAGTGATGAAGGGGATGAAAATCTGATTGAAATTCAGTATGATTGGATTCCATACAGGTGTCGTTTCTGTCAGAAATATGGTCATGACGATTGCTTGTCTAACCCAATTGTTAGAAAACAGAAGGTGTTTACGTCGGGTGCTGTGAAGAAGGTGTGGGAGGCGAGGAACACCTCTACCAGCAAGGTGTTCGATGTTATTCCTAATGTTGACTTACAAGCGGGTACTACTCATATTTTGGAGGAAATTGAAGAAGGCATGGAGGTTCTGGGAAATAGCACAATTCTGATGCAGGCTGAAGAGAGTATGGAGGATATTATTATCTCTAAACTGGTAAATGAAGGTTTTGATGCAGATTGATCCACTGATAAAGAGGAGAGAGAGAGGCTTGATTTATGTAGGGATGATGAATTGTTGATATTGAACTTAGAGACGCCAACTGTGGATTGCATTGAAAAAGGTACTTCATCAAGTGCTGGCCCGTCGACTCCAACCCCTGCTCTGGCTGTTCTAAATGATTCTCCTGAAAGTGAGCATTCATCACAGGCTTCTTCGACCTCAGTGAAGTATACTAAGGGCAATAATTGTTTCAAGGAGCCGCCAAGACGACAATTGAAGTTAAAGATTGGAAATCATCTTATATTAAATCAATTGGAGTCTATTCCCTCGCCTAAAGAACTATCCATGGTTTCTGGAAATACTGAGGCTGACAGTTCAACAGTCCCAGTCATCAAATGAGTCTTTCCCTTTCTATTACCTCTTGGAATGTCAGGGGCATAAGTAATAAGATCCTGAGTGTCCAAGAGGTAATTAGGAGGGCCAATAGTGATGTGGTCATCCTTGTTGAGACGAAGATCGGGGAAAAGAAAGCTAAGAAGCTGTTGAGTACTTATTTTGGTGAGTATAATTGGGTATCAAATCTGAACTCACATGTTTTGGGTAGAATCTTTATTCTTTGGAAGGAGGGAGCTTGTAATATCTCTAAAATCGAAGAATGTGATCAGGCTATTCATGTTAGAGTTGTTAAAGATAGTGATAGTTTTTTTCTTACTGCTGTTTACGGTCATAATGATGACTATGATAAGGCTAGCCTTTGGAGGAATCTTGATTGTTTTGCTAATAGACTATAGGACCCTTGGATCATTATGGGAGACTTTAATGCTGTGAGGAAAATGAGCGAAAAGATTGGTATCCTTCCCCCTTCTTCCAAATCTATGGATGATTTTAATCAATTTGTTCTGGACTATGGTTTGTTTGATATGGATATGAGTGGTCCGTTTTATACTTGGGACAACAAACAAGATGGTGATCAGTTCATTGCCACCAAAATTGATAAGATTTTGTATAATGGTGACTTTCAAAGTTCATATGAGAACTTCCATGGTGAATGCATTACTAAATTAGTGAGTGATCATAGAAGATTATGCCTCTTTTTAGGCGATGTTAAAAAAAGGAAAACTCCGTTCAGATTTATTAACTCCTGGACCTCTCATAAAGATTTTGATGGTATTCTTAAAGAGGCTTGGGAGTTAGAGGTCGTTGGTTTTGCCATGTTCAGAGTTTATAGAAAACTTGAACTTTTGAAGAAGAATCTGGTTTCTTGGAACAAGCAATGTTTTGGAAATGTTCATGATAACCTGTCCCAATTAAAAAATGCTGCTATTATTGCTCAAAGAAAGGCTAATTTCTCTCCTAATGATGTGGATGTAAGGTGTGAGGCTAACTTATTAAGGAAGGAGGTGATGGAAGCTGCCAGGATGGAAGAAAGTCTCTATAAGAAGAAATCTAGAGTTCAATGGCTTCAAGAGGGTAACTCTAACACTAACTTTTTCTATGCCTCGTTGAAGACTAGAAGGATAAGAAATACTATTAACTATCTCAATGTTGATGGGGAGTTATGTAGAAATGATGAGATATAAAATTGGCTATTTTCACTTTTTATAATTCTCTATTTTGCAAAGAAGAGAAAGGCAGGGTGTGGAAGGAAGAATGGGACGGTCCTATTTTATCTAAAGCTCAGAGATGCATGCTTATTAGTAAAGTGTCAAAGAAGGAAGTTGATGAGGTGATTGAGAATATGAAGGAGGACAAATCTCCTGGCCCTTATGGGTTCAACTGCCATTTCTATAAGTATGCTTGGAGAGTGATTGGCGATGATGTCTATGAAGTTGTTTGTGAGTTTTTTAGGGATGGGAAACTTCTTAAAGAAGCAAACAAGACATTTATTGTTCTTCTCCTGAAAGGGTAGGATTCTTCTTTATTATCTAATTGGTGTCCTATAGTGCTTTTCAATGTGTTTTATAAGATAATTTCTAAAATTTTGGCCAACAGCCTTCAGCTGGCGCTTCCTAGTATCATTGATATCAATCAATGTGCTTTTGTGAAAGGAAGAAGTTTGAAGGATGTTGTCTTGCTAACCAATGAGATTTTGTGTGATTTCAAGAAAACGAACTGTGATAAGATGTGTATACAAGTAGACATTTCTAAAGCTTATGATTCGGTTGATTGGAAGTATATTTTTTCTATTATGTGGAAGATGGGTTTCCCTCTAAAATGGATTAATTGGATTGAAAATATTTTTTACTCCACTTCCTATCAGGTTCTTATTAATGGGGAACCTTCTTGTCCTATTTTTCCTTCAAATGGTGTTAGGCAAGGTGATCCTATTGCCCCATACCTTTTTGTCATTGCCATGCAGGGCTTTTCTAAAATGCTGAAGAAGTCTGTTAGGAATGGTGATATTGCACCTATTTCTGTCTCAAAAAAGGTGTACTGTTCGTACCTTGTTTTTGCTGACGACTTAATGATCTTTGCCAAAGCTGATAAAGTTAG
Organism: Alisma plantago-aquatica; assembly: GCA_963693085.1. NCBI lineage: Eukaryota > Viridiplantae > Streptophyta > Magnoliopsida > Alismatales > Alismataceae > Alisma > Alisma plantago-aquatica. The sequence goes on along the minus strand of OY856413.1, from coordinate 498,549,881 downwards.
TGCTATGAATATCAAAAGGCTGCTTGATGATTTTGGGAGTATGTCGGGGTTGAAGATTAATCTTAATAAAAGCAACCTGTTCTGGGGGAGTGTATTACTAGAGATGATATTTCTTCCACTTTGGGGATTAGTATTGGTAAGCTTGAAGACACGAAATACTTGGGTTTACCTTTGTTCTCTGGTAAGATGAGAAGGAAGCAATGTGAGATCTTGGTTGACAAAGTGAAGAAGAGATTGGAATGTTGGAAGAGTAAAATCCTCTCGTTAGCTGGCAGAGTGGAGTTGGTTAAATCTACTCTATCTTCTATTCATTTATTCTGGGTGATGTCTTTTCCTATTCCCTACTCTATTCTTGATGACATTGACAGGCTCACTAGAAATTTTATATGGGGACAATATGAAGATAATAAGAATATTCATCTTGTTGGCTGGGAAGCTGTGAATTTGCCTAAGAAGGAAGGAGGTTTAGGGATAAGAAAATGTAAAGAGGTGGATCTGGCTTGATTAGTTCAAAATGCATGGGACTTATCTAGAAAGAAAGATTCTCTCTGGGTTAAATGGATTAGTGAAAAGTACTTAAATAAAGAGTCCTTTTGGAGTTGTGCTATTTCTGCTAATCATTCTTGGATGTTCAATTCTGTCTTGAGGAGTAGGGAGGTTCTCATTCAGTTTATTGATGTTAGGATTGGTGATGGCCATTCTATAAAGCTTTGGAAGGATCCATGGTGTGGTGGAAAATGTTGAATGAAGTTATTAATAGGAAGATGATTGTTAGAGCTAGCATCCCTGAAGATTCGCCTTTGAGCATTATCATTAAGGATAAGCAGTGGTGTATCAAAGATTCCAGGTGTTCTAATATTATCTTGAAGGCTTTCAGTAGTTTTAATATTGACAAAGATCGTTCCGAGGATAGTTGGCTGTTCAACAAGTGCACATATGCAAAGTTCAAAAATATTTGGGACTGTGTTAGAAGTAAAGGTACTGCTTATCTGAAATTTGGCTGGATATGGAGTTGCAAGTGTCAGATCAATTGCAAAATCCATGATTGGAAAGCTATGCTTGATAAACTGCCTACATCTGATTACCTGAGAAGGGTTGGTATTCCTCTTTCTTCTATATGTTTTCTTTGTAAATTGGATTATGAAAATTCACAACATGTGAGTTTCGACTGTCAGTTCATCATTTCTATATGGAGTAATGCTGTGAAGGAGGGGTTCCTTTGTGCCATTCTGAGAAGTTGGGAGGATCTTATTAGAATGGATGATCAAAAAGCAAAATCTATTAGTCAATTAATCCTTTATCACGCTTGGAGAGAGAGAAATGCTAGAGTCCATTCTGGTATTAGTAGAAGTTCATATATTATTTGGAAAGCTATTCAAGTAGACTTTGTTATTGTTTCTGGTTGTTTTTGAGGTGGATATTTTGGTGTAGCTGCTTCCTACACTGTTCTGAAGATTTTTCTTGATAATATGCCCATCTTTAATGGTCTTTCTGCTGTTATGGCGGGTGGTGTTTCATCTTTTCTTCTGCTTGACTTCTCCCCTGCAAGTGGTCTGTTTTCTTTCCCTCTTTTGGTCCTATCTGCTTTGCTTCTTAGTTGTTCTGGATCTACTGCTAGCCTACTGGGTTCTGGAGGATTCTCTTTTGTAGCATGGTGCCTGCAGCTGCTTGGTTCTGGAAGCTCTCTCCACGGTCTGTAATGCTTGAGATGTTGCTGTTTCTAGGCTTTTTTCAGGCTACATTGTGTTCCTTGGTCTTGCTTTCCTCTCTTAGTTGGCTTAATGCTATGATGGTTGAGTTTGGTGAGTTGTTTGGTGGTGCTTAATGATGGTTGTCTTCTGCCCTGTGATGGGTTTGTTGCTCCCCTCTCACAACATGTCTTGGTTGTGATGGTTGAGTCTTTCCGGTTGGATGATGTTGGTTTGCTGGTCTTTGTTCTCCTGAGCCTGGTCCTTCTTCTTTGAAGAGATGTTTGCTGAGGTTTCTATGTCTGCTGCTCCCCTCTCATGGCTGGCTTGTACAGTCATGATGGTTGAGTTCTATGTAGGAGTCTCAATCCTATTTTGCTATTATGATGCCGTCTTTCAAATGAACTTGCTGCTTTGAAAGCCTTATTCTGAAGTTTAGCCTGTAAATGTTAGGCTGGGGTTTCTGGTCTGTGCTTTTTTGGAAAATTCTTTGTAAAGTTATAGTTTGCCCTTTCTTTTTTCTATCTTATATTTTTTATAAGATGGATAGTTCTGTATAGATACAAAGAAAAATACAAAAAAAAGCAACACACGTTTTTGACCGACCAAAAAAAAAGATACACTATTTGGCTTGTCATAGCAACATCACTATTTTATTACAAGCCATGCCCACAATAATCATTATCTATTATGTCAAGATGCTTTTAAGCTAATGGCATTTTCAATGATCTGAAACACAATGATCAAGAATAATATCCATTCATGGTTTGTATATATGAATCAAAGATTATTTTAGACAAACCAATGAAACACAATGATCATGGCACAAAAATTATGATAGAAAAGTAGAAGCATATCCAGAATACAATGATCAGCATATAAATGCAATAATTATGATCATTTAAACTGAATTTCAACACACATGGTTCCTATATAGATATACCAAGGAGTAGTTAGGAAAAACCATGTGGATTATGATAAAATAGTAGTTTCCTTGATTAAACCCATTCATAATTTTTAGTTTTAAGCTAAACCATGTAGAGGATAATACCAAAATAATCTCATTTATGGTTCATGGATTTTCAAATTTAAGACAAACCATGTAAGTGAACATGCTTAATAAACTTTTTCAATAAATGAAATAAGTCTTCGTATAACACTTTTGCAATAAGAATTTCATATTCATAATGTTATACTTTAATTCATGATGCAAAAAGATCAATATGTCTTGATTCAAATATGGTCTCCAAGATTCATTCTTGATTTTCACATTAAATCAATCATTAATAACAAATTGATAACAAATTAGATTAATTGAAAGAAGGTTCAGCATATTTGTTGCAGATTTGAATACAATAACCTGCTCGATCTACTATTTCTCGACCGACAAGTCTCTCGGTCGAACAATTTCTCGACCGAGAGTGTTTCTGTAATGTTTTAGTATTGTTTTCAGTCATTGTTCTTCAGTAAAACATAGACTATTTTTAATTCAATTATGCATTTTGAAAACTTAGTTTAGTTGAGATGAAACATTTAGATATCAAAGTAACATTTAGGTTAAATCTCATCTAATCATATACAATTTTCTAGGTTTTGAGAGTCCAAATGAAAACAAGTTAGTTTAAGATGTATATTTAGAAATTTTAATTTCTTAGATTAACTTGGTGTCCTATTATGTTAAGTTGAGATAAACAGAGAGATATACAACTTAGGGTCTTTGGTCATATCTCAACTTAATTTTATTCATTTAGTTTGGGGTTTTTGGAACCCATACTAACTCAACATCTTTTTTCTTGTATGGACATGAGAAAGAATAATGTCCAAGACACAAACAATAATGACAACGTATAGAATCAACCTCATGTCTCTTTCTATGATTTTGTTCTAGGTTGTTCTTGGGTTCATATGTATATTTGCCTTTAGGTACATATATAGATTGACTCTCTAGCACTTGTGTTCTTCTCCAACTAGGTTTTTGATAAGATTTTCCTTTAGGATTATAACCTAGTCCTTTCCTTCCAATTTGACGATAAGAATCATTTAATATTTTATCAAGAATACCATTGTTACTTAATCTACTAACTTCTTGTTGTAACTTTGCAATCTCATCCATTCTCTTCTTGATATCTAATTTTGCTTGATCTAGTTTAGATGATAAAGAGTCTCTTTCTTTCACAATAATATCATAATCTAGATGTGTACACAAAATAGGTTGTTTTTGAAGGTCATTTACTTGAGTTTGCAAGTTTGTCTTTTCTAGGGAAAGAAAATTGCAATATGCTTCTATTGATTTTAGCTTAATATTATGATCTTCAATAACCTTTTTAAGATCTTCATTTTCAGATGTAAGAGCAAGAAGTTTAGCATGTAACTCATCATTTTCTTTATTTGATTTCTTTAATTTCTTCTTGCACTCAATATATTTTTCATGTGTTTCTTGAAGACTAGCAATTAAATATTCTTTAGGTAAATCAAAAAGACTTACCTCTTCTTCTTCTTCACTTATTTTAGCAATAAAGCATCCTTTATGCACATCTTCCTTATTTTTCCTCCAAGGACAACTGAGTGTTGTGTGGCTTGTTCCTAAGCACCATGTGCAACTTGTTGAAGATTTGTCCATTCTTTTCCTTTGCTTGCAGTTGTAGACACCACCACCCTTCATTCTTCAAGACTCGATTAGAGCTCCTTGAATCCTTCTTTGATACCAATTGAAAAACCACTAGAGGGGGGGTGAATAGGGTTTTATGATTATTTTATAAATAATTTAACCAAAGCAAGCAACCACAAAAATATTGGACAAGGGGACAAGGATTTAGAGTAGTTCCAACCTTAGCAAATACTAAGGCAGTCAATCCACTACCCGTTTTCTTACCCAATGGGGATTTTAAAAGAATTAAATTTTATTACCTCGCAAGGATATTACATAAAATTACAATTATTTCACCAAACCCTTCGGACAACCTTCACTTAGAAGTAGTCTCACCAACCTCGAAGCAGCCTTCCTTGAAGTAACCTCAAGCTCCCCTTGAAGTAGCCTTCCTCTTGAAGTATCTTCCCATTGAGACAACCTTCTTGAAGTAGTCCAAAGTCCACCTTCTCCACCGAGAAGAACCTTCTCCAATCCACAGCCTCCAATACTAGGAGTACCAAGTAGAATACAAAGAATAGAAAGGAACAAGAAAGAAAAATGGAAATTACAAAACCATTGTAGCACAAGGCTTGATTTCCTATATCAAGCGTTTTTATCTCCTATCTAATGTATATGTAAATGTAAGTGTTGTGGGTAGGAGATGCTAGTCTATATGACACGAAATTGGAGCAATGGGAATGAATAGCCAATTGATGGAATTGCTCTATTGCTCACAAGAATGAATAGACAATTGCAAGTATATGCTCAAGTGTTGCACAAGTGTGTGTTAGGGTGTCCTAAGGCTTGTCCTATTTATAGGTGTGACCTACAAGTGCTTAAGGACGTTCTAGACACTTTCTAGGGGGTTCTACGTGCTTAACTAGCTGTTAGGTACACATTAGTTGCTTTTTTTTTTTTTTTGGACACCTGGGGAAGATCTTATTCATCCTGTTCCCACAGACCAGGCTCAAACAACTCCTTACACATCATGTGGCTCGATGTGGCTTCCTTCCTGACCATGTCAAAGAGGAAGTTTGGACATCGATTCCACCTACTACAAGAGTTCTTTTGTTTTAGACACCACTTGGCTGCGGAGTCCGCAGCCTTATTACACACTCTACTGCTGTGTTTAAATGTGACTCCAACGAACTCCTTGCATAAACTACTTATGCGAAAACACCTTGCTTTATACTTAGCAGGGGTGACGATTACATTATTTAACATCTTCACGGCGGTGGCGCAGTCAGACTCCATTAGTATCCTACTCCACTTCCCGCGACATTCATGTAAACCCAAGTCAATGGCCTTCAGCTCGGCATCCAGGATGTCTAGGGTTGCGCCCTTATCTCCTCCTCCCCTCAGCCATCGTCCTCCATGGTCTCTAATGACGAAACCAGTAGCCATCTCCTTCCTTTTCCTCTTCACAGCAGCATCTACGTTAACCTTGACCTGGTTATCTGACGGTGCGGTCCACTTAATAGCGGGCTGATGCTGGTCTTCCTCCTTCCCTGATGTTTTAGCAAAGGCCAACTTACAAAGGGTGACCTCCTGTTGGATGCTGTTAAACATGCCGACTGCAGTGGTACACGATTCCTAGAAAGCAATACTGCATCTGAATCCTCATAGCTTCCACATCGCAATGGCAATCCAGGTATCAGCGTCAGGCGGGTTCTTCTTCTTCCGCAGATTTACTCTTAGCCAGTTTCCCAATGTGCGTTCATGGCTTAGGGACAAACCTGTAGTGTTCTGAATGAGCCTCCAAACTTCCTTAACGTCAGTACACTCCAAGAGTGCATGCACAGCAGTTTCGGTATGCCTATGGCAACGTGGACACTTCGAATCATCTGTGAATCCTCTCTGAGCACGAACTTCATTAGTCATAAGACTCCCGTGGGACATGAGCCATAAAGTTGTTTTGACTCTTTGAGGAATGCGGAGCTGCCATAGTTTTGACCATCTTCTCGGCGAGCTTCGGGTGTGTTCCTTCTGCAATTGGCTGTAGGCATGTTTGACAGAAAACTGCCCCAAGTTGTCTTTCAAATAGATGATCTCATCCTCGCCTGCAAACGGGTCTGGCGGCGGAAGCTCCAGTATATGCCGTGCGGAATCCTTATCAAACCACTTGGTAACAAATTCAGTGTCCCATTCCCCGGTCATGCTGACCATAGAGCTCACGGTTAGATCCGTTAGCTCTTCCGGTATTAGTAGCTGTTCTCTGAGCTTTGGGTGAGCACCTCCTACCCAATTATCGAACCAGGCCGACGTCTGTACTCCAGATAGCACAGCCTTGCCTATAACTGGAGTAAGCTTTGCTTTAAGGTTAACAATCGTCCTCCATAGCTTGGACGCTCCCACAACACCTTGATTCACTTTGTGATGGTATTTCTCCTTCATGACTGATTTCCACATAGTCTGCCGCTGCGACATATAGTCCCAGCTCGTCTTCTGTAACAGAGCTTCATTCTGTAACTTTGCGGACTTTATATTAAGCCCGTCGACCTGCCTACTAGCACATACCTTGTCCCAAGCCACTGAATGAGTGCCCTTGAGCCCTGCAGCTCCCTTCCATAAGAACGTTCTGATCACCCGATCAATACTGTCGCACAACGCCAAAGGAAGTGCCGTAGACTGCATGGTGTAGATGGGGATGGTATTCAGCACAGATTTAACTAGGGTGATTCTACCTGCGAGCGATAGGGCGTTATTGACCCACGAAGAAATTCTGGCTTCAATCTTGTTGATAAGATCAAGGTACATAGACTTGGATGAGCGCTCATGTATGATTGGTACACCCAAGTGCTTCCCTAAGTCTGACGTCTGCCTTATGCCTGTTGTTCTCGTGATCGCCCTTCGGATTTGAGGAGGAGTGTTTTTGGAGAAGAAGATTGCAGACTTTTATTTTTCTAGGATTTGTCCCGAGACGCGCTCGAATCTCCGCATCACCTTCATCATAGTCTTCGCCTGCTTTGTAGATGCCTCGCCAAACAGGATCAAGTCATCTGCGAAGCAGACATGCGATATGCCAATTCCGTTTCTTGTAGCTCGCAAAGGAACCCAATTGCCACTTAGCTCCTCCATCGCAATGGCCTGACTGAGCCTATCCAAACATAGCACAAAAATGTAAGGGGACAACGGGTCCCCTTGCCTCACCCCTCTGGATGCTTTAAACGGTGCTAAGCAAGCTCCATTCCACAGTATGGATATGTTCCCTGCCGTGATTATATTCATGATGACCTCTGTAAGGTGATGTGGTATGGCTGTCCTCTTCAACGTATCATAGATGAAATTCCAGTCCATTCTGTCGTATGCTTTCGAGAGATCGACCTTCATAGCCATGGCTGTCCGCTTTCCCAATCTCACCTTCATCGAGTGCACCAGTTCCTGGACTAGTATGATGTTATCCGTAATTCGTCTCCCCGGCACGAAGCTGCTCTGTGCAGGCGCAATCCATTGTGGAAGAAACGGCTTGATTCTCTCGACGATGATCTTTGACAGTAGCTTCAGCCCAACGTTGTTCAGAGCGATGGGTCGCAGGTTGTTACAACATTCTGGCGTCTTCGTTTTAGGAATCAAGATGATAGTTGAATTCGCCATCCCGTCATTAATCGGATCACCTGCAAAACACTTAGATAACATTAGACAAACTGAGTCGCCTAAGCGATCCCAGTTCTTTTGTAAGAACCCCGCATCCACTCCGTCTGGCCCCGGCGCCTTCACAGGATTCATCTTCACCAACACCCTTCTCGTTTCCTCTCTGCTAGGAGCCTGCCCCATCTTCGCCCGTTCCTCCTCCACAAGCGGCGGAAAGCTCCCCACATACTCCTCCACAACCTTGCCCCTTCTTTGCTTCCTACCCGTGAACAGGTCGTAGAAGTAACCCCGCACCAATTCCTTCAGCTCCTCCTCCTCTACCCAAACTCCTTGATCGTTCCTTAGCTTGGTGATCTGATTCCTTTGCCTTTTAGCTTTCACCAAGGCCTGAAAATACTTAGTATTAGCATCCCCTTTTGACATCCAGTCGCATCTCGCCCTCTGTCTCCATTCCTCCGCTTCAGAATTGATAAGCTCATTGTACTCGAGTTGCCGATCGGCTAAAGTGTTCCTGTCTTGTATCGTGAGGGAGCCATCGTCAACCTCCTGCAGCCTCCCAATATCAGTCAACAGTTTTTGCTTCCTTGCCATATCCTTCCTCCTTTCTCCCCCATCCCACCGTACTGACTTCTCCATCAGTACCTTAATCGCTTCATGGAAGGGTAGATCATTGTTCCAGTTTTTCTGTAGAAAATCCGGGAAGGATTCCCTGGTGTTCCACCTGATGCTCGTCATTGGACGGCGGCTCCCTTGCTGTGTTGTCGTCCGTGTGGATACTAACACCGACGCATGATCAGAGTTAACGCGAGCTAGATTGGTCACCACAGTTGCTGGAAACTTGTCTATCCAAGCGTGATTAGCAACTGCTCTATCTAGTCTTTCCATCAGCCATCCCCTTTGGAAAGTCATCCTGGGACCTGATGCACCCAAATCTTCGAGCTCTGCCTTCCGGAGCCCCTCCGCAAATTCAGTGCAACTGCTCAACACAATAGGTTCACCACCCACCTTCTCATCCGCGTTTAAAACTGCATTAAAATCCCCCAAGACTATCCAGGGTGAGTTAGATACAGAAGCCATGGTTTGGAGATGACTCCAGAGCAATCATCTCCCCGTTTGTTTTGTGCTTGCGTAGACAAACGTCACCCTACACTCCTTGTTTACGTGACAATGAACAAACTGTTTGTGGCTCGCTATGACTTCGACTGCCCCCAACCTACTCCTCCACAGCACCCAAATACCTCCAGAGAACCCCGTAGCTTCAACCCGGGAGGACTGATCGAACCCCAAAGATCTGACGATTGAATCAGCTTTAGTGCCACTGGTCCTTGTCTCTAGAATGGCGAGTATGTCGATTCTATGCAGCTGAGCTAAATCTCGAATCGTATTTTGGGTATCTCTTCCACAGATACCCTGAACGTTCCATGAAGCTATAATCATCAAGTAACCATGTCGGAGGAGCTCGGGACACTACTGCCCGGTACATTGCCTTCTTTGATATCACTGCGACGGGTCCTCTTTCTTGGACCGTTTTTAGTTAGGTCTTTCGAGTTCAGGATCTTCCGATTGCGGAGATGGACCCCTGTGGATGCACCAAAGCGAACAGATTTGGATGGACTGTTGGTCGGGATTAATGGCCTCGATACACTGCCCATTGTGAACCTGAGACCTTCATGGCCTTCCTCAACGTCTGGGATGACAACTGTATCTTCTCCATCAATTGTTACTGCTTGGTGGTTCGATTTTACTACAGCTGGTTTCGTCGTCGCCGCTTTAGGCCTCCACGTAGTCTGTGAGGGACGCTGTTCCTCTACTGGTCTTTTCTTCTTGTTTGCTGCTTTCCATTGACGCCACTCATAGCCTGGTTTTGGACCTGCCTGCTCCGCCGGTGTCACCCCACCATTATTTTCCTCCGGGCTGTCCAGGTTGTCAAATTTGTTGTGGATTTGGACCCCTCCTCTCTTGCTTTGCTGGTCCTCCTTCCTTGGCCTCCTTACGAAGGCCTTCGCATGTAAGTTTTCAGTGAATTTCCCCAAGGGCTGCGGTCGAATCTCCTCTCCTTCCTTCTGTTTTGCTGTCTTCGCCTGGGCTTCGATTGCCTTCATCCTATCAGTGCAAGTATCATCGCCATGGCCAATCCTTCCACAGAACATGCAGATGCTTGTTAGATTCTCGTACTCTACCTTGTACGTTTCCCCTTGTACTACTATCTCCGGTATCAATGGTTTGTTCGTATCCAATTTCACCGCAATACGAGCAAATTTCCCCCGCTTCTTTTGGTCAGTGTTGGCGTCCACCTTGATCGTGGTGCCAATCGAGTCCCCGACTTCCTGCAGGAACCGAGAGTGATAAAGGAAGATCGGTAATCGTGGTATACGAACCCAGAATACCATGAACTTGGGGTTTGCCTCAGATGGGCAGAAGGATTTGTCCCAGGGCTGGACGCTTAGGTATGATCCCATAACCGGCCACGGACCACCTGTTAACGCCGTTAGGTAGTCGTCTTCTCTGGTTAATTGTACGATGAAATAGTTATCCTCCAAGTCGATGAGTCGGAAGGCTCCGGCAGGTCTCCACATCGCTCGGATTCTGTCCTGTAGGGTTAAGAAACCAATGTTCCGTCCCACTACCTTCACAACCACCGCAAACATCCATGGCTTTGTTAACTCGTCAAACCTATCTTTGGCAATCTCGAACGTCGGTGTCCCTTCCACCATGCTTGACACGATATCCTTCTTCTCAAGGGTTACGCTTGGATCCTCAAACCCCAAGAACGGGAGTCTGCGAACCTCTACGCCGTCCCCTACTACATCTTTGTACGAGACAAGCTTCCTTGGATCTTCACCAGACGCGCCATGTGCAATTGTTTTCCCGGCCTGCAATTCCGGAAACTCCTCCTGCTGTGGTGGCACCGGCATGTCCTCCTTCCTTCCCGTTGATCGACTCACCCCGCCGTTTCCTCCGTCTCCTTTGCTATTATAGTGTAGATTTATTCCTAGTTTCTTCAGAATTTCCTGCTGTGCCTGCCGTTTGTTCACCCTCTCTGTCGTTATTAAAGGGTTATTGGACAGGTCCACCATTTTCGGCGTCCCTTCTTCCCCTGTCGGTGGCGTTACTTTCGGTCCTCCTTGTTCCGCCGACTCCGCCTGCATCGTGTCTCCTTGTTCCCTCGAAGCCGCGGCGGTCTCCCCGGTTTCCATAGATGTAGTGCTAACAGGCTGCGATACGCCTACTCCACCGTCAGATTCGTCCATATATACGTACACTGATCCCTCTCCTCCGGCAGAAGCTTCCGGCGGGCGCGAGCCCCCGAAACTTCCTCTTCCTCCCCGGCCTCCACGGCCGCCATGCGCACCTCCACGCATAAACCCTAGCATCACTCCTCAAACCCTAGCAGAGCGATATTCAGAGTGTATTGAATTGCCTATCTTTATATCACATTTAGACATTAGTTGCTTTAGCAATGACTAGTTAATTAACTCTGAAAATTGCAAACAGAACACATCTCGGTCGAAGAATGGTCGACCGAGAGTCCTTCTCGGTCGAGGTATTGTCGACCAAAGGACTGTCTGGAGAAAGTGTGTACAATGTTCTACTCCAACTGCCAACTACCTTGTCTACTGTGTCTAACGGCTACCTAGGTCTTTCTTGGTCAAGGAGTTTGTCGACCGAGAGTGTCTCAGTCAAGGATTTTGTCGATCGAGATTAACCCTATTTCAATGTTTAAAGCTAAGTACTAAGTTTGTGTATGAGTGTGCATTTGTTACACTATTGAAGGGGATGACCTATCTAAGTGTTTTGTTTGGCTAGGGAAGATATAACGCTTGATTTACATGATATCTAAGTACTTGTACATTATATGCTTGTACAAGTTTTTACATTTGATTACAATCATGAAATCACAACAATTCAAGCATATAGATCTCCTAAATATTTGTCATCCACCTTATTCTTACAACACTCAAGTAGCACGTTAGATTCACAAGAATGAAATGTTTGTCATCATCAAAACAAAGGGATTATAATAATGTCCAATTTAGCCAACAATCTCCCCCGTTTTGAAGATGAAAAACATTTCCTAAATATAAAATAAGGAAATATAAATCATGTGAGTTTCATACCTGAAGTTTACCTTTTTGTAGCCATTTTTATTTTGCAAGTGGGTGCGGGCCGAGATATTATGAAACTCATTTTATTTTATGTTTTTGATTTTATATTATTTCTCCCCCTTTGTCATTTCAAAAAGATATCCAGGAAAATCATTTTGTATGACTTTTATTTCTCCCCCTTAATTTTATGCTATGCTCCCCCTAACTGAGATATTCAGTTTGAAAAATAGGGAATAATATAAATGTAAACCATTTATTGTTGAATTTAGCCACAATGTATCTCTAACCAAATACACAGGATGTTAAGCCCAATTTTTTTTCTTCAGAGAATTCCATTAAGAACAAGATATATGTCATATTCATGAATTTTGTAGATTTCTATGTTTTCATAACAAAAATTACTTTTAAGAATACTAAGGTCATAACAAGCTTCAAAGTTTTGTAAGCTTCTTAATCTTATAATCAAATTTGTTTTTGTGAGCCCCCCCCTAATCTTATAATTAAGACAATTTAAGGATTCTAAGGTCACAAATGATTTTTAAGATTTGATTTTGTCCTTTTATTAGAACACATTTTTTGAATCAAGATACTAAGGTTGAGTGCAATAAAATGATGTACAAATAAGCATTTTGTCAATATTATTTTAGGTCAACCTTGACTTCGACCATAGCGCCCCTTGGTCAAATTTAATTTCAACCAAGAGGCAAATTTTGCAGATTTCACATTTGAAAATTCATATGTGAAGTATAATTTCTGCAGGTAGCTTGATTAAATAAATATCAATTTGAAGCACATTAAGTGATACATATTATGAAGACGTTTTAAAAGTAAGGAAATGAGAAAGACACTTGAGAACCCATGATGAGACATAGCTTTCCAAAATTATACTTTAATAAACATCTTAAACTTTTATATTTAGTATTAATTGCTGAAGATTTCTTCATTTTTTTTGCTTTCTAATTTAGTATAGAAATACTTTTCACATGTGCTTCTCTTCTCTCCTAATCAAAGAAGAATTTTGTTAGCTTTCAATATACTATATATGAATAGTCACATAGAGCAATAAAAAATCCCTAATAGAAACATCAAGAAGCATCCTACAAGGCTACAAAATTCCAAATCATAGTGAAATAATAGAAACAAATGACAAAGTTGTTTCACATGTATATATATTCACCAAATAATTTGTTTCATGACACATGGTCTTCATTTTTGTAAACAAGGATCAAGTTGGATATGGTTGATGTCTTCAATGACCCAATACATGGAAATAGGAAATTGAATCTAGAAATGATTATGTTATTATGTTAGTGGTTTTTTATTTTAATTTTATTTTTGAATGGTGATATTACATGAGAGTACTTTTATTTTCTTCTTTTGTCCCTTTGGTGTTGACCAATAATTCTTTAGTTGATTGAAGAAGCATAGAAGAGGGGAAGAATTGTTCACCACAATCTTTTAGAGGTCTTGCTTAGATATTTTTGGGTGGAGTAGAGAGATATGAAACAATACAAGAAGTATGACAAGTGGCATACCATGGTTACACAAACCTCATCCTAGGGTATAATAAAAAAGATACTTCAACAAATTCTCTATTATTAAATCGTGATTAAGAACAACATTTGCCAGTTTCTCATTAATGAAAACATACCTCAAAACTTGCAATTTGCATTAGTGAATCTCATTCATAAAAGAGTGGGTCAAGTGGAAAGTTCCACACATGAGCTAAATAAAGGAACTGGTCAATAAGAAAAAAACTATGGAAATGTACTTTAGGATTCATCAAAGGTAAATAATTAATTAAAAAAAGTTGATGTTAACTCAAAATACCTTTTACGACAAACCCATTTCACTCCTTTGATGATCATAGAAGTATCTCCTCTAATGTTAAAAAATAATTATATGAGTCTAATATTAACTACATAATAGGCCATTTCATGAAATAAAATAAGCTAAGAATTATATTCTAAAGTGAAAAAATACAACAATTCTCCAACATATTCATGGAATGGCATAAAATGAAAGACCATGCAACATTTCTAAAAGTTGCAAAAGTTCAATAAGTAAAAAAATTTGAAACAAATGTGTGGGTTCTAAAATGCAAAATTCAAGATAGAAATGTCAGATATTTAATGAGTTCATATTGACGTACCACTAGACTAGAGTCACTTGAGTAGTGGATCATATAGAATTATGTTGTAAAGCGATGGTACTACTATGAGATAAGGGTGTCAATAATGATATAGTAGGAATGAAGGTTTTTGATTTTAAACCATTTAGAGTAGATACAATGACACATCTCACATGAATAGGGAATAAAGATGGTGTTGAAGAATATCTCCTAACATGATTACAATGTGTCCTTGTCTCTATAGTGTCATCACAGATGATAGGAAACTCTATGTTTTTTTCCAAGAGCCTACATGGAAGGAGTTCCTTTTCTGTTGGTAACATCATAGCATTGAAAAAACTATCCTCTCCCCTTCTTTCCTTGATGGAAATGAATAATGGTTAAATAACTCTAAAAGGTGCCTCATTTCGTCTCAGAAAAGGTGCTACACAATAGTCACAAGATGTGTCCAAGGTTGTAAAAAGAGTCTGGCAAATATGGACACACACACAGACACAAACATGCATATATGTATATATATAGGTATATATATATATTATATAATATATATATCTATATCTATATCTATGTGTAGATATTATTATATATATATATATATTTATATATATTAATATATATATATATATATGAAAAGTAGGGAGGCATGATTTTAAATAAACCTTGGGAAATAAAAAGGCACAATAATCATTTTACAATGCCCACCCCTGGATAGTCTAGTCGGGCGACAATGCTATCCATCCAAGAAGATAGACCCAGTCCAATTAGATGACTAGACCCAATATCTTGTCGGCTGATTGGACCAAGTCTAGTTGGGCCACAAAACCCATTCCAATTGACCTATCATATGGGTCCAGTTGGGCTATTGGACTCAGTCCAATTGGGGCAATGACAAGTCTAGTCAGCCGATCAAACATTTCCAGTTGATCTTGTTGGGTGTAGTCTAGTCACATGAATGGACCCAATATAGCCAGTCGATTGGCATGTCAGTCAGTCTATTAATGATTTAATTTATTACCTAAAATTTTTAACAACAATTTAATCAATCCTATGATTGTGCTCCTTTCCGTATGTATCATTTGTGTGTGACCCTATAGACATCAAATTATGTTGGTAGAGATATCTATAAACTTATTATGACTTCACCAGAAATGTTTCACATCTAGTAACACTTAATTGCCACCCAAGTATCTAGAGATGTTGCAGAACAACTTCAACATAATATTGGGATCAATGTTTCAATATGTTTATAATCCCTTTTCTATAGGTATCTACATTTAAATAGAGGTGAGTATTGTCATCCACTTATCATTCAACCTATGTTACTTGAACTAGAGAAGACCATTGATATATTGTTAGATCAATATCACAAAATTACCCACATGAGCATTGTTATGCATTTAGTCTTTCTTATGAAGTGGTAAGGATATCACTACAAGGGGGAATTACATCTATGTAACTCACACCAACCCATATGTGTTGTAGTACACCCAACCAAAACCTTTCTAGAAATCCTAATTTGAAGATACTTTAGTCTAGTGTTGAAGTACATGAAAAAACATATGATTAATATTGTGACTTGAGATCTGAGGATCACATTCATTACTATCATGTGTCACTCTCAAGGTGAGTCTATGTAGTGCCATTGTTTTCTAACAAGTACCTATGTATCTGATGTGGGGTTTTTTGGGACAAAAAAGGTCAGAGGAAACAAAAAAATTCTCACCACAAACCCATAACAAGAAGATTGCATCAACGACTATGAAATAGGAAGGATAGTTTTAGCAAGGTGTACCTGGTCCTGATACACGTGTATTTATCCCTTTTATTTACATATTTTTGATATTTGTTTAGGATGTTTTTGTTATTTATTCTCTTAGTTTCATAATGAATTGTGTTATTATATATTTTTCTCTTGAATTGGAGTTTTAATTATATTTTCTTGGGTTTTGTAGGAAAATTACACAATTTGCAGTAGTCCTAAAATTCATGTATACCCGTCACCAAAAGTGACACAACTTTTGTGTTCAAACTCCAAATTGAGTGTAAAAGTATTCATTGGAAAGGGAACTTAATTTCATAAAAGAAAATACTATTATTTGGACCGCTTTTGTGATTTCTATGGGAGATAAATAGGTTGGAAATCGCTGCTGTGAAAATATGCATTATAGAGATTACATGGTCAAGATAATTAAAGACTATCAACTTTCTATTTGACCAGATCTAGAAAATTAAAAAAGAAGTCTCCCTCTCTCCCCCCCCCTTTTTGACGGAATACTACCCCTCTCCCTCCTATAAAAGGAGGGACTCTCCACTTGTAAAAGTTTTCCATTCTTCATTCTATTTCATCCAAACTTTAGTGTAGACCACATCTTGTATAATGTTGGATCTCATTTTAGTTTGCATTTCTTCTAGTCTCGCCATGTGTAAGTAGATTCTACTGGGGCACAGGGAGTAGCCCCTTAGCCCATTTCTATTCAATATAATCAGTTCTATTGTTCCATCGATGAAATTTCTTCTTTCTGTTTATGCATGGTTATTTGGATGATCTGATATATTCTTATGGAGTAACATGACCGTGGATCTCTGTAAGAATGAAACAATAGTCTCATAATTGTGATTATCATCTTTTTCTCTTTTTAATCTTATTTCTATTATAATCCTTGGTGACACGACCACCTGAGCCTTGGGTTTGAATGTTAGTTTGAATTCACATGCTTCTTGATATGACCGTGGATAGTGGCATGTTGGATGGTTGGGCAATGATCCGTGAATGACAAGACCAACGGGTTCATGGGAAGTCTGAATCGTGTGATTTTATCCATAAGGATATGGAACCACAAGGTCATGATTTGATCTTTGGAGTTTAGAATTTGACTAGTTGAATAGGAATGTGGTTTTGGTGGTGATCTTCTGGACCCCATATCTTCATTTCTTGATTAGTTAAACTTTATATCAAAACTTTTATTTTTGTTCTTAGTATTAACAACTCTCTCGAATCAAGATTTAATTCTGGTTCTTGTGACCAGATTTAGATTTCACCTTTTCTTTTCCTCCGTCCCTCAAATCGATACCTATCTATACTAAGTTGACTTGTTGTTCACAACAAGTTGACAATCGGGTTAGAAGGTTAAACTCTAGGACTTTTCCAAGTTATTGTTGTGAGTACAACTACCCATAACAGGTCCTGAGGCTTGCTCAGTGACAATACCTCACAACTAGTGCAGTCTACAACCACCTATTCTTTGATGATGTCTATGCAACTCCTGGTCCTGACTCAGACTGCGGTTTGCACGTCGTCCTCCCGAGTGGCAGAAATCTCCCACCTCTATATATAGTCCACACAGACCACCAAGAACTATAGTCATCCTATCCTGAAGGATACTAGAAGGAGGCATCCCCTACTATTAGCATACTAGTCACTGACACACTCTCCCACAACCAGTTGTTGTCCTATAGTTGTCTTTCCCTCGCTATGCCTCCCTAGTGGGGTAGCACTTTCTTGGGCTCTCTCGGTTACCAGAACCAGAGAGGACAATATTGCAGAACAACTAATGTTCTGAGTTGTTCTATTTGAGAAGCCCACTATCCCCTCTATTTATAGTAGAGGGTAGCATTAGGGTTCCCAATCTATGTGGGAGTAGAAGGATCTAAAATTTCCACAAACTGGTTGCACTACAACAGGTGAACCTGTCATTTCACAAACAAATCAGTCATTTGGGCAGGTGAGCCAATCGGTTCACCAAGTGAAACAGTCATTTCACTTCCTAGACCAACCTCCAATTGACTTTCTTCTTTTCATTTCCAATTAATCCAAAGATCTATTCTTGTCCCAATTGAATTGAACAAGTGAAAAAAAAACTTTGTCACAAATAAGGACAACCTAACCTTGCTTGTCTGGTCTAGTTGAACTGGTCGATTCACCATAATGAACTAATCGTTACACTGACCATGAGCCGATCAGTTCACCCAGGGAACCGGTCAGTTGGTAGTCCAAGTTGTACAGAAATCAGTTAATGTTGTTTGCAATCAATCTGACACTCTAATCATGTAGCTCAACACTTAAAATTGATGATTCTGAATCAAGTCTATTGATTGAATGTTTGATTGAGTACCTAAACACCTTTAGTAATAAATCTAAACATCATTCATGAATAAAATCCTCTTATAGTTTAATCCTTTGTGTGTGACCCTATAGGTCCCATTTCACATTGGTAGTAAATGTCCATAACTATCTTAGGACATCACAAGCAAAGAGTTGTGCCTAGTCTCACTTCAGTGCTACCCAAGTAAAAAAGGAAAGTTGGAGAACAACTTTCAATCCTATAGTATATGATTGGTTTCCAGTGAATCTATAATTCCTTTGTCTCTGGTATCCTGAATGAACTCAAGGCATGGAGTTGTTATCCTTTCAACATTCATACATGTTCCTTGATCCAAAGCAGAATGTCTGAGATATGTGTGCCATCAATATCACATATTGACTCACATGTGCATATGCATACCTTTCTAAGTCTCGCTTATTAAGTGGGAATTGACATCATACTCCCTCAGGAGGGACAAATCCCATGTCTATCACTCACAATCAAAATCCCATGTGTCAAAGTAACCCAACCATCACCTTTATGACAATCCATATTTCAGGACTGCATTTGATGATGTCAAAGTGCACCCAACGACATGTGATGAGTGTTGTGATTCCAGGTCTGAGAATCACAATCACCACCATCACTGTGAGAGATGACTGTGACTACCATGTCATGGTTCCATGTGTCACTCTCATAGTGGGCCTATCTGATACACTATTCTCTAACATGTATCTATGTGCTTGGTTTGATATCACATATCATGACTAATGAGACTCTATCATCGACCAACACACACTCTAGTCTTGTTGTGTCATTGTTGTCTATCAACCTTTCACAATGACATCTGACTAGGGACATAACAAGAATGTACAAACTCTTAGCATCCATATGATCTCATTCTTCAAGTCCTCAACCTGAAGACATACACCATTGAGTAGTTTCATTCTCTAGACATTCATTCTTCTCTATCATTATCTCATAAATGATTGAACTAGAATAAATTGGAAGTTTTCCTTTGATATTTATCAATTCAATATTAATGTATCCCAATCCAATCATCATATGATTGGCTCTCAGGGCATACATACCAAAAAACTCCCATTTTCACTTGGAGCCAATCACCTTTGAATCATATTCTTAGTGATCTCTAAACATGACCCACATGTTTCATCTGGTCCAGTGCTAATGCAGTGAGTTAGCAACACTTTGCTTTAGTTGGTATATTGCATGTTTCACATCTCTTTTCTGTACAACATATCGTATGAGATGGAGTTGTCGTAATATGTGATCTGATATTCCTTGCCTAACATTTAGCTCCATTGTTTGACTCAGTATTTCTACTTGTCATCAATGGTTGGAATATCTATAAGTTCATCTCTATGGACTTCTAGATCCATATGGTATCATCTGTTGTTCATAACACAAGGATATTCGACATTCCCTTTTATAATTAAATGGCTTTTAAATCAGAACTTTTCTATTTATCAGCTCATATTCACCTTTACGATCAATTTCTATCATTTAGGAAGCTTGCATCAGTGTAACTCAATTACACTCAACTCTTCCTTTCATCACCATAGAACTAGTACTTCACAAGTACCAAATAATTTCTTCATGGTATTCCGGTGACTCTCACAGGAAGCAGACAGACATCCACTCATCATGTCCAATACATATGACTTAATAGGATGAGCACATCATATTATCATGTCCAATACATACAAGATGATGAACACATATTTTATTCTCATGTCCAATACATACAAGACAATGGAATGATTGCATACATGATAGATCCAAAGGCATCTATCTATGTGTTCCTATTCTTAATAAGAATTGGTAGACTTGGCATCTGAGATACTTACTCCATGTTACATGGACAAGTTTTCTCCCACTGAATTTGTGCATACTGAACCCTTCAATACAGATTGCTAATGTATGCTAAGAGACTTTCAAGAGCTATATCTATAGATCTCTATTCCTATCTCATAGGATATTTCTCTTTCTTATTTCCACACCAGATTCCATTTTAGAAAATTTCATTCCTCATCATCATGTAGAATATGAATACGCTCCCACTAAATCTTTCTAATCACAGATCCCTTCTTTATTTTGACATATCAGTCAAACCTTTTGACTATATAATGAAAGTAAAGACTCCAGTTCTGAGTTGCTTGCATTTAACTAATTACATTGATTAATCTCTTATAGCTTATAGACTGTATTTGCATTAATGGATTCAAAAAACCATTCAGGTTGTGTCACATACACAACCTTATGTTATTCCTACTAGGAATGCAGTTTTAATATATATATGCCAAATCTCATAGTCATCAAGTTCCAATATAAACCATGATCCCTTCTTTAAATGTCATCCATGTCAGTCTTAACTCTTAAGACCCAATTGCACTTATGGGTTTTATCCCAACAAGTGCTACCACTAAGGACATACCTTATGGTTCACATGGAAGTCACTTTGGCCTTAAACCATAACTCAAAATATGGTCCCTCAACATCATCTAGATTATTGGCTCATCATGTGACCAATTCATCACCTAGATACATGAGGTGTATCTGTTACATAAGGAATTTGAGAATCCACAACACTTGTGACTCTTAATCTCCTTCATTTAGTGTAAAGCACGTTCCTTTTAGAAGAAAATTATAGAAGATTAGTTATTTGATGATCATGCTCTAACTATTTAGAGTATGATTCCCTCTTTGAATTAGACATCACTTATGCCTTAATCATGAGTTCTCTATGAAACACTATCATAATTACTCACAAGGTCCTCAAACATTTGGTTTAAGTATCCCATTCATTGATCACATCAAGGAGTTACTACTTTTACTAATTTGTACTTTATTTATGATATTCTTGAACACTTTAAGATATTCATATTGGTATTTCACTAAAGACCATTTGAAGCATTAGCATTTATTCCAATAGGTATGTGTATACATCAATATGTATTATACCTCATAGAATAGTCATTCTACCACTAAATCTAGTGAATATTGACTTGTCATCATTCCCAATAAATAAGACATACATATCTCTTAATGTCTCATTAACCAAAAGAGTCTAGCCTATCCATCAACATGGAAACTAGAAATGAATTTCTCATTCATAGGTGATAATGCTAATTATTTGTTTGAGTCATCAATAAATTTTAGGTATCATTTACTTTATTTCATGCATACCAAGTACGAAAAGATAAATAGGGCATTGCCACAAAAGATCATATCTTTGAAATTTAAACATCAACTTTATTGATAGACTTCCATGTCATTACAAGATGCAAAAAAAAGTGTTTCTATTTATTGGCAAAATGAATTAGTAGTTCATAACTCTATTACATGCCCTTTGGGCTGAAATAAACTTAAAAGTACTCCTATCTATGGCAACAACACTTTCTCCAATGATGAGTGCTCCTTCTTGGTTCTTTCATAAAGGCCATCACTTCTTTTCAGATCATGCATATCATATATGTCATATCCATATCCTGGTATCATATACCTTAGATAAAAAGAAGTATTTCAAGTTTATTTCATGATACCTGAGGTGGAGACTTCCATCCCCTACTTCTTTTGTTCATCTAAATATAGAGGGAAATTTCTTATCCAATGTCCTAGCTATTGACAATGGTGACATTTGCCTCCCTTGTTCAACCATCCCTTGGCCTTGAGAGCTGAAGATGACTTGGGTTGTTGGTTAACATTAGAACCATTCTTTGCTTTCCCCTTGCCCTTGCCTTTAGACTTTCCTTCTTTTCACTGATCATCATCACACACTTGGGCTTGTCTTTCTTCATCTGTACCTCGACTATCCTCAACATGCCCAACAACTCTGTCAGTGGCCTGTCAAAGTTGTTCATGTTGTAGTTCATCATGAACTGACTGTAAGATTCTAGCAACGATTGCAATATCACATTAGTAGCCAACTCTTGGCTTAGAGGGAATCCCAGTCTTGTCAGGTTCTCCACATACCCAATCATCTTGAGTGTGTGAGGACCAATTGGATCTCCTTCTATCATGACACACTTGAACAATGCCTTGGAGACATCATATGTCTCTTGCCGTGCTTGGTCTTAATACATGTTCTTGAGATACTGAACCATCTCAATGACGTCCATGTTCTCATGTTGTCTCTACAACTCATATTACATTGAGGACAACATCAAGCACTTCACATCAATGTCATCTTCAATATTCTTCCTGTAAGCATCCCTTTCTGCCTTTAGTGCGGTTGGAGCGGGTTCCTCTGGTGCTGGTGTCTCTAGGACATAAATCGTTCACTCTTGAGTGAGAACAATTCTCAATGTCCTAAACCAGTTGTGGAAATTGTTCCCATTCAGCTTGTCCTTCTCAAGGACCGATCACAACGAAAATTGATTATTGTTGACAACCATTTGTTTCTACAAAAAGGAAATTTGCAATTTTTAGTCCAAAACTCTTTTTGACTTAAATGTATTGATTTGAAAATTTTGACGATATAATTAGGCCTTTAATTAATTATCACTCCCACTATTTTGTTCAAATTGATAGCCCTCACCATCAATTTGGAAGATTGTAGTGTACAACCTTCTAGTGAGCCAAGATCCAAAACAATTGAATTATTACCCAGCTAATGCCAACATCCACAATCAATTATTAAGGTAGTTAACATTTACCAATTGCATCATATGCAATTCTTGGATAGATTTCATGTGCAACTCCTTGCCATGTTCATCTCTATGCCTCTAAGTGCTTAATACCATTATGATCACTTAGTTAAGCCCAACCCAAAAGCCAAAACGATAGAAGTGCACCCCGCTTGGCGGGCCCACACAACTACCATCACACTTCCATGAGATAGACAATGCACCACTCTTGGGATGCCCACTCTTGTTGATCAAGATTTTCACGCATGCCACTTATGAAAAGCATCTAAGACTTAATATTATATTGAGGGGTTTTAATATTATTATATATGCATATACATATCCAATCACCACATATATAGTACATATCATATACATGCTATATCTGACAATGCAAACATGCAATAACGACAAAGAGATGATTATGGTCATCCTATTATAATTCCTTGAACCACAAGGAATTACATTCATCTAGGTCTACATCACATGCAACATGTAGAAGATGAAATCTTGTGCTTTAGTCGTTCTGGGTTGATCAACTCATCCCATGACTGATCATCTCACCTCTCGGCTTGTTGGTTGGGTGCCACCAATCGATCGTCTGGCTCCTCCAGCTGATCAATTTGTCTAGTTGTCGTACACCTAGTCAGTCCACCAGCCGCTCGTCTCGCCCCAGGTGACACTCATCTCGGACCACCAGTCGATCGTCTCTCTCCATGAGAGGGTCGTCTCGGTCCTCAAAATGCTCATCTAGGCCTCCACCATTCTTTGACATAATAAGAAATAAGCTACCTTATTGTACATATTGCTTTGGGAACCTCAAGTTACATTCGAGCGAAGCAAAGGTAGAAGAGAATCTGAAGTTTTCTCGAGTTACATCAAGAATAGGTGAAAGGAATCAGTACGCAGACCGAGATGCAAACAACCACAACCAATCAAGCACACACATAGGGGTTTATAGGCCTTAAAAATGCTACACATCCACCATCAAAATCATTTTGAGCGACGCATATCAATTGCATATATATACCATATCATATATGTATATATTAGTTTGGGAACATGTGGTATTAATTGGATATTCACATTAGTACTTTAGATATTCACATCGTATGTAATAAATAAAAGATGGTAAAACCAAACACTGATCATATCGATTAATCCTAAAACATAGAACATTGACGTAGCTCTACTACCATTGTCAGGCTTTGTGGGATAGAGAAGGGCATCAGAAACAAAAAAATTCTCACAGCAAACCCATAACCATCAGATCGCATCAATGAGTATGAAATAAGAAGGATGGTTTTAGTGAGGTGTACCTAGTCATGAGGCTTGCTCAATGACAATACCTCACAGCTAGTGCAGACTTCAACCACCTAGTCTTCCATGACACATGTGGAGCTCCTGGTCCTGAACCGGACTGCAGTTTGCATGTCATCCTCCTGAGCGACAGAAATCTCCCACCTCTAAAGATAGTCCACATGGACCACCGGGAACTCTAGTCATCCTATCGTGAAGTACATAGAAGGATTTTTCCCCTTTTGTTTGCGTACTAGTTACCGACACACTCTCCCACAACCAGTTGATGTCATGTAGTTGTATTTCACTCATTGTGCCTCCCTAGTCGGGTAGCACTTGCTTGGGCTATCTCAGTTAACAGAACCAGAGAGGACAACTTTACAGAGAAACTGATGATCTGTGTTGTGTTATTTGATAAGCCCCCTTTACCCCTCTATTTATAGTAGAGGACAGGGTCAGGGTTCCCAATCTGTGCGAGAGTAGAAGGGTCTAGAATTTCCATGAACTAAATACATTACGGTAGGAGAACCGATCATTTCACAAATGAATCGGTCATTTGGGCAGGTGATTCGATCGATTCACCAAGTGAACCAATCATTTCACTTCCCAGACCAGCCTCCAATTGACTTTCCTCTATTCTTTACCAATTAATCCAAAGATCAATTCTTGTCCCAATCGAATTGAACAAGTGAAACAAAATCACAAATCAGGACAACCCATCCTTGCTCGTATGGTCCAGTTAAACCGTTCATCTCACTGACCATGAGCCGATCGGTTCACCTAGTGAACCAGTTGGTTGGTGGTCCAAGTTCTGCAAAAATTAGTCAATGTAGTTTTCAATCAATCTGACACTATAATCATGCAGTTCAACACTTGAACTTGATGATTCTAAGTCAAGTCTATTGATTGAATGTTTGATTGAGTACATAAACACCTTTAGTAATGAAACCAAACATCATTCATGGATAAACTCCTCTTCCAGGTTAATCCTTTGTGTGTGACCCTAGAGGTCCCATTTCACGATGGTAGTGAATGCCCATAACTAACTTATGACATCACAAGCAAGGAGTAGTGCCTAGTTGCACATTAATGCTACCCAAGTGAAAAGGAAAGTTGGAGAACAACTTTCAATCGTACATTCTATGGTTGGTGTGCCAGTGTATGTATAATTCCTTTGTCTCTGATATCCTGAATGAACTCAAGGCATGAAGTTGTCATCCTTTCAATGTTCATTCATGTTCCTTGATCCAAAGCAGAATGTTTGAGATATGTGTGGCATCAATATCACATATTTACTCACACCTGCATGCACATTCCTTTCTTAGTCTTTGTCATCAAGTGGCCATGGACATCATACTCCCTCAGGAGGGAGAAATCCCATATCTATCACTCACAGTCAAAACCACATGTGTCAAAGTCACTTAACCATCTCCTTTATAACAATCCATATTTCAGGACCCCGTTTGATGATGTCAAAGTGTACCCAATGACATGTGATGAGTGTAGGGATTTTAGGTCTAAGAATTACAATCACCACCATCTTTGTGAGAGATGACTATGACTACCACTCTCACGGTGGGTCTGTCTGATACACTGTTCTCTAACATGTATCTATGTGCTTGGTTTGATATCACATATCATGACTAATGAGACTCTATCATCAACCAACACACACTCTAGTCTTGTTGTGTCATTGTTGTCTATCAACCTTCCACAATGACATCCGACTAGGGACATAACAAGAATGTACAAACTGTTAGCATCATCATGATCTCATTCTTCATGTCCTCAACCTGAAGACATACATCATTGAGTACTATCATTCTCTAGACATTCATTCTTCTCTATCATTATCTCATAACTGATTGAACCATAATAAATTGAAAGCTTTCCTTTGATATTTATCAAATCAATCTTAATGTATACCAATCCAATCATCATATGATTGGCTCTCAGAGCATACATACCAACATCTGAGTCGATATTCAATATCATAACTAAAGACACATTGCCACCACTCAACATACATACTAGTCTTAAGTATTATTTTTGTCTCATAATATCCACAACAATAACTAACTAGGGACATAACACAATTTTGTAATATTAAGCAACCATATGATCTCATGTTTAGGCCCTCAACCAAAACCATATGTCTCCAGTCAACAAGTTCATAGACATTGTTAGGTTTATTCTGTTGGCTAAATTGGACATTATTATAATCCCTTTGTTTTGATGATGACAAAAATTTCATTCTTGTGGATGTAATGTGCTACTTGAGTGTAGCAGGAATTAGGTGGATGACAAACAACTTGGAAGATCTATATTCTCGAATTGCTTTAATTCATGATTGTAATCAAATGTAAAAACTTGTACAAGTATATAATGTGCAAGTACTTAGATATCATGTAAATCAAGCATTTAGATCTTCCCTAGTCAATCACAACACTTAGATAGGTCATCCCCTACAATAGTGTCACAACTGCACACTCATACACACACTTAGTACTTAATTCAAAACATTGAAATAGGGTCATCCTCGGTCGACAAACTCCTCGACCGAGATACTCTCGGTCGACAAACACTTCGACCGAGAATGACCCAGGTAGCCGTTAGACACAACAGACAAGGTAGTTGGGAATTGGATCAGAACGTTACATACACTTGCTCCAGATAGTCCCTTGGTCAATAAAGACCTCGACCGACTGGGATCTCGGTCGACAATTCCTTGACCGAGAATGTCTCTGTCTGCACTTTTCAAGATTAATTAACTAGCCGTTGTTTTTTTTTGTGCAAATAGGGTGGGGTGCCTCTTTACTGATAAGAACTAAAAGGTATGTACAAGGTGTAGCCACCAAAGGTAGAGAGAAAAAAAAAACATAACAGGAAGTTGCAAGACACAACCACCAACAAAGAAGAAAACTAAACATAGCCAACAATAGATTGCAGGCTACCAAGCTATCTATACATGGTTAAAGCTATCTAAACTAAAAACAGAAAACAGCTATCCTTTTCACAAGAAGACCAAAAATTCTCTAAGTCCAGCAAACCAGCACCAAAAGTCCTCCTATTCCTTTCCATCCATAACGTGTAGACAACACAAGCAGCATGAGATTTTAAATCTTGCTTCAGCTCAAGCAGGTCCTCTAACGAACCAATCAAGACATTAAACTTTCGCTGGAATTTAACCCAAATGCTTCTAACAAAGGGGCAATCAAAGAAGAGATAGCCTGGAGTTTCTTCACTGCATTCACACATGCTGCATCTTGAAGCCAAGTGAAAGCCAATTCTTTTAAGCCGATCAAGAGTAGGTAACTTCCCCAAGAGCAGCTTTCAAAAAAATATGGACCATCTCCTCGGAAAGGAATTAGACCAGACCCATCTACACCATGCAACCTTAGGATAATTGTCTCTAGAGATGGACCAACCATCACTCAGAGATAGAACTTTACTTCCTCTAAACAGAATCTCGTCCTCCTCACCAAAAGAAATAACTTGATTACTAAGGACTAACAGCAGATTTTCAGCACCTCTAAAGTTAGGGATCGCCCACTTCCCATCAGCAATGCAAGTAGAAACCCTGCAGTTATTACCTCTGCCCATTCTCAAAACAAACTGATCATCAACAAGATCAATCAACCTTTCCCCATCATTCACCCAAAGGTCCAACCAGAAGAGAAACTTGTCGCCTTTCCCAAGACAGAAATTAATGTGCTTCAAAAGAGTAGGTCTAAATTCCAGCATTTTATTCCAAACCCAAGCAACACCTGGTTTGGCCACAACAGTCCAGATGGAATCAGATCTAATGTATTTCTCATGCACCCATTTGACCCATAACCCATCCTTTTTGGAAGCAATACTCCAGAGGTTTTTAATGAGACCACATTTAGACCAGTCTTCAATCGATCTGATGCCAAGACCTCCTTCATCTTTAGGTCTGCATATAGATTTCCAGGAGACATAATGGATATGTCTCTTATCCTTTGTATCATTCCAAATAAAGTCCCTTAGAATCTTTTCAATCTCATAAATAACCGATTTGGGGAGGGGAAAGGCTGCCGTCCAGAAAATGCTGTAAGAGGACAGAGTAGAGATTACAACCTCAATCCTACCAGCTTGGGAAAGAAAATGGGATTTCTAAGAGTCAAGCTTAGTCTTAATCTTATCCACAATAGGACTACGGAAAGCCTTGGTCAACCTTCCAGTGAAGAGAGGGAGACCTAAATACTTAACAGGCAAGGAACATATATTGATGTTAAGAATATCAGAAATATTACTCTCCTCGACTTTTTTACTCAGAAACACATGGTGTTTCTTGTTATTCAGCTTCAAACCAGAGATCCTTCCAAACATGTCAAGAACATCTTTCAAACACTGGGCATCTCTATCTTCAGCTTTAGAGAAGAGTAAAAGATCATCAGCAAAAACTATGTGAGAAATAGTACTACTACCTACTTCCCCCACAGGTCTGAAATTTCCTTTCAGAACTTCAGCTTTTATAATAGAAGATAGCCCCTGCATAGCTATGACAAAGAGAAATGGAGCCAAGGGGTCACCTTGTCTCACCCCATTAGAAGCAAAGAAACGATCAGTAGGAGTACCATTAACAAGCACTCTGAAAGAGGCATAAGAAAAAGTTTTAGAAATCCACTCTATCCAGCAAGATGGAAACCCCATCTTATCTAACAGAAAAAGAATATAGTCCCTCCGGACTGTATCATAAGCTTTGGCCAAATCAGCTTTGATACACATAAACTTCCGAGTACTAGTAAAGGAAATCAAGATATCATTGGCCAGTAAAATCACTTCTCCAATTCTCCTGCCATGAACAAAGGCAAATTGATTCTCATCCACAATAGTAGGAAGAATATGCTTCACCCTATTGGCCATAATCTTCGTAATCACCTTATAGATTACATTACATAGAGATATAGGTATGACATCCTTAGGAGAAGTAGCACCCACTTTCTTGGGGATCAAAGTAATCAAAGTGCTGTTACACTCCTTAAGAAGCTTTCCAGAGCTGAAAAAACCTTGAACTGCTTTAACAATATCGTCCCCAATCAGGTCCCAAACAGATTTAAAAAAGATCGCGTTAAACCCATCAGGTCCTGGTGCCTTAGAATCCTTCATCTAGTTGAGCACTAAGAACCCCCTAGAAAGTGTCTAGAACGTCCTTAAGCATTCATAGGCCATTCCTATAAATAGGACAAGCCTTAGGACACCCTACCCATACTTGTGCTACACTTGAGAAAAATACTTGCAATTGGCTATTCATTCTTGGGAGCAATAGAGCAATTCCAACATTGGCTATTCATTCCCATTGCTCCAATTCTGTGTCCTATAGGCTAGCATCTCCTACCCACTATATCAACACTTCCATATACATTGGTTAGGAGATCAAAAGGCTTGATATAGGAAATCAAGCCTTGTGCTACAATGGTATTGTAATTTCTATTTTTCCTTCTTGTTCTTTTATATCTTTTGTACTCTCCTTGCTACTCCTAGGGTTGGAGACTGTAGATTGGAGAGGGTTTGACTTCTCAGGTGGAGAAGGGTCTTCTCGGTGGAGAAGGTGGACTTTGGACTACTTCAAGAAGGTTGTCTCAATGGGAAACTACTTCAAGAGGAAGGCTACTTTAAGGGGGAGCTTGAGGTTACTTCAAGGAAGGCTGCTTTGAGGTTGGTGAGACTACTTCTAGGTGAAGGTTGTCCGAAGGGTTTGGTGAAAGTTTTGTAATTTTATGTAACATCCTTGCGAGGTAATTAAATTAAATACTTTCAAAATCCCAGTTGGGTAAGAAACCGGGTAGTGGATTGATTGCCTTAGTATTTGCTAAGGTTGTAACCACTCTAAACACCTTGTCTCCTTCTTATTATCTCAATTGTGATTGTTTAAGTTGAATTATTTTAAAATATCCATAAAACCCTATTCACCCCCCCTCTACTGGTTTTTCAATTGGTATCAGAGCAGGTTTCAAGGAGCTCTAATCGAGTCTTGAAGAATGAAGGGTGGTGGTGCCTACAACCACAAGCAAAGGAGCAACTTGGACCAATCTTCAACAAGATATAATTGGTGCTTAGGAACAAGTCACACAACACTTAGTTGCCCTCGGAGGAAAAAGAAGGAAGATGTGCATAAAGGGTGCTTTATTGCTAAAATAAGTGAAGAAGAAGAAGAGGTAAACCTTTTTGATTTACCTAAAGAAGATTTAATTGCTAGTCTTCAAGAAACACATGAAAAATATATTGAGTGCAAGAAGAAATTAAAGAAATCAAATAAAGTAAATGATGAGTTACATGCTAAACTTCTTGCTCTCACATCTGAAAATGAAGATCTCAAAAAGGCTATTGAAGATCATGATATTAAGATGAAATCAGTAGAAGAAAATTGCAATCTTCTTTCCCTAGAAAAGATAAACTTGCAAACTCAAGTAAATGATCTTAAAAAACAACTTGTTTTGTGTACACATCTAGATTATGATATTATTGTATAAGAAAGAGATTCCTTGATATATAATCTAGATCAAGCAAAGTTAGACATCAATAAGAGAATGGATGAGACTGTTAAGCTACAACAAGAAGTTAGTAGTTTGAGTAATAATGATATCCTTGATAAAATTTTAAATGATTCTTATCGTCAAATTGGAAGGAGAGGACTAGGTTATAATACTAAAGGAAAATCTTACCAAAAAACTACTTGGAAAAAGACACAAGTGCTAGAAAATCAATCTGTCTATGTACCTAGAGGCAAATATACATATGTAACCAAGAACAACGTAGTACAAAATCATAGAAATAGATATGCGGTTGATTCTATATGTTGCCATTATTGTTTGTGTCTCGGACATTATTCTTTCTCATGTCCTTACAAGAAAAAGGATGTTGAGTTAGTATGGGTTCCAAAACCACCAAACTAAATGAACAAAAAATTAAGTTGAGATATGACCAAAGACTCTAAGTTGTATATCTCTATGTCTATCTCAACTTAACATAATGAGATAACAAATTGATTCAAGTAATCACAATTTCTAAATTGAAAATATACAAATCTACAGAGACACATCTTTGAAAATGTGTCTTAATTAGGGTCCCTAAAACCTAAAGATTTGAATATGATTAGTTGAGATTTGATAAAAATGTTAATTTGATATTCATATGTTTTATCTCAACTAAACTGAGTCTTCAAATTGCATAATTTAATTGGAAATGACCTATGATTTACTTGTAAACAATTGTTGAGAAACAATACAGAAACAATCTCGGTCGAGAAACTATTCGGCTGAGAACACTGTCGGTCGAGAATTACTCAACCGAGTAGGTTACTATTTTTAAAACTTACAACAAATCTGTACAAACATGTACAAACAGTAGCATTCTCGGTCGAGCAAAACTTCGACCGAGATAAAGTGAATCGACAAAAAGTTCAACCGAACTAAGTTCTGTTGAATATGTTTTTAATTAATCTAACTTGTTATCAATTTGTTATTAATGATTGATTTAATATGCAAATCAAGAATGAATCTTAGAGACCATTTTAAATCAAAACATATAGATCTTTTGAATCATGAATTGTTGAAAGAAGGTATAACCTTATGAATATGAAATTCTTAAACATATTGCAAAAATGATATATGAAAACTGATATTGAACATACTTTCTTCATTGATTGACAAAATTTGTTAAGTATGTTCATTTACATGGTTTGTCTTAAAATTTGAAAAACAATGAATAATAAATGAGATTATTTTGGTTTATCCTCTACATGGTTTGGCTTAAAACTGAAAATTATGAACCATGTTGATTTAATCAAGGAAATTACTGTTTTATCATAGTCCACATTGTTTATCCTAAGTATTTCTTGTTTTATCTATGATATAGGAACCATTTTTATTAAAATTTAAATGGTCATAATCATTGTATTTCATGAAATTATATGCTTCTATCTTGATCATTGTATTGTGGATATGATTCTACTATTCTATCATAATCATTATGCCATGATCATTATGTTTTATTGGTTTGTCTAAAATAATCTTTGATCCATATATACAAACCATGAATGGATATTGTTTGTAATCATTTCGATTGAGATCATATGAAGATGCCATTTTGCATAAACTTTATGGCACAAATGCATTTTTTTAAAAAAATCTGCAAAAATTATACTTCACATATAAGTGTCCAAATTGGAAATCCGCAGAAAATTGCCTCTTGGTTGAATTCAAGTTTGACCAAGGGGCGCTATGGTCGAAGTCAAGGTCGACCTAAAATAAGCTTGACAAAATGCTTATTTGTACATCATTTTAATGCACTTAATCTTAGTATATTGAAAACAAAATTCTTAGTGCATAACTTTTATGATCTAATATTTATTGTGACCTTAGAATCCTTAAAACAACTTGATTATAAGAATAAGGGGGAGCTCACAAAAACTATCTTGACTATAAGATTAAGAAGGAGCTTACAAAATTTTGAGAACGTCATAAAGAAAAGATGAAACATGTTATGACCTTAGTATTTTTAATCTTAGTTATGAAAATATAGGAATCTACAAATTTCATGAATATGATATATATCTTGTTCTTAATGGAATTCTCTAAACAAATCAGGGCTTAACATCCCGTGCATTTGGTTAGAGACACTTTTCATGTACTCTAAAACTTAAAGGATTCTCATATCATTTTCAGGGCTTAACATCCCTTGCAAAATGGATGAGAAATCAATATGTATCCATCATGAGATTAAGGGAATCTCATATCATTTTCAGGGCTTAACATCCCTTGTAAAATGGGTGAGAAATCAATACACATACGCCATGAACTTAGAAAGAACTCATATCATTTTAAGGCTTAACATCCTTTGCAAATGATTGAGAAATAAATTGTGGCTAAATTTCACATTAATTGGTTTGCATTAAGCCTTTGCTTTTAAATTGAATATCTCTTTAAGGGGTAGCAAAGCATAAAATTAAGGGGGAGAAATACAAAAGTCATACTAAATGATTATACTGGATATCTTTTTGAAATGACAAAGGGGGAGAAATAATATAAAATAAAAAAACTAATATAAAATGAAAAACATGAGTTTCATAAAAGTCGGGCCAACACACACTTGCAAACAAGAGAACAGATACAAAAGGTAAAATTCAGGTATGAAACTCATATGATTTATATTTCCTTCTTTTAAATCTAGGAAATGTTTGTCATCTTCAAAAAGGGGGAGATTGTTGGCTAAATTGGACATTATTATAATCCCTTTGTTTCGATGATGACAAACATTTCATTCTTGTGGATCTAATGTGCTACTTGAGTGTTGCAGGAATTAGGTGGATGACAAACAACTTGGAAGATCTATATGCTCGAATTGCTTTAATTCATGATTGTAATCAAATGTAAAAAGTTGTACAAGTATATAATGTGCAAGTACTTCGATATCATGTAAATCAAGTGTTTAGATCTTCCCTAGTCAATCACAACACTTAGATAGGTCATCCCCTACAATAGTGTCACAACTACTCACTCATACACACACTTAGTACTTAATTCAAAACATTGAAATAGGGTCATCCTCGGTCGACAAACTCCTCGACCGAGACACTCTCGGTCAACAAACTCTTCGACCGAGAATGATCTAGGTAGCCATTAGAAACAGCAGACAAGGTAGTTGGGAGTTGAATCAAAACATTACATACACTTTCTCTAGACAGTCCCTCAGTCGATAAAGACCTCGACCGACTGGGATCTCGGTCGACAATTCCTCGACCGAGAATGAATCTGTCTGCACTTTTCAGGATTAATTAACTAGCCATTGTCAAAGCAACTAATGGATACCTAACGGCTAGTTGAGCACAGAGAACCCCCTAAAAAGTGTCTAGAACGTCCTTAAGCATTCATAGGCCATTCCTATAAATAGGACAAGCCTTAGGACACCCTACACACACTTGTGCTACACTTGAGAAAAATACTTGCAATTGGCTATTCATTCTTGAGAGCAATAGGGCAATTCCAACATTGGCTATTCATTCCCGTTGCTCCAATTTCGTGTCCTATAGGCTAGCATCTCCTACCCACTATATCAACACTTCCATATACATTGGTTAGGAGATCAAAACGCTTGATATAGGTAATCAAGCCTTGTGCTACAACGATATTGTAATTTCTATTTTTCCTTCTTGTTCTTTTATATCTTTTGTACTCTCCTTACTACTCCTAGGGTTGGAGGTTGCGGATTGGAGAGGGTTTGACTTCTGAGGTGGATAAGGGTCTTCTCGGTGGAGAAGGTGGACTTTGGACTACTTCAAGAAGGCTTTCTCAACGGGAAGCTACTTCAAGAGGAAGGCTACTTTAAGGGGGAGCTTGAGGTTACTTCAAGGAAGGCTGCTTCGAGGTTGGTGAGACTACTTCTAGGTGAAGGTTGTCCGAAGGGTTTGGTGAAAGTGTTGTAATTTTTAGTAACATCCTTGCGAGGTAATAAAATTAAATACTTTCAAAATCCTAGTTGGGTAAGAAACTGAGTAGTGGATTGACTGCCTTAGTATTTGCTAAGGTTGGAACCACTCTAAATCCTTGTCCCCTTGTCCAATATTTTTGTGGTTGCTTGCTTTGGTTGAATGATTGTTAAAATATCCATAAAACCCTATTCACCCCCCCTCTAGTGATTTTTCATATTCATTATCTAAATACTAAAAGAAAAATAATAAGTAAAACTTCTTTTTAATAGAAACTAAATAAAGTACAAAATATCCCTTTTACAATCGTGAAATGATGTCTCTTAGGGTGTATAACAAGCAATGTCCCACTTCCATGAGAGCCATGTACTTATGAACCTCAATCCACTTGATATAACACGACCATATTTTTTCTTCTTGAAAATTCCTTAGTCAGGGGACCAATAACATTGGTTTCAATTGGTACTCTACAAATCCTCACATCTCCTCACTATATGATCTCTCATATGAGATGGTAGCATTGTAGTATGCTTGGTTCTTTGATGTGATCTGGATTACTTAGGTTGTGAAATGGCTCCATTGTTGTCATAGTACAAATGTATTGCACCTGAAACAGATTGAACCACTCCTAGGTCACTTTTGAACTTCTTGATCAATACAACTTTAATTGTTGCTTCAGAGGCATCAATGTACATGGACTTTGGTGTAGCAACCACTGCTTCTCGATTGGCACATTTCTAGCTCACAAATGCACCATTAGGGTAGAAAAGGAAGCCTATTTGTGATTAGTAGTCATCCTTGTAGATTTGGATGTGTGTGTCAGTGTATCCTATTCTAGCTTATTGTTCCTCACCACCATAAATGAAGAATGGATACTTATTTCTTCTCAAGTTCTAAGGATATTCTTTACAACAATCTAGTGAGCTTCACTGGATTCTGATTTGTACCTACTCATCATGCTCAAACCATACGAGACTGGGTACATGTACTCACCATTCAATACATGATAGATCCAATTACAGATTCATATACACTCTTATTTATGTGGACCCTCTCTTTAGAATAGTTGGAACATTGAGCTCTAGAGATACTTGTTCCATGGGGCATGGATAACTTTCTCTCTTAGACTCTTACATGTTGAACCTTTTAAATATTTTCAATGTTTATTTTTTGACTTAGACTAGGAAGCATTCAAGATATATCTCTATAGATCGTGGATCCTAGTATAAAGGATGCTTCCCCTAAGTCCTTCATGGAGAAGGTATTTCCCAACCATGTATTAACTAGTTGTTGTATAGGGATGTCATTCCCCATCATCAGTAATTAATCTACATAGAATATAACAAATACAACTATGCTCTCGCCTACCTTCTTGTAAACACAAGGCTCATCTTCATTTTGGATTAAGCCATTTTTTTCACTATCACATCAAAATGAAGATTCTTGCTCTGAGATGCTTTCTTCAATCCATAAATTAAAATTTGTAGCTTATAAACTTTTTAGTATTCATTTGGAGGCTATAAAACCTTCATGTTAGGCCACATGCATATCCTCAAGAAGATCCTATTAATAAAAGTGGTTTTGACATCCATTTTTTGTATCTCATTGTCGTGATAAGGTGCAATGGCAAGAATTGTCCCGAATGGATCTAACCATGGGAATTGGTAAAAACGATTCATCATAGTATACACATTGAACTTGTCTAAAACCTTTTTCAAC
Organism: Alisma plantago-aquatica; assembly: GCA_963693085.1. Taxonomy (NCBI): domain Eukaryota; kingdom Viridiplantae; phylum Streptophyta; class Magnoliopsida; order Alismatales; family Alismataceae; genus Alisma; species Alisma plantago-aquatica. The sequence continues at coordinate 498,513,540 of OY856413.1, read as the reverse complement.
CAATCCTCTTTTATAGGTTTTTACATTACCATCCATGTTAATCTTCATCCTTAAGACCCATTTGCATCCTTTGGGTTTTAACCCTTCAAGTGGATCCACCAAGGTACATTCCTTGTAAGTATATATGGAGTCCATCTCAAATCTCATGAATTCTAGCCATTTCTCATAATCTATCCCTCAATATCCTCATTGTTGGTTGTCTGGTCGTCATCATCAACAAAAAACACATCCACTTCTTGATCCATGAAAAATATAAATCTCCAAGATCAAAACATACACTACTAGACCTTAAAGGTTCTTGTTCCACATGAACTTGAGATTCCACATTAGTTTTTGGTTCCTCTTTTCCTTGTTGGCCTCCATCAGATCAATGTTTTGTTATTGGACTAGAGCTTATTCAAGTTCTAATTTCCTTCCACTGGTTCCTCTGGAAAAGATTCCTTTCTAAGGAATACATTAGTTCCAGAAATAAATTATATGTTGTCATATGGAATATATAAGTAATATTCCTTAGTTTCCTTAGGATATCGAACAAAGTGACATATATCATATTTTGGTCCACAATTCTTATAAAACTAATTTTTTTCACAACCATCACATCCCTAGATCTTCTCAAAGACTTATTGGGATGTTTCCCAGTCCATATCTCATATGGTTTTTTTTAGAAGATTTAGAAGTTACATTGTTAAGTTTAAACATTGTGATTTCTAGAGCATAACCTCAAAAGGAAGTCAGAAGAATAAAAAAAATCATCATGTATCATACCAGGTCTAACAGGTTACAACTCCTTCTTTTTCATACACCGCTATTATACAGTGTTCCAAGTGGAATCCATTTTGATATAATACCACAATCCCTTGGAAGGGTCTCAAACTCTTTTCTTAAGTGTTAACCTCCTCAAATTGATCAAAGTGCTTTAATTCTTTTACCAAGTTGATTTTGTACTTCACTCTTGAAATCCATGAACTTTTCAATGGTTCTAACTTGTGTTTCATTAGATACACATAGTCAAATCTACTAAGGGCATCAGTAAATGTGTTGAAGTATTGATACCCACCTATGGGATTTGAGCTAAAAGGTCCACATGCATCAACATTAAGAGTCCTAATTAACCCCTTCCCTTTTTCTATTTTCATTAAGGGGAACTTTGGTCATCTTGCCTAATAAATAAATTTTCTTATTTCATTTGATTTAAAATCATATGAGTCTATATATCTATATCTATGGAGTCCAGAAATGCCCTTCTCACACATGTGGCATAGACATAATGACATAAACAAGTTTTGTTTGATTCATCAAGTTTTGACCTTTTAGTATTTATGTTATAGATATGTGTCTCGAGATCTAACAAATAAATTCCATAAGACATAGGGGCACTTCTATGAAAGATCTAATATTTAGAAATAGGACATTTACCATTTTTGATATGGAACCCAAAACCATTCTTCTCCAAACATGAAATAGAATTATGTTCCTATTTATGCAAAGTGGATAACAATAATTCTCTAACACTATTGCATACCCACTAGGCACATCTAAGCAATAGGTGTATAAAGTAGTGGACAAAACTCTTGCTCCATTTTATAACACATACTTTCACCTCCCCTTTTTTGAAGGCTCTACTTCTTTTCAAATCTTCATATTTGAGCATATGTGAGGCCCACATCCAATATCTAATACCCATGATGAATAAATATATAGCTTTATTTATATAAAAATACTCCTGAAGTGGATATCTCTACCCCATGCTTCTTGTTCTTTAGTTTCTGAAGGTAGAGAGGACAATTTCTCTTTCAATTTCTATCCCAGTGACAATGGTTACCATCACCTCCATTTTCCACTCCTTTTTTTTAGGTGTAGAAGACTTTTGGTTATCCTTAGAACCTTTCTTGGCTTTGCCTTTTCCCTTGGAATTATTGTATGCTCTTTTGATCATCCAACAAAATTGGTCTTGTCATTCATTTGCCCCTTATTGTTCTAAAAAATTACATTAGCCTTACAATGACTTAAGAAAATTGTTTATGTTGTAGTTCATGACATATATTTTGTATGAATATAGAAACTATTTCGAAATCACATCCATGGAAAAATCTTGGACTAAAGGGAATCCAAATCTTGTTACACTTTCTACATACCCAATAAACTTGAGTACATGGGGTCCAACTTTATCACCTTTTACCATCTCTGACTTAAACAATTCCTTGAAGACAACATAAATTTCTTTCCTTGTTTGTTCTAGTTACAAGTTCTTAATATTGTTGACATATCGACAACATCCATACTAGCATGTTGATATATAAGTTTGTTATTTATGGTGCCAGTTGTAAGTCCCCTAAACTTGCTTAATGAGTTGAATGAGATTATTTATCATAACTGAATTTTTATAACCCTAATATAACCTTGTGATATGTGTAACATCCCTGACCTGGGTTATGCCTTAACCCTAGGAGTTTTTCTTAAGAAAACTAATTAGATACTTAATTTTATCTTGTGAAAAGTAATTAAGGCTCAAGAGGAACTTATGTTTCAATTTTAGTCCTTTTCAAATAATGTTGAAACAATGTTTTGCTTGTTTTGGACTAAAGTGCAAATTACTGAAGTTGAGGGGTTAAATTGCAAATTTTACACGATTAAATGTTCCCCATATGTTGAAGCATCATGAGAATGAAGATGTTGCGAAGGTATGGCTTGGGAAAAGCCTGAGTACCAAGAAAGAACCGATAAAGCAATGTTTGTGCATTAAAACCTAGTTTTGGTATAGTATGCAATCTACCCAAAACCTAGGGTTCAATATGCAAATTACCCCTTCATAATAGTCTCTAATGTTTCTTGGCATCATGTAGATCAAAAACAATGAGAGGGGCGTCTCATTTGTATCATTTTGTAGGAGAGAGAATCTTGATATTAAAATAATCAAGATTTAAGCATAATTGAAACCCTAATTCAATTTAATGCAAACATAAATAAAATAATTGAAGGGCCTTCAACCAAAAACGAGATGGTTGAATTTGCTCAAGTGTGAAAGTCCTTGTTCCTTGCAAAGGCAATGAAAATATCCAAAGGAATGGATAACTCACTCACATTATTAAAAGAAAAAGTAATATCCACTAACTTATGGATATTACTATTATATGATTAAGGTGCTTAATTTGCTTTTCCTTAATTCATGGATAATGAATAGCAATTCGTAGGTGAGGAAGATATCTTTTCATGAAAGGAATTTAGGGGGGAGAGTTGACACCAATTTTGGAATTAAAAGATTTTTGTAAGGCATTTTCTCTCTCATTGAATTTCTTATAAAAACACCTTTTTCAACTCAATTGAGAGGCGTTTTCAAATCCACTTCTTCTCTTTTCTTGAAAAACGACCAAGGGAGCTTTGGAGGATCAGTAGGACGACTCCCAACCTGTTGGTAAGCTTCTTGACCTCCTTTCATCTTAATTCCATGGTGGAATTGAAAATTAATACATGATTTCTTCTTATCTCAATCCCATCTTCAATTCTAACCATTCCTTTTCACTCAAAGCTTGAGGACGAGCCTTGGGATAGTGAAAGGAGTTGCATCCACCATTTTTTATGTGAGCTTGAAGCTTTGAAGCTCAATTGGAGGCAGGTTATATAAATTGAACTCATTTACATTATTATTCAACCATGTATGTTGCAATTATGTTGATTCCTTTTCTTTCTTGAATTATTGCATGTTGAAATGGGTAATTCCATGAAATCAGAAGTGCTAGAAACTAAATGGACGAAGGTATATGATGATGACATCATATTGGACACTTTTCCCAAAGAAATTCTATTCCAATCGGTTTCAACAAGTGGTTCAATCGGTTTCAACAAAACCGTTAGAAATCAAACAGTTTCATCAAACTGTTAGAAGCTAAACGGTTTCAAACCGTTTGGGAGGGTTGACCATCGTTGATCGTTTGGAGAATATATATACTAGTATTGATGGTTTATGATCCATTATATTTAATTAATTGGTTCCAATGGGTTCATCAATTGAAGGTCCATCAAGTAACAAACCCTAATCGGGGTAAGTGCTGAAATTGCGATTGAGTGATTTAAATCTTTGGGTTGATTAACCCAAATAGTCTCAAGACCATTTGGAGATCACCCAAATAGTCTCCAGACTGTTTGGTGGTCAACCAAGACCGTTTGGATGTCTAGGGTTGAGTATGGTTGATTATTTGAAGATCCAGAGATATCAAATTAAAATGCAATCAATAGCTAATGTGATGATCAATTCAATCATCTAAACCCTAATTGAGGATGATGTCATGTGGAATCCTAATCAAGGGTGAAGCAATATGAAACTCTAAGAGAGGGTGATGTCATGTGGAATCCTAATCAAGTATGAAGCCATATGAAACCCTAAGAGAGGGTGATGTCGTATGGAATCCTAATCAAGGGTGAAGCCATATGAAACTCTAAGAGAGGGTGATGTCATGTGGAATCCTAACTCAGGGTATTTAATGAAAAACTCTAATCAAGGGTAATGATGTGTGAAACCCTATTTGCGGATGATTCCATGTGGAATCCTAATCAAGGGTTATGTTAAGTAAAACTTTAATGCAGTGATGTGATATGAATCCCTAACCTGAGGCGATGCTATGTAAGGTTATATGAAACCTTAGCATAAAATTTTAACCCTAATATAGGGTGAAGGTATGTGAGACACAAATTTTGGGTTATAGTGCATGAACCCTAATCTTGGCAATATGATGGTAAACCATGGCTCTAATTTTGGGCTATGGGTTGAGAAACCCTAATCTCAGGTAATGCGATGTGAAACTTTAATATAAGGATGAAGTTATGAGAAATCCTGATGACGGGTGACATTATGTGAAACCCTAATATAGGGTGATGCTATGTAAACCCTAATTGATAAAGATGGGAAATCATCTTCCTAATAATGGAATAGTGACTAAAAATTGATAAGTGAAATACCTAAAGGGATTGGTAATAAATGACCTTATATCAATAATGCCTTAAATTGAGATGAGTCCATATCATTGTTAATGGATGCATATCTTGAAGAAGTAATTTATGACTAATGCATTACATAATAAATATGATGAACTGGTGCATAAAGTATTGGGATGGGAAATACCCTAATATGAGATAAGTTGATGAACTCAAGTAAGATTAAGGTGATAAGGGAAGTGATACATCAAGAAATGATAAGTATCACATCCAGTACCTCAAGATATATATACACCTTAATGTATTCTAAATCCAATATACTTGGATGATTAACACATGAAGTATGCAATGTCAATTGTCATATGGAGATGAAATGCATTTTGATAAGTGTAGGCTAACTTACCTTAAGAAAAGGTTAAGCCAAGCTAATAAAGTATGATGCAATCATATTTTGGTAAATATGAGAGAAGAACTTATATCTGAAATAATTCATTTAATGATAAATGATGAGAATACATAAGCATGATTGAATTCATATGTTATCAGTGTTGGCTCCTAGTTGGTGAAATAATGATTTAGGGCTTGATCATTAATAATATGATCTTGAGAACCTAAATGGTTATTTATGGGAAACCCTAATGGAGGGTGATGATATGTAAGAGAAATCCTAACCCTAAATAAGGGAATGGTGATTCTACTCTTACATTGCATATGTGTTGATATGTATTTGATATAATTATTACTATGTAATGATCATACAGGTGATCATGAGATGACGAGCATAGCCAGGTATGAGCTATGAATGTTTTAATTATTTAAATTCTTCATGGGCCTTGTGATCCATTATATGTTTTGTTGCCTAGTAAGAGGTAACAAGAGACTAATGGGCTTTGACAACCATGTGAAACACTTATGTAGCAGGTATCATGTTTACCTTGGTCAGATGACCTGAAAGTATTAGTTACCAGATAAGTGGTAACAAGTGTTCTTTGATAAACTGAGGGTTTGAATACCCATATTCCATAATCATGATGATGAGATGTTAAGGTATGAGAATGCCCATTATGTGACAAGGGATTAAGATCCCAATGTTCTATAAAGTTTTGAAAAGCACTTGATAGATGAATTATACTTTTCTTTATAGCATTGTCATAATAATGTTTCAGAACTTGTCTGATGCTAAAAGAATATAGTAATGCACATAATTAATCAAGTGAAATCTTATCATGTAGTTCCCTGGCCATAGATCCATCAGCTTCAGAATTGCTAGATGGTGAAATGGATTGCTCCGCGGCATAATCTAGAACGCATATTTTTGAATATGTGGGGGAGATGGGCACAAATACCTTATGCCCTAATGGAGGAATTGATGCAAGATAAACATTAAATCTCTCTTCCTTCATTATATATATATATATATATCAGGGTGGATGTATCACTAATCCCCTGATAATGGGATGGATGTATCACGAATCTCCCAATAATAGTAATGCCAGATCGATTGAGACTATTATAGTCTCTCGATTGCGAAGAGAGTACAACATGCCACTGTAACTCTATAGAGAAGTTACCAGTATACCCTGGAAAGCTATTTAGATGAGACACAAAATGTCCAACATGGAATCTCGTACTGACCGATATAAGGGAGGTCATGGTAACTGGCTCTACCCTTCACCTTGTATGGCATCGACTTCAACTTCGCAATGGTCGGTTGGAGTATGAGTGGTATACCTCATCTACTCAAGGCTTAAGTGTGATTGTAAAATGTAGTCATCCATATAGCATGTTTGCTTAAGGATTGAATACGAAAATCATTGGTTGATGTTACATTTATTTTATGCATCTTTAATTGATAGATGATATATTTATGATTCCTTACATTTCTTGCAAAGTGGAAAGATGATGTATAATTCTACCATGGGTAGATGCAATGCTCTCCTTAAGAAAGGAGATTTCCAATTATGTTCGTACAATGATTTATACTGTTGTTAATGTAAAAGAACTCCTGCTTAGTTTTATTCCATCAATCTGTAATAATAATGTTTCTGGCAGAGAGTTATATCTCTCGTTGGGACAATTTTCAATTGTCTCACCCCCATGGGATCCAACTTTTTAGGTAAATGCAGAAGAAGAGGCAGGAACCCCTTTGTAGGGAAAGGACAATAGCAACATCAGGGACAACGGTAATACCTCATGTGGAGGCACTGGATGTCAAGTTTTGTATAGAAAGTCTTATGTGTCATCTCTGTACTCTCAGGTCCTCGGAGTCAATAGATAGTGCTTTTATCTTCGATCTAAGATTTTGGCTTGAACGCCTCGACGTTTATGTTGATTATATATAGTTTGGCAAAGCAACTGTTGTATGCAATCCTCAAGAAGAGATGGTAGATGGAATGTACTTGTGAACCAGAATGTATATGTAATACTTTGGTTCTTGTTATAAGAGTTTTCTTGGAATTAGATGTCTGTGCAAAAAAAGTTTTAAATTTTTAGTGATTTTTCAGTAATTCCACTGTTAACAATCTCTTATGCTTAAGTAAATCATGTTTTTGTAAGTTTGATGCCAAAATAGGCTTTTAAATCATACTACAAGCTTAAGTTTCAAATTTGGTCCAATTTGGACATTGTTTGAGCAAGTTATGCAATTGTCTGTACATTTTGAACTTTTCTACAATTTACCCAATTGAGGGGTTTTCTTTGCAATTTGTCACATACATTATGTTCTTTAGATGTTATATTATCATTCTTGAGATTTTTGAGCCATGCGGATCCTAGTTGAGCCATGGTTTGAAGGTGTTTTCATCAAGGGTATTTTAGGGTTTACCCCTTCACGGATGAGCTACTTTTAGTAGCTATCAACAAATGAATTATGTGATTGGCTGGGAATTTCGACAAAGGAAATCTATGAAGGTTAATAGAAATAGTGGGGGAGATTATTGTGTGTGTTCTTGTATATTCTTAATAGTTTAAGGCCATAAACACATGGGGAAGCTACTTTTACACCTCATGCTTCCTTCTATCCTTATCCATGGGCTATATTTACCTATTCCTTGCCCAAATATGAATCTATGCTTGCTTTCTCTTTCCTCTAACCTGGAGAAACGAATACACTCTTTTGTTCTACAGAACCAACTGCTCTAAGGTAGAACACAACCCCTTTTTGGAGAAGAAGGTCTCCTAGGGCTCCATCTAGCCCTACCTAGGGTTTCCAAGGTCATCTTCTAGGGAATTCGACGAAGGAAAGTTATTTTCTTCTTTCTTCTCCATTTATCTTTCTCTTCTCCTTCCTTAGACCTTCCTCTAGGTAAGAACCTTGCTGTTCCATGGTATAATTTGCTCTAAATCTCTAAAACCGTACCTTTCTTGCTCTTTATGCTTAGGGTTTGCTCATTTGATGAAGAAAAGTGATAGATGAATGAATTCATAGCTTATTCTTGGATTTTCTACCCTACCTTCTCGAGATTTCTTCTGTTTGAGGTTTCATCTTCTCATTAGAGGCAATTTTTATAACTTGCTCCACATTTATTGCTTACCATAAGCTTACTAGGTCATGTTCTTGCTTGAAAATGATGATGTATGCACTAAAAAGCTATGCTTGACTTGGATTTCGATTTTTATAATGTTCTCTGTTCTGATTTCAGTTCTAGATGAATGTGTGATCATTTTTACATTATTCCTAAGGTATAATATGACTTGGATCAGGTTTTTTTGACAACCTATGGTGCTAAGCGCCTATCAAACAATGGTCAATTTTAGGGTTTAAAGCTAATTTCTTCTATAAACCATGACCCGATGATGGTACTATTGCAACAACCCTATAGTGTTGTCTTCATAACAACTCATGGTCATGATCAAGGGTGTCAAATTATGGTGAAAACCTATGTTCACCCTCTTAGGTCAGGTTTTGGATCAATTAGAAATATAATGATCAACCATTAAGTACCCTACTAGTGTTATCAATCAATGATGACATCAGCTTAATATTTGATGCATATTAATGAATATAGTGTTGATATAACAACCTATAGTGATTTAATGATCACTAATGATGGTGTATCAGGTCTCTACAATCTATGGTGAGTTAATCATATAGTTTAAGCATCAATTAAGCCTTAGACCAATGGTTTCTTGGGTCACTTAATGCAATGGTCGAACCTATGCTGTAATTGGTGGTTTTAATATATGAACTTGACCCAATGGTCAAGATCTAATGTTTATTCCTCCAATAAAGTGTAATGATGGATAATGTAATATGTTTGTACTAATAATGGGATTTAGATGGTTTCCTTTATATGATAAATCTAAGGATCTTATTAACAATGGATGGCTTGTTTAAACTGAACAGTCGATTGTGGGTTTTACCCTACTCTCAATGGAACTTTTTGTGTTGTTAATCAAGGGATGTCTAGGGTTATATGGTGACTCTTTCTAGAGAATAAATAAATCACTTCATATATGGTTTAGCTAAGATGTTTACTTATGTAAACAACAAAAGATCTTACCTTTTAGACATCCAATGGTTCTGGGTGACATTGTGGTATTGTGATACGGGTTGAATGATGATGGAACAAATGGAAGGTTACCCTTAATAAGGTAGTATTACCTATTCACTCATATGAATAGTGGGATGATAACCATATTGTGTTGATATGTAAACCTAATGAGGTATATCTTGTTATACCTAGCTTTAATATAACTTAATGATGGTAATTGGGTATGAATAGTCCTTGAATGACTAATGCAATCATGAAGTAATATGTTACTATTGTTGAAACCCTAGTATGATATAACCCAATCATTATACCTTGATTTATGTGTGGGTTCATACTTGATAATGGTATGGAATGTGATGGTGATGCTTCAACTTATAAATCCATGATCCAATGGGGATGTTGTGAGTTAGGGTTTGGGTATGAGTGCTATTTAGTAACATTGTTATAATTTATCATGTTGAACCTAACTCTAATTTAAATAGATAAAGATGAGTATTCATGTTTAACATTCTTATATGATGGAATGATGGTGGAATAACCTCCTTAAAATGATCATAACCTTGGTATGTTAATTGGTGGTTATCATATCCACATGGTTGATACTTTCTTATGAATATGATGAGAGTTAATCATAACAAGATTCGTTGCATGTTGATGTAATAAAGGAATGTTCTCAATGTTAATATAACCTTACTATGATTGTTTATGAATATAACCTAGTTAATTAATGCAATATTGTGATGATCTAGTGTATTATATATAAGTGATGTTGTTGAGACTTGTTATAAGGAATGCAAAGATAATGATGATCTTGCAGGGAATAATATGATAGTCTTAATGACCTTTGGGCATGGTTGAGCCTTGAATGAGGTGAAATCCTCTTATGTTGATAAGGGCTAATACCATTTGATATTGTAAAAAGGATTTATATCCTATGATAGTATGATGGTCTTAATGACCTTTGGGCATGATTGATCCCTGAATGAGGTGTAATCCTCTTATGTTGATAAGGGTTGATACCCTATGATATTGTGAAAACGATTATTATCTTGTGATCGTCTGATGACTAGTGTGGTCTCATGAATGGAAAGTGAATAGTACCATGTGATGATGAGATGAGAAATTATGTTTCACACGTTTTATATCTTTTCAAAGTTGCGATATTTATATGCTTGCTAGAAGTGAATTAGGGTTTGTATGTCCACTTGTTTGATGCGACCTTAATTCACCCAATTGGCATAACTAATCAAGTGAAACTCTAATCATGTAGCACCCTATGCCATAGATCCATCTGACTTTCAGAATTTTACAAATCGTGAAATGAGTATTCCTAAGGGAAACTCGGAGCGCATATTATTGAGTATGTGAGGGTGGCAAGTTGAGGATATATCCTTGTCATCCACAATGCAGATTGTGTAGGTTGTCTATGGTCATGCCTCATACATATGATGTGATTGAGAACGACTGTAGTCGTGTCTCGGTGATTATATATGTGACAAGATTGGAGGACAACTATGGTTGTACCTCGGATGATAGGGTATGCGTACCCACCTCTTTGCACTAGTGTCATGACCTGTACTAAGGATGGACTAGGCTGTTAGGAGCTTGACCTTATGTGTCTCTGTGGTGGACCCGTACTGACCAGGAGTGGAGAAGATCTTAGGAGTCTGAATCTTCCTAGATCTTGTATGGTACTGATTTCGACTGAGCAGTGGTCAGTTGGATTTTGAGTGGTATCCTCAAATTCCTCAAGGAATAATAAAATATGTATTACAACCATGTAGCATATTTGTTTAGGGTTATACATGATACTTCACATTGGATGATAACCCTTGTTTGTTCTCTTTACATAAAGATGATGCTTAGTGCAATTAAGAGATAGTAGATATACTTATGTTGTGGATATGCTTAAGATTGTAGATGCGTACATACAGTAGCCATGATTATGTTGATAACTATACTACTACTACTTATTATAACCATGATGCTAGCTGTCTCATGTTGTTAGTTATGTTTAGCATGCTAGCCATGCCTTTGTAACTAGAGATGCATATATTGCTAATCATGCTTATCCAGATAGTTGTGCTTATAGTGTTAGCTCTTCTTATGATGTTGAAATGTTCAACCTATTAGACATGCTAATGTTGTTATCTATGCTTATGTTGCTATACTTATTCATAATGATAGAGATGCTATGTTACTACACTTTCTCATGATGCTAGATATGCATATGATACTAAATTGCTTATGTTATCAAAAAGAAAAAGGATGATAGTCTGGCTAATGATGATAGTTATTATCTACTCCCTTGTGTATTTTGATAATCATCAGTGTTGTTGAGCCTATTTGTTATATATGATTAATTTGTGTAACTGTTTAATTACATAAAAATGTTGTAATGAATAAATGTTGTTGGAGGTTATATCTCTTACTGGGACATGGGTCTCACCCTTGTGGTTCGCCATATTTTTTTAGGTAATCGGAAGTTACAAAAACAAACATGTGGAAGCAAAGTGGAGCTATAGTAATGAATATTTAAGGAAGTTGATTAGATGTCTAGTGTGTCCTAGAGTCTTCCATGTACTCTCAGGTCCAGGTAAGAAAAGTTTTTATATGGTGTTTCAAACAAATTGAACTTTTGTTAGGACGTTAATGCTTGTTTGTGTGGCATATATGAATATTGTTCTCCTGTGTATATATGTTGTGGCTAAGGCAATAGAACATTTGTATCAAATTTTTGGCCTAGTATGGATAAAAGAAAGATGTTGTGGTCTTATGCAACTGTTTCTGAGCATGTGCTGACGTTGAAATCAGTTTTAAATTACCCATATTTTTAGGTATATGATTAATTAGTGATTGATTGTGTTTTACATTTTGAGTAATCTCATTTAGTGTAACGGGTTCTCATAGGTTGGTATCAAAGCTTTAGGTTCATTGAGTCTACAGGGACACAAGGACTTAAGACTAGGATGATGTCTAAGTTAGGAACGTGACACAAAAATATGGTGCATACTACCTAATCGCAGTATTTGGGTGCCTTGGCTAGGTATTCAATTATTGAAGAAAGGTAAGTATGGAACTCTTAGATAGTTATCTTTCTGATTACTCTGATCAAGTAGTCATTTTGAGACAATCTAAAGAGCATAAAGAATAACAAATCATGGTGTGAATATCTCAATCCTATCTTAAAGAAGATGGGAATTGCATCATAATCTATCAAAACTTGAATGTTTGGTAACTATAAGAGAAAGATACAACATCATGAAATCTAAATCTGAATACAAATAAGGAAAATAGGAGTTCTTGAAGATGTGATTCAAGAAGATAATAAAGTAAAAGACAAACATGTCTATGCTTATAAAGTGAATCAAGGTATGAAATCCACATAAGATAGAGAGAACTCCTATAACAAGGACAAAATGAGAAGATGAATGGGAACAATGACAAAGAAATAAGGTGGAACCTGAGTTAATCTCAGACCAACCTATGTGCGTAAGAAAGTGTTAATGTAAAATCAGCATGGCATGTGAAATAAATTAAGGGAGATGATCCCTGTTTAGTGAAGAAAATTAAGAATATGATGATTTACTTGTTGATAAGTGGTTGAAATACATACTAAAATAAGAGAACATACTCTAGTGGGATAAATAGTCATCAAGGAAGGAGTAATGAGATATGTTAATCACAATGATTCCTATGCTAATGGCAAGGAACCTAAAATGAAAAAGGTAAAATGATACATAAGAAGTTGTAACCTACATAATGAAAATAGAATTGATTACCTTTTTGCTAGTGACCCTTGAACAATTATTCTATGACATGGGAAGTGTGTTTCCCTTTGTGACTTTCCATTCTAGGGCACAACTTTCAAGTGGATCATTGTCACTTGGTATGTGTGGATTCATTATAAACATGAGGGTGGATATCTTATTATAGAATAAGGTTGTTTGGACTATGGTTCCAAGTTCATAAAGTTTGTGATGATTTTTCTTTCGAGCCTTCCAATAATTAGTTAGACTCCTCTTATATGTCTTGATAATTGTTATGTTGGTAAAAGTAGATGATATAAGTATGTGAGTTGCTTATAGCACATGAGGTGGATACTAAAGTAATGAATCCTAGTATCCAAGATGTATTAATAATATGAGAAATATGTGAAGGTTGGAGAATTTTATTAAATGAACATTCTAAGTATTCCTCTTCTGCAAAGAGAGAGGGAGAGAGAGTTGATGATGACCCTCTAAATGTTGTTAGAAAGGAAAAACAAAAGTGATTCTATAATGTTGTGTATGGTTTAGTGATAGATGTACAAGACCACTATCAAGGATAGAAGGTTTATTGGCCAATATATATGTGATACCATGTTCCTTTAAGATAAACCTATGATCAAATATCAATGCATAAGATTTAGATTGGATGATATAATTCACACGACCATGATGAGTTTAGAGTTATGTCCTATAAACTAACCAATGTGCAAATAGAATTTATGAATATGAGGAACAAAGTGTTCCAGACATGTCATACAAGTTATATCAAGCTTTGAATGATGACATGTCCAACTATTTCAAATATGGTCAAAAATATGATCAATATTTATTCAAAAACCCCAGAGTTGTTGAAGTAGCAATAACTATGAGATAATTTGAACAATTGTGAGTTGGGGGTTGACTAGGGTGTCCTCTAATAGTTATGATACCTCTGTTAAGTATGCTATGTGAGTCCTGATAAGATGAAGATAATGTCATTGCTCCACCCCTAACAAGGTCAATCAGGAAGTTATATTTGTTAATAGTTATATACAAGTGTATGATTCTTCAACCAAATAGATGGTCAGTTCACCATTAATATGATTGGAGAATCCTCTAAAAACATATTCCTCATAATTTCTTGAAAACTAGGGGGTTCCTACATGGTCTATTGAGTTGTTGATTACAACAACCATTAAAGGAGTATAGAGATGAAACCTTGTAAAGTTGCATATGATAATAGATATCTGATGTTTTATGTTTGGTAAGATCTAATGAGTGTGGCCTCTGAGTGATGTATGATACAAAATATAGAATAGTTCAAGACAACAATCGAGTCCCAAAGTTGAAAGTTACTATTAGAGTTGTATAGATGACACAACAAGTTTTTACATTCAATAATGAGAATGTCTTCTTAGGTGGGGATTTTTGTGCTGACCCGAGAGGATATATGTATGAATGATATGACATCACCATTATATGCAAGTATCCATGTGAAGGTAATAGTATGAGGTTCAAAGGAAGTACACATGTTTGTTTACCTTGGATTTCGTGGGCGAAATCCCTGTTAGGGCTTTGTAGTTGTAAGGCTCCTAAACTTGCTTAATGCATTGAATGCTATTAATTATCATAAATGAATTCTTATAACCCTAATATAACCTTGCGATATGCTTTTAAATCATAATACAAGCTTAAGTTTCAAATTTGGTCCAATTTGGACACTGTTTGAGCAAGTTATGCAATTTTATGTACATTTTGGACTTTTCTACAATTTACCCAATTGAGGGGTTTTCTTTGCAACTTGTCACATACATTATGTTCCTTAGATGTTATATTATCATTATTGAGACTTTTTGAGCCATGTGGCTCCTATTTGATCCATGATTTGAAGGTGTTTTCATCAAGGGTATTTTAGGGTTTACCCCTTCACGGATGAGCTGCTTTTAGTAGCTATCAACAAATGAATTATGTGATTGGCTGGGAATTTCGACAAAGGAAAGATAATAAGGTTAATAGGGACGGTGGGGGAGCTGCTTGTGTGTGTGCTTGTATATTCCTAATAGTTTAAGGCCATAAACACATTGGGAAGCTACTTTTACACCTCATGCTTGCTTCTATCCTTATCCATGGGCTATATTTACCTCTTCCTTTCCCAAATACGAAACTATGCTTGCTTTCTCTTTACTTTAACCTGGAGAAACGAATCCACTCTGTTTTTCTGTGGAACCAACTGCTCTAAGGTAGAAGACAACCCCTTTTTTGAGAAGAAGGTCTCCTAGGGCTCCATCTAGCCCTACCTAGGGTTTCCAAGGTCATCTTTTAGGAAATTCGACCAAGGCAAGTTATTTTCTTCCTTACTTCTCTGTTTCACTTGCTATTCTCCTTCCTTAGACCTTCCTCCAGGTCAGAACTTTGTTTTTCCATTGTAGAATTTGCTCTAAAGCTCTAAAACCCTACCTTTCTTGCTCCTTATGCTTAGGGTTTGCTCATTTGATGAAGGACGAATTCATAGCTTATTCTTGGATTTTCTACCCTACCTGATCGATATTTCTTATGTGTGGGGTTTCATATTCTCATTAGAGTCAAGTTTTATAACTTGCTCCGCGTTTATTGCTTACCATAAGCTTACTAGCTCATGTTCTTGCTTGAAAATGATGATTTATGCACTAAAAAGCTATGCTTGACTTGGATTTCGATTTTTATAATATTCCCTGCTCTGATTTCAGTTATATATGAACATGTGATCATGTTTACATTATTCATAAGGTATAATCTGACTTGTTTCAGGTTGTTTTGACAACCTATGGTGCTAAGCACCTATCAAACAATGGTCAATTTTAGGGTTTAAAGTCGATTTCTTCTATAAACCATGACCCGATGATGGTACCATTGCAACATCCCTATGGTTTTGTCTTCATAAAAACTCATGGTCGTGATCAAGGGTGTCAAATGATGGTGACAACCTATGTGAACCCCTTTAGGTTAGGTTTTGTATCAATTAGAAGTATAATAATCAACCATTAAGTACCCTACTAATGTTATCAATCAATGATGACATCAACTTAATATTTGATGGTGATTAATGAATATAGTGTTGATCTAACAACCTATAGTGATTTAATGATCACTAATGATGGTGGATCAGGTCCCTGCAATCTATGGTGAGTTTATCATATAGTTTTAGCATCAATTAAGCATTATACCAATGGTTTCTTAGGTCACTTGATGCAATGGTCGACCTATACTGTAATTGATGGTTTTAATATATGAACTTGACCCAATGGTCAAGATCTAATGTTTATTCCTCCAATAAAGTGTAATGATGGATAATGTACTATGTTGGTCCTAATAATGGGATTTAGATGGTTTCCTTTATATGATCAATTTATGGAGCTTACTTGTTGACAATGGATGGCTTGTTTTAACTGAACAGTCGATTGTGGGTTTTACCCTACTCTCAATGGAACATTTTGTGTTGTTAATCAAGGGATGTCTAGGGTTATATGGTGACTCTTAGAGA
Source organism: Alisma plantago-aquatica (assembly GCA_963693085.1). Taxonomy (NCBI): domain Eukaryota; kingdom Viridiplantae; phylum Streptophyta; class Magnoliopsida; order Alismatales; family Alismataceae; genus Alisma; species Alisma plantago-aquatica. The sequence goes on along the minus strand of OY856413.1, from coordinate 498,496,849 downwards.
ACAAATCAAGTACTTCATAGGTTTTTTATCTAAGGTATTTACTTATGTAAACAATCAAAGGTCTTACCTTTTAAACATCCAATGATTCTGGGTGACATTGTGGTATGATGATACAGGTTGAATGATGATGGAAAAAATGGAGGGTTACCCTTAATAAGGTAGTCTTACCTATTCACTCATATGAATAGAAGATATGATAACCATATTGTGTTGATATGTAACCCTAATGAGGTATAGCTTGTTATACCTAGCTTTAATATAACTAAATGATGGTAATTGGGTATGAATAGTCCTTGAATGACTAATGCAATCATGAAGTACTTTGTTACTATTTTTGAAACCCTAGTATGCTATAACCCAATCGTTATACCTTGATTTATGTGTGGGTTCATACTTGAGAATGGTATGGAATGTGATGGTGATGCTTCACCTTATGCATCCATGATCCAATGGGGATGTTGTGAGTTAGGGTTTGGGTATGAGTGCTATCTAGTAACATTGATATAATTTATCACGTTGAACCTAACTCTAATGCAAATAGATAAAGATGAGTATTCATATTTAACATTCTTATATGATGGAATGATGGTGGAATAACCTCCTTAACATTATCATAACCTTTATATGTTAATTGGTGGTTATCATAGCCACATGGATGATACTTTCTTATGCTAAACATGTGCATCATAAATATGATGAGAGTTAATCATATCTAGATTCATTGCATGTTGATATAATAAAGGAATGTTCTTAATATTAATATAACCCTGCTATGATTGTTTATGAATATAAGGTAGTTCATTAATGCAATATTGTGTTGATATGTTGTATTATATATAAGTGATGTTATTGAGCCTTGTTATAAGGCATTCAAAGATAATGATGATCTTAGAGGGAATAATATGATGGTCATAATGACATTTGGGCATGGTTGAGCCCTGAATGAGGTGTAATCCTCTTGTGTTGATAAGGGTTAATACCCTGTGATATTGTGAATATGATTTATATCCTGTGATATCATGATGGTCTTAATGACCTTTGGGCATGGTTGAGCCCTGAATGAGGTGTAATCCTCTTATGTTGATAAGGGTTGATACCCTGTGATATTGTAAAAAAGATTATTATCTTGTGATAGTATGATGACTAGTGTGGTCTCATGAATGGGAAGTGAATAGTACCATGTGATGATGAGATGAGAAATTGTGTTTCACACATTTTATATCTTTTCAAAGTTGCAATATTTATATGCTTGCTAGAAGTGAATTAGGGTTTGTATGTCCACTTGTTTGATGCGGCCTTAATTCACCCAATTGGCATAACTAATCAAGTGAAACTCTAATCATGTAGCACCCTATGCCATAGATCCATCTGACTGTCAGAATTTTCCATATGGTGAAATGAGTATTCCTAAGGGAAACTCGGAGCGCATATTGTTGAGTAAGTGGGGGTGGCAAGATGAGGATATATCCTTGTCATCCAAAATGCAGATTGTGGAGGTTGGCTATGGTGATGCCTCATACATATGATGTGATTGAGAATGACTGCGGTCATGTCTCGATGATTATATATGTGACAAGATTGGAGGACAACTATGGTTGTACCTCGGATGGTAGGGTATGCGTACCCACCTCTTTTCACTGGTGTTGTGACCTGTACTAAGTATGGAGTAGGTTGTTAAGAGCTTGACCTTATGTGTCACTGTGGTGGACCCATATTGACCAGGGGTGGATAAGATCTTAGGAGTCCGACTCTTCCTAGATCTTGTATGGCACTGATTTCGACTGAGCAGTGGTCAGTTGGATTTTGAGTGGTATCCTCAAATTCCTCAAGGAATAATAAAATATGTATTACAGCCATATAGAATATTTGTTTAGGGTTATACATGACGCTTCACATTGGATGATAACCCTTGTTTGTTCTCTTTACATAAAGATGATGCTTAGTGCAATTAAGAGATAGTAGATATACTTATGTTGTGGATATGCTTAAGATTGTAGATGTGTACATACAGTAGCCATGATTTTTTTGATAACTATACTGCTACTACTTATTATAATCATGATGCTAGCTATCTCATGTTGTTAGTTATGTTTAGCATGCTAGCCATGCCTTTGTAACTAGAGATGCATATATTGCTAATCATGCTTATCCAGATAGTTGTGCTTATAGTGTTAGCTCTTCTTATGATGTTGAAATGTTCAACCTATTAGACATGCTAATGTTGTTATCTATGCTTATGTTGCTAGACTTATTCATAATGATAGAGATGCTATGTTACTACACTTTCTCATGATGCTAGATATGCATATGATACTAAATTGCTTATGTTATCAAAAAGAAAAAGGATGATAGTCTGGCTAATGATGACAGTTATTATCTACTCCCTTGTGTATTTTGATAATCATAAGTGTTGTTGAGCTTATTTGTTATATCTGGTTAATTTGTGTAATTGTTTAATTACATAAAAATGTTGTAATCAATAAATGTTGTTCGAGGTTATATCTCTTGCTGGGACATGGGCCTCACCCTTGTGGTTCGCCACATTTTTTTAGGTAATCGGAAGTGACAAAAACAAACATGTGGCAGCAAATAGGAGCTATAGTAATGAATCTTTAGGAAAGTTGATTAGATGTCTAGTGTGTCCTAGAGTCATCCATGCACTCTCAGGTTGGGGCAGGAAAAGTTTGTATATGGTGTTTCAAACAAATTGAAATTTTGTTAGCATGTTAATGCTTGTTTGTGTGGCGTACATGACTATTGTTCTCCTGTGTATATATGTTGTGGCTAAGGAAATAGAACATTTGTATCAAATTCTTAGCCTAGTATGGATAAAAGAAAGATGTTGTGGTCTTATGCAAATGTTTCTGAGCATGTGCTGACGTTGAAATCAGTTTTAAATTACCCATTTTTTTGGGTATGTGATTAATTAATGATAGATTTTGTTTTATGTTTTGAGTAATCTCATTTAGTGTAATGGGTTCTTACACCAATCATAAAGTATTTAATGTCCACTGCATCATCACAATGCTTCTTGCGGACTTCCCTTTTCACCATGGATGCATTCGAAGTAGGATGATTAGGTATTCGTGCGTCTAGCATATATAGCTTATGCTCATGCGTGACAACAATTCTTAGTGTCCTGTACTAAATAATGAAGGTTTTACCATTTATTTATTTTCTTTTTAAACATTGTTCTTAGTGAAAAATGGTTTTTTGCATTTGTCATCTACATAGAAAATATTTTCTCAAGTAAATAAATTGATTTGGGAATGAATTTTAATTTCAAAAATATGATTTTAACATAATTGATTTGGACTTTCATGAATTAATATCCCACTATTTTATTTCAAATTAATATCCCTACCTATTAAATTGGATGATTTGTATTGTACAATATTTCACCAATACAAGATTCACATTTCATGTAATCATGAGTCAGTGCTAGTTGTTAGTCCACAACTTGACTATTTTGGTAGATACCATATGTGAATTCCATCTACTGAAATTCATGATAGACGGATGTAAAACACTTATGTTTTAACCATCATTATGTCTATAGGTTCTTAATCCTATTAAGTTCACCTAGTTAAGTCAGACCCAAAAGTCAATAAAATAGAATATGTGCCCTGCTTTGGCAGACCCACATATCCTTTCTTACACTTCTACAAGATATACAATGCATCATGATTTGGTGTGTCCAAATTTTCTCGATCACGCTATTCATGTGTATAGCTTATCAGAAAACATCTAAGAGTTACTATTTATTTGAGGGATTTTTTAATATTTACATGTACATATCCACACCCCCACATACATTATAATATGTGTCACATACATATTATATTAACAATCTATAATAAAAATCGTGCAACAGATAACATTGGTTATACCTACACTAATGTAATCCTTTTGAGCCACAAATGCTTACTATCTATGTAAGGTCCATTACATCATACACATTTTCAACTTGCATTTCTGTAGCATAATAGCTCCATGGACACTCTTTGGATCTTCATTGTTGCCTCATCATGTCAACCCCTACAAAGCTTATTAAATTCCTATCTCTATTACTTATTATGTAGTAACTTCAAATTGAATTCAAGATGAGTAAGAAGGAATAGTAACCATTCCATGTTGACTAAAAGGATGAGGCTCGACACTGGAGCAAAATGCTTGTCAACCAAAAAATGTTCCATATATTTCAATCATACAAAATGGTATTGGCCATAATCATGTACACATCCACCTAATAAAACATTTTTGATAATGACAGTGAATGATTTACAAATATATCATGTTCTATATATAAAGATTTTAGATATTCATATATGAGAGCCCCCATGAATTTATGTGGAGTTAAGAGGATATACATGTCAACAATTAATCATTCATATAACGACCTCACTTTTTAACAACCCCCAACTAAGGAAGGACAAAAAGATGAGAACCATTACTTGCATTTTTTTTTAGGAACTAGATTTTAAACTAATAATATAAAATAGCAAACAATGTCCTATTCGATCCTGGGATGGGTGATTGGATGCTCAAGAGGGGGGGTTGAATAGAGATGAATGCAATTAAACAAAATTTATTAGAACTTCAAGATATTTCATAAGATAAGGTTGCTAATATTGGAAATTTGATGTGCTACTAAACATGCATAGAAAGGATGATAGAGATTGAATGTACACAAAATAAAAAGCTATGTAGAGTGGTTTCATACTTCACACTAGAATTATGTCAGTCCACTAAAGAAGAGGTCAACCTCTAGGATTTCTTAACTATGTCTTCTCCTTATATCCACTTTTGAGAGTTAAAACATATGAAATTCCTTTTTTGGGACAAGGATACCATATTTTCCCTTTCAGGGGAAGGGATCCCACAACCTACCAAAGGACTGACTTATTCAACCAAGAGTCTTCTACCTTGGTACTTACCCACAATGCAACAAGTCTTTGACCTTCACCAAGGACTTACCCACTCTTGCACAAGTCTTGAACCATTGAGGAATTATCCATTCATCTTAAATCTTCCACCTCTGACTTCACTTTCACCGAGGAGAGGCTATCACCAAGGAACACCTTCCTTGTTCTTCTTCAGCTCTATTAGCTATGAGAGACAACCTTAATCTTCATCTTCATGGTAGAAATGAGAAATTGGGATGTAGATGAAGTGAGAGCCTCACAAGATATACATGTAGGACTAACCCTCATATAAATCTCCTACTCACTCTAATGGATGATGCAAGTGATTAAGCTTAGAGAGAAAGAGAGGATGTTGTAGGAACCACTCAAACGATAGAATAGGAATCTCATATAGAGTTTTGCATTGAATGGTCAACCTTGTAATGAAGCTCAAGGTATCCTATTTGTAGTTGGGGATGCTCTTAGCATTTGGGAACACTTAGAGTCGAATTGTATCCGTTTGGGGTGTTGCAATGGATATATTTTCTTGAAACATTCCAACGGTTAGAAACACTATAAAGAGGCAAGAACACCTCCTTACTAAAATCTAACGGAAAATACACTAATCCATCTTCTACAAAAATTTTGAAGATGAAGGATGCAGGCATAATAATTCCATTTAAATAAGCATGGCACAAATATAATAATTGTAAATAGGAGCAGTGGAAGAAAAACCTTTGCTATTACATAGCTTTATTTCAAATGTTTGAAAAAAAAAACTAAATAGAACTCTACAGGATCTATAAATAGTAACCTAGCCATCTTGGTAGTCTCACTCCTGATCAACTTCTCCTTGTTCAAGTCCTATCCCTTTTCCTGGCTCTGGGTGGTTGGGGTCACCCATCAAAGATGATATAAGTATGTGTCAATTAAGGAATAAGGACATTTAACAGTTTAAATATGGCAAAGTAAAGGTTCACCAAACCATGAGATTTCAAAAGTATGAGTCAAGTATACAAATAAGAATTCTGCCAATTTAAATATTAGTAAAATTGTGCATGCATGATTTAATATTACTACATTAGGTTAACATAGGGATGAATCACCCACCTAACCTCAACCTCTGGGTGAGGGAGAGTAACACATTTCCAAGCACCCTAATATATATAAAATTGGGGAGAGTGGTCACATTCCCCTGGGAGAAATAACACATTCCCACTATTGGTGGTTTCTACTCATGTACACTACATTAGTTAATTAGTCATTTAAATCATCATGCTATAATAAGTAAAAAGCAGATTTAAGAGATTTACTAACTTTGCAAGTGGGTTTCAAAACCCTAGAAAAATTGATGTAATAATAAGAAATGAAAATATGATATAGGCTCATGCCTCTTTGGGAAAGTAGGATTGGATACAAAATGTCCAACTTAGGGTTAGAATGCACATACCTCATTCATGTTTTCCTAGAGATGACCTTTCACTAATTATGTATGTTTAATGTCACTCTTATCCTAGATTCAAAGTTTCATCAATGAGATTAGGGTTTGGAAAAAAGTTAAGTGTTTGTAACCCTAATTTTTATATATTCTAGGTAAATCCTTGATTTTAGACTTGAAAACCAGGCCAAATGATTTGTTCTATTTTTCCAATTAGGAAAACATATATATTGAGTCAATTTGAAGTTAAAATGAATTATTTATACATTTAGGGATTTTTAATTAGACATTTTAGTTCTTGAAAAGACCTTTCTCAAAATATTGAAAATTAGGTTCATGAAACATTTTCATTATATAGGGTATAGTTTTCTGAATTCATAGAATATTTATTTTTATTTTTCTGATAAATGAGTAATTAGTTAAGAATTTTCTAAAATCAACAAAGCTGAAAATAGGAAAATGCCACGTAGGCTGATTATTTTGCGAAAGAGGCTTACATGGAGGTCGGGCCCATGCTGACCTAGGCCAATCACATGTGGCCAGGTCGTGGGTCCACGTTTGCGTGGCTCAGTCAAGAGCGGCTGGGTGGGAGGGTGAAAAGACAAAATTGCCCTTAGGCAAAAAACAAAAGAAGAAGGTCGAACAAGGGTAGTTTGGAGAATTTATCTTGGGGATTCTTCCCCCGCTCTTGCCCAAAATATGGCTACAAGTAGGAGAAGCTCAAATCGGGCAATTTTTCTAGACTCAATCGAATAAGGATTGGAAGGTCGGAAAAAGAAGAACTGGAGGTGACAAACTCACCTCGGTTGTCAATTCCTCTGTTGGTCTTGTCATCAGCTGGGGAAGACTACCATTAGATCAGGGAGGAGATTGAGGTGTTGGTGGATGTGGGAAGAACCTCTGGAAAATTGTTGGTAGGATTCAATTGCTAGTTCTTTGGCAATGTCATAGGCATATGTATTTGTAGGTGTGTTGGCATCCTCACAAAATAGGAATTCTTTGTAATCTTCATCCAATCCATTCCCAAAATAATGTCAAAGGTCGTCATATCCAGCAAGATAAAGTCTGATGGAAACATCTTCCCTATGATACATAGGTTCAAGGTTAGAAGTTTGAGATAAGAGGATCATATTCTACCACTAGGGGTTTTGACATATAACACGTGGTCCATGTATTCATATTGTATTTCTAACATAGAGGAAAGTTATGTATATACAAGGGTATTTGATGATAAAAAATCGTAAAGTGCTTTAACCAGATGTGTATTAAGGTGTAATGTATCTTGAATTACTTCATCTCCTTCACTAGCTTCTTCAGCATCTAGGGAAAAAACTTTTCGGTTCCACCTCTTCACTGGCGGTCGGCACCCTTGTTGCTTATTGTTGTGGTTGGGGTTGTTGTTGTTGTTGTTCCATGGAGGAGGATTTTGTTGCTGAGGTAGCTATTGGGTCGGGGCTTGTCCTCGCTAGAACTTAGGTCAATTTGGTCAAATATGACCAAGCTGGCCACACCCATGACAGACAGGTACATGTCGATTCTCCCTTCGAGATGTTGCATTGCCCATAGGCATTTCCCAAGTGGGTGAGATTGAGAACATGCGTTGCATCCGTGTCACCCTTGATATCCTCCAGGGCTCTTTTGTTTGTTGTTACCATTTCATCTGGAAGATTGAAAGCCAGGGTACGACTCAATATCTAGGGCCTTGTCCACCATTTTCTGAAAAGTGAGTGGTAGTTGAGGAACAAGGTTGCGACCCACAATATAGTTGAGTCCCTGTATAAAGAGATTTAATCTACACTCAATCCCCAGTTCAATGACATAAAGCTCTAGGAGTAGGAAATGTTGAATGTACTCAGAGACACTCATGTTTCCTTGACGTAGGTTGTAGAATTCAGCACCCTTCTTCTTTAAGTAAGATGGGAAGATGTACTTCTTTCATAATAGCCTAAGGAACTCTTCCCAAGTCCTAGTCATCTTGTTCTGGGTACATGAGATTCCATTCCACTGTATGTGAGCTGGCCCATCCAGAACATAGACTGCAATGCAAACCTTTTGATGAGGAGGACACACCATGCCATCAAAGGTGCATTCTATGGCTAACGCCCAATCGTCATCTTTGTCCACCATATTGGATTCATTCTCCCCTTTGAAAGATGGTGGTTGCATCTCTATGAAGTCAATCAGAGTGAACTCCTTTGGCTTGCTAGAAGAAGCTGTAACAGTTGAGAGTTGTCCCACCAGAGTCGTCAAGAAAAGTTGACGCATCATAGTCAACTCCTACTCAGGTGTCATGGTTGGAGTTATGGGAGTCTCATGAGTGTTTGGGTGGTTGGATTTGTTAGTCTCTGAACAAGTTTCCCCACCTAAAAGATAAGTTCATAGTGTAAGATTTCTAGGATTATTTTGATTGAAATAGATGAGGCCACTATTGTCTATAGGCATGCTATTTTGGGGATTCCATATCAGATCAGGCTAGGGCGGTTTCAAATGAACTCAGGATTCCCCATAAACGAAGCTAGTGGCACGAAGAAAAATATTTCTAGCCCCCAGGTTCTGACCCTTTCTAGACACCATCACTTTCAACTTCATGCCCTAATAGCTACCCCACATGCTCTAATACCATGTTGTAATGAGGCGAGATCACCTCCTTACTAAAATTTGACAGAAAATACACAACATCCATCTTTTATAAAAAAAAATTTAGATGAAGGATGCAGGCATAATAATTTCATTTAAATAAGCATAGACCAAATAAAATAATTGTCAATAGCAACATCGGAACAAAAATCTATGCTATTACAAAGCTTTATTTCAAATGTTTGAAAAATAACTAAACAGAAGACTAAAAGGTCTAGCAATAGTAGCCTAGTCATCTTGGTAGTCTCACTCCTGGTCAGCTACTCTTTGTTCAAGTCCTATCCCTCTTCCTGGATCTGGGTGGTTGGGGTCACCCATCAAAGGAGATACAAGTATGTGTCAATTGAGGAATAAGGACATATAACAATTTAAATATGACAACGTAAATGTCCACTAAAGTATAATATCTTAAAAGTATGAGGCAAGTATACAAATAAGAATTCTTCCAATTTAAATAGTAGTAAAAAATTTCATGCATGATTTAATGTGACTACATTAAGCTAACATAGAGATGAGGTAACTACCTAACCTCAACCTCTGGGTGAGGGAGAGTAACACATTTCCAAGCACCCTAATATATATAAAATTGGGGAGAGTGGTCACATTCTACTGGGCGAAATAGAACATGCCCATTATGGGTGGTTTTTACTCATGTACACTACATTACTTAATTATTCATTTACATCATCATGCTAGAATAAATAAATGGAAGATTTAAAAGATTTACTATCTTTTCAAGTGGGGTCCAAGACCCTAGAATAATTGATGTAATCAAAAGAAATGAAAATATGATATAGGCTCATTCCTCATTGGGAAAATATGATTGGTTACAATATGCCAAACTTAGGGTTAGGATGCAGATACCTCACTTGAGTTTTCCTAGAGATCACTTTTCACCAATTATGTATGTCCAATGTCACTCTTGTCCTAGATTCAAGGTTTCATCACATAGATTAGGGTTTGGGAATAAGTTAAGTGTTTACAACACTAATATTTAGATCTTCTAAGTAAATCCTCAATTTTAGACTTGAAAATTAGGCCAAATGATTTAGTATATTTTTCTAATTAGGAAAACATATTTATTGAGTCAATTTGAAGTTAAAATGAATTATTTATATATTTTTGGGATTTTTAATTAGTCATTTTAATTTATTGAAAAAACCTTCCTTAAAAACTTAAAAATCACATTCAGGAGACATTTTCATTGGATAGTTTTTATTTTTTTGAATCCATAGCATATTTATTTATATTTTTCTGATAAACGAGTAATTAGTTAAGAATTTCCTAGAATCAATGAATCTGAAAATAGGGAAATGCCACGTAGGCTAATTGTTTTGTGAAAGAAGTTGCCACGGAGGCCGGGCCCATGTTGACCTGGGCCAGTCACATGCAACTAGGTCATGGGTCCACGGTTGCATGGCTTAGTCAAGAGTGACTAGGCTGGAGGGTGAAAACATGGAATTCCCTTTGTCAAAAAACAAAAGAAGAAGGGAGAACGTAGACGGTTTGGAGAATTTAGCTCGAGGATTCTTCCCCCTCTCTCGCACAAGCCATGTCGATGAGTAGGTGAAGCTCAAATTAGGTAATTCTTCTAGACTCAGTTGAATGTTGATTGGAAGGTCGGAAAAAGAAGAATTGGAGGGGACCAACTCAAGTGGGTTGTCAATTCCTTTGTTGGTCTCGTCGTCAGTCGGGGAAGACTGCCGCTACGTCAGGAAGGAGGTTGAGGTGTTGGTGGATGTGGGAAGAAGCTCTATCCAAATTGAGGGTAGGGTTCAACTTTTGGTGCTTTGGCGATGCAATAGGCATAGGTATTTATAGGTGTGTTGGTGGTATAATGTGAAAGCGAGTCAGAGGTTAGAACCTCTCATATGAGGGCTTGGGCATTTCCCAGTTGGGTTGAAACTAAAGATGTGTAATAGATCATTTCAAATGTCTGAGCCTTACAAACTTGGAGAAAAAGAATTCATAACAAAATATGGGGAATTGACTGAGAATTTGATTGAGGATCAAATCTTTGTAAAACAGTTCTGTTCTTCACAGACCTCTAAGCTAGACGACGACTCGGTGAGCGTAGGATCGAAAATCGACAGCCCACAACTATCATTCCTAAGTCGAGTAACACATGACATTATTATTGTCTGGACTTTAGGTTTCATGTGAGACATAATTAAAATTGTATTAATTTCTTAATGAAACCTTAATCAATTCTTTTAAAATTGTTTTGAGGGGTCAAACCAAGGTCAATTAATCTCAAATTTGAACCATTGGCCCACAATAAAGTCTAGAATATTCCTATGCATTTAAACCTCATTTTTGTTCATGTTTGAGCTCTTAACCACGATATTGGCCTTCAATATGTCAATGTATAAGAAAAATGAGTTAAGTTAAAAAAGGTTTTCTATTAACATTTCGAACAAAAATACGAGGTAATCATCCCTTATTAATTCAGAAGTCATTAATTAACTTAATATTCTCTTTTCATGCTTTATTTGACCTTTTATGATACTCATTCACTATTTTTATTTTCATTATGCTTTATTTCAACTTTATTTAATAAATATTTCATTTTTGTGGACATTTTACAAGAGAACTTTTGATAACATATTAATTGATGCAATTGTGCACCAACCCCTTATGTTTGCATGTATATTTACACCAAGTCACTTAGACTCCACAAAATCAAAATTAAGGACAAAGAGACAAGAAAAGTAGGATATCTTTATGAAAGGGATGGAATTTCAAGTACACTGAGATTCAGTTCGTTACAAACACTTTTTGCACTTTTCTTTATAGTGGTATCAGTTGAGTTTTTTTAAAGGTAACTCGACTGAATGCACTATGCGACAAAGCTAATTTGACCAATCTATCAATTTTGTCCTGGCATGAACTCGACCAATAGATCAAATCAATTTTGTTCGAGTGCAATGTTCGGTCCAGTTCTGAGTATAGGAAACTCGACCCATCAGCAATATTCTCAAAATCCATCAAGGATTCATGGAGATTGTAACTCGACCGATAAAATGTCTATAATGGTTTTTGGCAAATGTCATTAAAGTGATTATATATTCAATTTAAGTTCTCCTGATTTTTTCTAAGCTTAATTACAAGTCATACAATCATTACAAGTGATTTACAACACAATTTAATGGATTTACATCATATTCCATAAGAGTGCACATGCATTGATTTTGACTTGTCTTTTCTTCAAGTTGATATGTGCAAGTAGAGATATTAGACACAATTAATTGGAATGGTTTAGTCATCACTAAAAAATAGTTTAGTCAATATTGACCTAGATTCAATATTGACCTATAGTCAACATTCTCCCCCTTTTTGAAGATCACAAACCATTCCATAAATGTATTGAAAGATTTGAAGTAAATTCAGACCTTTGGAGAAACCTAGGGTTTTCTTTTTTTTGCTCAAGCAAGCGTGGTACCTTCCTTATTACTTATAAAGAGTATATTGGTGGGTCCCAAAACACCACACCAAACCAAGGAGAAACATAAGGGGGGAAAGGAAACAGATAGAGAGTGTGGGAGGAGAATCTATATACAAGGGGGTAACCCCAAAAGAAAAGAGAAAGAACATAAAAGAAAAACATCCACACAGGATTGCAGCCTGCAAGGCAGACACCCCTTCCCGAGCTTCAGAAACAAACAGGGAAAAGAAACCCAAACGGCTGAATCAATAATTCAGCAAAGTACTCAAATCTTTACTAATTCTATTCCAAATCTTCTCCTCATCCAAAGACCAATTCTCAAAGATGATCAGATTACGAGCTTTCCAGATGTGGTAAATGGCAATAGACACAAAGGCAGCTTCCTTTTTTCCAAAATAGCTCCAGTAGGTTTGAGGATCAAGAAAATCAGGTTCAGAAGAGAGAAGCCTATTCTGCATACCCTTTCCCCAAACATAACGAGCAACACAACAATCCTGAAAAAGGTGTTTTATGGATTCCTCCCCCCTCTTGCACATTATACAAATCGAGGTCAGGTAGAAACCTTTCTTTCTCAACCAGTCAATAACAGGAACACAGCCCAGAGCCAACTTCCAACAAATGATCTTGTAATTCTCAGGGATTTCAAGCCTCCACAAATTTCTAGCCCAGGTCAGAAAGGGATATTTGAACCTCATGCAATCCCATACATCCTTGAGTTTAACCCTCCTTTTACCATTAAACAACACAGTGTCAGGCTTATCAGTAACAGCAACATTATTGGACATGAAGCTAAGCAGAGGACTTAACCTCCTATTAGGGTTGATGCTCCATTTACCATTCTACAAAACATCACTTACTTTAATCATCCTACCTTTCCCTAACATCAAGCACAATCTCTCATCTACACAATCTTTGAGGAACATATTTCCTTTCACCCAGGGGTCACCCCACAAGAGGAATTTGTCTCCTTTTCCAAGCTGAAAGGACACAAACTTCATTGTCAGGCTGTGAACCTTCAGAATACATTTCCACATCCACGAGTAGTATGGCTTACAGTCCAAATTCCAAATGGAATTTTTCCTTATGTACTTGCCATGTATCCACTTAACCCACAAGTTATCTTTTTCACAAGCTATGTTCCAGAAGTTGATAATCAAACCAGCTTTATTAAAATCTGCTGTTCTTCTCACCCCAAGTCCCCCTTCTGGGTTTACAAATGTTCTCCCAACTAACATGATGCATGACCTTCTTATCCTCTTTATCTCCCCAGATAAACTCCCTACATATACTATCCACCTCATCCACAATAGAATTAGGCAGAGGAAAAATAGCAGTCCAGTAGAGACTATAAGCAAACAAGGTCGATCTCACCAGCTCAACTCTCCCAACAAAGGACAAAAGCTTCATATTCCAACACTCAAGTTTAGTTTTGAGTTTGTCAATCAAAGGCTTGCACAGACTTCTGGTAATCTTACCACCAAAAAGAGTAACACACAAGTAAGTGGAGGGTAACGATCCTTCCTTAATTCCCACATAGTCCATGAAATCTTCTTTAGAAGCATTTCCACTGAGTAAACCAAGCTTTTGTTGGAGTTAATAATGAGGCCTGACACTCTACCAAAGTCACTCAAGATCTGACTAAGGCATCTGACATTACAGTACTCATTCTTACCATAAATCATAAGATCATCCGCGAAAATGGTATGAGACACAGAGATATCATTTGAGGCCTTCAGTGGTTTAAAGAAACCTTGAGCAATATTAAAATCCATAATGGTAGTAAACCTCTGCATACAAATGACAAAGAGAAGGGGGGCAAGGGGATCCCCTTATCTCAACCCGTTCAAGGGAAAAATAACCTCAGAAGGCTCTCCGTTGATAAGAATTTGATAACTAGTTGAGCTTAGAATCACTTTGATCCAAGAAATCCAGTAGCAGGGGAAGTTCATGGCATGTAGGATATCCAAAAGGTAGATCCACTTAATGGAATCATAAGCTTTTGTAATATCCGCTTTAACATAGAATTTTTCACCACCCTTCAAAGTCAATAAATCACTGATAAGCTCATTAGCAAGGAGAATAGCATCATAAATCTTTCTATCTTTCACAAAAGCAAACTGACAATTGCTAATGATATCAGGCAGAATAAGGCTAAGCCGGTTAGCCAAAATTTTTGAGATTATCTTATAGAGAAAATTACAGAGAGAAATAGGCCTCCAGTCTTTAATATCAGTAGCACTTTTAACTTTAGGAATAAGAGTGATAAACGTTCTATTAATCTCTTTAAGAAAGCATCTTTTTTCAAAGAAGTCCAGCAAAACTTTTGACACATCATCTCCAATGATAGGCCAAGTTTTCTTAAAGAAATGCACATTGAACCCATCAGGGCCAGGGGCCTTGTTATCAATGGATTTCATAACAACCTCATTCACCTCTTCTCTGGTCACTTTCTTCACTAAGATATTTATATGAGCCTGAGAAAGCTTTGGAAGCTACCATTTATCATCCCAATCAGTACTGTGAACATACTTTTTACAAAACATATCAGTATAAAAGCCAACCACATGTTTTCTGATGCTATTCAAATCAGAGGAAAGGGCCCCATCAATCACCATAGAGTAGATCGAATTCCTTTGTCTCTTGGTGTGTAAAGAGGAATAAAAGAACTTAGTTTTTTTATTGCCAAGATTCAGCCACTGTACTCTTGATTTTTGCATAGCAAGACTCTCTTCAAGATCCAGAGCTTTTAGAGCTTCCTTTCTAGCTTTAGAAGCCTCACTTCTAAGAGAAAGGTCATTAGGGTTAAGATCAGCCATCTCCTCCACTCTAAGAGCCTCTTCTTCTAGCTTCTTAGCATGGCTATTGAGATTTCCCACCTTATTCTTATTCCAGGAAATGAGCTCCGATTTAACATTTTTAAGTTTCTTCACAACTCTGTACATAGGGCATCCTTTGACTTCAATATTCCACCCCTTCTTAATCACATCCATAAACCCATCACATTCAGTCCAAGCATTAATAAAATGAAAAGGGATATGCATCCTTCTACTATTACAGTTCATAGAAATTCTGAGAATCTTGTGATCACTATGTATAGTTGAGACCACCTCTCCAATGTAATTTGGCCATTCATTAAGAAAAAAATCATTGAAGATAACTCTATCGATCTTTGAGGAAGTAAAGTTCCTCCCCTCTTGCCTGTTATCCCAGGTAAACCAAGGACCATGCATATTAGCTTCATAAAGACCAATATCAGACATAAAAGAGTTAAATTCCTCCATAGAGAGATGACTAGGATTCGACCTCCCTTGCCTCTCTTCCATCAATCTAACACAGTTGAAATCTCCACAGATAACCCAAGGTCCATCCACATGATTAGAAATATCCCTAAGCTCCTTCCAGAGAGTCGGTCTTTTTCTATCTTCATTGAACCCATACATAGTAGTGAAAAAATAACACAGCCCATCATGTTTACACACACAGTGAACCCATTTAGTAGAAGAAGAGATAACTTTAACCTCACCACAGTTAGGATCCCACACAACAATGACTCTACCCAGAGGGTGATGATCATGGTTAACAAACCACTTATAACTAGGCCAAAGCCTATTAATAATCCTCTAGATTTTCTTCCTTCTCACTTTGGATTCTAAAAGACAGAAGACACTCGACTTCACCCTCTCCAATTCTTCCTAGACCCGATGTTGGTGACCTCCTTTGTTAAGGCCCCTCACATTCTAGGAAGTAATCAAATAGGTATTATTCATTTGGGACCATAGGGGCTAGAGACCTGCTAGCCACAGTAACAGCAAGATCTTCATCTTCAAGGAGCTCAAGACCCTGAAACTTATTCGCCACTGACCCTGCCAACCTAGCTACAAAAGAAACTTGGGATTTATTGGTTTTGTGAGCTGCGGGGGGACCCTCGACTTCATCCTCACCTCCTGGAAACCATCATCCATAGGTGTGTTGTTCAGGAGCTCAACTCCCAGGGGGGAATAGACTGATTATTCAGTAGACTTATCAGTTCAAGAGCTTTTCTTTCTTTAGAGTAATGACCCTCAGCTTGTACTATCATATTTTCAGAGCTATCAACACTTTCACACGATGGGCAGCAAAATGGATCCACCTTTTCCTGAGTTAGTTTCAAGGCTTCAGGCACCACCACCCTATCCAACACTTCCACCCCATCAACTTTCTGACCAGAAACCACTACCATCTCCTTTGGCGCTTCCTTTCTCACAATTCCATTCTTCAGAACCCATTGTTTCATTGTTACCTTCTTCTTCTCTAGGGAAAAAGTATCGTGTGGACTGGAAGGACACGAGTTTTTATCATGCCCAAATGAACCACACATATCACACCTTCTTGGAATCCATTCATACTGAAAGGTAATTCTATGTTCAACTCCAGTATCACTAACCAGATCAATGAATTTGGGAAATTCAGAATGGACACACATGAGAACAAAGATTCAAGCAAATTCAATTCTCGTCCCTTCCTTCGTAGCCTTAACTGCATCAATCAGTTTCCCTATAAAGCTTCCAATCCGACTGAACATCGACTCCCCCCAGAGTTCCAGCAGGAAGTTATGGAGTCTGATCCACACCGGGACCTCCGTCAGGGCCTCTTTCTCCAAATTATCACCAATCTGCCACTGCTTGAGAACCAGGGGCTTCCCCTTTATGAACCACGGGCCATCCTCAAGAGCATGTTGCATATCCAATTCATCAGAGAACTGGATAATAAAGAAGCCATGTGGGCACGATAGAATGTGAATCAGACCTCTAACCTTCCAAAGACAAGCCAGGTGCTTCTCAAGCATGGGAAGATGGACCATCAGATCGATGACATATCCCGTAATAGCATTTCTCCACCTCTTTGCATTTTCCTCTGCCTCCACCTACGGATAGACGATTCTTCCATCCAATACCTCCAATGGAACAACACTCAACCACCTCTCAGGTGTACCAGTCGACGAGCCCTTTCCATCCTTGAAAAGATCTGCGTAGAGGGAACAAGGACTACTACTCGTTCTGCCAGGATTAGCCCTAGCAGCGTCAGTTCTGCCCTAGTCCTTCGAACCTTCAGATCGCACAACCTCCTTGGGGATGGGAATACTGGCACCAGAGACCACCAGTTCTTCATCTACCAGAGGAATCTCCGACCACGACGCACCACCCGCGCACGGCCTCGAGCTCCCAGGGACTTCCAAGGCGCTCGCCCCCTTCTCTGGCGAGGGCACCTTTTTGGCACCCACTCCCGCCACGCTCCCGTTCAAACATGACATCTCCCTCCTAAGAAACCTAGGGTTTTCAATAGAATTAAGTTCATATTCTCCCCCTCAATTGATTGTAGTAGATTTCTCATACTCCCCCTCAATTGATTCTATTTCTCTTGTATGATTAGGTTTCACAATATTTTTAGAATACTATGTCTTCTACTCATATATTTTCTAGACATATATTTCTTCTTCCCTTTACCTTCTCCCCATTACATAAGATACATGCTTTTCTCTATTCATGTAAGACATCCCTTAATGTCTATCATTCATGTAAGATGCTTACCCCCTTCTTTATAAAAGAAGAAATGCTTTCTCCCCCTTCGTCATTTTCAAAAGGTGGGGTTATGAAGAGATAAGAATCAGTACTTGTTAAATGAAAGGAGAAAACATATTGTAAGGAGTGTAGAAGAGAAAAAGTAGGGGATTGTCCAATCATAGAAAGAAAAGAAAGTTAAAGTATTAGCTTTAAAAACCCATAAGTAATTCTAGTAAAGATCAAGGAAAGATAAAGTGTTGCAGAAAAATAATGAATATCAATTTTAACCCTCAAGATGACGGAAATCGCCCAAAGAGTCTTGCTCAAAAGGCCATTTCTGCATAGAAAACACTAGTCTTACATCAAAATCTGACACTAGAGCTAGACCTGCATAAAAATCAAGGATGCTCCAATTTCTACATACAATGCAGCTCTACACTGCATCACAATGCGATGCAAGCAACTCAAGATAATAGATATGCAATTCAAGAAATAAGCTTGACCATGTATGAAAGAAGATACAAACATAGCATATAGTATAATATCACTTGCTGAAAAGATAAAAAAGGCAACAACTATATATATAGAGAGAGAGAGAGAGTTAAGATATATATATATATATATATATGAACTATTATAGATGATATGACAAGTTAGGACTACTAGTATGGTCTAGATCATAGTATGAGTTGCACAAGATAAAGAGCAAGCTATGAGTATACATAGAGATATATCCTAACAATGAGATGTGCAGTTTTAGAAACAAGAAAGGATATAGCTCACTATCAAATATGTATCATTACCAAAACATGCTTACAACTAAGAACCTCAAGGTTGTATGAAAACATGATATACAACTGGATATATGTAGCAAGATAGAGTACAGTGGAAGAAATTAAAACACAACTAAGAGATCCAAATAGATCATCATCGAAACCTACCAAACAAATCAAATTCAAGAAATTACAAGATACAAGGATACAACTAGTGGAATACCAAATAATAGAAATTAAAGAGATAGAGTTGTAGGCAAGATAGACAAATTAAAACATGAAAATATGCATATATGAAGGTACCAAATGAGAGTGCCAAACTATAAGTCTATTGGTTGAGAAAATCTAGTCGAGAGGGAAATTCTCATTCAACAAGCCAAATGTGTATACTGTACACAGTGCCATTAGTTGAGTTACTGATAGGACAAACTTGACCGACACCAACTGTTGGCAACATCCATTGGTGTTGGTCAGTCGAGTATCTATATGGACAAACTCGACGGATCAAGATTCTTCCAAGAAGCATATATATATATATATATATATATATATATATATATATATATATATATATATATATATATATGAAAAACATATCTAGTGGATTCGTAAAAAATAAGCCCTATCCAACCATGTGTTAGCAAGTTAGTAATGCACTATGAAAGCATTATAATATGTTTTTGAGCAAAAAAGTGATGAGAATCACAATGTACAAATTTTTACTAAAAATAATATGTATAGTGCACACTAACTTGGCAAAAACACTATGACCGGATAAGAGGAAGAGTAACATTACCTCTGTACTTACCACTTCAATTCCACTTGTTTCCACCCCATACACATCTCACATTTCTTCTTTCATGTGGATGGAGAAGTCAATTTGCAATTCAATAGATCAAGTCATACACATATGTACCTACAAGAAGAAAGACGAAATGGTCCCCAATCATGTTTTGGTTCAAGAGGGGTTAGCTTAGAAACCCAAGTCCTTTTTCTCTTGGGTGCTTTCCTAGATGGTCAACAAGTAGAATAATGACCAAAATGATTATAGTAGTTGCATGTTCCCATTTCCTTGGAAGTAGAGGAGTCTCCATGAAAGATTGAAGGTCATTTTCCTTTTTCATTCCTTTGGCTACAATCATATCCCAAACCATGTCTACCATTATTTTTAGTAATATGGTGTAGGATATCATTAAGATTCTTTTTACCAACTAAGAATCTTTGCAAAGAAGATCTCAAACTATTAGAATAATGCATAAGAGAAGAAATAGTAAAAGACAAAAGATTTATATTATCTCTAGCATGCAAAAGATCATTTTTCTAGGCAAAGAGCTTTGGTCAAATAAGAATCACTATCAATATGAAGAGTAGCAACATTATTATCTCTACTAGTACAACTAGAACAACATTCAAGAATATGGATTTTGGCAATCAATGAAGCATTTTCATTTTCAAACATAGCAATACTAGAACAGTAGATCATGTTTTCAGATTCTAAACCTTGTAAAGACAAAAGTTTGTTCTTGTTATCAGATTTAAAAACATTAATATTAAGCATGAGAAAATACATAGTGTTATTATGCTCTACATTAGCACTATGCATTAGAGGTTGAGCTTCAAGAAATCTAATCTTATCAAGCAAGCTATCATTTTAAGTTTAAGCACATCTATTTGATGAAGACAAGAATTTTTATCATCAATCAAGCAAGTATTAGCATGTTAAAGATCATGTATTTCTACATGCAAATTATCAATAATTATATCAAGCTTTTTCTTTTTACTTTTAGAAGACTTAAGAAAGGCACTAGTAGCATTAATAATAGCAATTAAAGGTTCTTTGTCCAAAGAATTCGAATTTACCTCATTTGGGTCTGCATTTGTTCAAGCCATATGAAAAACATGACATTCTCCTTCATCACTAGAGATTGATCTAGATCCTCCTTTTTATTCTTCACTTGAGCTTGAGTTGGAGGAATCACTTGAGCTTGAGTTGGAGGAATCACTTGAGCTTGAGGGTCATTTCTCCTTCTTCTTGTACTCTTCTTCTATTCTTTTATGATGAAGGGTCATTTTTCCTTGTAGACAATCTATCTTGCAGTGACCTTTCTATCCCCACTTGAGGCATCAGATGGAAGACAAAGGCTTGACTTTGTAGAGTCTACCCTTGGAGTACATGGCATCTTCTTCAACTTGAAAAGATGAAGAGGATTGACCACAATATCTTCAATTTGGGCTTTGATTTTATCCTTCTTCATTCTCTTGAGCTCTTTCTCCTCTTGTATCTCAACTTCTTCTCTATTGTCAAGTATGACTTCATGGGCTTGTATATTTCCAATGAGCTCTTCAATAGGAATATCACCAAGTGACTTTACTTCTTCAGTGGAAGTCACCTTAGTTTCCCATCACATAGAGAGATTCCAAAGGATCTTAGATTTAATCTATCCTCTAACCATAAATTGACCCAAAACTGTAAGACCATTCACAATTGTGCTGAGCCTTGAGTACACATTATCGATCTTCTCCTCCTTTCCCATTTTCAAGTTCTTAAGTAGCCATTTGTGCATGTAGAATTTTGTTTCCTTTACTTGAGTTGTCCCTTCATATGTGATGTATAACTTTCTCCATACCTCATAGGACGTCTCATATGAAGAAATCTGATTGAACACAGTATGTGTCATGGTGGCATAGAGGATGTTGATTGCTCTTAAATTCAAGGTGGATTTCTTCATGGTAGCTTCATCCTATTTTTCCAACCTTTTCTCCCCATAACCTGTATGGACGGTCCACCATTTGCCATAGCTTAAGACTTTATCCTTGGATGTGGATTGAAATCTTATCTTCAAATAGAGGAAGTTACTCCCATTAAAGTTTGGAAGGTTGACCAAGTATCTCCCATCTTGGTAATCACCCATCATCTCTTACTTGTGTATGTATGCTTGTAGAAGACCCTCTCTGATACTAATTCTTAAACACACACATGGGTGATTGGATGCTCTAGGAGGGGAGTGAATAGAGCTGAATGCACTTAAACAAAATTCATTTGACCTTCAAGATATTTCATAAGATAAAGTTGTTAATAAGGGAAACTTGATGTGCAAGTAAACATGCATAGCAATGATGAGAGAGATCCAACATGCGCCAACTAATAATATATTTAGAGAGGTTCCATACTTCAAACTAGACCAATGGAAGTGACCACATGTAAAACTACAAATAGCGTGCTATGGTATAGTGGCATCTTCGCTATAGAGTTTACACCCACAACATGCACTCACTTCAGGGAGATCACACATAAATCCCTGGTATAATATCTTCGGGGAGATTACACAGCAACCCCAATATACTTAGTCATGGCATATAGCCATATTCTGAGGGTTGTCACACATCAACCTTCATATGGACATAAGGATATGTTCGTCCTTCACCCCCGCAAATTCAAAAATATGCTCCTTGAGTTAAACTTGTTTCCCCATTCAAAACATCCTAACACTAAATGGATCCATGGACATGGAAACTACATTATAAGGCTCTACTTGATTAATTTAGGTGCATTACAATATCTTTTAGCATTAATCAAGTTACAAACATGAATTATAGATGCTACAAATGATATAAAGAAATGTGTAATACATTTATCAAGTACTTTCATAATCTTTGGAACACATTGAATGCATAACACTCAGGATCTCAATCCCTTATCACATCATTGGGAATTTTGATCCCTTAGCATCATCATCATGATTGATAGATCTGGGTATTCAAACCCTTAGTTCATCATTGAACATTGTCAACTCTCATCAGGTAACCATTACCTCTAGGTCCTCAGACCCAGGTGTACATTATACTTATTGCACAAATATTTCACATGGCTCACAAGGTCCATTTAATCTATATCATATGAAACATCATAACTCATACCTGGCTATGCTCATCACCTCATAATACATGCATGGTTAGTATTTCCCATTTATCAAGTACATATCATTACCATGCAATACAGGAGAAATACAACCTTCCCATTATTAGGGTTAGAGTTTCACTTTTCACCAATTAGGGTTAGGGTTTCCCTTTTCAACCAATTAGGGTTAGGGTATTCATTTTCACCTATTAGGGTTAGGGTTTCCCTTTTCAACCGATTAGGGTTAGGGTTTCCCTTCTTCACCGATTAGGGTTAGGGTTTCCCACTTTAACAAATTAGGGTTTCAAGTTCATATTATCAAATATCACAACCCTAATTCATGTTATCAAGAATTAAAACCCTAATACATAGCTCCACACATATAGGGTATCAATGTATGCTCAATAAATGATCATTACACAAAGTTTGAGTTTCTCTCTTATCCTCGTTAGGATATTGATTACATCATACTTTATTAAGTTGGCTCAATCCCTCTCTAAAGGTACATTAACCTACATTTATCCAAATGAATTGAACTCCATACATCTAATGTATCATTGGACATAACACACTTCATGTGTTACTCAATCAAGTACATTGGATTGAGGTGCTTCCATCATATCGGACATGAGGTGTGTGCTTGCTTCCATATCGCCCAAGAGGTGTGTGCTTGCTTCCATATCAGGTAAGAGGTGTATGTGTGCTAACTATATCGGGCATGAGGTGTATGTGTGCTCATCATATCGGGCATGAGGGTACGTGTGCTCACCATATTGGGCATGAGGTGTATGTGTTCTCACCATATCGGGCATGAGGTGTATGTGTGCTCACCATATCGGGCATAAGGTGTATGTGTTCTCACCATATCGGGCATGAGGTGTATGTGTGCTCACCATATTGCCCATGAGGTGTATGTGTGCTTCCATTTCTCCCATGAGGTGTATGTGTTCTTACCATATCACCCTTGAGGTGTATGCGTTCTTACCATATCACCCTTGAGGTGTGAGTGTGAGTCTATATCGTCCATGAGGTGTATGTGTTCTTACCATATCGCCCTTGAGGTGTATATGTGCTTACATATCTCCCACGAGGTGCATGAGTGCTTACCATATCACCCTTTAGGTGTATGTATGCTTCCACATTTCCCATGAGGTGTATGTGGGCTTACCATATCGCCCTTGAGGTGTATGTGTGCTTCCATATCGCCCATGAGTTGTATGTGTGCATACTATATCTCCGTTGAGGTGTATCTGTGTTTACCATATCGCCCTTGAGGTGTATGTGTGCTTCCATATCGCCCATGAGGTGTATGTGTGGTTACCATATCGCCCTTAAGGTGTATGTGTGCTTATCATATCTCCCTTGAGGTGTATGTCCTTCACCATCTAGGGTTTCATCACCATATCGGGTTAGAGGTGTATGTATGTGTCACCATATTGTGCATGAGGTGTATCTTGATAACCATATCATTCATGAGGTGTGTGTATGTGTCACCATATCGTTCATGAGGTGTATACTCATCACCATATCGTTCTAGAGGTGTATATCCATCACCATCTAGGGTTTCACCATTAGATCGTGCAAGAGGTGTATGTTTCAACACCATATCGTGCATGAGGTGTATCTTTCAACACCCTATCGTGCATGAGGTGTATACTTCAACACCATATCGTTCAAGAGGTATATGTTCAACTTCATATCATGTATGAGGCGTATGTGTGTTTCACCATATTGGGTTACAAAAATTAGGGGTTGCATATCGGGTTAGACCCTTGTGCTCATACCTTTTCAAACCCTTACGGTATCAACTTACCATGTGTTGGGTGACAGGTTAGACAATTGGTTGACCTCGTTAACCAACCCAAGAGTACAAAACGATAGGGGTGTGGGGTTCCAAGGTGTATCAGATTGCATATCAACATCTAGGGTTTCATCACATTATCAGGTTAGAGGTGTGTGTGTGCTTGATACCATATCGTGTATAATGTGTATGCTTGACCTCATATCATGAAAGTGGTGTATGCTCCATCACCATATCATGTATGAGGTGTATTATCCATCACCATATCATGCATGAGGTGTATTTTCATCACCCTATTGTGCAAGACGTGTTTGTTTGTGTCACTCATATCAAGTTTCTTAAAATTAGGGTTTGACATATTTGGTTAGAGATGCTTCAACCCAATATCAATTTGTGCCATGATGATTTCTGTCATGAAACTATTCTTACCCCAATCCCAATCCCACTACCTAGATAATAGAAAAAGGATTGAAGCGCCCATCCCTGAGTGGCCCAATAGGATCAATCACACTGGCATATACAATAAGAAATAAATAACTCAAAAACTGGATATTTAAAGAACAACTAACCCAATATGGAGATATATCCAATTTATCTTTGTCATCTGAGTGTATTAGTGCAGAAGCGGTCTTATTTTAATATTCCATTGGTATTACCTAAAATCAATTAAATCGAGACATAATCATGCAATTGCACGTTATGCTATCAAAATCAAGCAAAAACAGTTTATAAGAAAATATGTATACTTGGAAGGACTTATATTTCAAAGTATAACAAATGATTTCCAAACATTCAATATCATTCGACAAAAAGGTTGTTATTCAACGATTCAATTTTTATTACGAGTTCCCATTATGCTATAATTCAAGAAGCATGCTTATATATTTTTGTGTGACTTTATCGCCCCAACGCGATGGGGTAAGTCACTGAGCTCCTTCTCACCATAGGAACATAGGAGGCCAATGTACAAGTCCCACCTCCAAATGAGGGGGTTGTTGTACTAAATATCCACATTATCAACATTATCAATATCATCATCATTATCAATATACGGGCAGTCATAATGGGCATGCAATTTATGTTTTCATGTTTTTCAAAATATGGTATAGAAAAACAAAAGACTAATCATAGGGAACAATAGCCCATCCAAATAAATAGCCAAGTATACAATCAAGAGATACATAAAAGTATCTTCAATACAATCAATGAGGAGTTATATAATAGTGTACCTTTCACCGAAGATTTCAAGTACATATCATCTAGTAATAGGTCGACCCTTCGAGTTAGATCCTAAAACACAATGTTTGGATCAAGGGTCAAGATCAAGATATTTGGAAATCATGTTTCAATATTCGAGATTAGGGTTACACTTTCCTAGGTCAACCTTGGGGTTAGGTCATCCACTTATGATCAATATTTCAATATGTTCAACATTATTTCAAGTATACAATATATTCGAGTGTGAATGACTTACCTAGGTTTTCTAGGATCATATGTTTAACCCTAATTTATGATCATTATCCAAGTCATCATCAAATTTCTAAATCATCATCATCATACTTAGTATAATTAGAATTCAGGATCATATTTATGGTTCAAGAATATTCCAAGGTTTTGCAAGATTTAGATCAATATCAAGATTACTCATTATTCATTAAAATCAAGATTAAATCAAATAAATAGATATAGATCACTAATAATTCACTTTCAAGAGTAGATGATTCAAATAGACCAGATCTAGGTTACAAAATATCATCAGAGTCCAAATATAGGGTTTCCAAAGATTAATCATGATTATGAGTCATTTGACAATTTAAATGATAAAGAGTGTATGATCTAGGGATATTAGTGAGATAGTTTAGAATCAGGTTTCAAAAGTATTTTTAACAAGTTCATTGGATTTTTCTGATCAAGATTGACTACTTGTTCATCATTTTTGGAGTTCATATGCATTAGATATGATTTAAACAAGATTTGACCATTTTATTGCAATTCCGAGTAGAGAGGGATATAAATACCTTATTTTCCAAAATGGGGGAGACCGTTGGATGTGAAATGAATGCTCCAGATCAAACCATGTGAGCTAGGTGGCTCACTGTCTGGGAGCCCGGTTCAGGCCTTTGATTGGCCGGTTCAATTGGGTTGCTTGATTTCCTTCTCTGGGCCCGGTGGTTCACATGGTCTGTCCCTCGTCTACGCATGCCTTGCATGAGCCATGAAGGTAGGGCGACAGGGCTCTCCAGAGTGGAGGAGGTCTGGGAGTTGCAGTGGGCGAGGGAGGCTGTGAGCAGGCTGTCCCTGTCCGCCACCACCTCGCGGACTTGGTGTGATCCAAAGGAAGGGGAGAGGAGGCGAGAAACAAAGATGCCCAAAGGGGGCAGTGCAGCAGTGCCGCCCAAGTAGCAAGAGATCGGGGAGGGATTTGGGGGATTTTTGCAGCTTCTCGGGGCACGTTCACATGGCTAAGGCAAAGGATTGCCTGATGCGGGTCCTTGGGGGTGTTAATAACCAAAATATGAAGTTTGATGTATCAATTTGATTCTTTGAACAAAGTGATGATTGAATCAAATTTGAGGTGTTATAATGTGTAAAAAAACCTACATTGATCACCATATTTCGAATTTGAGTCTCAACATTGATTTAGCAGCCAAGAAAATTAATTTGGGACCATTAGTAGGTATAATGAGGGCAAAAGAGTAATTATCAAATTATTTTGCTAAAATCCACTTTGTCACAATGTCATCATCTTCAATATCTAACCCTTCATTCTTACTATTCCAGTTCATGGAAATAGGTCTAAGCAATCATTAGAACTCATAGATTCATCAACTATTCAAGAAAACTCGAAATTGAAATAAAATCAACAAGTATAGCAAGATTGAGGGTGAACAATAACATGATTGGATTCAAGTTATATAACCCGCCTCAAGAACAACTTCAATGCTCCAAGATCCAAAGCTTGATGTCCCCAAGGTTGAATATGAATTGATCAAAGATCCAAGACTTGTTCTGTAATGACCCCGCCTCCCAGTAACCCCAACCAAAAAAAGGTGTGTGACATATATATATATATATATATATATATATATATATATATATATATATATATATATATATATATATATATATATATATATATTATATATATATATATCAAATGGGAATCTGAAACTTAGGCCCTAAGGTCCAAAATGGGTTACTCTCCCTTTTTCTCCAACCATCTTAGAAACCCTAATTCTTGGAAATCTTCTAATTGATCAATTAAATATTATCTTTTAATCAAAATAATTTATGATGGATCAGACCAGATGCTATCCCTAATCCCAATTAAAATATGGAAAATCCCTGATCTGAATTAGATAACATAAAAGGAATAATAATGAAAAACATATCTTAGCTTTGGTCACATGGGCCAATAGTAATGTTGTACCCTTTCTTTATGTGCAGGGTGACTTATTTCTTGTTGATTCTAAATCTTTGGACATCTTCTTGAATAAGCAGGTACGTGGTCTTATAAGTATAAGACTAGATTTCTAGTTGCCTATGATATGTATACCTTGAATGTTCGTATTTGAATATAATTGCTTGGTTGACTAGTATGAGCTATACTTCGCCAAACCTAATGTAACATAAATGGTTATGATAGGTTGTAGCTACTAGAGCACGTAGCCCTGTGTGGATGTATGTTTCCTAACATGGATGTATGTTCCTTGGCCCATGTTAGATGTATGATGATATTATATTGCCCACACTAGATGTAAGTCAAGTCCAATATGTGTAGTACAACTTCATCAAAATGAATGTAATAAAAGGGTGTTTACTTGATTTTCTCCTTAAGAAATGGTTTTATCTTTCTTTCCTTTTTTTCAAATATTTTTCCTTTATGCAACCTTATTAGTGTAACCGTTTTACCACGTACCAACTTTGTTGATGTTTTGTTTCTCGTATTTTCTAGGTGCAAGGAACAATTGACAACAAATGTGAAATGCATGCTTAAAGTACCTGAAGGCATAAAATAATAAACTTGGAGGATATATTAGATAGATCTTTTCCTCTTATCTATTTCTTTCTAGATGTTAGTTTAATTCTTTTCTTAGTTGATTATGAGGATGATTGAAATCATATGTAATAAAGTTAACCTTCTCTAGAACAATATTTTCTCTCCATACGTAATGACTTTTATTATCTTTATGAATGAATATTTGTGTGGCATTATATGATGATGTGGACTTGATCTTGGCTCCATCTCTATTTTAGTTGACTACCTTAATCTCTTATATTTTCCCTTTTGACATATATAGATATGAGTGCACGCATATCTATGAATGTCAGTATGGAAAGTATATAGAAATTTGGGGACGTCACAGCCTCCCTCACCCACTGCTGCTCCCGGACCTCCTCCACTCTGGCGAGCCCTGCCACCCTGCCTTCATGGCTCGCTCAAGGCCTGCGTAGACGGGGGACAGACCCTATGAACCACCGGGTCCAGAGAAGGAAATCAAGCAACTTGATTGAACCGGCCAATCAAAGGCCTGAACCGGGCTCCCAAACAATGAGCCGCCTAGCTCACATGGTTCGATCTGGAGCATTCATTTCACATCCAACGACCTCTACCATTTTGGAAAATAAGGTATTTATATCCCTCTCTACTCGGAATTGCAATAAAATGGTCAAATCTTGTTTAAATCATATCTAATGCATCTAAACTCCGAAAATGATGAACAAGTAGTCAATCTTGATCAGAAAAATCCAATGAACTTGTTAAAAATACTTTTGAAACCTTATTCTAAATTATGCTCATTGATATCCCTAGATCATACACTCTTTATCATTTAAATTGTCAAATGACTCATAATCATGATTAATCTTTGGAAACCCTATATTTGGACTCTGATGATATTTTGTAACCTAGATCTGGTCTATTTGAATCATCTACTCTTGAAAGTGTATTATTAGTGATCTAGATCTATTTATTTGATTCAATCTTGATTATAATGAATAATGAGTAATCTTGATATTGATCTAAATCTTGCAAAACCTTGGTATATTCTTGAACCATAAATATGATCATGTATTCCAATTATACTAAGTATGATGATGATGATTTAGAAATTTGATGATGACTTGGATAATGATCATAAATTAGGGTTAAACATATGATCCTAGAAAACCTAGATAAGTCATTCACACTCGAATATATTGTATACTTGAAATAATGTTGAACATATTGAAATATTGATCATAAGTGGATGACCTAACCCCAAGGTTGACCTAGGAAAGTGTAACCCTAATCTCAAATATTGAAACATGATTTCCAAATATCTTGATCTTGACCCTTGATCCAAACATTTTTTTAGGATCTAACTTGAAGGGTCGACCTATTACTAGATGATATGTACTCAAAATCTTTGATGAAAGGTACGCTATTATATAACTCCTCATTGATTGTATTGAAGATACTTTTATGTATCTCTTGATTGTATACTTGGCTATTTACTTGGATGAGCTATTGTTCCCTATGATTATTCTTTTGTTTTTCTATACCATATTTTGAAAAACATGAAAACATAAATTGCATGCCCATTATGATTGTCCGTATATTGATAATGATGATGATATTGATAATGTTGATAATGTGGATATTGAGTACAACAACCCTCTCATTTGGAGGTGGGACTTGTACATTGGCCTCCTGTGTTCCTATGGTGAGAAGGAGCCCAATGACTTACCCCATCGCGTTGGGGCAATAAAGTCACACAAAAATATATAAGCATGCTTCTCAAATTACAACATAATGGGAACTCATAATAAAAATTGAATAGTTGAATAAAAACCTTTTTGTCGAATGATATTGAATGTTTGGAAATCGTTTGTTATACTTTGAAATATAAGTCCTTCCAAGTATACATATTTTCTTATAAACTGTTTTTGCTTGATTTTGATAGTGTACCGTGCAATTGCATGATTGTTTCTCGATTTTATTGATTTTAGGTAATACCAATGGAATATTAAAATAAGACCCCTTCCGCACTCATACACTCAGATGACAAAGATAAATTGGATATATCTCCATATTGGGTTAGTTGTTCTTTAAATATCCAGTTTTTGAGTTATTTATTTCTTATTGTATATGCTAGTGTGATTGATCCTATTGGGCCACTCAGGGACGGGCGCTTCAATCCTTTTTCTACTATCTAGGCAGTGGGATTGGGATTGGGGTAAGAACAGTTCTGTGACAGTTGGTATCAGAGCTTACACACTCCCATATACTTTAAGTAAATAATTTCTCATGTCTTTTACACCCAAGAAACCCTAAAGTCCA
The DNA here is from genome assembly GCA_963693085.1 of Alisma plantago-aquatica. Taxonomy (NCBI): domain Eukaryota; kingdom Viridiplantae; phylum Streptophyta; class Magnoliopsida; order Alismatales; family Alismataceae; genus Alisma; species Alisma plantago-aquatica. The sequence continues at coordinate 498,466,091 of OY856413.1, read as the reverse complement.
TAATGGTATTGAGGTGTCTAGGCTCGAGGTCCTGGCATAATTTCTCCTATCTGTTTTCACAGTGGCTGAGATCCCCCGCTCTACCTGGCCTAAATTGATCCAGAACTGGACCTAAAGGTTCTCTTGTGAAACCCTAGAGAGTCTTCTATCATCTCATCTCTTCTTTAAGGACCATCCTAAGCCACTCAATTAGATGAAGATTAGGTAGTTTTTCTTATCTCATCATGTGGTCCTTCTCGTGACCTTTTACCACTTGATGTCTCAATTATGGGTAGCTTATGCATGGGAAAAATGAATATCACTAAATTTTTTAAAGTTGATACTATGATCTGACCTTAATTTGAATACTCATGTATGACCCCTAATATCATGTAAACTCAATTTAGCCAAACTAGACTACATGCTTCCTATGTTGAGGAAAATATTGATTTGGTGAAACAAGGATGACTTGTACCTTATGCCTCATTATTGATGAGGTCCCTATTTGATTAAACCCATGTTGCCCTATTGTTGATTAAACCTCAAACATAGTCAAGCAAACTCGTTATACATACCTTGACCATGCTATCAAATGACTAAGTCTTAGACTCACAAAATCATGATATAAAACTATGATGCAAAAAGTAGTTTCCCTATTGACTATTGATGCCTTTTGCAATATCGATTTTGGTATTATGCTCTAATTCTTCGAATGTCAAATTCAAATCCTCGATTTTCAAATTTTGTCACTACCTTGATATTGAAAGAAAAAAATTGCAAATCTTGACATTATTGACCTATTATCTTAAAGTTTAATCTTATGACCTTGATATATACAATTCAATCATGGATACTCTCCCTATTTGAATAAAATCAATTGACAATGACTAATGTTAGTAATGTTCCAGATTAGGGTGGTAGTCGACTCATGACTCCTGTAACCTAGGTCACATACCTATTTTGACTACCTCTAAATTTTCATTTTATTGATTATTTAGAGTTTGGGAAGGTAATCCATTTCACCCTATTAGGATTGGTTGACCTAAACATGATAGGTTAAACTCATGGCTGATACTCAATCTTGAATATTGATTTGATAATGACCTTGACATATGGCAATATTGACTATAGCTTGAGGTTGACTTCCTAGATAGACCTAGGTCTAGATCATTCATCAACCTTGGAAACCATGATAATTAAATTTTATATGTTACTCGAATATTGCTTGAATATTGTTGCTCAAAATTGGATATAGATGAGTGATCTCCCCTAAGGTCTAAATAGGAATCTAAACCCTAGCTTCAAAATTTTGGACCTATAACTTTTGATGCTTAAAATCTCGACTCTTGATACTGATATATAATATTGTGACTCACGATTATCAAATCTCAATAATGATACAAATCATATGACCACACTATTTGAACATTGAGATATATGACTAATGACTTCCAAATCCCAAATCTTGAAATTTTGAAATGATGACTATATTGACTCTGTCAATTTATGACTTAGGGTTTAGCTCTCATTAGGACTAGGGTGGGACCTTCCCATTGATTTTTAGCCTTAAATGATGATATTGAAAGTATGATGTTGTCTTGAAATGTTGAAATGTGAAATCTCAAATCATGGACGCATAACCCCACCTAGACTAATGGAGAAGCTAGGACCCTGAGATATTGGTATTGAGAGTCACCTTATATATTTGATTCAAATACTCTATTTGTTTGACCTAAAATATGATATGTCCAAACTTGTGAACAATAGGATGATTTCCATAATTGCGACTCATATGATGAACTTGAACAATATATACAATGACCTTGATACTCAATTGCTTGATGATGAAATGGTGTTAGTACCAAGTGGTTTACGAAGAGGAATATGGAATCCCAAATATGATTATTGGATTACTTGAAAATTGAGGACATACTTGAGGATACCCCAATATTTGAGGAAATCACTTAGGTCGAATAATCCTGATTTTTGAGGATGTTTTTGAATTTTGGGGACAAAATTCCTTTTTAAGGAGGTAAGGATGTGACAAAGTGGATTTTAGCAAAATAATTAGATAATTACTCTTTTTCCCTCATTATACCTACTAATGGTCCCAAATTAATTTTCTTGGCTCCTAGATCAATGTTGAGACTCAAATTCGAAATATGGTGATCAATGTAGTTTTTTTACACATTATAACACCTCAAATTTGATTCAATCATCACTTTGTTCAAAGAATCAAATTGATACATCAAACTTCATATTTTGGTTATTAAACTTTTTGTAAAGGTTCTCCACATTTTTATGAAGTTGCGGCCCAAATTTGAGAACAATTGGACATTCCTACAAGTTACTACGATTTCTTGAAGTTAATGGGTTAAAAACCCCTTTATTTGCTCTTTATTTACTCTCTTTTTTGGCTTTTCCATGTCACTGATCCATGGCAAGGGATCGGGGTGAGTCCCAGCCCTTGGATTCACCCTCCCATGGACCAGGGCCCAATCGAACGGCCAGTTCATTGTCTTCTACCTCCCGCTGATTGTGGGGAGGAGACAATAGAACTGAAATGGTCAATCAGCCAATTGAGACCGTGTTTTGAAAATCAAAACGAACAAAACTTCCTGGCTCATATTTTCGCACTCAATCATACCCATTTTGACTACATTTTGTGCACTGTTGTGCCACCAACAATCATCTGTTGCTCTCCCTTCTCAGCCCGGCGGCCATGGCCTCGACCCAAGTCCTATGTAGTGCGAACCCTAGCCTCATGATATAAAAACACCCCCAAGGGCCCGCATCAGGCAATCCTTTGCCTTAGCCATGTGAACGTGCCGTGAGAAGCTGCAAAAAGCCCCCAAATCCCTCCCCGATCTCTTGCTGCTTGGGCGGCGCTGCTGCACTGGCTCGTTTGGGCATCTTTGTTTCTCACCTCCCCTCCCCTTCCTTTGGATCACACCAAGTCCGTGAGGTGGTGGCGGACTGGGACAACCTGCTCACAGCCTCCCTCGCCCACTGCTGCTCCCGGACCTCCTCCACTCCGGCGAGCCCTGCCATTTTAGACCTTGGGGCCTAAGTTTCGGATTCCCATTTGATATATATATATATATATATATATATATATATATATATATATATATATATATATATATATATATGTCACGCACCTTTTTTTGGTTGGAGCAAAAAAAAGAGTAAATAAAGAGCAAATAAAGGGGTTGTTAACCCATTAACTTCAAGAAATCGTAGTAACTTGTAGGAATGTCCAATTGTTCTCAAATTTGGACCGCAACTTTATAAAAATGTGGAGAACCTTTACAAAAAGTTTAATAACCTAAATATGAAGTTTGATGTATCAATTTGATTCTTTGAACAAATTGATGATTGAATCGAATTTGAGGTGTTATAATGTGTAAAAAAAACTACATTGATTACCATATTTCGAACTTAAGTCTCAACATTGATTTAGGAGCCAAGAAAATTAATTTGGGACCATTAGTAGGTATAATGAGGGCAAAAGAGTAATTATCTCATTATTTTTCTAAAATCCACTTTGTCACAATGTCATCATCTTCAAGATCTAACCCTTCATTCTTACTATTCCAGTTCATGGAAAATAGGTCTAAGCAATCATTAGAACTCATAGATTCATCAACTATTCAAGAAAACTCGAAATTGAAAGAAAATCAACAAGTATAGCAAGATTGAGGGTGAACAATAACATGATTGGATTCAAGTTATATAACCCGCCTCAAGAACAACTTCAATGCTCCAAGATCCAAAGCTTGATGTCCCCAAGGTTGAATATGAATTGATCAAAGATCCAAGACTCATTCTGTAATGACCCCGCCTCCCGGTAACCCCCAATTAAGGGAGACCGAAAGGTAGGTGCCATTATCTCAATTAACAGGATCAAAGGTTCAACAAATAATCAATAACAATTAACAAATTTTACCAACTAAACTAAAAACTGGTATAAAATAAAACTTTGCATACCTTTTCCAAAACTGGGATATCTACATCTATCCGCATCTGGATTTTACTCTAACTAATCCTCCTTTGTACTTTAACTCTTACTTAATTTCACATATGCTGCTTTATTGTTTGTCCTTTTCAAGCTTGTACCTAAAATGCAGACAAACAAAACGTCGGTTAGCATATCGGAATATGTCAGTATGTGGGGACAACCAAAAGTTTGCACAAATGGATAACAATCTAATTATCACAATCAAGTTAATTAACAAGCCAATTTACACTTTTCAGTATGACATTCTCCACCGCTTTTTCCCTAACCCTGACGTACCCACCTTAGGGTTTCTTTTGCCAATGACTTAAGGCCACCTTCTCAATCCCGAGCTTGGTGCCTGGGGGTCACCACTCATGGTGCCCACTAGTCATGCAATACCATAGACCACCTTCTCATTCCCGAGCTTGGTGCCTGGGGTCACCACTCATGGTGCCCATTGGTCTACCCATCTGGGCCTGACCTTTGGCATCATCCATCAGGGTGGCATGTAGGTGCGAGAATACATACTTCTATTATTAATGTGATAATCATTGTGAATTTATGATTTGCAAGTATGAACCTCCAAACTGATAATTTGCATTCCATGCGATTAACCATCTGAAAAATCATCGGGAAACTAAGGCGGTTATTCATAATTAACCACATACATGTCAAGTTGTCTCGAATGAAGAATTAATCCAAACAGTCAGGTAATCCAGAATCAAGCAAGCAAGCACAATTCAGTCCTGAAATATACATCCAATATTTTCTATCATGGATCATGGTATCCAAGTCTAATTGGCCTAATCGTGCCCTAGGGTTACTAGCCCTTTTTAAGGTTTTGACCATAATTAGGGTTTCATTTCCTTTTACCACTTTTATTTTACTTTTATCAGAATATCCATCAAACTCTAATTCTCTTATCTAATTTTCCATTAAGATCCTTAAGATCAGGTTTGAACCACAAAAACCCTAATTTTTGGATTACTATGTCTTTTCTTCCTTTTTTTCCTCACTTTAGGGTTTCTAAGGGTACTAATTACATTATTAGGTTTAAAACCCTAATTCTTGTAATTTGCTTTTCAAAATAGGTTAATATCCATCTATATCATTAAACTAGTTAATAGTTCTCGAATATATTTACTTGCAAGATTAAATCTATTCTTTATCAACAATTAGGGTTTCTAACCACAAATTATTACTTTTTTCCTCAAAATAAAACATTCTTACAAAAGTGTACTGATTTAGGCTTCCAAACCATTTTTAATGCATCCCTCATATTTTTTTGATCATTTTTTATGTATAAGTCGGCCTAATCAGAGTTACCAATATTTAATTACGAATTTCCAAATAACTAACCTTTTGGGCCAATCACAGAATGCCACACGTCCTTTTTATTCCATTTTCTGGAAAAAAATCTTCCTTGGCTCGCAGACCCGCCTGTGGATCCGGTTATCCATTTACCCATTCAGGGTCTTCATCTTCTTCCTCTCGACACTCAAGTTCAGGCATAAGATGAGTCAACCGGGTAGTTGACTCCACGCTCAAGGGCGTCGGAGAGCTGGGTCAAGAGGACATAACCACTGCCTAGTCCTCCTGAATCCAACGAAGGAGTAATTTTTAAGAAGAGGATGCCCGTATAGGGTAGTTGACGAGAAGGTCCCCAATGGCAGAAACTCTAAAGAATACAGAGAAGAGCAGGTCCAGTGTTTGAAATTGAAGACTGGGAATTATACCCTTCAGTTTAGCAGAACTCATCGCACCTTTGGGAGATTGCAGATGATCCTATAACATTGTATTTATACCCCCAGATTGTCTAGTTTTCTAACGGAGGAGTTTGGGAAAATCTTCTAGGATTCTCTAAATCCTATGAAATCTAGTATCCTTGGGTATGTAACCCTCTCCCAATCACATTGGAAAACTTTCCAAGAGCACTCATGAACTGGTCAGCGAGGAAATCGGTTCCCAAAATCTTACTTCCCTATTCTTGCTTTCCCGTTTCTACCTATATGTGCAAAGTACAACCACCGTTGGATCTTGGATCCAACTGCTATCAGCCACACGCTAAGATCAACATCTTCTAATTATATTGAAAAATCGTGACATTAAAAGAATCCCTCTCACTTTAGGAAATATTACAAAAATCATATATCCTAAACCTCTTATCTGTATGATCCCAAATTTTAGGGGAAAGTTTATAAATATTTAATTCACATATGTACAAAATTTGAGACTCAAGCTCGAAAGTATGATATGTTTTCCTTTATATGAAAGATATCACTTAATTATATATATTTCTCACATATTTTCTCTTTCCCTTGACATTAAATTATTATTCTCAATTCCTTGAACCTCAAGGAACCTTAATGGCTCAAAATCCCATCTTGGGAATATTCCTTATCCTTTTACTTATCCTTTATCTATTTTCTCTCTCTTCTTATTCATTTCTTTAGTAAAATACCTCTTTTCAAGGATTTCTCTTTATCTTTCATTTTATTTTCCTCATTGGCATCCCTTTTATCATTAGGAATCCTTGGAATACGAAATTACATCAAGTATAACTCCTTATACCTCTTTTCACTTATTTTCCACATTTCATCATTGTTTTCAATTTATTTGTCAATAAAGAAATACTTAATTAATCTTTTCTTTTCGTATTACTTTATCTTTGCAATTTTGGACTCCTTGGGACCCAAGGAACCCAAGAGGCACAAAATCCATCCTTGGATTACATTCTTTTGCCTTTCAGTGGTTTCCACATCTCTCTTTTCTCGAAAACTCAATTATTCATTTATTAATTGAATTTCCTTGTTATTGGGCCCAATAGCCAATAAAGCCCACAACACAATCATCAAGGCTATTGTAAACGAAATCCATTTATTCAAAACAAATTATATCATTATTTGTTCCAATATCTTTAATGTGAGAAATTACATTTCTCACCAAAGGAACCCAAAAATTGGGGTTGTAACATCCTTCCCCTCTTATAAGAATTTTGTCCTCAAAATTCCATCAAGCAAATAAACAAACAGGATAAGTCTTTCTTATGTCCATCAGGGCTCCCATGTGGCTTCACCCTTTCCATGGTGCTTCCCATGAAACTTCATCATCTCATATTCTTCCATCTGAGTTCTTTCTCACCTTGGTATATAATACCCTCATAGGTGACTCAGGACATTTCAGCCTCTCAAAAGCTGAATAGGTTCATAGCTCAGCACATGGCTTGGGTACCTCACATAGTGCTCTAGATCGGACTCATGGAACACATTATACATCATGTTATCCTGAGGGGTAAGGCTAAACACAACCATATCCACCAATCCATCTCAAATGGACCCATATAACGGGGACTCATCTTTCTCAACTGTAGCTCAGAGGGGTCGGATTTTCACATCACATATTCTCCCATAGTGAACTGCATGTCAGTCTGCTTTGCATCAACTCGTGACTCATGTCACCACTGGGCTCTCTCTCAGCCATTGCATGATCAAAGCGACTTCATCTGCACACACTGTGGTTCTTTTCTGACCTTCGCGAGGCCTCCTTCACCAACATCATCTTAATGAAGTGGTAACCGACACAACCTCCTTATGGAACTTCTTGCATCCCGATAAAGGCTATGGTGGTTAACATCACATCTTAAGAACTTTCTCCATGTATCACCTTGAATGAGCACACATGCTCTCATCAGACCCTCTAGTCTGGATCGCACTATCCATTAGTATGGGGTGATAAACTGTACTATTATCGAGTTCTTCATGTATTCACTTCCACCTCATGGAAGTGAACCTTGGTCATACTCAAGAACTTTTGAACTCGCATCATGGTGTAGTCGTACCATCATTCTCTCTTAAGTATTTCAACCGAATCTGTCCTATGACAATACTCTTCCTTTCTCATGTCATCTAGGTAAGGCGATCTACCATAACCCATATTGCATCATGGCCTTCTTTGGTCTAGGGAAGACTTACCACCACATCTATAGTGATGAATTCCCATTCCCACTCAGGGATTCTTTAACCTCTTAGTCAAAGCACTGGGTTACAGGTGTTCGTCCTTCACTCTTGGCGTGCAAAACCACATGCTATATGTAACTTCACATCAAGCAGCCAAAGTGCTACTATTACTTACTATCTTTGTAGTATCACGGTGTTTGGTGATCTTAAAACCATGATCCATGTATGTCATGATTCCTCAAGATCGATTCCTCAGAAACCTTAAACCACTTGCATCAAGGTTTTATCACCCCTCCTCTTTAGAGGAGTGTATCTAAGGCTCTACAACCATCCTTTTACTACATCAAGGCCTAGGCTGGCTAACCAAACCACTTCTACTCGATCAATCATTATATGTGTGTTTGTATGGACCATGACCTCCATTTAGGACTTATCCTGTTTGCTTTGCTTAACCCTGATGCTTAGTTGCTTGCTAATCACCTTTGGTGGTGATTAGGGTTTGTTGGTGCTTTGTTGAGAGCTGGAGGTGCTACTTGCAATCAACCCAATTCTAGGGTTTGTGGGCAAGTTTGCCACCTTGTGAGGTGTTCCTCCCTATCCTTGCTTCCTCTAGTGTTGATAGGAAGATTTGGGCTCGTTGCTTGTGTTCCTTTGGGCTTGGTTGATCTTGTTGGGCCTTGTGGTGCGTTGTCTTTTCTTCTTTGGACCTTGTGTTGGGCAAGAGTGCCCCGTGTTGGCCTGTGCTTGTGTCGGCCAATGGTGTGTCGCCCAGGGTGTGTCTCAGCCATAGTGTGGGTGTGTCGGCCATGGTGTGGAGGTGTGTCGCCCATGGACCCTTTGACTCTCTTTGACCTCGTTTGTGTCACCACTAGTGGACACTTGGTGCTTGATGCTTGCATGTGGCAATGGCCTTGGACATGTGTTTAGGGCATGTTAGAGTGGTGGATTAGCACATGGACAAGTGTCTCTAGGTGGGCGACACCTTGCTTTGTTCTACCTTGGTTTATCCTCCATCCCCTCTTATATATGTGTTTCCTTTCTCTTGCTAAGGATCCCTTTAGTTCCTTAGTCTCCCTCTCCCTGGGTGCACGACACCCTCTCTTCCTTTGCTAGCTTGGTGGTCAATCCTTCTTGGAGTCTCCTTCTTCCTCTAGTGGTGGCCGAACCCTAGAGTGCCTGGGTCTTCTTCCTTGGTGGTGCTTGGAGCTTGGAGCTAGGGGCTTGGAGCTTGCTTAAGGCAGGTTATATAACTCCTAACCCTAACTATACTACCTCTCCTATGTTCTTGTATGCTTTCTTATGATCATATCAGTTATATATGTTGCTAGCTTAGTTTCTTGCTTAGTTGCACCTTGTTGGCCGAACCTATGTTCTAGAGTTTCTTGGTGAGAAACACCCCTTTCTCTCCTTGGTCTAGAGGAGTGAGCTTTAGTTCTAGTAATATGGGCAACACTCCTCTCTCATTTAAGTTGAAAGGTGAGCTTGTGTTCTAGTTGCTTGAGCAACACCCTCCTCTCACCATGGACATGAAAGGTGAGCTATGTGGTGGTTGTGGACCTTGGTTGTGGTTGTTCCTTGTGTTTCCCGATTGGTGATAAGAGATGTGCAAGACCCCTCTCTCTTAGTTGTTGAGAGGTGAGTTGTCTTCTTGATCCATTAGGGTTTTGGTGCCCTTGTGCTTGAGGTTGATGGTGATCTTGTCGGGTTGCATCTTTCCTGATATGGTGTTAGTGGTGATGTTTCCCGATATCCCCCTAGAGCTTTGGTCGACATGTTGATGTGGTGTTGTGTCAGGCATCACACTCCTGGTTGCTGACCTTTGTGTGTCGTGCGTTACACCTGGTTGAGTTCCCTGCCCGATACCCTTAGATCAGATGGTTGTGTGGTGCGTTCTCACCTTGGACGTTTGGGCGTGGTGATCTGGTCTTGTGTTGGCCGTCACACCTTAGTCCTTGCCTTGTATTGGTCGATAGATATAGACTAGGCTGGTTAAACAAAAGGCTGATTCACATCCTCTGGGCGTTATGCTTTGTGGTGTGTGTTGACTGATATACCTTGTGCACGGTACACTTGATGCACGATGCACCGTTGCACGACATGTCTTGTAGAGTAAGCTTCACGCTAGACCTTGTGGTCGTTGTCCCTATGTTGCACGACATGCCGTTGCCCGACACGCTTCTTTGGCTGAGTTGCACGCCTGGTTGCCCGTTACTAGTGGTGCATGACACAGCGTTGCATGATACCTGTGCGGCATGACACACGTTGCATGTTATGTTTGTGCACAACATGGATTGGTTCCCTATTACACGATACAACTTGGGAAGGTAGCTCGACACCCTTGCCGGTTGCTTGACCGAGATGAGGTTGAAGTGGTTGGACGATATGAGGAGTACCCTGCCCGATACCACCTCTAGTGAGGATGTCCTACCCATCACACCTTTGGTGAGGATAGTGGGTACTTTTGGTGAGGGTTATGTTCCTTCTATATGAAGGATCTTGTTCATATAACCATGTTTTGTTATGGTAGTGATCCTTGATATGCTTGATGGTAATCGATATAGTAGATCACATCTATGTAACTTAACATTTCATATGGTTATGATCATCTAGAATTATATGTATAATGTTGAGTAAACGATAAGCATATAAGATGTCTTTCATGATGATATGACCTATGTCTGTGGTCACAGGTTGAGACATAAATGATAACATACATAATCATCAGTGTTGCCCTATGTTTTTTTTTTTGGTCGGTCAAAAAGCGTGTTACTATAAAGCCAAAAACTTTGGGTAAAGAGTACCCCATTACATGACAAGGAGCTAGAGAGCTCGACCAACTAACCATATACCCCACGCAGGGGGTATTACACAAAACCTAACGATAACAAGAACCAAGAAGAACATCAAACTAACAAGATAGAACCATACATTCCTACCAGGAGAATGATCAATTACAACCTACAGATACATACAATAAGCCCACCCACAAATAGTAACTATAGATTGCACCATAGCATCCACCAGGGAACCCTGCCAGGAGCAGCATCACCAGCATCTGATCTTCTCAGGTCACAGACCCATCGCATTCTACCAACAGAGATCAACTAGGCTTAGAGGCACGAAGCAACCTTACATTCCTGGCACGGAACCAGCTATCTAATAGGAGCACCCACAAAGTGTGGTCCTATGCCAACAATTTGGGTTCAACAGGCCCCCGAACCAAGCACCACTCTGTTAATGTCCTGCAGAAGGAGCAGCAGCCAACTTCTTGCGAAGGGGTTGTTCATCAAACACCTTAGAGGTGTTCCAAAGCACAGCAAAGGAGGGGCGATCAGGAAGATTGAACCCAACACCTTGTTGTAGCCTAGACCAGGAGCGAACTCGGAACAGCTTCAAGTCAGACACCTTGAGGGTACCACCCTCGCAGCAGTAGAGACCAGCCACTCTAGAACCGCAGGGTCCATAATGCTGCTGTAAGCCAGCGGCATTTCAACAAACACCGTGAAGGTGTTCCTTTCCGCTCAGGGTAGCAGGGAACCGTAGGGCCGATATGGCAACCACTGAGTCAGCGCCCAAGAGACTCAAACAGAGTGGAACCCAAGTCAACTAGAGAAACCTGCTGCCGCCAAGCCTCCACCCGAGGCGGAACCATCAGGGGGGACCAAGGTCACCCTTACCTCCAACCCAACAGCCACGAAGGATCAGCGTCGAGGTCGAAGGTCCGCCACGACCTGGTTATCACCCATGTCCAGGACCTGGAAAGGTCATGGACCCGAGCCGCGGACAAGGATGCCGCCAGCACCAGCACTCGGAGAGGGGATGAGGGGAAGCCAGTGAGGAAAGGGGACGGAGCCCCTTTCATCATTAGCGTGATGGAGGGGCAACAGTCACCGGAACTGGAGCGGAGCGGACCCAGCCCATTCTGACCGTCGCCCGCGCATCAACTGCCCTATCGCCACGGACACCCGAGATGGCACCAGCAAAGACGGCGCCCTATCACCCTGAGATCCACTCCGACTCGCCCAAGGAACGACGCCCCTGGTAAGCCCGCCTGCAAACGAGAGCCAACCGAAGACAGTGAAAGCCAGGGGGAGGGAAACGCTTGAGCAGCGCTCCCTCCCCTCAGCGGTAGCCGCCGGGGTTCTAGAGAGAGGGCTCCCTCCCCTATGTTGATAATATGAATCTTCTGTTAATCCATGATGATTGTGTATACTAACCATGCAGGTGATTCATACAGTTTCATAGCCAGGAATAAGGGCTATGGGATATATATGTATTTGAGTAACACTGCTTGATGGTTACTCTTGATGATGAGATGATATATGTGCTTTGGTCTGAGGACCTGAGTTTGGCTAAAGTACCCAGTTGAGGTGTTATCCTCTGATGATGATCTGGGATTGATATCCCATGTGATGAGAATGCCTGTTGAGATAGTAGTTCCTTGTGATGGGGGATTGAGATCCCGGAATAGCATAATGGTGGTAATATTAATGTAGTTTTATGTTATGCATGTGTTACAACTTGGTTGCCTCAACAATCCACATGATATACATTAAATAATCACAGTGGAACATATCATGTAGTTTGCACTGGCCATAGATCCATCATCGTCAGGAGCTGGTGATGGTGAAACAGGTTCTCCTGCGGGTTAACTCGGAGCACATATTGTTGAATATGCGAGGTTTCTCCTAGCCTAAAATAGAGAGGAATTGAGTTTTGCTGCGGTTGTAGACTTCGGATATGAATATGATCATGGTGAATAGGCCCATGGCTTAGGATATATGATATGGGAGCCTTCATGGCTCAGGGAGCATGGTGAACTGGCCCGTGGCTCAAATATTCTAGCGTCGAGACCTGTACCGAGGCGGGCTAGGAAGAGGGTAGCCTATGGAGCTGACCCTATGGCTGAGGCCACTTAAGCAAGAGACTGTGGTCCTGCTTTGGTTCTCGTGCACTGACCACGAGGTGGGAGGTCATGGAGTCCGGCTCTTCCATTGACCTTGTATGGCACCGGCTCCGGGTTTCGCAGCTGTCAGTTGGATTTGAGTTGTACAACTCACTTCCTCAGGGCATAACAATACGTAATTTAGGCGTATAGTATTTACTACTTAAGGCAAAACACGAAACATTGGTTGATGCCTTTCCTGTGTAATTGCTCTTACTACACTTTGTAGTTACTTATACTTTTTTTGTGTTATGTGGTAAGATCTTATAAATCTTATCTTGTCAATCATGTTCCATAAAGAAATACTTGGATTTATGCATTCCGTACATCTTGGTAAGCTTGACGGTATGAATGGCTTTACTTTATAAACTACTCTTATTACACCTCTTATTAGTTATATGATGTTGTTGCTTTATCTTTCTAAGGTTTTTTAGTTTTGGTGGAGAGTTACGTTTCTTGCTGGGACTGTGTGTCTCACCCCGCTGGTTTGTAACCTTTTTAGGTGTTCGAGCTAGACGTGGTGGTGGTCTTGGAGTTGCGGCCGAGCAGCAAGACGGGAAGTAGAAGGCAAGAGATGGATATGTTGCTGTTGTGGTTGTTTTGTAGTAGAGTCTTAGAATCATCCATGTACTCTCAGGTCCTTGGGAACGTTTTGATGTTGTTTCGCTATGTATAGATATTGATGTTTTGTATATCGTGCTGCTGGCCAGATGTGGGCCGTTATGTATGTATAAATAGGTGATGAACTCGTGAGATGACAAGATAGTTGATCCTCTAAGATGTGGACACGTATCAAGACTTGTAAATGTTATATAACCTGTTTCCTTGCAGGATGAGGACCTAAATGTAACAGTTCCTCAGTTTATCCACTTTCTGCAATCAGTTTTAATTAACCTGTGTTTTTGGTAATTTGTGGTTTATGGTGTTTTTCGCACGTTTTCACGTAACACCTTGTTGTCTGTGTGATAGCGGGATGTGTTGCCACAAGTTTGGTATCAGAGCCCTAGGTTCGCTGAGTCTACAGGGATCTAGGACTAGGTTGTGTCGGTTCTTGTGAGTTTTCCAAATTTTCTTACAATCATCTTCTGCCTCAGCGGAAGAAAATCCAAGATGTCTGGAAACCATGAAGAACATGCTGCTGAGAATAGTGATGTTGCATTAGTTGATGGAGCTATAGGGCATGCACATGAAGATCGGGTGCCTGAGGTCCCCCAACCTGACCCAGCCATTCTTGAACACCCTGCCTATCAATAGCTTATGGGGTAGATGATGGCTATGATGAATCTCACGGTAGAAAGATTTCCAGTGCCTCCTTCGAGAGCACAGGCTCCCCATGGTGAAACATTGGGTATTGGGAAGTCCTTTGAGCGGCTTTGCCAAGTCGGAGCTTTGGATTATGTTGGGACGGCTGATCCAGCGGATGTAGTTCTGTGGCTGACAAGTCTTGAGAAGCTTTCTGGATCCTCGACATCCCTGAAGAAGACAAGGTCAAGCACGCTGTCTACCTTCTGAAGGGTAGTGTTGGTCACTGGTGGACCATCAAGGAAGAGAAGCGACCTGGTGAGGTGATCGGTTGGGAGGTTTTCCGGCACGAGTTCGTCAGCATATACTTTCTGAAGACGTATATGGATGAGAAGATCATCCAGTTTGAGCGCCTGCTCCAAGGAACGATGAACATCACCGAGTATGAAACCAAGTTCATGGACCTATTGAGGTTTTGTCCTCACATGGCAGTGACAGATGAAGAGCGGATCAGACATTTTGAGAAAGGTCTGAGTGCCGAACTGACAACACCTGCTTCTATGTTGGAGAACAGAGAGTAGTTTGCTATGTTTGTGGAATCTGTCCGTAGGATCGAACAGTCAGTTAAGGAGAAAAGAGAGTCCATGTCTAAGAAGAGGCCTGCTCAGTTCCAGGGACAGAGGTTTGGTGGCTTCAAGAAGCCAAGGTTTTCAGCACCTTCCGTAATGAGAGGTTCCAGTGTACCATCGCAGTGGTCTCCAAGTAAGGGAAGAGGATATGTTTCTTCGCCGACAAAGGCACATAGTACAACTTCTGTGGTAGTGGCAGGGCCATCTAGGCCACGGTTTGAAGATAGGGTATGCCATCTGTGTGGTCAGACCGGACATTTCAAGATAAATTGGCCAAGTAGAGATGTTGAAGTGACACAGTAGCCGAGGAAGAACCAACAAGGGTCAAATAGACAACAACCCAGTAGTAGCAGAGGGTGGGGACACGGTCAAGTGTCACAAGTAGGATCGTCTACTCAAGGAAGCAGAGGACGTGGACAACAAGCAACGACTCAATTCTATGCTATGATTCAGTCGGAGGCGATAGTCAACCCACGAGTGGTGACAGGTCAGATGGAGTTATTTCATTCTGATATGTCTTCTTCTTGCTTTATATCTATTCTGGTTGACCCGGGTGCTACACACTCTTTTATCTCCTATAGTATGCTTGAGAATTGTCGTTTACCTGTTAGCTGTAAGAAAGATAGCTTGTTGTTAGAAACCCCTCTTGATGGTTCCCCGATGCTTCGAGAAGAGTGTCCATCTTCTGTCTTATCTTTTTCGGGATACAGTATACAAGTGGATCTTATACCACTTGATATTCACGGTTTCGATGTGATCCTTGGGATGGATACCCTAGAGAGGTATAAGGTTGTTTTGGATTGTGGTTCCAAGCAGGCAGTGTTTTATGATGATGGAGTGAAGTGGATCTTCCAAGGAGATAGGAAGATTCTTCCGACATGTCTGGTATCAGCTATGGTGGCAGATAAGTTGCTACGAAAAGGATGTGAGGTGTTCTTAGCTCACGTTGTGGATACCGTTGTGTCTACCAAGGTGAAAGGCCCTAGCCTTGAGGAGGTGTGGGTTGTTCGAGAGTTTGTTGATGTGTTTCCTGATGAGTTCCCCAGTGTTCCTCCATCCTGAGAGATTGATTTCGAGATCAATCTGGTTCCAGGAACGCAGCCAGTTGCACATACACCGTATAGGATGGCTCTAGTAGAGATGGCAGAGCTTAAGAAGCAGTTGCAAGAGTTGTTGGAGAAAGGTTTCATCCGACCAAGTACGTAGCCTTGGGGTGCTCCAGTGTTGTTCGTTAAGAAGAAGGACGGGTCGATGCGGTTATGTATAGATTACCGACAGTTGCACAAGGTCACGATCAAGAACAAGTACCCGTTACCAAGGATAGATGATATGTTCGATCAGTTGCGTGGTGCTACTGTGTTTTCAAAGATTGATCTACGGTCCGGATACCATCAGTTGAGGATTAAGGCGGATGACATACCAAAATCAGCTTTTAGGATGAGGTATGGTCACTTCGAGTTTGTGGTTATGCCGTTTGGGCTAACCAATGCACCTGCTACTTTCATGGATTTGATGAACAGAGATTCCGTCCGTTCCTAGATCAGGTTTTTGTAGTCTTTATAGATGACATCTTGATCTATAGTTGGGACAGGAAAGAGCATGAGTGACATCTTCGACTAGCGTTGACTCTTCTTCATCAACATCAATTGTACGCCAAGTTCAGTAAGTGTGAGTTCTGGTTGGAAGAAGTAACTTTCTTGGGTCATGTGATATCTGCTGAAGGAGTCAAAGTGGACCCGAAGAAGGTGGAATCTATTGTAGAGTGGGAACAGCTGAAGACACCGATAGAAGTTCGTAGTTTCCTGGGATTAGCAGGATACTACCGAAGGTTTATCAAGGATTTCAGTGTGATTGCGTTGTCGATGACAAAGTTGACTAGGAAGGATGTACCTTTTGTCTGGGATGATCGTTGTCAACAAGATTTCTAAAGTTTGAAGGAAAAGCTGACTAGTGCTGCCAGAGCCCAAAAAGGGCTATGTTGTTTTCTGTGATGCTTCCAAGAAAGGTTTAGGTTGTGTGCTGATGCAGGAACATCATGTGGTTTCTTTTGCTTCACGACAGCTTAAGAAACACGAGGAGAACTATCTGAATCATGATTTGGAGTTGGCAATAATGGTTCATGCATTAAATATTTGGAGACACTATCTTTACGGGGAAGTGTGTCAGATCTTTAATGATCATAAGAATTTGAAGTACATCTTTTCACAGCATGATTTAAACATGCGACAGCATCGATGGATGGAGTTAATCTATGATTACGACTGTACCATTGATTATCTTCCTGGTAAGGCGAATGTGGTAGCTCATTGCGCTTAGTCGAAAGTCTTCTTCTCTTTCTTCAAAGAAGGCACAGTTGAGTTCCCTGGTATGCCATAGATGGGATATGTTTGTTTCCTTGCGGCAGATGAATGTACAGATGGAAGTTTCCTTGTTAGCTGGACTTTTAGCACAGATGCAAATCAAGCCTACACTGAGACAACAGATCAAAGATGCACAGAAAATAGATGATATAGTACAATTGATCGGATCAGAGTTCGGCAGCGAAAAGTGTGATGGGTTCCATGAGTCTGAGGATGGACTGGTTTGCTATCGTGATAAGATGGTGGTCCCTGATGCTGATGATCTAAGGAAGTTAGTGATCGAGGAAGCACACACGTCGATGTATGCTATGCATCCAGGAGTCACCAAGATGTATCATAGTCTGAAGGACTTATATTGGTGGCCCGGCTTGAAGAAAGATGTAGTTGAGTTTGTGTCTAGATGTGTGGTATGTCAGCAAGTCAAGGCTGAGCATCAGAAGTCGGCCGGTACGTTGCAACCTCTGTTGATACCACAGTGGAAATGGGATCATATAACCATGGATTTCATAGTTGGTCTACCCAGGACAACTAGGAATCATGATTCCATTTAGGTAATAGTGGACAGATTGACGAAGTCTGCCCATTTCATACCAGTAAAGACAACGTATACAACCGAGAAGCTCACTGGAGTATATGTGGATGAGATAGTACGTTTGCACGGTGTGCCAGCGACGATAGTTTCTGATAGAGGTCCTTAGTTCACGAGTCGTTTCTGGGAACAGTTGCATAAGGCATTGGGAACACAATTGAGGTTCAGTACCGCCTTCCACCCACAGACAGATGGACAGTCTGAGAGGACTATTCAAACTTTGGAGGATCTCCTTCAAGCTTGTGTTTTGCAGTTCCTAGGCAGTTGGGACATACATCTCAGTTTGGTAGAGTTTGCTTACAACAATAGTTATCAGCGGAGCATTGACATGGCTCCTTATGAGGCCTTATATAGAAGGAAGTGCATATCTCCTATATGTTGGTATGAGTCTGGTGAATATCAGCTTTTGGGTCCTGAGTTAGTACAACAAGCGACAGAAAAGATCAAGGTGATACAACAACAGTTGAAAGTGGCACATGACAGGCAGAAGTCTAACACATACAATCATTGATGACCTTTCGAGTTCCAGGTATGAGACAAAGTGTATCTTAAATTATCGCCATGGAAAGGTGTGTTAAGGTTTGGCCGGAAGGGTAAGCTAGCACCCAGATATATGGGGCCTTACCCAGTCATAGCACATATTGGCAAGGTAGCTTACGAGTTAGAGTTGTCGCATGAGTTGCACAGGTTACATCCAGTGTTCCATGTCAGTATGTTGAAGAAAAGTCATCCGGATTCAGGAACAGTGATACAACCAGTTGAGGTTGAGCTTGATGAAGATGTGACCTACGAGGAAGGTCTTGTGGCGAACCTTGATAGAAGAGTTAAGAAGCTGAAGAGGAAGGACATGGTTCTTGTGAAGGTTCTTTGGCATCATCGTGGCATTAAGGAAGCCACGTGGGAGCTTGAGGAAGAGATGAGGAGGAAGTACCCCTCTCTTTTCTCTTTGGATTTGGGGGATGAAATCCCTTTGTAGGGAGTTAGCTTGTAAGGACCCTGACCTCCGTTTAGAGCTTATACTATTTTCTTTGCTTAACCATGATGCTTAGTTGCTTGCTAATCACCTTTGGTGGTGATTAGGGTTTGTTGGTGCTTTGTTGAGAGCTGGAGGTGCTACTTGCAATTAACCCAAGTCTAGGGTTTGTGGGCAAGTTTGCCACCTTGTGAGGAGTTCCTCCCTCTCCTTGATTCCTCTAGTGTTGAGAGGAAGGTTTGGGCTCGTTTCTTGAGTTCCTTTGGGCTAGGTTGAGCTTGTTGGGCCTTGTGATGTGTTGTCTTTGCTTCTTTGGACCTTGTGTCGGGCAAGAGTGCCCTGTGTCGGCCTAGGTGTGTCGGCCAGTGGTGTGTTGCCCAAGGTGTGTGTCGACCATGGTGTGGGTAGTCGGCCATGGTGTGGAGGTGTGTCGCCCATGGACCCTTTGACTCTCTTTGACCTCGTTTGTGTCACCACTAGTGGACACTTGGTGCTTGATACTTGCATGTGGCAATGGCCTTGGACATGTGTTTAGGGCATGTTAGAGTGGTGGCTTTGCACATGGACAAGTGTCCCTAGGTGGGCGACACCTTGCTTTGTTCTACCTTGGTTTCTTCTCCATCCCCTCCTATATATGTGTTTCCTTTCTCTTGCTAAGGATCCCTTTAGTTCCTTAGTCTCCCTCTCCCTGGGTGCATGACACCCTCTCTTCCTTTTCTAGCTTGGTGGTCGATCCTTCTTGGAGTCTCCTTCTTCCTCTAGTAGTGGTCGAACCCTAGAATGCCTTGCTCTTCTTCCTTGGTGGTACTTGGAGCTTGGAGATTTCTTAAGGTGTGTTACATAACTCCTAACCCTAACTATACTACCTCTCCTATGTTCTTGTATGCTTTCTTATGATCATATCAGTTATATATGTTGCTAGCTTAGTTTTTTGCTTAGTTTCACCTTGTTGGCCGAACCTATGTTCTAGAGTTTCTTGGTGAGCAACACCCCTTTCTCTCCTTGGTCTAGAGGAGTGAGCTTGAGTTCTAGTAATATGGTCAACACTCCTCTCTCATTTAAGTTGAGAGGTGAACTTGTGTTCTAGTTGCTTGAGAAACACCCTCCTCTCACCATGGACTTGAAAGGTGAGCTATGTGGTGGTTGTGGACCTTGGTTGTGGTTGTTCCTTGTGTTCCCCGATTGGTGATAAGAGATGTGCAAAACCCCTCTCTCTTAGTTGTTGAGAGGTGAGCCATCTTCTTGATCCATTAGGGTTTTGGTTCCCTTGTGCTTGAGGTTGATGGTGATCTTGTCGGGTTGCATCTTGTCAGATAAGGTATTAGTGGTGATGTTGCCCGATATCCCCCTAGAGCCTTGGTCGACATGTTGATGTGGTGTTGTGTCGGGCGTCACACTCCTGGTTGCTGACCTTTGTGTGTCGGGCGTTACACCTGGTTGAGTTCCCTACCTGATACCCTTAGCTCAGATGGTTGTGTGGTGCATTCTCACCTTGGACGTTTGGGCGTGGTGATCTGGTCTTGTGTCGGCCGTCACACCTCAGTCCTTGCCTTGTGTTGGCCGATAGATATAGACTAGGCTGGTTAAACGACAGGCTGGGTCGCATCCTCTGGGCGTTATGCTTTGTGGTGTGTGCTGACTGATATACCTTGTGCACGATACACTTGATGCACGACGCACCGTTGAATGGCATGTCTTGTAGAGTAAGCTACACGTTAGACCTTGTGGCCGTTGTCCCTATGGTGCACGACGCGTTGTTGCCCGACACGCTTCTTTGGCTGAGCTGCACGCCTGGTTTCCCGTTACCAGTAGTGCACGACACAGCGTTGCACGATACCTGTGCGGCACGACACACGTTGCATGTTATGTTTGTGCACAGTATGGCTTGGTTCCCTGTTGCACGATACAACTTGGGAAGGTAGCCCAACACCCTTACTGGTTGCTTGACCGAGATGAGGCTGAAGTGGTTGGACGATATGAGGAGTACCCTGCCTGATACCACCTCTAGTGAGGGTTTCCTACCCGTCACACCTTTGGTGAGGGTAGTGGGTACTTTTAGTGAGGGTTATGTTCCTTCTATATGCTGGATCTTGTTCATATAACCATGTTTTGTTATGGTAGTGATCCTTGATATGCTTGATGGTAATCGTTATAGTAGATCACATCTATGCAACTTGACATTTCATATGGTTATGATCATCTTGAATTATATGTATAATTCTGAGTAAACGATAAGTATATAAGATGCCTTGCATGATGATATGACCTATGTCTATGGTCACAGGTTGAGACATAAATGATAACATACATAATCATTAGTGTTGCCCTATGTTGATAATATGAATCTTCTGTTAATCCATGATGATTATGTATACTAACCATGAAGGTGATTCATACAGTTGCATAGCCAAGGATAAGGGCTATGAGATATATGTGTATTTGAGTAACACTACTTGATGGTTACTCTTGATGATGAGATGATATATGTGTTTTGTCCTGAAGACTTGAGTTTGGCTAAAGTGCCCAGTTGAGGTGTTATCCTCTAAAGATGATCTGGGATTGATATCCCAAGTGATGAGAATGCATGTTGAGGCAGTAGTTCCTTGTGATGGGGGATTGAGATCCTGTAATAACATGATGGTGGTAATATTAATGTAGTTTTATGTTATGCATGTGTTACAACTTGGTTTCCTCAACTATCCACTTAAAATACATTAAATAATCACAGTGGAACATATCATATAGTTTTCCCTGGCCATAGATCCATCATCGTTAGGAGCTGGTGATGGTGAAATGAGTTCTCCTGCGGGTTAACCTAGAGCGCATATTATTGAATATGCGAGGTTTCTCCTAGCCTAAAATAGAGAGGAATCGAGTGCAGCTGCGGTTGTAGACTTAGGATATGTATATGAGCATGGTGAACAGGCTCATGGCTTAGGATATATGATATGGGAGCATTCATGGCTCAGGGAGCACGGTGAAATGGCCCGTGGCTCAGATATTCTAGTGTCGAGACCTGTATTGAGGCGGCTAGGTAGAGGGTAGCCTATGGAGTTGACCCTGTGGCTGAGGCCAATTAAGCACGAGATTGCGGTCCTGCTTTGGTTCTCGTGCACTGACCACGAGGTGGGAGGTCGTGGAGTCCGGCTCTTCCATTGACCTTGTATGGCATCTGCTCTGCGTTTCGCAGTCGTCGGTTGGATTTGAGCGGTACGACTCAATTCCTCAGGGCATAACAATATGTAATTCGGTCGTATAGTATTTACTGCTTAAGGCAAAACACGGAACATTGGTTGAGGCCTTGCCTGAGTAATTGCTCTTGCTACACTTTGTAGTTACTTATACTTTCTTTGTGTTATGTGGTAAGATCTTATAAATCTTATCTTGTCAATCATGTTCCATAATGAAATACTTGGATTTATGCATTCCGTACATCTTGGTAAGCTTGACGGTATAAATAGCTTTACTTTATAAACTGCTCTTGTTACACCTCTTATCAGTTATCTACTATTGTTGCTTTATCTTTCTGAGGTTTTGTGGTTTCGGCGGGGAGTTACGTTTCTCGGTGGGACTGTGTGTCTCACCCCGTTGGTTTGTAACCTTTTTAGGTGTTCGAGCTAGATGCAGTGGTGGTCGCGGAGTTGCGATCGAGCAGCAAGACGAGCAGTAGAAGGCAAGAGATGGATATGTTGTTGTTTTTGTTGTTTTGTAGTAGAGTCTTAGAGTCATCCCTGTACTCTCAGGTCCTTGGGAACGTTTTGACGTTGTTTCGCGATGTATAGCTGTTGATGTTTTGTATATCCTACTGTTGGCCGGATGTGGGAAATTATGTATGTATTAATAGGTAATGAACTCATGAGATGACAAGACAGCTGATCCTCTAAGTTGTAGACATGTATCAAGACTTGTAAATTTTATATAACATGTTTCCTTACATGATGTGGACCTAAATGTAACAGTTCCTCATTTTATCCACTTTCTACAATCAGTTTTAATTAACCCGTGTTTTTGGTAATGTGTGGTTTATGGCGTTTTCCGCACGTTTTCACGTAACACCTCACTATCTATGTGATAGCGGGATGTGTTGCCACAAGTTTGGTATCAGAGCCCTAGGTTCTCTGAGTCTACAGGGATCTAGGACTAGGTTGTGTCAGTTCTTGTGAGTTTTCCATATTTTCTTACAATCATCTTCTGCCTTAGAGGAAGAAAAGCCAAGATGTCTGGAAACCATGAAGAACATGCTGCTGAGAACAGTGATGATGCATCAGTTGATGGAGCTATAGGGCAGGCACATCAAGATCAGGTTCCTGAGGTCCCCCAACCTAAGCCAGCCATTCTTGAACACCTTGCCTATCAATAGCTTATGGGGCAGATGATGGCTATGATGAATCTCATGGTAGAAAGATTGCCAGTGCCTCCGCTGAGAGCACAGGCTCCCCATGGTGAAACATTGGGTATTGGGAAGACCTTTGAGCGGCTACATCTCAACCAGAGCATCTATTACCACTTCACATCCTTAGGTGTTAGGTAATGTTGAAGACATACACCTCCATATATTCCACTTATTATTTCATCTCAGCTCTAAGTCTATCTTCATCGAGAAAACTTTGAGCTCATCCTCTTGGTTTTTGAATTCAACCTTGTATGACTCATAGCTCATGATAAAAACATCCTCATAAGATGACTACATTATTCCTTTTGTTGTTGGCAAACCATCCATGTATCATTCACTCCACCAAGGTATGTTATCATCTCTATCCTCATGCCTCGTAGCAACATTCCAACTCGCATCATCTTTTATCCTTGGTGTATGGCATGCATATTGTCCCATCTCTCCCTCCTATAACAAGAGGAAATAAGCATTTGGCGGCCATCAAAACACAAAGTTCTTCCTGTTCCAAGAGTAAAGATGATACATCCCACATTTCCAGTACACCTTCAAATCTAAGTTGAAACGTGCCACACATGTCTCTACATCACAATCGTTCCTCTATCAAAGTTACTTCCTTGGAAAATTGCTCAAACCTACTTGGGTTTACACACAATCCTTGGTCATCTCCTCTAGGTCTTTATGGTGCCGGCACTTTTGGGGTCATCCCTTTTGTCTTATGCATCCAGAGAGTGCCCTACTCATCTACCCTTTGGGTCCCATGAGATCATGAAGGTGTTCAATCTCCTAACCCATGGCCCTCAGACAATTATAGTTGTTACCTCCCGACCCTATGGTCATGTGGAACTAGGGAATTAGGCAACTCCTACTTCCATCGGTCTTATCCCTACCTGACCCTAGGATAGACTTAGGATTTTGTTATAGTACATGTCCAACTTAGAACCTTACCCAATTCTTCATCATCTCTCTCTGCATTCATGGGCTGACTTTCATCCCTTCATAGGGGTCATGGTGACTTGCCTTCCTTGGTCAGGCCCCATATTGGTTACCTACATGGTAACACATCCACATGCACTTAGAGATGGATATCTATGGGTCTACATGCTCATTCTCATACCATGTACTTTTCACTTAGCTTCTCAAGATCCTATGAGACCTCTTTATCTTACTTAAACCAAAAAAACTGGTAAACATCCTACCAAAGGGTCCCTCTCCCAGGATGGGAGGAAACTACAACTCTTGACAACAAGGTCACAAACATCCTTAGGGTTTACATCCATAAGAGCATGCTTCACCCAGCAACTACTAAGTCACACGCGAACCACCATGCTAGGTCACACTTGTTCTCATCCTCAACATTAGACCAACTTAGTTGTGAGGGGTTCATCAACTTAAGGGGGTTTCCTTTTTCCTCTACGCATGAGGAGTACCATGCTCGAAACTATTAAAACTAAAACCTCATCATGAGCATCAGGTACACCACTTCCCCTCTTAGGCATAGGAACCCTAGGTTCATTTCTTTATGCCACAGATGCCCAACTGCATACTCAACCTTTAACCATGAACCAAGCATGTCTAAGGTATGTCATGTGCTTTCCATGATCCTTTAATTTGAGCAACACTTCAGAGTTGAGTCCTCCTCAAGGACAGTCAACAAGGTACAAGGCCTCACAACTTGCTACTTAAACCTCCTTAGGGTCTAAGGCACTCTTTGTCTCATCTCAGCAGATAAACTCCTATACCATAAGAACATAGGTTCCAGAAGCATCATCCTCAACTCCCTATTGTTACTCATGTCTCAGAATCTAAGCTTCCATCCTCCTTGCTTGGGTCCTGCTTTCTCTCTCTCTAGAGCTACTCCACAACCAACCTTATTACTAAAGGTCCTCTCCCCATGAAGGTGGATCAAGCTCACAAACATACCCCTACACGGGTGATACCTACGTTCAAGATTATGTTTGCTCAAGGTTATACATAACCCTTTATGCTTATCTCATCATCTATCCAACATACTCCCTTGTCCAAGGTTTCAACCTATTGCTCGTACTGTTGACGTATTTTGGGTACCTACTTTGCCATGCTCATATAAGCTCATGGGGTTCCATAGGTTCTTCTCTAACCTCCTCAATGAAGGAGCTATACTTCGCTCAAACATGCACGACCCTTCCTAGGGTTGGGTTGCCAAATATAGTCATCAACTTCTCATGGCTCATATGGCATCCAAGGCATGTCTATCCAAACACCTGGTCAACCATGACATCTAACTCATCATGTCATCTCCCTCTCTAACCTCCACTTAGGGTTAGGCTAGCTTTGATCATGAGATAGACAGAACTGTTCATCATTAGAACAGAGAGAACCAAGCAAGGATGGCTCAAGAGGAGGAAATAGCCCGAAGGGTTTCTCAAGCCCTTGCTGCACAAAGAGATAGGCTTATGCAAGAAGCCAGAGCTACAGTTGAAACAGAGATCTGAGCAGCTCAAGCAGCAGCGCAAGCAGTAGAACTGCAGAAGGGCCTTAGAGAGTTCTCCATCCCTAAAGTTGTTGACGTTCATCACCCAGTACAACCTCCTCTCATCAATGCTCCAAATTTTGAGATCTGGGCACATTGGATCACCTTGCTTCAAAACAGCCCATTCTATGGTAAGCAAGGAGAAGATAGTCAGGAACATCTTATGAGTTTTATCGATCTATGTGCTATGACAAAGTAAAATGGAGTATCAGACGATGGCATCTGACTCCATCTCTTTAAGTATTCTCTTACTGATGGAGCTATAAGTTGGTACAATTCCTTGCAATGAGAACCCATCACCACTTGGGAACAACTTCAAAATGTCTTTCGGGAGAAGTTCTATTCTCCTTCTCTCACTTATGAAATCAGGGGACATATAACTCAATTCACTCAAGTCCCTGGAGAATCCCTTGTTGAAGCATGGGAAAGATACAAAGAGCTTCTACGCAAGTGTCCACACCATGACATTCCTAAGAATCAACTCATCGAGATCTTCTATAGGGGTGTGGATGACGATATCAAGAGATTCTTAGACTCCTCATCCGGAGGAAACTTCATGTGTCAAAGTTATGACAGCGCATGGAAAATTGTCACCCTTGGAGCTGAAAATCAAGCTAATTGGGGTAGGTATGTAGGTAAAGGCATATTGAAGGTAGATATAGCTGAAGTTATTCCTGAATACAAGTCTATCACTGAGACCCTCAAACTCTTAGTTGCCAAGAAAGACCATATCGAATCATCTCTTGCTGCATTTGGAAGAGGACGTCCACCCCCTCAACAACAAGAACGGATCAAGTCAGCTTCACTATTTTGTGAAGCATGCAAAGGTACTGATCATTTCACTTTAGCATGCAATGTTCTCTATTATGTTGTTCTAAGCAACGCATGTGGCCAAGGAGATAATGGTTAAATGGAAAATCTCAATTCTGTCCACACCATCCCTGGTCAAGGATATTACAATCTGAATCAGAATAGGAACCATCCTAGTTTTCAATATGGAAATCTTTCAGGAGCAGAAAATTCATGACAACTTGGTTCAAATAATCAGCAACGAGGACCACCAGGATTCCAGTATAATCAACAGCAAAATTTTAGGAACCAAGGGAATTACAGGAGTAACTTTCAGAATAGGAACTACAACAAATACCATAATAACTCTCAGTTCTAGAATCTCGACCAAGTCCCATACCAGAACCCACAACAAGGGCAACAAGTTGATATTATCTCCCCTGATGATAAGCTAATGGCCATTGAAAAGATGTTGCAGTCACAGCAAACCATGATAGCTAACCAGCAACCCATCAGAAGGCTATTGAATCTCAACTAGCTCAACTTGCAGCTAGTATGAAACCACCTGCTGGAGCCTTTGCTGGCCAACCAGAAAATAACCATAAACACCATAAGCAGCTAAAGGTTGTCACCACCAGGTCTAGAAAAGGCTATTTTGATCCTCCTGTCAAGACACATGTGGTTATTACAGACGAGGATGAACCGATGATTGTTCAAGACTCTAAAACACATGAGTCTCAACCAAAAGGGCCAGCAACAACTGATAAGACAGATGAGGAAAGTTCTAAAAAACCTACTGACACTGAGAAAGAAATACCAGAGCCAGATGTGCCAGTGTACAAACCTCGTCCACCTTTCCCTGCTCGGTTAAGGCAAACCAAGCTTAATACTCGTTTCAATAAGTTCAAGGAAACCATGAAAAAGCTTCATGTTGATATACCTTTTCTAGATGTGTTGGTTGAGATACCAGCCTGGACAAAGTACTTGAAGTCACTTCTCACCAGGAAATATATAACTAAAGAATATGAGACAGTCAAGTTAGCAACAACTACTTAAGACATCATTTAGAGTAAGCTGCCAAAGAAGAAGAAAGATCTAGGATCTTTTAGAATTTCCTGCCATACCGGTGACTCATCATGTAAGAAGGGATTGGAAGATCTTGGCGCTAGCATCTCTATCATGCCGCTCAGCCTTTGCAAAAGGCTAGGGTTTGTTGAACTACTCCCGATTGGTATGACTATACAACTTGTAGATAACACGGTAACCCTTCCCTTGGGAATCATTGAGGATGTACCTATCAAGGTAGGCAAAGATTCATATGTTCCATGTGACTTCATCATCATGGACATAAAGGAAGATGCTAGACACCCTCTTATCTTTGGATGTCCGTTCCTTGCCACTACAAGAACTTTGATTGACGTTGAAGCAGGAACCTTGCTTCTCAGACTAGGTACAGAAACTCTCGAGTTCAAAGTTTTTGAAAGTATGTGAAGACCAAGCATGCAAGAAGAAGTCTACTTGATTAAGTGCATAGAGCAGATGTCACTCCTCACGCAAGAGGACTATGAATAATAAGACTCCTTAGGAGTGGCTCTAACTAATCCAAATGCAGAAAGTTTAGTCGACGAACAAATGAAAAATTTTGTTCACCACCTTGACACTGCTGAAGAAGATCCTAAAGCCAAATTTGAGGAACTCAGGGCTGTGAAATTTACTGATGAACCGAGCGAGAAACCAGAAGCCCCTGAAATGAAACCCCTACCTAAGGGATTGAAGTACGTGTTTTTGGATGATCTCAAGGTCTGCCCAGTCATTATAAATTCCGACCTAACAACCGAATAAGAAGATAAACTCCTGACATAATTTTAGGAAAGAAGAAAAGCCATTGGCTACAAGATGAGTGATCTCACCAGAGTGAGTCAAGTGCTTTTCATGCACAAAATTCCATCATGGAAGACCACAAGCTGATTGTCGAACATCAAAGAAAGCTAAATCCAAATATGAAAAAGTAGTCCACTGTGAAGTTATCAAATTGTTTACTATAGGAATCATCTATCTGATATCTGACTCGCCATGGGTAAGTCATGTGCATGTTTTCCAGAAGAAGGACGGAACTACTGTGATATGAAATAAAGACAATGAACTTATCCCCACTTGAACAGACACTGGGTGGAGGATGTGTATCGATTACAGGAAGTTGAAGAAGGCGACACGAAAGCATCATTTCCCGATGCCTTTTCTTGATCAAGTCTTAGAGCGGTTGGCTCGTCAAGAATATTTCTACTATCTCGAAGGTTAATCTGGATTCTATCAAATACCTATACATCCAGATGACCAACAGAAAACAACCTTTACTTTCCCATTTAGAACATATGCCTTTAGAAGGATGTCGTTCAGACTCTGCAATGCACCTGCAACTTTCCAACATTGCATGGCAGCTATATTCGTTGGTCTCACTGAAACTATCATGGAAATTTTTATGGATGATTTTTTAGTATATGTAGATTCATACGACTCGTGCCTTGAACACCTCTCCCTTGTCCTTAAACGGTGTGAAGAAGCACATCTTGTGTTGAACAGGGAGAAGTGTCACTTTATGGTAAAGGAAGGAATTGTCCTTGGCCATAGAGTCAATAGTAGAGGTATCAAAGTTGACAGAGCGAAAATCAAAGTGATTTCCAAACTCGCTATCCTGGTGAATGTAAGAGAGGTTCATGTGTTCCTTGGTCATGTAGGCTTTTATAGACGGTTTATAAAGGATTTCTCCAAGATAACCAAGTCGGTGACGAATTTGTTGCTAAAGGACATTGATTTCCATTTTGACGAAGAATGTGTCAAGAGTTTCAATAACATGAAGCATGCCCTTACAACAACACCCATCATCAGAGCTCCCGATTGGGATCACCCATTTGAAATTATGTGTGATGCCAGTGATTACATTGTGGGTGCTATTTTAGGCCAATGTATAGAGAAGAAACATTATGTAATCTACTATGCATCTAAGACCCTCGATGAAGCTCAGAGGAACTATGCAACTACTGATAAAGAACTTCTAGCAGTAGTGTACGCCTTTGACAAGTTAAGATCTTACCTCATTGGTTCTAAAGTCATTTTCTACATGGATCATGTCACTATCTGTTACCTCCTGGTGAAGAAATATTCTAAACCTAGGTTAATTAGATGGATCCTCCTATTGCAAGAATTTGATTTTGAGATAAGAGATAAGAAAGGTACAAAGAATGTCTTAGAAGACCACCTAAGTCGCATCCACACTCTAGAAACTGAGAAAATCCCAATTAACGATTCTCTTCCAGATGACCAACTTATGAAAGTCTCAGAAGCTACACCTTGGTACTCGAACTATGTGAACTACCTCGCCGCTGGTGTCATCCATCCTGAATGCACCAGGAATGCACTGAAGAAATCCATGCATGATGTGAAACAGTATCACTGGGATGAGCCATACCTATTCAAGCTCTATGTTGATGG
This sequence comes from Alisma plantago-aquatica, assembly GCA_963693085.1. Lineage (NCBI taxonomy): Eukaryota > Viridiplantae > Streptophyta > Magnoliopsida > Alismatales > Alismataceae > Alisma > Alisma plantago-aquatica. The sequence goes on along the minus strand of OY856413.1, from coordinate 498,436,238 downwards.
TCTCTACAGACATTGTATCGCTGAGGAAGAAGACAAACTCATTTTAGAACAATGTCACTCAGGCCCAGTTGGAGGTCATATGAGTTCCAAGAAAACTGCCTTGAAGGTTTTTCAATGTGGATTCTTTTGGCCAACCATATCCAAAGATCCCTACAAATTTGTTCTATCATGTGACAAATGTCAAAGAACAGGAAACATTACAAAGAGAGATGATATGCTGCTAAAGTTGTGGCAAGAAGTTGAGATATTAGATGTTTGGGGTGTGGACTACATGGGCCCATTCCCATCTTCACATGGATTTTCCTACATCCTAGTCGTGGTTGATTACGTATCGAAATGGGTAGAGGCCATACCAACCATCACTAGTGATTCCAAACCTGTCATCAAGATGTTCAAAGATATTATTTTCCCCAGATTCGGAGTCCCACGCACTGTGATATCCGACAGAGGTTCTCATTTCTTGGAAAGAAGCTTTGAAGCATTGCTGAGGAAATATGGTGTAACACTCAAGGTAGCCTCACCCTACCATCCACAAACAAGTGGACAGGTAGAGGTTTCTAACCGTCAACTCAAGGCTATTTTGGAAAAGACAGTAGGTCGTAATTGTAACATCCCTGACCTGGGTTATAAGCTAACCCTAGGTGTTTTGTCTAATTATGTAATTGAATCCTTTTGATTAACTTTGGACATGTAATTAAGTTTCTCAGAAACATATATTTCAGTTTTTGCTCCTTTTTATATAAAGTTGTAGCATTGTGTTGAAATACAGGGACCTATGTGCAATTTACCCATTTAGAAGGGTTATCTTGCAAATTGCACATGTTAAAATGATTCTATGATATTGAGACATCATGATAATGATTATGTTGAAGTTAGAGGGATTTCCCAAGCTTGGGCACCAAGGTGCAGTTGTGGAAGCAATCCCGGTGCTTGAAACCCTAATTTGGGGTAAAATGCAATTTACCCAAATTAAGGGATGCTATCTGTAAAATATATCATATAATGTATCTTTTAAGACTCTTGACATCATTTAGAGAAGAAATGATGAGGGAGTCACCTCAATTGAATAATCAAGTTATGAAATATACCTTGTGATTGAATAATCAGGGTGTATGTACAATAGCTCTTTATATATGTACCTTAGTATTAGGTTAATCTTCCTTGCCCTTATTTTCTTGACTTGAGAGAAGTTTTGTCCTTAGAATTAAGAGGAAGGGACGAGCAAGTAAAGATGGAGGGACTTGGTTGATATTATGAAAAACATATAAGCTTAAGTTGGAAACCCCACCCCAAGTATATATACACTTTACCTCTCAAGCAAAGGAACCTTTCCTTCGTGCATTTCACTGTTTCCTCTTGCTTGACCGACTAAAGACTGTCTTGGAGCTCAAGAGGAACGACCAAGGGTGTAAGGTAGGTTTAAATCCCTTCTTTTGCCTAATTCCATGGTTAGAACTCGAATTCAAGATCAATTTGGTGACTAGCTCACGAAACTCTATCTTTCTAGCCATCTTTTCTTGATTTTCCCTGGATTTTCCCTGGATTTTTCACGTATAAGAAACCTCTTCCTAATTGTGTAGACTAATCACCCTCACAAATTGAGGGGTTAACTCCAAAGGAATCGGGAGATACGGCCATTTTAATCAACAACTTTAATTGAATTTATCCCTGATTTTCAAACGGTCTAAAATAGCCTTTTGGGCAAACGGTCTTAAGACCGTGTAAGGTCGTTGACCAGGCATTGACCATATGAGATTATTGTTAAAATTAATGTTAATTAACAACCCACCAAATTTAATGGACTAATTCCAATCGAGCTAAGAGTTGAAGGGTGATTACTAGGGAAACCCTAATTAAAATCAGTACTGTAATATCAATGATTAATTTAGGGTTTTTGGGGTTGATTGACCTAAACGGTCTCAAGACCGTTTGGGGATCAACCAAATGGTCTCAAGACCGCGAGGACAATCACCCAAGACCGTTTGAAGGTCTGGGGTCAAGAATAGTTGACCAATTGAAGGTACAAACATACCAAATTACAATGCAATTAAGTATTGATATGATCATCAACTCAATGGATCCAACCTTGAAGAATTTTCACTAGAATCCAAAAGTTGGATGGGCAAACGGTCTCAAGACCGTTTGGAGCTCATCCAAACGGTCTCAAGACCGTGTGGTGACAACCCAAGACCGTTTGGAGGTCTAGGGTTAAGATAAATTGATCAATTGAGGGCCCAATTACAATGGGTTATTGAATTAATCAAATTGCTGATTTGTGACTTAATTAAAGTTCAACTCCTATCAAATCACATTAGATTTTGATGAAAACTTGGGCAAACGGTCTCAAGACCATGTGGAGTTCATCCACACGATCTCAAGACCGTTTGGGCCAAGTTTGGGCCCAATTGGAGCTCAATTGAAGGGTTCAACCTCGTATTGATGCACATTGATGAGTGTTGATGGTTGAACATTGATAAATCCTAATTGAATCGACTTCAACCCTAATTGATCAACAATTGAGGGTCAATTGAGTGACCAATTGGTTAATCATAACACTAATTGACTCAATCCATAAGTGGTCACCATGGCTTTGACCTTTTGAGGGCTTCAACATTGGTTGACATAATCGGTTGTAACCTTGAACCTTGTTGATGGTCCAAGCGGTTGGAGACCATGTGAGCCTCGCAGTCTCAAGACCGTGAGGGGGCTCACGGTCTCAAGACCATGAGAGGGCTCACGGTCTCAAGACTGAGAGCCATCAAATGGTCTCAAGACCGAGAGCCATCAAACGGTCTTAAGACCGAGAGCCATCAAACGGTCTTAAGACCGAGAGCCATCAAACGGTCTCAAGACCGAGAGCCATCAAACGATCTCAACCCAACTTGCCCTCTCGGCCTTGAAATCAACATGGTTAAATGGTCTACACTTCTTCTTGGTCTTGAAGTCAACAATAGTAAATGGTCAACCCATCCAAAACGGTTTCAAACCGTTTGGAGGTTGGAGGTTGAGACCATTTGAGGACTTTCAAAGGTTGATTTCAACTAACCACTTAAAGGTGTATATGGTTCTATGATGCCCTAATCTAAACCCTAATGATAACCTAGGACATTAAAGGACTAAGTGACTAATGAATTAACCCATGATGGTGATCAATGGGGTGAATTACCAAAATACCCTTGAAGGGTCAATTGAGTAATACCTTGATCAAATTAAACCCTAATCACATGCTAGTGATGTTTTTGGCTATGTTAGCCCATAATGACTTATTTCAACTTGATCTAGAGTGATGTTATCACCATCTACTAGTATGAGGAGAGAGAAAGTACTTCTAGAGAGAGAAAGTACTTCTAGAGAGAGAAAGTACCCTTTTTAGGTGGAAACTCAATTAATGAACCTTCAATACACATGAATGTGCATAATTAGGGTATGAGCCACCTGTGTGAGATCATGGAAACCCTAATTATGATGTATGATGAATCTTAAGCCAGTCTGAGAGCATCAATAATGATGTTCCACATACATGATGATGTTATGAGTTCAATTCACTTCAATGTGAATAGTAAACCCTAATTCAAGGGTAATGGCATTCAATGTGATTAGTAAACCCTAATTCAAGGGTAATGACATGCTTTATGAGTATTAAACTCTAATTGATAAGAATCAGAGAACTTCGCTCTTATGATAAGAGTGAGAAGTATATTCCTTGTTTTAAATTACCTTTATCAGTTGAACTAACTATGCAGGTCCTGATATGAAGGTGATCATATCCAGGTATGGATGATGATACTATATTCATTAAAAGCATGTTAAAGGCTTTATGAATAAGTAAAATATCTTGATGCCTTGTCAGTGGCATCCTATGAGTTAATGGGCTGTAAGAGCCATGTATACCACCAAGTCATGCTTCAGAGATGACTGGTGATGAGTATAATGAGAAATGATGATTGATGTGAGTTAGGCTTGTTACATTTAGTATTCTCCTTTCATAGCTGTTATGCTACTGTTATTGTTTGAAGAACAATGTGTGATGATTAAATGAATACTAAATGTACCTAACTAATCAAGTATAATGTAGAGCCCTGATCATAGATCCATCATTGTCAGAGATCAAATGATGGTGAAACAGGATTTCCTAAGGGAGCTCCTGGAACGCATACTATTGAGTATGTGGGGTATATGGATGTGTAAGAACATTACATCCTAGTGTAGGTGATTGATGTAGATGTGTAATCCGTCAACCCTTCACTACTAAACCCTACAGTATCAGTGGAAGGTAAACATGAAACCTCCTGATGACGAAGAAAACATAGATATCAGTATCAGTGGAGATAAACATGAAAACTCCTGATGACGAAGAGAGTACAGAACGCCACTGTAACTCTAAAATAGCGAAGGACCAGTTTACCCTGGTGAGCTATAATAAGTAGAGACACAAGATGTCCTACAAGTGATCCTCTTACTGACTGAGGAAGATGAAGGTCATGAGAATCCGGCTCTCTTAATGACCTATGTATGATACTGATGTGACTTCTCAGCGATCAGTTGGAGTATGAGTGGTATGCCTCATCTCCACAGGGCATAATGTTGTTTGTAAAACATAATCAACCACATAGTATACCTGCTAGAGATAACTACGAGTTAGTTGATTGATGATACATTGTGATAGTTCTTATATTTCTTCATGTCTCATAAATGTTGAACTCTTGTTATATAGTTGCAACTCTTATTGAATACTTTGAAGGCTTTACTGCTTAAGATATTCTCTAATGTTATAATAAAGCTTCTGGCGGAGAGTTATAACTCTCGCTGGGACAATTATGTAAAATTGTCTCACCCCGTAGACTTCAACTTTTTAGGTGGACGTCGTAGAAGGAGGAATCGGTCTACAGGTGATCAATCTCAGCAGCAGCAGCACCAGGAGCAGCAGTAATCTCAGGTGGAGATTTAGCCTGTCATGCGGTGTAGTTAGAGTCAGTCCTATGTGTCCTCTGTACTCTCAGGTCTTGGAGTCTTTTGTGTGAGTTCTTGAGATTTTATATCTTGATGTATATAATTACTCAAGAAGTAATTATCATGAGATGTAAACAGTTTATCTCTTGTTATGAAATAAGTTTATATGGATTCAAGCTCTTGTCCCAAAAAGTTTTAATTTCCCGTGATTTTTGTCTTCCGCTGTCTATCGAATCACTTCCGCTAAGTTTAAATCGAGATTATATCGCGGTTTGGAGATCAGAGCCCACAATTAGTGGTATCAGAGCTCTAGGTCAGTTGAGTCTACAGAGGCATAGGACTTAGGATGTCGAATCTATCTTTAGTACTCCTTCCTTATCTAATAGAATCTTCTGCTCCTCAGGAGAAGAAGATACATAAGAATGGCTGAGCCACATGATGAGTACGTGGCGGAGAGTAGTGCTAGTGCACCTCGAGGAGGTGCAAGGGTTCCAGAAATAGAATAGCTTGCACCTGAGTCACCAAGAGAGCCACCCCAGTTTGACCCAGCCGACATCGGTAACCCAGTTGTACAGACGATGTTCGGGCAGTTTATGACTGCCATGACACACATAACCGACAGGATGCCCATGCCTGCACCTAGGGCACCTGTCCATTCTGAAGCACAAGGTATCGGTAAGACGTTCGAACGACTTCGTCGTGTCGGAGCTACCGAGTACTTTGGGACTGCCGACCCCGCCGATGCTGACCTTTGGTTGACAGAGTTGGAGAAAGCTTTCAGGATTCTTATCATCCCGGAAGCTGAGAAGGTTAGACATGTTGTCTATCTTCTCAAAGGTAGTGCTGGTCACTGGTGGAACATGGAAGAGCAGAAGAGACCTGGAGTAGAGTTCTCATGGGAAGCGTTTCGTCGGGAATTTATCAATAGATATTTTCCAAAGACCTTCCTAGATGAGAAGATCTCTCAGTTTGAGAGACTAAGGCAGGGTATGATGAACATTAGCGAGTATGAGGCTAAGTTCATGGAGTTGATGCGGTTCTGTCCGCACATGGCTGCCACAGAGGAGGAAAGAATCAGAAGATTTGAGAAGGGTTTGAATGCTGATATGTCAACCCCCGTGTCTGCCTTAGAAAACCGAGAGAGATTATCTACCTTTGTTGATTCAGTCCGAAGGATAGAGAGATCTGTGGTTGAGAAGAGACAAACTCAGAAAAGATATCCACAGTTCCAGGGTTCTTGATCTAGGGATTCCAAGAAACCTAGATTCTCTGCACCTAACCCTCCACCACCCAGATCGAGTTTTCAAACTCAATGGACACCGAGCAGAGGTAGAGGATGGAGTCAACCGCTTCAAGGAACTCACAGTTCTGCATCAGTGTCAGTTACTGGACCACCCAGGCCACAACAACAGGAGAGGATTTGCTACAACTGTGGTAAGGTGGGACACTTGATGAAGGATTGTCGTTCTAGGCCTGTCAGTGTGACACAGCCTCCGAGACAGAATCAACAGGGATCTCAGAGTAGACAACATCAAGGAGCAGCTCGAGGACGTGGACAAGCGTCTCAAGCTGGATCATCAGCACCACCTCAACACCAGGTGACTGCGAGGTTCTATGCTATGAACCCACCAGAAGCAGTGATCAATCCACGGGTAGTGGCAGGTCAGATGGAACTTTTATATTCTGATATGTCTACATCCTGTGTTGTATCTGTTTTGATTGACCCGAGTGCTACGCACTCTTTCATCACTCGTAAAGTGATACGTAACTACAATATGACAACTAGTCATAGGACAGATAGTTTGTTTTTTGAGACTCCGTTGAGTGGGTCTGCCATTTTGCAGGAGGTATGTTCTCCTTGCATCCTCTTCTTTTCTGATCATCGCATTCAAGTGGATCTTATACCACTTGAGATGCAAGGATTTGATATAATCCTCAGGATGGATACCTTAGAAAGGTATAGAGTTGTCTTGGATTGTGAGTCCAAGCAGGATGTGTTTGCTGATGAAAGCAACACATGGACCTTTCTAGGTGAGAGAAAGATTTTGCCCACCTGTCTTGTGTCAGCTATGGTTGCTGAGAAGTTAATGAGGCAAGGATGTTGTGCATTCTTAACCCATGTGGTAGATTTTACCAAGGAGAGTTCCAATCCTACGGAAGTTCCTATAGTCAGGGAATTCGAGGATGTATTTCCTGAAGAACTTCCAGGCGTGCCACCGCCTCGGGAAATTGATTCTGAGATCAATTTAGTCCCAGATACGAAACCCATAGCCCAGACTCCGTATAGGATGGCGCCTGCCGAAATGGAAGAACTCAAGAAACAACTTCAAGAGTTACTTGAGAAGGGTTTTATCCGACCGAGCACTTCACCATGGGGTGCTCCGGTCTTGTTTGTTAAAAAGAAAGATGGGTCAATGCGGTTGTGCATTGATTATAGACAACTCAATAAAGTAACAATAAAGAATAAGTACCCTCTGCCGAGAATTGATGATCTCTTTGACCAGTTGCATGGTGCAACAGTCTTTTTAAAGATAGACTTGAGGTCTGGATATCATCAACTTCGTATTAAGTATAGTGACATACCCAAGTCTGCCTTTAGGACAAGGTATGGTCACTATGAGTTCACGGTTATGTCGTTTGGACTAACCAATGCACCAGCTGCATTTATGGAACTCATGAATAGAGTTTTCCGACCTTTCCTTGATCAGTGTGTTGTCGTCTTCATAGATGACATTCTGATCTATAGTAAGGATGCTCAGCAGCATGAGCAGCATCTTCGCCAAGCTTTGACCTTGCTAAGGGAACACAAGATGTATGCTAAGTTTAGCAAGTGTGAGTTCTGGTTGCCGGAGGTATCTTTTCTTGGACATGTGATATCTGCCTCGGGAATTCGTGTTGACCCTATAAAGGTAGAATCTGTTCTACAGTGGGAACAACCAAAGACACCGACGGAGATTCAAAGTTTCTTATGGTTAGCTGGCTACTACCGAAGGTTCATTAAGAACTTCAGCTCTATAGCCTTACCTTTGACTAAGTTAACCCGGAAAGATGTTCCTTTTTCTTGGAGTGATAAGTGTCAACAGTCTTTCCAGTTGTTGAAGGAGAGGTTGACCAGTGCACCTGTACTTGTACTACCTGAACAAGGAAAAGGATATGTAGTTTTCTGTGATGCTTCCAAGAATGGACTAGGATGTGTGTTGATGCAGGATAAACAAGTGATTTCTTTTGCTTCTCGACAGCTTAAGAAACACGAGGAGAATTATCCAACACACGATCTGGAGCTAGCTGTTGTGGTTCACGCCTTGAAGATCTGGAGACATTATCTCTACGGAGAAACTTTCCAGATTTTCACAGACCACAAGAACCTTAAGTATATCTTCTCTCAGCATGAGCTTAACATGAGGCAACGTCGATGGATGGAGTTAATCAAGGATTACGATTGTACAATTGATTACCATCTATGGAAGGCCAATGTAGTTGCAGATGCTTTAAGTAGGAAATCAGCAACATCAACCATGGAAGGGCACAACTAAACTCTTTAGTATGCTCTAGAAGAGATATGCTTATCTCTTTGAGGCAAGACAATGTACAGTTGAAAGTGTCATTGTTAGCCGGGTTGTTGGCTGAGATGCATATTAAACCTACCCTTAGAGAGCAGATTAAGGAAGCACAGCAACTGGATGTTGTAGTTCAACAGATTAGGTCAGAGTATGGTGATGAGAAGCGAGATGGTTTCCACGACTCAGATGATAATGTGGCATGCTATCATGGAAGGATGATAGTGCCGGATGTAGATAATCTGAGAAAGTTAGTCCTGGAGGAAGCTCATTCTTCAATGTATGATATGCATCCAGGAAGTACCAAGATGTATCGGAATTTGAAAGATATGTATTGGTGGCCCGGGATGAAGAAGGAGGTGGCTGAGTTTGTTCTGAGATGTCCAGTGTGCCAACAGGTAAAGGCTGAACACCAGAAACCTGCCGGGACAATGCAACCTTTACCCATACCACAGTGGAAGTGGGACCATGTGACCATGGACTTTGTTGTTGGCCTACCCAGGACAAGCAAAGGACATGATTCCATTTGGGTAGTTGTTGATAGGTTGACTAAGACAGCACATTTCTTACCTGTCAAAACAACCTATTCTGCTGAAAGGTTATCACAGTTGTATATGCAAGAGATAGTGTGTTTGCACGGAGTTCCTGTCACTATAGTTTCTGACAGAGGTCCCCAGTTTACCAGTCGTTTTTGGGAACAGTTGCACAGAGCCTTAGGCACCAAGCTAAGGTTTAGTACGGCCTTTCATCCGCAGACTGATGGACAGTCGGAAAGGACCATACAGACCTTAGAAGACCTGTTGAGAGCATGTGCTCTCCAGTTTACCGGAAGTTGGGATCTACACCTAAGCTTGATAGAGTTTGCCTATAACAATAGCTATCAGCATAGTATTGATATGGCACCTTATGATGCCTTGTATGGTAGACGTTGTAGATCACCTTTGTGTTGGTTTGAGACTGGTGAACATCAGTTGTTAGGTCCTGATCTTGTGCAGCAGACTACAGAAAAGATTAAAGTAATACAACAACATATTAAGACTGCACAGAATAGGCAGAAATCTTATGCTGACAAGCGTCGTAGACCCTTAGAGTTCCAGGTTGGAGACAGAGTGTATCTCAAGGTCTCGCCTTGGAAAGGGGTCCTTCATTTTGGAAGGAAAGGGAAGTTAGCTCCTAGATTTATGGGACCTTATCCAATCATGGAACGAATTGGAAAGGTAGCATATAGACTAGAGCTGCCTCCAGAGTTACAAAGGTTACACCCTGTGTTTCACATTTCTATGCTGAAGAAATGTCACCCAGACACCGAGTCAGTTCTACAACCTATGGAGGTAGAATTGAATGATGATGTATCCTATGAGGAGGGACCAGTGTCAATCCTTGATAAAAGAATTAAAAAGCTAAAGAAGAAAGACATAAGTCTTGTGAAAGTCCTCTGGAACCACCGTGGTGTTGAAGAAGCCACTTGGGAGTTAGAGGATGAGATGAGAAGAAAGTATCTTGCCCTTTTCTCTTAATATGTCTTATCGATTTCGGGGACGAAATCCTGGTAAGGGGTGGATAATTTGTAACATCCCTGACCTGGGTTATAAGCTAACCCTAGGTGTTTTGTCTAATTATGTAATTAAATCCTTGTGATTAACTTTGGACATGTAATTAAGTTTCTCAGAAACATATATTTCAGTTTTTGCTCCTTTTTATATCAAGTTGTAGCATTGTGTTGAAATACAAGGACCTATGTGCAATTTACCCATTTAGAAGGGTTATCTTGCAAATTGCACATGTTAAAATGATTCTCTGATATTGAGACATAATGATAATGATTATGTTGAAGTTAGAGGGATTTCCCAAGCTTGGGCACCAAGGTGCAACTGTGGAAGCAATCCCGGTGCTTGAAACCCTAATTTGGGGTAAAATGCAATTTACCCAAATTAAGGGATGCTATCTGTAAAATATATCATCTAATGTATCTTTTAAGACTCTTGACATCATTTAGAGAAGAAATGATGAGGGAGTCACCTCAATTGAATAATCAAGTTATGAAATATACCTTGTGATTGAATAATCAGGGTGTATGTACAATAGCTCTTTATATATGTACCTTAGTATTAGGTTAATCTTCCTTGCCCTTATTTTCTAGACCTTGAGAGAAGGTTTGTCCTTATAATTAAGAGGAAGGGACGAGCAAGTAAAGATGGAGGGACTTGGTTGATATTATGAAAAACTTATAAGCTTAAGTTGGAAACCCCACCCCAAGTATATATACACTTTACCTCTCAAGCAAAGGAACCTTTCCTTCGTGCATTTCACTGTTTCCTCTTGCTTGACCGACTAAAGACTGTCTTGGAGCTCAAGAGGAACGACCAAGGGTGTAAGGTAGGTTTGAATCCCTTCTTTTGCCTAATTCCATGGTTAGAACTCGAATTCAAGATCAATTTGGTGACTAGCTCACGAAACTCTATCTTTCTAGCCATCTTTTCTTGATTTTCCCTGGAGTTTTCACCTTGGCCAACCTGTGAGAGCTCAAGGACGCCATTAGAGCTTGGAGCTCGAAAGCTTGGAGCTAAAGAAGCAAGCTTTAGGCGGGTTTTATAACTCTAAACCCATGCTTTATTATATACATCTCATTTATGCATGTAGATGATAGTTCTTCTTTTTCCCTACTTTCCTTTGCTACTTTGCAAGCAAATCCATGGGAAATCAGTGCTGTTCTTGAGATAGGAGATGAAGGCGTTATTTCCAAGAAAAATCCACCGCTTTTCACTTTGTTAAATGGTCTCCCCAACTTGCTCTCTCGGTCTTAAGACCGCGAGGTGAGCAAACGGTCTCTAGACCGCGAGAGGGCAAACGGTCTTCAAGACCATTTAACGCCGTTTACCGAGCGTGGACCGTATAAGAAACCTCTTCCTAATTATGTATACTAATCACCCTCAAAAATTGAGGGGTTAACTCCAAAGGAATCGGGAGATACGGCCATTTTAATCAACAACTTTAATTGAATTTATCCCTGATTTTCAAACGGTCTAAAATAGCCTTTTGGGCAAACGGTCTTAAGACCGTGTAAGGTCGTTGACCAGGCATTGACCATATAAGATTATTGTTCAAAATAATGCTAATTAACAACCCACCAAATTTGATGGACTAATTCCAATCGAGCTAAGAGTTGAAGGGTGATTACTAGGGTAAACCCTAATTAAAATCAGTACGGTAATATCAATGATTAATTTAGGGTTTTTGGGGTTGATTGACCTAAACGGTCTCAAGACCATTTGGGGATCAACGGTCTCAAGACCGCGAGGACAATCACCCAAGACCGTTTGAAGGTCTGGGGTCAAGAATAGTTGACCAATTGAAGGTACAAACATACCAAATTACAATGCAATTAAGTATTGATATGATCATCAACTCAATGGATCCAACCTTGAAGAATTTTCACTAGAATCCAAAAGTTGGATGGGCAAACGGTCTCAAGACCGTTTGGAGCTCATCCAAACGGTCTCAAGACCGTGTGGTGACAACCCAAGACCGTTTGTAGGTCTAGGGTTAAGATAAATTGATCAATTGAGGGCCCAATTACAATGGGTTATTGAATTAATCAAATTGCTGATTTGTGACTTAATTAAAGTTCAACTCCTATCAAATCACATTAGATTTTGATGAAAACTTGGGAAAACGGTCTCAAGACATGTGGAGTTCATCCACACGATCTCAAGACCGTTTGGGCCAAGTTTGGGCCCAATTGGAGCTCAATTGAAGGGTTCAACCTCGTATTGATGCACATTGATGAGTGTTGATGGTTGAACATTGATAGACCCTAATTGAATCGACTTCAACCCTAATTGATCAACAATTGAGGGTCAATTGAGTGACCAATTGGTTAATCATAACCCTAATTGACTCAATCCATAAGTGGTCACCATGGCTTTGACCTTTTGAGGGCTTCAACATTGGTTGACATAATTGGTTGTAACCTTGAACCTTGTTGATGGTCCAAGCGGTTGGAGACCATGTGAGCCTCGCGGTCTCAAGACCGTGAGGGGGCTCGCAGTCTCAAGACCGTGAGAGGCCTCATGGTCTCAAGACCGTGAGAGGGCTCGTGGTCTCAAGACTAAGAGCCATCAAACGGTCTCAAGACCGAGAGCCATCAAACGGTCTTAAGACTGAGAGCCATCAAACGGTCTTAAGACCGAGAGCCATCAAACGGTCTCAAGACCGAGAGCCATCAAACGATCTCAACCCAACTTGCCCTCTCGGCCTTGAAATCAACATGTTTAAATGGTCTACACTTCTTCTTGGTCTTGAAGTCAACAATAGTAAATGGTCAAGCCATCCAAAACGGTTTCAAACCGTTTGGAGGTTGGAGGTTGAGACCATTTGAGGACTTTCAAAGGTTGATTTTAACTAACCACTTAAAGGTGTATATGGTTCTATGATGCCCTAATCTAAACCCTAATGATAACCTAGGACATTAAAGGACTAAGTGACTAATGAATTAACCCATGATGGTGATCAATGGGGTGAATTACCAAAATACCCTTGAAGGGTCAATTGAGTAATACCTTGATCAAATTAAACCCTAATCACATGCTAGTGATGTTTTTGGCTATGTTAGCCCATAATGACTTATTTCAACTTGATCTAGAGTGATGTTATCACCATATACTAGTATGAGGAGAGAGAAAGTACTTCTAGAGAGAGAAATTACTTCTAGAGAGAGAAAGTACCCTTTTTAGGTGGAAACTCAATTAATGAACCTTCAATACACATGAATGTGCATAATTAAGGTATGAGCCACCTGTGTTAGATCATGGAAACCCTAATTATGATGTATGATGAATCTTAAGCCAGTCTGAGAGCATCAATGATGATGTTCCACATACATGATGATGTTATGAGTTCAATTCACTTCAATGTGAATAGTAAACCCTAATTCAAGGGTAATGGCATTCAATGTGATTAGTAAACCCTAATTCAAGGGTAATGACATGCTTTATGAGTATTAAACTCTAATTGATAAGAATCAGAGAACTTAGCTCTTATGATAAGAGTGAGAAGTATATTCCTTGTTTTAAATTACCTTTATCAGTTGAACTAACTATGCAGGTCCTGATATGAAGGTGATCATATCCAGGTATGGATGATGATACTATATTCATTAAAAGCATGTTAAAGGCTTTATGAATAAGTAAAATATCTTGATGCCTTGTCAGTGGCATCCTATGAGTTAATGGGCTGTAAGAGCCATGTATACCACCAAGTCATGCTTCAGAGATGACTAGTGATGAGTATAATGAGAAATGATGATTGATGTGAGTTAGGCTTGTTACATTTAGTATTCTCCTTTCATAGATGTTATGCTACTGTTATTGTTTGAAGAACAATGTGTGATGATTAAATGAATACTAAATGTACCTAACTAATCAAGTATAATGTAGAGCCCTGATCATAGATCCATCATTGTCAGAGATCAAATGATGGTGAAATAGGATTTCCTAAGGGAGCTCCTGGAACGCATACTATTGAGTATGTGGGGTATATGGATGTGTAAGAACCTTACATCCTAGTGTAGGCGATTGATGTAGATGTGTAATCCGTCAACCCTTCACTACTAAACCCTACAGTATCAGTGGAAGGTAAACATGAAACCTCCTGATGACGAAGAAAACATAGATTTCAGTATCAGTGGAGATAAACATGAAAACTCCTGATGACGAAGAGAGTACAGAACGCCACTGTAACTCTAAAATAGCGAAGGACCAGTTTACCCTGGTGAGCTATAATAAGTAGAGACACAAGATGTCCTACAAGTGATCCTCTTACTGACTGAGGAAGATGAAGGTCATGAGAATCTGGCTCTCTTAATGACCTATGTATGATACTGATGTGACTTCTCAGCGATCAGTTGGAGTATGAGTGGTATGCCTCATCTCCACAGGGCATAATGTTGTTTGTAAAACATAATCAACCACGTAGTATACCTGCTAGAGATAACTACGAGTTAGTTGATTGATGATACACTGTGATAGTTCTTATATTTCTTCATGTCTCATAAATGTTGAACTCTTGTTATATAGTTGCAACTCTTATTGAATACTTTGAAGGCTTTACTGCTTAAGATATTCTCTAATGTTATAATAAAGCTTCTGGCGGAGAGTTATAACTCTCGCTGGGACAATTATGTAAAATTGTCTCACCCCGTAGACTTCAACTTTTTAGGTGGACGTCATAGAAGGAGGAATCGGTCTACAGGTGATCAATCTCAGCAGCAGCAGCAGCACCAGGAGCAGCAGTAATCTCAGGTGGAGATTTAGCCTGTCATGCGGTGTAGTTAGAGTCAGTCCTATGTGTCCTCTGTACTCTCAGGTCTTGGAGTTTTTTGTGTGAGTTCTTGAGATTTTGTATCTTGATGTATATAATTACTCAAGAAGTAATTATCATGAGATGTAAATAGTTTATCTCTTGTTATGAAAGAAGTTTTTATGGATTCAAGCTCTTGTCCCAAAAAGTTTTAATTTCCCGTGATTTTTGTCTTCCGCTGTCTATCGAATCGCTTCCGCTAAGTTTAAATCGAGATTATATCGCGGTTTGGAGATCAGAGCCCACAGTAATTGAAAAGATTGGTCAGTGAAAATCAATGATGCATTGTGGGCCTACCGAACCGCTTTAAGACTCCCCTTGGAACTATACCATTTCAATTAATATATGGAAAGTCTTGCCACCTGCCTGTTGAAATCGAACACAAAGCATGGTGGGCAATAAAATAACTAAATTTTGATATGAAGAAAGCAGGCCAAGCCAGGATTCTGCAACTCCAGGAGCTGGAAGAACTCCGGATGAAATCTTATGAGAATGCACGAATCTTAAAGAATGCACGAAACTTTGGTACGATGGTCATCTGAAAAGAAAGGACATATAAGTAGGAGACCAAGTTCTATTGTTCAACTCAAGACTGAAATTATTTCCAGGGAAACTCCGTTCTCGCTGGTCTAGACCATACATCGTCAAGAGCATGTACCCACATGGTGCTTTCTCTTTATGGAGTGAAAAGTCAGGCGAATTTGTAGCTAATGGTCAATGCTTGAAGAGATACTTCACCTCAGTCGACATAGGCACCGAAGCAATGCTGGAACTCACCAATCCAACATATCCACCGTAAAGTTGAAGGAATCAAGTCGAGCCATCGACATAAAACAAAGGTGCTTGTCGGGAGGCAACCCAATCAATATATCCATTTTTATTTTTAAATTTTAAATTAGAAATTTTCCTTAATTTTTTTTTAAATTTTAGATAATTTTGCACTAAATAAAGATCGCATCATGAGATGATATCTTGAGGTCTGATTAATCTTCATTTTTGAGATTTTTAGATGGAGGACGCGCAGTGATTGGAATGCAACCACATATGGGGGTCCAACCAGCATGATTTTTCCCCTCCATCTCAGATTGAGAGTTTTCTCAGGACGAGCAAATTTCTAAGTTTGGGGTAGAGGGTGGGTGGTACGTACTTTACTTCCCACCTACACCCATCTATTTCAGACTTAAGATTTCATCATTGTATTTTTGATCAATATTTTCAAAAAAATTAAAAGTTTTTCAAAGAATTTGAACAGATACTTGATGAAGTTTTGACGCTTTTTCATTTCAATAATAGCCATTATCTAGCTAGCTAGTTTTTCTCTCCATGCTTTTCTTTGCATCATTATACCCTCCTCATTTGAAGCAGAGCCTCAAAAGGGCCATTTTCTAAAAACTAGCATATTGATTGAAATCATCTTGTGAAGCTTATGAACCCTAACATCATGATCCTTCTGCAAAAATGGCAAGTGTCTGTCAAACTGATAGAGATCAAACATGTCATGCTTCCTAACTGATAAGTGGAACAATAACATGGAATCTCCACCGGATCCTCATCAAGCCATTATTTGAGCAGATTACGATAAAGAGAACCAACTGGTGCAAGGAATTTTAAATCAAGTTGCATTCTGATCTGAACTCTCTTCTACACTTCTTCTACCATCTTTGTACCCCTCCATCCTCAAAAAGAAACAAAAATAGCCAAAATAGTGCCAAACTCTAAGTTCGGGGTGGCACACCACCTCCCTCTATATCTTCTTCTTCCATACCCCTCGCTAATAAATAGGGGCGTACCACCAAGAAAAGATGTCAATGTGCACACAAAAAGAAAATGCAATCTCGAGTCGAATAGAGGAGAGATTCGCACAAAAAAATGCAATCAATGAAATTGCAATCATAAAATAAAAATCTCGAGTCGAATAGAGGAGATATTTATTTCTTCTTTCCATACCACCATTCACTCCCTTTTCCACCAAAAGGCATAATGAATGCCTCCACCATCCTGAAAGACACCAGTGTCAGATCAGGTGTACACTTGTTGTTCTACGGGTATCTCTGGACTCTTACAAAACTCTTAGAAGTGCTTGTTGTTGGAAAAAGTGAGGAGGAAGTGATGTTGGAAAACAAACTCAGGAATGAAGATGTGGTAAGATGTGTTCAATGATCTCAGGAAGTTGAGATGCTTAGTTATATTGAGCAGAAAGGAAACAATCGTGATGTGAAGAGGAAGCAATCACATGATCTGAAAGTATTCATTTGGTGACTGTTTCAGATTTTGTGTTACTCAAGGACGAGCAACGTTTAAGTTTGGGGTATTCTGATGAATCCAAATTCATCACAATTTTCATTCGCCATTTTGGGCCCAATTCGACTCAATACATTCGATTTCAACTCCTTAAATCTTACAATGTGCAATTTTGCTTGGTTGATCATATTATCAAGTTATTAACTAGTTTTATATGAATTTCATGCAGATCATGTACAACCATCACATTCGATCATGAGTATGAGATTTCAGCCAATCGGTTTTCCCTAACGATCATGTGCATTCAGTCTCGACCAAACGGTCTTGGTCCATTCGGTTTGCATCCACACGATTTGTTCTTCTTTCTCCAAACAGTTTCACCTATACAATCCTCCTCACGACCAGCAAAAGGTCTTGAGACCGCATGGGATGCAAATGATCTTGAGACTGCGCATGCCCAAATGGTCCTCAAACCGTGAGAAGAAAACGGTCTCCAAACCGTTTGGGCAATCAATCCCCAAAACTGATTGTAACTCACCGGTCTTTAAGACTGTTTGGACACTAAAACCCCGGTGCTCGGTCCTCAAGACCGTTAGGCCAGCTGAGGGCACAAGATCGATCGGAGGCAGCAAACCGCGAGCAACCGAGACCATTTGAAAGTGCAGACCGGTTGGAGTAGAGACCGTTTGGATGGAACGCCGAGACCGTTTGGACGCAGGAACACTGGGACACAAAACTGTTTGGATGACGGTGATACCGTGAAGGCTTCTGAGTCTGCGAGACTGTGAGTGCACGATTACACGAGACTGTTTGGATGATATCACTAGAACGCATGACCAAGACCGTTAGGGCATGGAGGTCCCAAGACCGATCAGATGCGAGGACCGGCTGGAGACAAGTGAAGACCGCATAGACGTGCTATCGGTTTCCAAATCAAGTGGGAAAGACCGGTTGGAGGCAAACACTCCAAACCATTAAGACCAAACTGTGAGAAGACTTAATGGTTTCCAAACCGTTTAAACTCAAGACCATGAGGAAATATTAGAAGTCCAAACTGTGAAATTTGCAATAGGGTCCAAAATGTCAAGACCCCATCTGAGCCTATAAATAGGACCAGTAGGGTCCTCATTTGAGGCATCGGATCTAGGACGCCGACAGGCTACCTGAACACAGGTTCGGTCCATGTACATCCACGCCATTGCCACTTCACCTACTGCTCCTACTGCAAGCAAGGAGATCAAGACGAGAAAGACAGTGGAGAAGAAGATCTACCCGATCTGCCTTGGTGGTTCTCCCTCCTCATCCAGATCTTCTCCGACATGACATAGAAGATAGCATCATCTTCACCGAGCTACGACTACCTTCTGCATCATGTTCATGGCAGAATCTTCTCTCTCTCTCGTTCTTCTTATTTCTCACATCATGAGTGAGTAGTTCCTTCTCGCTGGGGTGCGGGGACTAGCCCCACTGCCCATGCAAGCATGTTCTCTTGTTAAACATTCCATGGAAATGTATATAACTTTTCATTTCATTATTAATCATTAATGTTTGTAGATTGATTACCTGCTTGCTTTTATCTTGTTCTTCCCTATGTTGCGATAACTTCTATATGTAGGGTAGAATGTCAATTAATGAGGTTGACTCCCAAACTAGAAATAGAATGGGATTCTTTGAGGTCGTAAGTGTATGATCCGTGAGGGGATGAGCCATCTAGCCTATGGTGATGCTTCTGTGGCCTAAACATCCCTTGGGGAGGGCCACAACTTCAGTTGGATATTTGTATCTTCTTTGTTAATCGTCGATGTTTGCTTGTATATTAATCGCATGCTTGCATGTCGATTAACGCGGTTGACTCCCTGACTAGAAATAGAATGGGATTCCTTGAGGTCATAAGTGTATGATCTGTGAGGGGGATGAGCCATCTAGCCCACGGTGATGCTTTTGTGTGCCTAACGCCTGTATAGGGGGCCCACAGCTTCAGTTGGATATATATATATATATATCTTTGGAACTGTAAGTGCATGATCTGGATGGCGACGAGACATCTGATGCCTAAGGTGATGCTTACGCTGACCTAAACATCCCTCCAGGAGGGTTCGCAATAGTTCTATTTGGATAGTTAGATCTTTCTTGGATGTTTGTGATTGGATGTGTTTGCATGAGTAGTGATGGTGAAACCCAAGACCACCCCAGTGATTCCATATCATTAATCTAGATCAACTTTAATTCTACTCTTTACTTTCCTGCACTTAGTTTAATTAACCTCAAATCAACCTTTGTTCTAAATATTATCCTTACTTGAACTAGACTAGACTAGCAATGATTCTTAAAAACGTTTTCCCTTAGGATTCGATCCTTAACTATACTGCGATAAGACCCATTCGCTTGTGGGTAGTATTATTGCACAAGGTTTTGGTAAAAACTCTGGGATTTCAACCCCGAGTGAATTTATTAGTGCAATAATAAACCACGTCATAACACTTAATCAAAACTTAATTTTTTGACCCAATTTATCATCATATGACTACTCTGCTAAGATTTACATTGTTATGTGCTTGTTTGACTATGATATTATGCCCTTTTTCCATGAATAATTCATATGACTCAAACACTCACATTTTGTGTCTTGATATGCCCTAAAATGTGATGCTTAAGTACTTCTATTGTTGGATCTTTAATCCCTATGTAAAAGTTGATTCATGATGTTTAAACATATGTAGACCTTCAAATCAGTCCTTATAATGACTTGGGGCACGAAATGACAAGTAACACATCCATGTACTCCTTTTGACTACATGTGACATATATGTGACACCTAATATGATCTGAAGGCACATGTTGATTATAGGACTCTAATCTTACAAGAATTATGCCCTAAGGTTTGACATGTTAGTTTCATACTTAAAATCAGTAGATTTATCATACATTGTAGCAATACACCAAATCAATCTACTCAATGCTCTCTTATAATCTTATGACTTGGTAATGTGACAATATTGCATGATATTGATCTAATAAAACTTGACAATGATCTTTCATGTTGAAACATGATAATCCTCAAACCTCATGCCTCCACAATTTTCAAATTAGAGTTACATTTATCTAGTATTTCACAAGATGTGGATGTTTTACCTATACCTAAGGTATAGTTGTGACTTTTGAACTATGTTGAATAACTACAAGTTGTTTGATATGATGGAACTATACTTGAACCTTTTGAAACTTAGATCTAGGGGGTACATCCACATGACATGAAACATGACTATATTATCAAAATCCAACTGATGTAAGACCCCCTATTATATATTTTTACATGTTAGGTCCCCTTTGAATTGGTCCTTTTCTAGGAATCTTGGTCAAGGAGCATAATCTACTCAATACTCACAAGGTATGCTTAATATCTTAACCGTAATATGACATTGTCTTGCTTCTATGTATGCTCTTATGAACCCTTGGATACTTAGTTACTTGTTTAAACAAACCTTGAACATATATAGACTATGTTGACAACCTTGAACATATATAGACTTCTATTATATAGCCCTTATCTACATGCCTTCTTAGAGTAAGGGAACCAGGCATGTTCGAATAGGGTTAGCACATTGACTTTGTTCTTGAGGTCCCTCATGTAGAAATAGGGTGACATTTAGGCTTCTAGACTAAAATGCCCCTCACATACCCTTCCTTTGAAAGTTGGACAAAGGCCTAATATTGATACAATGGAAATTGAAACCTAAAATAGATTTGTACAAAAGAATATCATTTCATTTTTTCTTATTATGTTCCTTCTTCTTGCTTATTATAACATTTCTATCCAAGCAACTTTGTTACTCTTAAGCTATGTGAACATGTCTTTTCATATAGTACTCAATGCTTTAGCATTGATGTATTTGTTTATCAAATTTTTAGATGCCAAATGAAGATTTGTTTCACTCATCATCAGGAAGACTAAGATATGAAATGAAATGCCAATAGGAAATCCTTGTGATGAAAATGTGTATATGGATCTCTTCTTCATAATGTATGTTATGTTATCTCTTTGGTTATGTCTCTTATTCCTGTTGCATGTGGGCTTAGTATGCTAAAACCTTTGAGTTCATTACAATGTGTAGAATTTTATTGCCTTTCTCATAATTATTTCTTGTTTGAAATTCTATGTCATTCTCTGGATGGATGCTCAGGTCCTCCCACCCTTGTTTGACTGGTCGTTAGGAGTGATGATATGGGTAATACATAGATTTGTTACAGATGGTATCAGAGCCATATGCACAAGCCCCTTTGTATGTTAAGGAATAATGTTTCTCATGAATCTAGGGAGAACTGAAATCTATAATGGTTAAGAGAACTGAAATCTATAATGGTGAAACTAAGTCTGAGGGTATGGTGCTAAACATGGAGTATCTGACTAGTAATCACCTCCTATCCACCTAGTCATGGTGGTTGTGGTTCCTCTGCACACCTAACTACCCAAAGTAGATCCAATATTGGATTAGGTTTATTCCCTTAAATCTTATATAGTATTCTAGCATATCATATCTTCTTTAAGGACTACGCCAAGGCACCCATTAAAAGATCATTAGTTAGTTTCCTTATCTAGTCATGTGACTCTTCTCTCATGATAAGTAATGACATGATTTATCTATAGCTTATGCACGAGAAGAACTAAAACACATTTGATTTTATAAAAGTTGATCATAATGCCATGATCTGATCTTTAATTAAAAACCTTATTTTGATTTTAAAAAGTACTCTAGAGGTCATGTACTCATGTGCAAACCTCAGATAATGCAAACTCAATTTTACTCAATCGAATGTCTATGCTTTCTATGTTTAAGGTAATTAATGATATTTATGTGATGAAGTAAGGTGGAACTCATGCTTTATACCTCATGGTTGATAAGGTACCTATATGATTAAACATGTGTTGTCTCTATTTTTTTTCAACCCTCGGACATGACTAAGACAATTTCTCCTTGTTGACATGTAGCATGCATCGCACTTCAATATGGCTATGTATTTGGGCCCCTAGAAAATAATGGGAAAACTTGTTACAAGAGGCGAATTCCCTATTGACTAGTATGCCTCTTTGTAAGTCTCAGTTATGAATTGTATGAATCATTCACTCTTGACCATATCCTATGATGATATAACTGTTATAAGGTCATTTTTTCCCTTTCCTTTATCTCTGAAAGAAAGGGAACAATATTTGAACCTCAAATATGCCAAAAATTTTGAAACATGGATGATTGATCCTTACTTCACAAGGTAATAGAAATCAATAATCATTTCTCGCTCTATATCCTATGACTAATTTTTCATGACCAATGAGGGGAAATGTGCTAGGTTAGGGTGATAGTTTGATTTATGGCATACCTAACCAAGGTTGCATCCCTATTATGACTTTCTCTACATTTTTGTCTCTTGATTATTTAAAGATTTATAAAGGTAATCCTTTCTTATGATTTTCATTTCTTGATCTAAGTCTCTAATAGTCCATAAGATATTGAAACTTGATTTTGAATCTCAAATTGATGATAAACTTGATGATGATAATGTTGACTATAGCTTGTGGTTAAGGTTTCTAGAAGGACCTAGGTCTAGATCATTCATGAAAATATATATTGATACTACAAAATGTTTCTTTATTTTCCCTTATGGATGATTGATCACACCTACGGTCTAGGTAGGAACCTATACCCTAGTTTCAAAAAAATTGGACCTATGACTTTTAATGCCCAAAGATATTGACTCTAAATATTGATTAATGAAATCTTGATTCATGATTATTGACCTTGACATTGGTTACACTGCCATGATCACTCTAGGTCACCCTCGATATATGACCAATGCCTTACATGTTCTCAGATCTTAAAAACTCAAAATATTTTTATGTTGACCTCTCAATTTGTAAACTCGGGTATAGATCTCATGTGGATTAGGATGGGACCTTCCATTGACTTTGAACATGGAATCACAATATCGGATTATGATGTTTGTCTAGAATTCTTTAAATATGGAATATTGATCATGGATGTAACCCAGTTCAATGTAGAGGCTAGAACCCTAAACATGGGGAATGAAAGTCATGATTTACTATCAATATCAAAATCTCTATTTGTTTGACCTAAATGTGATCTCTCTGAATTTGTGATCTATGTGATGATCTTTCCAATTCAATGATCTATGTGGCTTTACTTTGACATAACTATGATACCACATGTTGAATAATTTTATGATTAGGATATGGATTGCGTAGTTCTTATCTTCTTTGAGGAATTGTTTAACTTTGGGGACAAAATTCCTTTTAGGGAGGGTAGGATGTGATGGTATGGAATTTTCTCTTGCCTCATGCATGTGCTCTATGCTTCATACTTGTAGTAATTTCTCACTCTTACCCACACCTACGGTCTAGGTAGGAACCTATACCCTAGTTTTGAAAATTTTGGACCTATGACTTTTAATGCCCAAAAATATTGACTCTAAATATTGATTAATGAAATCTTGATTCATGATTATTGACCTTGGCATTGGTTATACTGACATGATCACTCTAGGTCACCCTCGATATATGACCAATGCCTTACATGTTCCCATATCTTAAAAGCTCAAAATATTTTTATGTTGACCTCTCAATTTGTAAACTCGGGTATAGATCTCATGTGGATTAGGGTGGGACCTTCCATTGACTTTGAACATGGAATCACAATATCGGATTATGATGTTTGTCTAGAATTCTTTAAATATGGAATATTGATCATGGATGTAACCCAGTTCAATGTAAAGGCTAGAACCCTAAACATGGGGAATGAAAGTCATGATTTACTATCAATCTCAAAATCTCTATTTGTTTGACCTAAATGTGATCTCTCTGAATTTGTGATCTATCTTATGATCTTTCCAATTCAATGATCTATGTGGCTTTACTTTGACATAACTATGATACCTCATGTTGAATAATTTTATGATTAGGATATGGATTGTGAAGTTCTTATCTTCTTTGAGGAATTGTTTAACTTTGGGGACAAAATTCCTTTTAAGGAGGGGAGGATGTGATGGTATGGACTTTTCTCTTGCCTCATGCATGTGCTCTATGCTTCATATTTGCAGTAATTTCTCACTCTTTCCCTCAGTTTCATGATTTGATATGTTTTGATGTGTTTGGAGTTTATATTTTGTTCACGTGAAAAATAAGGACACTCAATTTGACATGAAGCCAAGGTTTCACCTATATTAACATCATCCTCTTTCATCCCCTTTTGGAACCCTATATGGTTTTTCTTCTACCTTCAACACATGTTAGTCGTAAAGAGGCCACTCTCACATTTCACATCAAATTTTCCTAAACTCTGAGCTAGAATGTGAGAGATATGCTCATTTTGAAATGATATTGTTTTTAACTTTTTTAGCTCGTTTTAACCGAATATAACCCTATTTAGGCCCAATTGGGCATGCGGCCTACTACCAACTGCCCTTTTCATTATCTATCTGGCTCCCACTTTTTGGACCAGTGACAAGTCATGTTTTTACAAGATTTGCATTATGGTTGTTGGATCCTACGACTGTGGATTGTCTCAATCTGACAGTTAAAATACCCATCTTCCATCTTTGTACCATGGTTGGCAGCCATGGTGCTTTACCTTGGTAACTACTCTCTTTCTCAACACCTTGACACAAATGTATCCCCCTTTCACCTTTAACCTCCTCCCCCATCTTTTCCCATCTCCTTTCTTACCTTTTTTTGGCGCCCTAGCTCTTGTTTCATCTCCTTCTTATACCTCGGGCCTCTTGAGTCAAAATGACCACTATTTTGGCTTCACCCAACAGCTTCGAGCCTGGTGTTGGATCTAGGGCTCTAGAGCGGGTGAATAGAGATTCAAAATTCTCAAAAGAGAAGTTAGGCCTTCAAATTATATTAATTGATATCAAATGCTTAAGAATAATTTGAAGGATGAGAGAGATTGAAACATACAGTTGGACAAGGTGGTTAGAGTGGTTCCAATCTCCAAACTCGGATATCGTCAATCCACTACCTAGAGAGGTCAACCTCTAGGACTTTGAAACTCATGCATACTTATATTACATCATAAGATATACAAGGAGACCACCATACATCCAAGGGTTTACCTATTCAAGACAAGAGTCTTTCACCT
The DNA here is from genome assembly GCA_963693085.1 of Alisma plantago-aquatica. Lineage (NCBI taxonomy): Eukaryota > Viridiplantae > Streptophyta > Magnoliopsida > Alismatales > Alismataceae > Alisma > Alisma plantago-aquatica. The sequence goes on along the minus strand of OY856413.1, from coordinate 498,410,983 downwards.
ACACAAGGACTTACCCACTTGATCAAGAGGTCTTCATCCTTCACTGAGGACTTACCCACACTTGCATCAAGTCTTTGTCCTTGAAGGAATTACCCACTCTTCTTGAATCTTCACCTTTCCCTTCCCCTTTCCCTAGAAAAGATCTTCACTCCTTCTTCAACCTTGAAAAAGAAAAGCAGCTTCACCTTCACTCTAAGAAGTTCACTTCAACCTTTGCTCTTTGAGAAAGGGAGTTGCGAAGATGGAAGGAATGAGATCTTTATAAGATAACATGTGGGTAGCTCTCTTAGAACATGACTAACTCACTCATAATCATGAAATGATTTGTAAATGAGAGAGAGAAATGGGATCAAAGGGTTGCAACAAACTCAACTATAGCAAGGAATAAGGATACCATGAATGAGCAAACTTGGAATGAACTCCAAGGGGTCCTATTTATAGATGGGGTGTTCCTTTGAGTGTGGAATCACTTAAGAACAAAAAAAGTTGTTTTACAACTTACGAAGGACCTATTTTCATTTCTAACAACTATCCAATGGTTGGAATCACTTTTTCTGCATTTTTCATATTATACATTTGGTCGAGTTTCAATAAAAATAACTCTATCGATCTGCTAACTGACAAAGTTCATTTTCAAACTATCGGTCGAGTTTGTCCTAGGAAACTCGACCGATGGGTCAAAATCAGTTTTGGTCATTAAGTCGGCCCATCAAGTTTTGTGAGTGTGCAACTCGACCGATTGATCCATTTTCAAAAATCCACCACTGATAGGTCGACATTCCAATTCGACCGACAAAGTTGTTGTGTGGCGACCATCTTGTGAAAACATGATTAACTAATGCGGAAGTGAATTATTTACAGCGGATTACTGAAAATCACTGAAAATTTAAAACTTTTTCAAGAGATCCATTCACAGGAAAACTCTTTAACCAAAAACCAAAGTATTTCAAATTCATTTTGGTTCACAAGTATACAACCTGTACCATTCCTTCTCAAAGATTACAACATCAACTATCTTATAAACATTATACACAGACAATATATGAATCTCGAGGCATCAAGCCAAAACCTCAGATTGATTCATAAGACACTGACTAAAAACTCCGAGGACCTGAGAGTACAGAGACGACACATAGGACTACTATCTGTATGACTAGACAGGCAATATCTCCACCTGAGATCTTATTGTTGTCCCTGATGTTGTTGTTGTTGTTGTTGTTGCTCTTTCCTTGTTCTAGGATTTCTGCTTTGCCTCCCATGCATACCTAAAAATGTTTCCCAAGGGGGTGAGACAATTGAAAATTTGCCCAGCGAGAGATATAACTCACCGCCAAAAACATTTTTATTGCAGTTTATTTAATTAAAACTGAGCAGGGGTTATTTTTACATTATCAGGCAGAGTTATTCATCATAGAACAGAATAAGATAATCTCCATTCTCAAGGAGGTCATTGTATCTACCCATGGTAGATAAGTAATTCATCTGTCTACCTTGCAGAGAATATAAAGAAACATAATTAACATTTAACTACTAAGGAATGCACAAAGAAATGCAACATCAGCCAATGAATCTCCGTATTCAATCCTTAAGCAAACATGCTATACAACTGATTACATTTTACAATCACACTTATGCTCTAAGGAGAAGGACATATCGTGTCTCTACTAACTATCTATCCAGGGTATTCCAGCACCTTCGCTATATAGTTACAGTGTCAACTGCACTCTCATCGCCAATCGAGAGATTTCTTGTTTATCTCCTCGATCCGACATTAAGTATCATTGGGAGATTCATGATACATCCATCCCAACATATTCATGAAGGATTGAGAGGTTTCTTGTTTACCTTCCAACAATCTCTTCAAGAGGATGTAAGGATATTTTCGCCCATTTACCCCCACATATTCAAAATATGTGCTCCGGGTTTTTCCGCGGGCACCCGTTTCACCATCACCTATTCCTGACAATGATGGATCTATGGTCAGAGCACTATATGAATAGATTTCACTTGATTTATTAAGTACATTATCATATTCTTTTAGCATCAGCCAAGTTCTCCAACATAACTTATTACAACAATGCTATAAAGAGACTTGTACTACTTTTATCAGATATTTATCAGTCTTTCAAAGACCCTGGAAACTCAGTCCCTCATTTCAATATTGGGAATTCTCATCCCTTCACATTCTCATCACCATAATCATATGGTTCTGGGTATTCAAACCCTTAACTCATCAATGAGCACTATTATACATTTTTCAGGTAACTATCACCTTCAGGTCATCTGACCAAGGCATTCATGATACTTGATACACAAGCATCACACCTGGCTCACAAGGCCATGAAATATCTTGTCACCTCTCACTAGGTAACAACTTACTCATGTGACTCATAAAAGTCCATGCATATTGCTTCTTTTACTAAGCAACAACAACATTAAGGCACATAATGCCAATCAACATTTATTATATAAATGTCACAGCTCAAACTAGCTATATACATCACCTAATAATATATGTATGGTTAATTAGGCATGATAACAGTCATACAGGATATTCATCACATCATGTGATGCAATAGTAACACCATTATTCCTTTACCAAGAATTAGGGTTTACTATCAAATAGGGCTTTTCATTCCCTTTACCCAAATTAGGGTTAGGGTTCCCCATTTCTCATTAATAAAGATTTCATGATCTCATTATCTGTCCAACCCTTAATACATTATTCCATACCTCTGGGGCATTCAAGGATGTCATATTTGATTATTCTAGAACATTACTTTCATCATATAGCATTAATGATCATCAATTCAAGGTATGAGTTCATTTCTCATCCTCATCATGGTATGATTATATCATACACATCATTTGGGCTTAACCCCATTCTCAAGGTACATTAATTAACACTCATCAAGGTGCAACAACTCATTACATTTCATTGTAATAGTTGCATAACACACTTCATATGTTTCTTACCCAATTATATTGGATTTGGAGTACATAAAGGCATATAAACCCTGAAGTGTTGAATGTGATAACTATCATATTTTGATGTATCACTTTCTCGTCACTTCATACTCTCCTGAATTAGCCATCTTATCTTGTATTAAGGTATTTCCCTTCTTAATACATTCCATCACTAATCACTTACCTATAGCATATAATGCATAGGTCACACATTAGAGTTGTCCAACTATCTTTAATGATATGGACTTGTCTAATGGTAAAGACATTGCTTACAATTAGGTTGCATATATTCAACCACATGAAATGTTTCACCTTTATAAGGCCATTCCTTCTATCTCATCATTAGGGTTTCTTTATACCCTTACTTAAGATTAGAATTATGACTCATTGTCATATTATCCAACATTAGGGTTTTATGTATTATGACTCCTCCTTAGAGTCTCACATGCCTTCATCCTTCATAGGGCCTCTTATCACGACATAACATTAGTACGTCATGTGGTGTTAATACTTAGTTAAGGTTTCTCATGGAATCACTCTCAACTAGGGTTTCTCATGGAATCACCCTCAACTAGGGTTTCTCATGGAATCACCCTCAACTAGGGTTTCCACCATAGTTTCCCACAATTTGGGTCTACTATTCATCTCTATTAGGATTTCATTCAATTATCCATAATTGGAGATTCACTATTCATCCCAATTAGGGATTTACATCTCTCTTCCCTAAATTATAGTTTCACTTATGATTACCCTAGATTAGGGCTACATCCTTACCCTGGATTAGGGTTTCATTTAGAATTGCCCTCAATTAGGGTTAGAATTCAATAACCCTGTCAATTAGGGTTTATGTTCATGATTAGGGTTTCATGATCTCTTTACTTAAGGATCATACCCTTAATCACCACATGAATCATATTCATGTTATGAATTCATGCTAACATCATCTCAACTTGATAAGGTCATATCATCCCTTCAATCAAGTACATACAACTATGAATGACATAGTGTACCAATTCATTGATCCTATAAACAATTAGGGTTCATCCCTTAATTGGCACTAATCACTTAGTTACTAATAGGGTTTCAATCATTGTACCTTCATTTATTATCATTACTAATCATCATTGGATCAACGAGTCATTCGTCATCTCTATTATCGAGAGATTCAATCACCTTGGATCTCCATTACATAAGGTTTCCAATTGAATTGATCAATTGAATCTACAATCAACTTTGACTACTTGACCCCCAAACGGTCTTGGTCTTTCAAAGTTCAAATGGTTTGAAACCGTTTGGTAAAGGTGGTGCTTGAGACCGTTTGCCCAAGTAGGTGAAGACTGTTTGCCCAAGTAGGTGAAGATAATTTGGCCAAGTAGGTGAAGACCGTTTGGCCAAGTAGGTGAAGACCGTTTGGCCAAGTAGGTGAAGACCATTTGGTCAAGTAGGTGAAGACTATTTTCCCATCACATCATCAAAATCCAAGTCAACCAATTAGGGTTTGGATCATTGGATTGATCACCAATTCAGCAATTGATTACACTTTAACTTAGTATCATTGGATCATCAATTGCTTAACCATACTCACCCCTAGACCTCCAAATGGTCTTGGGTGACCTCCAAACGGTCTTGATACCTTTTTTATGAGCTCCAAACGGTCTTGAGACCGTTTGGCTCATCCAACCCTTGGATTCTAGTGAAAAATCATTAGGGTTTGAGCTATTGAGTTGCTCATCAAATCAACACTTAATTGCAAAGTGGTTTGGTACCTTTAGACCTTCAATTGGTCAACTATGCTTAACCCTAGACCTCCAAACGGTCTTGGGTGATCCCCAAACAGTCTTGAGACCGTTTGGGTGATTCCCAAACGGTTTTGAAACCATTTGGGTCAATCAACCCAAAACATCAACTCATCCCAATGCAAAATCAGCACTTAGCCGATTAGGGTTAACACCATATCTTTGAATCTTCAAACACATATCTATACTTGACCCTAGACCTTCAAATGGTCTTGGGTGACCACCAAACGTTTTTTAAACCGTTTGGGTGATCCCCAAATGGTTTTGAAACCGTTTGGGCTAATCAACCCAAAATCTCAAATCAACTCATTGGAATTTCAGCACTAATTCCAATTAGGGTTTGCCTAATTGATTAGCCTTCAACTCACGATTCCTTGGGAATTAACCCCTCAAATTTGGTGAGTCGTTAACCAACATAATTAGGATCAGTAATACCAAACGGTGAACCCTTGGTCAACGCTCTCAAACGGTTTTGAAACCGTTTTCCCAAAAAGTCGAATTAATCAAGCTGAAAATCAGCACTTAATCCAATTAGGTTTCCCTAATTGATTAGCCGTCAACTCACGATTCCTTGGGAATTAACCCCTAAAATTTGGTAAGTTATTAACCAACATAATTATAAACAGTAATATCAAACTGTCAACCCTTGGTTAACTTCCTCAAACGGTTTTGAAACCGTTTGCCCAAAAAGGTCAAGTTAATCAGGTTGGAAATCAGCACTTAATCCAATTAGATTTACCTAATTGATTAGCCTTCAACTCACTATTAATTTGTAGTTAATCCATAAAATTTGGTGGGTCATTAACCAACATAATTAGGAACAGCAATCTCAAACGGTCAACCTTTGTTCAACCCTCTCAAACGGTTTTGAAACTGTTTTCTCCCAAACGGTTTGCAAAGGTGAAACCGTTTGCTCCCAACTTCCAAACCATTTGCCCAAGATATTTGGGGAGGTGTGTGCTTATGATGATGTCATTATCATAAAGCTTCGTCCCTGAAGTTATAACAACTTCTTATTCAATGAATTAATCAATTTCAACCAGCAATTAATCAAGATAATGAAGGAATCATTGAAATTACAAGATTAATGGTTGAATAACAATGAAAAAGGGTTCAAGTTATAAAACCCGCCTCAAATATGATCTACAAGATCCAAGATACACGGATATAATGGTGTATGAAGCTTATCCAACTATTCCAAGGCTCAACTTCAAGATTTGGAGTGAAATGATCGGCTAGAATTGAAGATTGAGTGAAGAAATGAAGGAATTACACATTGTTATATGATTTTCACCATGAAATCATGAAGAACGAAGATCAAAGGCTTACCAACAGGTTGGGGACGTGCTCCCTGCTGTCCTTAGCCTTCTTGGTCGGTTTTGCATGCAAGGAGAAAAAGTGGAGTCATAAAAGCCTTTCATTTGGCTTGGAAAAGGTACTTTTATAAGAAAATTGAGGAGAGAGAAGATACTTTATAAAAGTCTTTTAATTCCAAAATTGTTGCCACCACTTCCCCCTCGATTTCTTTCATGCAAGGGCATCTCTATCCCCACCGAACTCCCTTCCATTATCCATGAATTAAGGGAAAAGAAATTAAGCACCTTAACCCTTATAATAAGAATATCCTTATTTGAGTGGAAATTCTTTTTCTTATAATAATGGTGAGTGGAATTTCACCTCCTTAGGATATGCTCGTGCCTTTGCAAGGCTTTAGTATTATCCAAACACATCTGAATCCAACCATTTTAATTTTGGTTGAAGGCCCTTTAATTAATACATTCATTTTTGCCCTAAATTGGATTAGGGTTTCACTTAGGATTAAATCTTGATTATTTTAATATCAAGCTTCTCTCTCCTCCATCTTAATTCAAATGAGAAGTCCCTCTCATTTTCTTTGCTCTACATGATGCCAAGAAACATTAGGGACTTTATTGAAGTGGTAAATTTCATATTGAACCCTTGGTTTTGGGTAAATTGCACATTACTCCAAAACTAGGTTTTTATGCACAAACATTGCTTTATCAGCTCTTTCTTAGTGTTGAGGCTTCCATACGCCATACCTCAGCATCATTTTCACTCTCATGATGCTTCAACACATGAGGAACATATTATCATGCACAATTGCACTTAAACCCCTCAACTTGGGTAATTTGCACTTTAGTCCAATACAAACAAAACATTGATTTCAACAATGTTCAAAAAGGACTAGAATTGCAACATAAGTTCCTCTTGAGGCCTAATTACTTTTCATAAGATGAGATTAAGCATTTAATCACATTTCTTAATCAAAACACCTAGGGTTAAATTATAACCCAGGTCAAGGTTGTTACAAATTATAAACCCCTAACAAGGATTTCGTCCTCAAAATCTAGATAAAGGAAGACAGATGTATTTTATTCTTCATACTATCTAGTCTTCACATAACATCTCCTTATTATGGAGACACCATAAAACTTTGATTAGCACAAAGTGTTTCCATACAAGATTCTCATAGAATCAACACACAAGGCACATGCTCCATTGTTCCTCATCATTGACTATAAAGTCAACTTTGTGTCAAATAACACTTTTCTTGTTCAGAGAAACATCGTGCATTCTTTCTTAATATCATGTTTATGCAGAGAATAAACCCCTAACATATGATGTTCATATTATTTTATACATCCAGACTAATTTCACAGTTGACCACCCCAGGTAGCCAACCTAACCCATCTGATAACTCTCAAAAACCAGAATCTTTCACCTTGTTATCTATCACATGTGTTGGAAACACATCATATATATCTCTTCCTTTCATCTTGGAACATTAATTGTTTCATATGTCCTCATCTTAGGACCAAAATCCAAGATAGCTGATACTTTTCTAAGTATCTATCACTTGAACATATTTATCTTATGCACATCAAGTGTCCTAGTACCCACTTTGATTGCCATGTCCCTGAAAGGAAAGAAAACAAGGATTCATATTCCTCTTATTAATTCATGTATTTTCAACTATTCTTGAACCATTTACTCTTTATCTCATCCTAGGTTCCTTGCCTTTAGTATTGGAATTTGTAAGGATGATTGTATGACATTATCCCTTTCTTTATTGTTATCTGGCATGTTTATGATCATCTTATGATCTCATCACATCTCCCATTTCCTCATTATGGGAAAGATCTTTATTATGCTGGCAGCATTATTGAACATGGTTCATCTCCCTTATTCTTATTCTTATCTTATGAGGAGTACACTTTTAGTCCCTCATACAACATGCTCATCTGAGATTATCTCAGACTTCTCTTTCTTATTCATAGGATATGACACATTTATTCATTCTAGATTTCTGATTTCATGATACTCATTAGATTGTCTCAGAATGACTACTTGATCATAGCAATCAAAAAGACAACAATCTAAGAGTTTCCATACCCACTTTATCGTCAATAGTTGTATACCTGGCCAGGGTATATAAATACTGAGATCAAGTGGTATGCATTTTGTATTCTATCATATTCCTTCTTTTCATATTATCATAAGCATAAGGCTTAACATCTCTGGATTTTATCCAGGCATCCCTTATATACCTCATCTTTTCTCAAGGAGGTAAGAACAACATAAAACATTTGTAATGTTTTATTATGCTAAACATAAGTCCTCATAGGACTAATCAAGGAAAGTTCGATCATTTCCTTTCTCAATTAATCTAAGAATTCATAAAGTGACATATTTGAATGACATTATCTTGTCTAACTTGTCATGATTCATGGATTATTCACTGCCTCAGGCTAATTCTGCCTCAAAGTTTGATTCAACATGCTATGGTTGAGCACAGACTCAACTTAAGTCCAGAAATATATCATTTCCTTTTGCTTCAACCTGCTGATGCTAATTACAAATCTTGTTGATATCTATAACATAATCATTGGAACTGGTAATCTAGGTTACACTGCCAAATCTTGATCCACTATATACATTATTGTTGTCCTAAGTTCCCCAACAGTAATACTTAAAGAAGGATTTTCTTATTATAGTTGGATCAGCTTGGGGATTCTCAGGCAATTGTCTCTCTCTTGTCTGTTCCCATGCATCTCTTCTTGGTGCAACATTGCTGCTCTCAGCAGCAATCTCCTCATTTGACCCAGTCATCTTTAAGTTCTTCTTCTCTTATACGAGCAGAAGACACTATCAGATACACTGAATGACACCAGAACAGACTCTACTACCTTAGTCCTATGTCTCTGTAGACTCAACGAACCTAGAGCTCTGATACCATTAATTGTGGCAACCGTCTTGCGAAAACATGATTAACTAAGGTGGAAGCGAATTATTTACAGCGGATTACTGAAAATCACTGAAAATTTAAAACTTTTTCAAGAGATCCATTCACAGGAAAAATCTTTAACCAAAAACCAAAGTATTTCAAATTCATCTTGGTTCACAAGTATACAACATGTACCATTCCTTCTCAAAGATTACAACATCAACTATCTTATAAACATTATATACAGACAATATATGAATCTTGAGACATCAAGCCAAAACCTCATATTGATTCATAAGACACTGACTAAAAACTCTGAGGACCTGAGAGTACATAGACGACACATAGGACTACTATCTGTATGACTAGACAGGCAATATCTCCACCTGAGATCTTATTGTTTTCCCTACTGTTGTTGTTGTTGTTGTTTCTCTTTCCTTGTTCTAGGATTTCTGCTTTGCCTCCCATGCATACCTAAAAATGTTTCCCATGGGGGTGAGACAATTGAAAATTGCCCCAGTGAGAGATATAACTCTCCGCCAAAAACATTGTTATTGCAGTTTATTAAATTAAAACTAAGCAGGGGTTATTTTTACATTATCAGGCAGAGTTATTCATCATAGAACAGAATAAGATAATCTCCATTCTCAAGGAGGTCATTGTATCTACCCATGGTAGATAAGTAATTCATCTGTCTACCTTGCAGAGAATATAAAGAAACATAATTAACATTTAACTAGTAAGGAATGCACAAAGAAATGCAACATCAGCCAATGAATCTCCGTATTCAATCCTTAAGCAAACATGTTATACGGCTGATTACATTTTAGAATCACACTTATGCTCTGAGGAGATGAGATATACCGCTCATACTCCAATCGACCATTACGAAATTGCCTCGGTACCATACATAGGTCATCAAAAGAGTCGGATTCTTATAACCTCATCTGTCTCGGTCAGTACAAGACCACATGCAGGACATCTCGTGTCTCTGCTAACTAGCTAGTCAAGGTATTCTGGCACCTTCACTACAGAGTTACAGCATCAACTGCACTCTCATCGCCAATCGAGAGATTTCTTGTTTATCTCCTCGATCCGACATTAAGTATCATTGGGAGATTTGTGATACATCCATCCCAACATATTCATGAAGGATTGAGAGGTTTCTTGTTTACCTTCCAACAATCTCTTCAAGAGGACGTAAGGATATTTTCGCCCATTTACCCCCACATATTCAAAATATGTGCTCCAGGTTTTGCCGCGGGCACCCGTTTCACCATCACCTATTCCTGACGATGATGGATCTATGGTCAGATCACTACATGAATAGATTTCACTTGATTTATTAAGTACATTCTCATATTCTTTTAGCATCATCCAAGTTCTCAAACATAACTTATTACGACAATGCTATAAAGAGACATGTACGACTTTTATCAGATATTTATCAGTCTTTCAAAGACCCTGGGAACTCAGTCCCTCATTTCAATATTGGGAATTTTCATCCCTTCATATTCTCATCACCATAATCATATGGTTCTGGGTATTCAAACCCTTAACTCATCATTGAGCATTAATATACCTTTTTCAGGTAACTATCACCTTCAGGTCATCTGACCAAGGCATTCATGATACTTGATACACAAGCATCACACCTGGCTCACAAGGCCATGAAATATCTTGTCACCTCTCACTAGGTAACAACATACTCATGTGACTCATAAAAGTCCATGCATATTGCTTCTTTTACTAAGCAACAACAACATTAAGGCACATAATGCCAATAAACATTTATTATATAAATGTCACAGCTCAAACTAGCTATATACATCACCTCATAATATCTGTATGGTTATTAGGCATGATAACAGTCATACAGGATATTCATCACATCATGTGATGCAATAGTAACACCATTATTCCTTTACCAGGAATTAGGGTTTACTATCAAATAGGGCTTTTCATTCCCTTTACCCAAATTAGGGTTAGGGTTCCCCATTTCTCATTAATAAAGATTTCATGATCTCATTATCTGTCCAACCCTTAATACATTATTCCATACCTCTGGGGCATTCAAGGATATCATATTTGATTATTCTAGAACATTACTTTCATCATATAGCATTAATGATCATCAATTCAAGGTATGAGTTCATTTCTCATCCTCATCATGGTATGATTATATCATACACATCATTTGGGCTTAACCCCATTCTCAAGGTACATTAATTAACACTCATCAAGGTGCAACAACTCATTACATTTCATTGTAATAGTTTCATAACACACTTCATATGTTTCTTACCCAATTATATTGGATTTGGAGTACATCAAGGCATATAAACCATGAAGTGTTGAATGTGATAACTATCATATTTTGATTTATCACTTTCTCATCACTTTAGACTCTCCTGAATTAGCCATCTTATCTTGTATTAAGGTATTTCCCTTCTTAATACATTCCATCACTAATCACTTACCTATAGCATATAATGCATAGGCCACACATTAGAGTTGTCGAACTATCTTTAATGATATGGACTTGTCTAATGGTAAAGACATTGCTTACAATTAGGTTGCATATATTCAACCACATGAAATGTTTCACCTCTATAAGGCCATTCCTTCTATCTCATCATTAGGGTTTCTTTATACCCTTACTTAAGATTAGAATTATGACTCATTGTCATATTATCCAAGATTAGGGCTTTATGTATTATGACTCCTCATTAGAGTCTCACATTCCTTCATCCTTCTTAGGGCCTCTTATCACGACATAACATTAGTACGTCATGTGGTGTTAATACTTAGTTAAGGTTTCTCATGGAATCACCCTCAACTAGGGTTTCTCATGGAATCACTATCAACTAGGGTTTCTCATGGAATCATCCTCAACTAGGGTTTCCACCATAGTTTCCCACAATTTGGGTCTACTATTCATCTCTATTAGGATTTCATTCAATTATCCATAATTGGAGATTCACTATTCATCCCAATTAGGGATTTACATCTCTTTTCCCTAAATTAGAGTTTCACTTATGATTACCCTAGATTAGGGCTACATCCTTACCCTGGATTAGGGTTTCATTTAGAATTGCCCTCAATTAGGGTTAGAATTCAATAACCCTGTCAATTAGGGTTTATGTTCATGATTAGGGTTTCATGATCTCTTTACTTAAGTATCATACCCTTAATCACCACATGAATCATATTCAAATCATACCCTTAATCACCACATGAATCATATTCATGTTATGAATTCATGCTAACATCATCTCAACTTGATAAGGTCATATCATCCCTTCAATCAAGTACATACAACTATAAATGACATAGTGTACCAAGTCATTGATCCTATAAACAATTAGGGTTCATCCCTTAATTGGAACTAATCACTTAGGTACTAACAGGTTTTCAATCTTTGTACCTTCATTGATTATCATTACTAATCATCATTGGATCAACGAGTCATTCATCATCTCTATTCTCGAGAGATTCAATCACCTTGGATCTCCATTACATAAGGTTTCCAATTGAAATTATCAATTGAATCTACAATCAACTTTGACTACTTGACCCCCAAATGGTCTTGGTCTTTCAAAGTTCAAATGGTTTGCAACCGTTTGGTAAAGGTGGTGCTTGAGACTGTTTGCCCAAGTAGGTGAAGACTGTTTGCCCAAGTAGGTGAAGACCATTTGGCCAAGTAGGTGAAGACCGTTTGGCCAAGTAGGTGAAGACCGTTTGGCCAAGTAGTTGAAGACCGTTTGGCCAAGTAGGTGAAGACCGTTTGCCCATCACATCTTCAAAATCCAAGTCAACCAATTAGGGTTTGGATCATTGGATTGATCACCAATTCAGCAATTGATTACACTTTAACTTAGTATCGTTGGATCATCAATTGCTTAACCATACTCACCCCTAGACCTCCAAACGGTCTTGGGTGACCTCCAAACGGTCTTGAGACCGTTTGGATGAGCTCCAAACGGTCTTTAGACCGTTTGTCTCATCCAACCCTTGGATTGTAGTGAAAAATCATTAGGGTTTGAGCTATTGAGTTGCTCATCAAATCAGCACTTAATTGCAAAGTGGTTTGGTACCTTTAGACCTTCAATTGGTCAACCGTGCTTAACCCTAGACTTCCAAACAGTCTTGGGTGATCCCCAAATGGTCTTGAGACTGTTTGGGTGATTCCCAAACGGTTTTGAAACCATTTGGCTCAATCAACCCAAAACATCAACTCATCCCAATGCAAAATCAGCACTTAGCCGATTAGGGTGAACACCATATCTTTGGATCTTCAAACACATATATATATTTGACCCTAGACCTTCAAACGGTCTTGGGTGACCAAAAAACGGTTTTGAAACCGTTTGGGTGATCCCCAAACGGTTTTGAAACCGTTTGGGCTAATCAACCCAAAATCTCAAATCAACTCATTGGAATTTCAGCACTAATTCCAATTAGGGTTATCCTAATTGGTTAGCCTTCAACTCACCATTACATGGTAATTAACCCCTAAAATTTGGTGAGTCATTAACCAACATAATTAGGATCAGGAATCTCAAACAGTCAACCCTTGGTCCACGCTCTCAAATGGTTTTGAAACCGTTTGCCCAAAAGGTCGAATTAATCAAGCTGAAAATCAGCACTTAACCCAATTAGGTTTCCCTAATTGATAAGCCTTCAACTCACGATTACTTGGGAATTAACCCCTAAACATTGGTAAGTTATTAACCAACATAATTATAAACAGGAATATCAAACGGTCAACCCTTGGTCAACTTCCTCAAACGGTTTTGAAACCGTTTTCCCAAAAAGGTCAAGTTAATCAGGTTGGAAATCAGCACTTAATCCAATTAGATTTACCTAGTTGATTAGCCTTCAACTCACGATTCCTTTGGAGTTAATCCATAAAATTTGGTGGGTCATTAACCAACATAATTAGGAACAGTAATTTAAAACGGTCAACCTTTTTTCAACCCTCTCAAACGGTTTTGAAACCGTTTTCTCCCAAACGGTTTGCAAACCGTTTGGTCACCAAATGGTTTGGTGAAACCGTTTGGTCCCAACTTCCAAACCGTTTGCCCAAGCAATTTGGGGAGGTGTGTGCTTATGATGATGTCATCATCATAAAGCTTCGTTCCTGAAGTTTTAATAACTTCTGATTTCATGAATTAATCCAATTCAACCAGCAATTAATCAAGATAATGAAGGAATCATTGAAATTACAAGATTAATGGTTGAATAACAATGAAAAAGGGTTCAAGTTATAAAACCCGCCTCAAATCTGATCTCCAAGCTCCAAGATACACGGATCTAATGGTGGATGAAGATTCTACAACTATTCCAAGGCTCAACTTCAAGATTTGGAGTGAAATGATCGGCTAGAATTGAAGATTGAGTGAAGAAATGAAGGAATTACACATTGTTTTATGATTTTCACCATGAAATCATGAAGAACGAATATCAAAGGCTTACCAACAGGTTGGGGACGTGGTCCCTGACGTCCTTAGCCTTCTTGGTCGGTTTTGCAAGCAAGGTGAAGAATTGGGGTCGTAAAAGCCTTTCATTTGGCTTGGAAAAGGTACTTTTATAAGAAAATTGAGGAGAGAGAAGATACTTTATAAAAGTCTTTTAATTCCCAAATTGTTGCCACCACTTCCCCCTTGATTTCTTGAATGCAAGGGCATCTCTGTCCCCACCTAACTCCCTTCCATTATCCATGAATTAAGGGAAAAGAAATTAAGCACCTTAACCCTTATAATAAGAATATCCTTATTTGAGTGGAAATTCTTTTTCTTATAATAATGGTGAGTGGAATTTCACCTCATTAGGATATGCTCGTGCCTTTGCAAGGCTTTAGTCTTATCCACACACATCTGAATCCAACCATTTTAATTTTGATTGAAGGCCCTTTAATTAATACATTCATTTTTGCCCTAAATTGGATTAGGGTTTCACTTAGGATTAAATCTTGATTATTTTAACATCAAGATTCTCTCTCCTCCATCTTAATTCAAATGAGAAGTCCCCTCTCATTTTATTTGCTCTACATGATGCCAAGAAACATTAGGGACTTTATTGAAGTGGTAAATTTCATATTGAACCCTTGGTTTTGGGTAAATTGCACATTACTCCAAAACTAGGTTTTTATGCACAAACATTGATTTATCAGCTCTTTCTTAGTGTTCAGGCTTCCATAAGCCATACCTCAGCATCATTTTCACTCTCATGATGGTTCAACACATGAGTAACATATTATCATGCACAATTGCACTTAAACCCCTCAACTTGGGTAATTTGCACTTTAGTCCAATACAAACAAAACATTGATTTCAACAATGTTCAAAAAGGACTAGAATTGCAACATAAGTTCCTCTTGAGGCCTAATTACTTTTCATAAGATGATATTAAGCATTTAATCACATTTATTAATCAAAACACCTAGGGTTAAAGTATAACCCAGGTCAGGGTTGTTACATGTTGTGACAAATTTTTCAAAATGGTTTTAGAGTGACCAAATGTTGGAATTAAGTGTCCCTAATTTATTATCATCTTAGTTACAAGTCAAATCATCAATACAAGTGATAACACAAATATTCTAAGGTAGTTTGGAGTGATTTTCCAAATTGCACACTTGCATAGCTTTTGACTTAAACTTGGACAATCTAGGACTTGTGTAATTTGATCCTTTTCATGTACCTAAAGCTTGAAATCAATCTTAAACAAACATATTAGATACATATGAATGGAATGTTTAAATCGTTATCAAAATATGGACAATGTATAACTCTCAAGTCAATGTTCTCCTCCTTTTTGATAATGGAAAACCATTCCTCAATCATATTGAAAATGATACATCAAGTTATACCTTAGCTTTGTGAATTGCAAGGGGATTCAGATTGTTAACAATGTGAATTTCTCCCCCTCAATCTATGCTCACTCTTACCTACATAGTTAGTCTTTCTACACAAAGCAATATAACATGTATATACTATATGGTCCTTTAGAAAGTCACATGATAAATCATATATTGACAATAAAAGGATCACATAGGCAATAAAAGCAATATGGTTGAGATTTAAAACATTGAACTTCTCTCCCCCTTTTGGCATTATCAAAAAAGTAAGGGGGTATAAGAGCACAAAATAGGTCTTCTCCAAGCACAACCAAAACATACATTCATAAGATAAAACATGCAACCTCATAGCACACAACAAACAAGGATGAGAGAGAGACAAGAAAGCTAAGTCATAATCAAAATATGGGAAACATAGCACCAACTCATAAGATATACTCAATCAAAGAGTAAGTGTACATATGATTAAGATTACAACACTAAAAGCATGTCCTCAAAACAACTATCAGCCAAATCGATGAAAATGTTGGTATGTATGTCTTGAGATCCAATCATATGATGATTGGATTGGCATATGTCATGATTGATTTGATAAATATTAGAGGCAAGCTTCCAATTTATTCTAGCTCAATCGATTATGAGATAAATGATGGAGCAGAATGAATGTCTAAAGAATGACAATACTCAATGGTGTATGTCTTCAGGTTAAGGACCTGAACAATGAGATCATATGGATGCTAAGAGTATGTACATTCTTGTTATGTCACTAGTTATATGTCATTGTGTAAGGTTGATAGACAACAATGACATATCAAGACTATAGTGTGTGTTGGTTGGTGACAGTGTCTCATTAGTCATGATATATGATATCAAACCAAGCACATAGATACATGTTGGAGAACAATGTATCAGAAAGACCCACTATGAGAGTGACACATGGAACCATGACATGGTAATCATAATCATCTCTCATAGTGATGGTGGTGATTGCGATTCTTAGACCTGAAATCACTACACTCGTCAAATGTGATTGGGTACACTTTGACATCATCAAATGTAGTCATGAAACATGAGTTGTTATTACAGTGGTGATTGGGTGGCTTTGATGCATGAGATAGTTTGTGAGTGATAGATATGGAATTTTTCCCACCTAAGGGAGTATGATGTCTAGGCCACTTGATAAGCAAGACTGAGAAAGGCATGTGCAAGCACATGTGAATTAATATATGATATTGATGTCACAGATATCTCAAACAGTATGTTGTAGTTCAAGAAACATGAATGAACGTTGAAAGGATGACGACTCCATGCCTTGAGTTCATTTAGGATATCAGAGATAAAGGAATTATACATTCACTAGAACACCAATCACAAACCGTAGGATTTAAAGTTATTCTCCAACTTTCCTTTTCACTTGGGTAGCACTGATGTGCGACTAGGTACTGCTCTTTGCTTGTGATGTCATAAGCTAATTATGGACATTCACTGCCAACGTGAAATGGGACATAGGGTCACACACATAGGATTAACCTAGAAGAGGAGTTTATCTATGAATGATGTTTGGATTAATTACAAAGTGTTTAGGTACTCAATCAAACATTCAATCAATAGACTTGACTTAGAATCATCAAGTTCAAGTGTTGAACCAACTAATTAGAGAGTTAAATTGATTAAGAATTGAATTGACTGTGTTTTGCAAAATCTGGACCACCAACCGACTGGTTCACTGGGTGAACTGATCAACTCATGGTCATTGAGATGACCGATTCACTCTGGTGAACTGATTGGTTCATTTGGACCAAACAAGCAGTGTTGGGTTTTCCCGATTTGTGAGAAAAGTTTTTCACACTTGTTCAATTCGATTGGGACAAGAATTAATATTTGTATTATTTAGAAATGAATAAGGAAAGTCAATTACAGGCAGGTCTGGGAAGTGAAACGACCGGTTCACTGGGTGAACCGATCAACTCACACTCTCAACTGATAGGTTCACTAGTGAACCAATTGTCTCACCTTGCCAAGTGACTATTTTGGTTATAAAATGACTGGTTCACCTGCCGTAGTGCAAATTGTTCATGGAAATTCCAGACCCTTCTACTCCCACACAGACTGGGAACCCTGACCCTACCCTCTACCATAAATAGAGGGGTACAGGGGGGTTCTCTAGAAACACAACTTAGAACATCAGTTGCTCTACAAAGTTGGTGTCCTCTCTGGTTGTGGTAACTGAGAGAGCCCAAGAAAGTTCCACCCGTCCAGGAAGGAACAGCAAGGAAAAGACAACTGTAGAAAAGCAACAGGTGGTGGGAGAGTGTGTTAGTGACTAGTACACTGACAGAAGGGGACAACTCCTTCTAGTCCGTTCTTTAGGACGACTAGAGTTCCTAGTAGTCCGTGTGACTATCTATAAAGTCAGGAGACTTCTACTGCTTAGGAGGACGATAGTCAACCACAGTCTGGGTCAAGACCATGAGCTGCACAGACGTCATCAAACACAGGTGGTTGAAGACCATACTTGCTACAAGGTATAATCACTAAGCAAGCTTCGGGACCAGGTATATCTCATTAAAACCATCCTTCCCATTACATAGATATTGATGTGATCTACTGGTTATGGGTTTATCGTCAAGTAAAAAAAATTATTTCCGCTACCTACTCCGACCACATAAAATCCAATAGAAAACAGCATGATGATAGAAATAGTACATCTTTGATAACGTGCAAAGATGTTTTTAGTACAAAATAGTCTAGAAAGATATATATGATCAGCATCTATAGACTAAAAACTAAAACATCTAAACATCTAGGCTATCCAAGTCCAGAGGGTCATCAACATCATCATCAAAAGTTTTAGGCTCGTAGTCATCATCTCCATCTAAAGGTGCAACAGAGATAGAAACTTCACCTTCATCATCAGATGCACCAGCAAAGCCATCATCAGACCCATCTGAACCATCCTTGCCATCATCCTCAAGTTCCTCCTCATCAGCAGCAGCAGCAGCTTCCTCATCAACCTAGTTGGGCATCTCCTCATGGGCAGAAGGACCAAAACCATGACCAGACCACATGGCATTAGGCTCATCCCAAGTCATACCAAAGTCATGAAACTCTTGGGCTTGAGGAAAAGTAGGAGCATAGGTGCCAAGTCATGCAATAAAGGTATCTATAGGACCAATAGGGAGAGATAGCACTCCAGGGGTAGATCCACCAATAGTAGAGGGTGTAGCAGTAGAAGAAGATGGTGGAGGGGTTAGGTAAAAGTGATTATATACATAAGATGCATAATCACCTCCTGGGTAGGGCTGGTAGGTAGGGTAAGGATGGGTATATGATGGGTTCATGGTAGACATGATAACACAAAGATCTAGATGCATATGCTCCTGAACTTGAAGGTTATATGCATGATGATGCATCATGTAACCCATGAGGGTTTCATTTGATACATTAAATGAGGCACGGGCAGATTGGGATGGTTGAGGAGATGGAGGTTCCTGGGTAGAGGTGGAGGCTCTAGGTGTGGTAGAATAAGGGGTAGGCACGCTTTTCTAAATTGTGGTCTCACTATACAGACTCCTTTTCTAGTAGATTTGTAATGAAGGTCATGAAAAAGAGACTTACCAGTGGTAGATTGAAAAAGACCACAAATCAGGGATGTGTAGGGTGGGTGGGTTCCTCAGGTGTTCTTACCAAATTCAAAGCAGGTCATGTGATGGACAACATATCTAGCCCACTTGACTTTGATGTTCTTTAGGATACGGAACATTATCACCATGGTAATCTCTACAATTTCAGTTTGGTTTTTCTTTGGATGAATATTGTAGTTGACTACCCCGGCTAGAATGTGGTTCTTCATATCTAAGGTAGAGGAGGGAAGGGTAGACTTCTTCCTATAGGGAAATTGTGGCTTATTCAAGAATTTATGTATGTCATGGAGAGTGATATCATATTGCTTGTAGAAGGCCTCAAGGTCTAGGAGGTCAAAATACTCTGGGTAATCCTTCCTCCATGTGTCGGTCACGTCAGTACCAGAGAAAAGGATGTTCAAGGTGTCCTCTAAGACTTGGAATTTCTGCCCAAAAATCATGGAAGTAAGAATGACTTGAGTATTTGGTGGGGGTACAAGAGTGTCGTAATTCCATTGCAAATTTTCATAGAATTTGTGAACGGATTTAGTTCTTGTGATGGAATTGATATAGCACACACGTTTAACACTTAGGGTAGACAGGTGGTGGTCGTACAATAACTCAGAAACTTGATCTATAACCTTTTATTTACACAGGCGTGGCTCAAAAAAGGCACGGAGAGGAAAGGGGTTCCTGGGAAGGAGATCCTTGTACCTATTTAGAGCATTATCGAAGACAAAGAAGGTACCATCGAAGGGTATAAGGCATGAGTTGGAGGAGGAGGATGGTGCACCAGAGGGGGTGGCTCTCTTTCTCCTAATGGAAGCCATGGAGGTAGGATAAGAAGATTGAGAGGTCAAAAATGTAGGAAACACCACCAAGAACTGACCAAACAACTATGGTTGATGAGTAAAAGGTCTAGGAAGGTCGAGCATGGGCTGGATAGGGCTAGGAAGAGGATGGTCAGGGCTAGGCTTGAGAGCTTGAGGGAGTTGGAGAGTGAATCGGTCGATTTTTCTCTAGTTGAGAGGGAGAAAAGTAGGCTAGACCACACTTACATTTGCTCCAGCCCGACAGAGAGTCTATCCCAAAATTTAGAAATCTTAATTTCTAGACTCTTGAGTGCTAATTAAATTTATTTTTCTAGTTCATTTTGCATTTTAAACATACTTAGGCACATATCACTCATCAATGGGTATTGTTTAGCGATAAAACAAGCATTAAAAATACCCTAAACATGTGGAAAAAAAGGCAAAGGAACATGAAATTTTAGCACTTTATCCAGTAAGGGTGATCAAGACATGAGAAAAGCATATATGATAGATGAAAACAAGCTATAAGGTATATCAGATTCATCCAAAGCAGTAATGAGTAGTTTAGATCGAATAAAATTAAATTGCTCTCTAGCCAGAGGTTTAGTGAAAATGGCTACCAACTAATTTTCTGTGTCTAAATGTGTGATATAGATATCCTTTTTGGCAATGTGATCACAAAGAAAATGATGAAGAACCTCTATAGGATTGGCTCTACAATGCAATATAGGATTATAAGATAAATTGATTGCACTAGTATTATCACAATAGATAGGATAAGCATCAAAATAAATTTTAAAGTCTTGGAGCATTTTCTTCATCCATAGGACATGGGCACAACAACTCCTAGATGTAATGTATTCGTCCTCAGTAGTTGATAAAGCCACTATGATATGTTTCTTAGAGAACCAAGACACCAAGCATGGTCCTAAGAGGAAGCAAGTGCCACTTGTGCACTTTCTATCAATCAAGCATCTTACGTAATGTGCATCACTATAAGCTGTAAGAGTAAATTCCCTTGACTTGGGATACCATAGTCCAAAATTTGGAGTTTGTCTAAGTACCTTAAAATCATCTTAACATCTATAAGATGTAATTTCCTGGGATTTGATTGATAGTGAGCACACAAGCCAACACTAAACATTATATCAGGTCTAGAGGCAGTTAAATAAAGTAAATTTTCCAATCATACCTCTATATAGTTTCTCATCCATTTTCTCACCTTCTTCATCTTTATCAAGTTTGGTGGTGTTTGACATGGGGGTTGTTGACTAAATTGGACATTATCTCATCTTCTCTTTTGATGATGAAAAACATTTCTTACTTGTAGATTTAACTTGCTACTTTAAGTGTCTCAGGAACCTCTTGGCAAACTCAAGACTGGAATATGAAAATTATTTGAATAAAACATTTATATGTGCTTATTTGTATTTCTTACTTAAAACTCATGTAAAATCAAGCTTTGGACCAAGTCCACCTATCCCAAAATCTTTCAAATATCAATATAAAATGTCTTGGATAGGTAGGTCACACTCGATAAATCATTAGATAAGTGTTCCCAAAGAATTATCCATATGTTATAGTCTTTCGGTCAAAATCTTTGTGAACCGAGCCTCAAGTCGGTCGAAGACTTTGTCGACCGAGACAATGATCGATCAAGGACTCAAGACATCAAAATTTCATATTTATTACGAATCAAACTAAGTCAATTAGAGTCGTTGTTATACTCTTGACTAATTTATCTTTGACTGACTTATAGCCATTGAAATATGATGTGTCTAGCCTTGGCTCGGTCGAGAAAATCTTCGACCGAGTTGCAGTACGGTCGAGAAAAATAGTCAAATAAGGAAGGTTTTGGAATAGATCTTTTAATTTGTTCAAACTAGCCATTGTGTCTAAATTAGCTTTGTTCAAACGGCTATTTGACCCTCTAGAACCCTCTAGACTCTCCCCAAAGATGCCCTAGCCACCCATACTTCATTCCGATAAATAGTAGTGGTCTAGAGGCATCCCAACGCATGCTTGCATACTTGCATACATTACATCTTGAGCAATAAGAGTTATAGCTATCCTTTTTCCAAATCATTCACAGCAACATCCCTTCGTGTCCTAGCCATTAGCTTAGCCTACCACCATTACTACAACCTTGATACATCCTTAAGTGCTTTGGTTCATAAGCTTGATAAATAAGGACACTATAGAATTTATTTGGTTTATTTTTCCTTCCTTTCTTATTTCTGTGACTTGTGGTTCTGTTCCTTGGCCCTCGGTGCATCCGTAAAAGAAGAGGTGTGACGGTTCTCTTCCTTCTCCCTCAGTTCATCCGTAAAAGAAAACGTGTGGTGGTTCTCTTCATTGGCCCTCATTGACTCCGTACAAGAAGAGGTGTGGTGGTACTCTTCCTCGTCCGTCGGTGCATCTGTAAAAGAAGAGGTTCAGTGGTGCTCTTCCATGGTCGGTAAAGAAGAGGGATTTATTTGCAGCAATCATCTTATAATTTGTCCTCACCGATAAATTAATAAAATTGTTTGTTGCAAATCCTAGTTGGAAACAACTAGGTAGTGGGATGACGTTGTAGACGGAACCACTCTAAATCCCATCTCTCTATTTTGGTTTCCTCTTTTATTTTCATTACACTTTAAATTTGTTTAAATATTTTATAAACTCTATTCACCCCCCCCCTAGATCTTTCATTTGGTATCATAGTAAGTCTTCAAGGAGCCGTCACTGGTCTTGAAGAATGGGGGAGGGCATACTTGGCAACCTCAACATGAAAGGCACACGCATCAAAAAACCACCCATGTTTGATGGAAAAAACTATACTTACTCGAAGAGGAGGATGCGGTTCTATTTCCAAGAATTGAGCTTTGACTTATGGAAAATGATTACTAGATACTACAAGCTTCCCACAACTAAACTAGAGCAATGGGATGCAGAAATGGTAAAACAAGTTACATTAAATGCAAATGTTGTAAGCATACTTTACTGTTCATTATCTATTTAATCATATATCCACTTGTGACACCGCTTATGAAATATGGAACAAGCTCTCCATAACTCATGAGGGTACCACACCAGTGAAAAATATTGAGATTGGTATGCTAAAACATAAATTTGAATTATTTTGTATGCAACCTAATGAAAGTATGTTGCATAAATGTATGCTAGATTTTTTGACATTGTAAACATCCTAAGCGCCTCGGGAAAGAACATAAGTGAAAAAAATCAAGTATCAAAAATACTTAGATCACTGCCCATAAAGTACAAATCCAAAGTCACTGCCATCAAAGAAGCTAATGATCTTAAAAATCTCAAACTGGAGCAGCTCATCGAAAATTTAGAAACACATGAAGTGACTCAAGAAGAAGATAAGATCGAGGTTGAACAACAAAAGGAGAAGCAAAAAGACATTGCTATCAAATCCACCTCCAAGTCATCATCAAAAGTCACTCGAGAAAATGGTGATACAAGCAGCGAAAATGAGGAAGATGCTTTAATTGTAAATGGTAAGAAATATAAGTGTATTCGTTCTTTCAGGTGTTTTGAGTGCGGAAAGAAGGGACACCTAAAGACTAAGTGTCCAAGACTCGACAAGAAGAAATCCTCGTCAAAGAAGAAGGACAAGGGAGAAAAATCTTACAAGGTCGCTTGGGACCAATCAAGCGATGAAAATGGGAGCATTGAAGAAGAAGAGATAGAATGTCTCATGGAAAAAGAAGATGAAGAAGAAACAAATGAGGATTGGTTAGTTGATAGTGGATGCTCCAAACATATCACTGGAAACAAACATGCTTTCAAAACACTTCAAAAGAAAAAGGGAGGATCAGTCACATTTGGAGATAATGGCTAAGGAACCATCATTGGAATAGGTATAATTGGAACTAATCTTACTATTAAAAATGTATTATTAGTAGATGGATTGCACCATAACTGGATAAGTGTCAGTCAATTATTTGATAGTGGGTATGATGTGTTCTTTAAAAAAACTTGTTGTAAATTTCTTGAAGAAGACACTAATAAGGTAGTATATGAAGAAAAAAGGATAGGAAATCTATATATTCTTAGACCTAACTCTATGAAATCAATCATTGGAAAATGTCTTATTGCAAATGATGATCAGAATCTATGGCATAGAAAATTAGGACATGCTAGCACTCATATTATTAAGAAACTAATTTAAATGATATTATTCATGGTTTACCTAAAATATCTTTTAAAACTTATGAAAATTGTGAACCTTGCACCTTAAGAAAACAAACTAAAAATTCTTTTAAAGCCAAACAAATCATTAGTACTTCCAGACCTCTTGAACTTATACATATGGATTTGTTTGGACCTATGAGAACACAATCCATAGGTGGAAAGAAGTATTGCTTTGTTATTATTGATGACTATAGTAGATTTTCTTGGGTATATTTTCTTTCTGGTAAAAATGGTAC
This sequence comes from Alisma plantago-aquatica, assembly GCA_963693085.1. Lineage (NCBI taxonomy): Eukaryota > Viridiplantae > Streptophyta > Magnoliopsida > Alismatales > Alismataceae > Alisma > Alisma plantago-aquatica. Next base: position 498,386,241 of record OY856413.1, on the reverse strand, counting down.
TATTGAAATATTCATCAAGTTCTTCTCAAAAATTGAATATCAAATTCGAAGGAGTGATCATGGGGGTGAATTTGAAAATCATGTTTTTGAATAATTCTTCTCATATAAGGGATACACCCATAATTCCTCTAGTCCTCACACTCCACAACAAAATGGTTTATTTGAAAGGAAAAATCGTTATTTACAAGAAATGGTAAGAACTATGCTTTTAGAACATAATACACCTAAGACCTTTTGGGCTAGAGCTATTAATTATGCATGTTATGTTCAAAATAGTCCATCAATCCATCCTCAACTTAAAAAGATTCCATATGAAATCATTTTTTTAAGAAACTAAGAGTGGAATATTTTCATATATTTGGAACACCTTGCTATATTTTAAACACCAAAGAAGATAGAGACAATTTTGATCATAAACCACAAAAAGGATTCTTCTTAGGATACTCAAGCTCTAGTAAGGCCTAAATAATCTATAATACAGTCTCTAAGAAAGTGAAAGAATCAATACATGTAACCTTTCATGAAAATCCAACTAGCAATGAAAATGAGTCCATAGAAAATGATCTTCCTCTAGTAATTGAAGATTTAACTATATCACCTAAGCGTGACGAAAATGGTGAAAATGAGTCAAGTAAAGATCAAAATGAATATTTACATGATCCTATGCTGAGAATAATCAAAGACCATCCACAAGATATTATTATTGTAAATCATTTTGATAAAATGAAAACTAGATCATCTTTTAAAGACACGGCTAACATTGCCTTTGTATCCATAATTGAACCCAAAAAGGTTGATGAAGCTATGAAAGATGGTTATTGGATATTTTTCATGCAAGAAGAATTAAATCAATTCACTAAAATGATGTATGGGATTTAGTTCCTAGACCTAAAGACAAATACATTATTGGAACTAAACGGGTTTTTTGTAACAAGTTAAATGAAGTCAGGGAAGTAGTAAGAAACAAAGCTAGATTAGTTGCCTGAGGCTATAACCAACAAGAAGGAATTGATTTTGATGAAACATATGCCCTTGTAGCTAGACTTGAATCAATTCGAATGCTATTAGTTCTAGTTGTACATAAATACATATTGATCATGGATGTTAAAAGTGCATTTCTAAATGGTATAATTCAAGAGGAAGTTTATGTTGCTCAACCTCCCGATTTTGAGGATCCAACACATATTGATCATGTCTACAAGTTAAATAAAGCTTTATATGGTTTAAAACAAGCCCCTAGAAATTGGTATGAATGACTTAAAATTGTCCTTTTGAAAATGGCTTTTCCATGGGAAAATCGAATCCTACTTTATTCATTAAAGATATGAGTCAAAAATTCTTTTATTTTCAAATTTATGTCAATGACATCATTTTTGGTGCTTCAAATGAACATCTATGTACACAATTTAGTGATATTATGCAAAAGGAATTTAAAATGAGTCTCATGGGTGAGTTTATGTTTTTTTGGGGTTTTCAAATTAAACAAACTCCTTGTGGTATCAATCTTAACCAAGAAAAAAATACAAAAGAACTTATAAAATGCTTTAACATTGAAAATTGTAAACATGCATCCACTCCTATGGGTACTTCAGCTAAAATAGATAAGGATGAAAATGGGGAACCAATCGACAATTCTTTATATGGAGGCATGATAGGTAGCTTGTTATATATAACTTCTTCAAGACCTGATATTATGTTTGTTGTTGGTTTATATTCTCATTTTCAATCCAATTCTATGAACTCTCATATAATTTCTATTAAACGAATTTTGAGATATCTAGCTGGTAAAATTGACTATGGCATCTGGTATCCAAGAGATCAACCTTTTGACCTTACAGCTTATACTGACATTGATTATGTTGTTTTTCGTACTTGGGAATCACTTGTCTCTTTATTTAGTAAGAAACAAAATACCATTACTTTATCCAACATCGAGGCCGAATACATGGTAGTTAGTTCTTGTTGTGCACAAGTATTATGTATGCAGCAAGTACTAAACAACTATGGTTTTTCTCTATCATCAACTCTGATTTTTTGCAATAATACTAGTGCCATAAAACTAGCACATAATCCTATTTTGCATATTCAAGCAAAACACATTGAAATTCATCATCATTTTCTCCATGATCACATTGTTAAAAATAACATTTGTCTCCATCATGTGGATACTGAAAATCAATTAGGTGATATCTTCACAAAATCTCTTGCTTTGGAACAATTTTGAGTTATACAAGATAAATTATACATTGTTCCTCTTGAGGATGTTTATTTTGATCTCTTTGCAAATTGATGAGTTTATTGAGATTCTTTTTGTACTTTTTTTGGCATCTCTACATCATGGAAGACTTAACATTCCTACCCATTAGTTTAGAGTATTTTTTAAGGAATTATTTCTTTTGCTTTATGGGTTTCTCTTTGTCATGAAGGACTTAACATTCCTTTCATTGGCAACCAAAAAATCTTATTTTGTGATCATATGCCTAAATTTGACATTTATTTTATACGGATCATTTTAAGGGGGAGTATCTCACTCAAGGGGAGTCATCTTCTCATTTCTTTGTTTACCTTTTTGAGATGACAAAGGGGGAGAAATATTTTCTATGCAAAAACTTATATCCTTGAACATGTCATTTGAGCTTTCATGTCTTCACATTTTTACCAAACACTCTACCATATATTAGTTGTTGTGATTCACTTTGAGGGTTGGATGATGTGTTCTGTACTTCTCAAATGTTAATATGCACAAATTTTGAAATACTCAAGGAAAACTTCACTAAGGTATGGACATTTCTTTTTGAGTTTTTGCTTATAATTTGAAATGTTTTCCATCTTCAAAAGATGGGGGGTTGTTGACTAAATTGGACATTATCTCATCTTCTCTTTTTATGATGACAAACATTTCTTACTTGTGGATTTAACTTGCTACTTTAAGTGCCTCACAAACCTCTTATCAAACTCAAAACTGGAATATCAAATTCTTTGAATAAAACATTTATATGTGCTTATTTGCATTTCCTTCTTAGAACTCATGTAAAATCAATCTTTGGATCAAGTCCAGATATCCCAAAACCTTTCACATATCAATATCAAATGTCTTGGATAGGTAGGTCACACTGATTAATAATTAGTTAAGTGTTCCCAAAGAATTATCCATCTGCTACAGTCTTTCGATCAAAATCTTTGTGGATCGAGCCTTAAGTCACTCGAAGACTTTGTCGACTGAGACAATGATCGGTTGAGGACTCAAGAAATCAAAATTGCATATTTATTACAAGACAAACTAATCAAAAATTAGAGTTGTTGTTATACCCTTGACCAAGTTATCTTTGATTGACTTATAGCCGTTGAAATATGGCGCGTACAGCCTTGGCTCGGTCGAGAAAATCTTCGACCGAGTTGCATTCTGGTCAAGAAAATAGTCGACCGAGGAAGGTTCTAGAAAATATCTTTTAATTCTTTCAAACTAGTCGTTGTGTCTAAATTAACTTTGTTCAAATAGCTATTTGACCCTCTATAATCCTCTAGACTCTCCCCAAAGATGCCCTAGCCACCCATACTTCATTCATATAAATAGTAGTGGTTTAGAGGCATCCCATCACATACTTGCATACTTGCATACATTACATCTTGAGCAATAAGAGTTGTAGCTATCCTTTTTGCAAATCATTCACAGGAACATCCCTTTGTGTCCTAGACATTAGCTTAGACTACAACCATTATTACAACCTTGACACATCCTTAAGCGGTTTGGTTCATAAGTTTGATTCATAAGGACATTGTAGAACTTATTTGGTGTATTTCTTCTTCCTTTATTATTTCTATAACTTGTGGTTCTCTTCCTCATCCCTCGGTGCATCTGTAAAAGAAGAGGTGTGGTGGTTCTCTTCCTTGGCCCTCGGTTCATCCGTAAAAGAAGAGGTGTGGTGGTTCTCTTCCTTGGCCCTTAGTGACTCTGTAAAAGAAGAGGTGTGGTGGTGCTCTTCCTCGTCCATCGATGCATCCATAAAAGAAGAGGTTCGGAGGTGTTCTTCTGTGGATGGTAAAGAAGAGGGATTTATTTGCAGCAATCATCTTGTAATTTGTCCTCGTAGATAAATAATTAAAAGTGTTTGTTGCAAATCCTAGTTGGCAACAACTAGGTATTGGAATGAGGTCATAGACAGAACCACTCTAAATCCTGTCTCTCTCTTTTGGTTGCCTCTTTTATTTACATTGCACTTTAAATGTGTTTAAATATTTTATAAACTCTATTCACCCCACCCTAGATCTTTCAGGGGTGTCTATCGGCTTGGTGTTCTTCATCCCAAAGCACTTGAGTAGCTCACTTGTGTACTTTCCTTAGTTGATGAAGTTTCCATCTTTAGTTTGCTTGATTTGAAAGTCAAGGAATAATGTAATCTCACCCATCATGCTCATCTCAAACTCACTCTGCATAAGATCATTATACTCCTTGCAAAGATCAAGATTAGTACCGCCAAAAATGATATCATCAACATAAATTTGAATGATAAGAAAATTGTTAGAAGTGTGTTTGAGCAATAAGGTAGAATCTACTTTTCCCATGATATACCCATGATCTAACAAAAAGTTCTTTAATTTCTCATACTAAGCTTGAGGTGTTTGTTTGAGTCCATAGAGAGCTTTTTGCAATAGATAAACATGGTTAGGTAAACTATCATGTTCAAAGCATGGGAGTTGGGCAACATACACTTCCTCCTCAATTGTACTATTCAAAAATGCACTTTTAACATCCATTTGATAAAGAAGAAGGTTCTTATAACTAGAAAAATCAAGCAACATAAGAATGGACTGAATGGACTCAAGTCTATCTATAGGTGCATATGTTTCATCAAAATCTATACCTTCCTACTGATTGTAGCCTTGAGCCACTAACCCTGCTTTTTTTCTTACCACCTTGCCGCTTTCATCTAGATTTTTGAGATAGACCCATTTGGTGCCAATGATCTTTCTATCACATGGTTTTGGCACTAAGGTCCACACTTTGGTCTTCTCAAATCACTCTAATTCTTCTTGCATGGCTAGGATCCATTCATCATCCCCAAGAGATTCTATGATGTTATTTGGATTAAGTTGTGAGATGAAGGCATTGTTGGCTTGTTCTTTTTTGAAATTTACCCGCGTCTTCACTCTTTCAAAGGGGTCACCTAAGATCAGATCTTTAGGATGGTTCTTTGCAAAATAGGGAATTCGATCGTTCTTTTCTTCATGTTTTTCTTCTTCTTGAGTGACCACCTTGTTTCCCTTTTGGGTGATGTTGAGTTCTTTTAGGATAGGAATCACCTCACCTGGAACATCATCATATGGAACAATATCTTTTAGAATAGAGGGGTTATTCTCAATAAACTTAACATTAATAGATTCTTCTACTTTAGCAAGATCAACATTAAACACTCTATAAGCCTTGTTATTAGTGCTATAGCCAAGAAAGAAAGCCCTGTATGATTTCGGATCAAGATTGTTGAGAGAATCTTTCATGTTCAAAACATAACAAGGACATACAAAAACATTAAAGTACTTGATAGAAGGCTTCCTACCATGCCATAGCTCATAGGGGGTTTATTCAAAAAAGGATGAGTGAAAATCTGATTTTGCATAAAACATGAGGTACTAACAGCTTCAGCCCAAAACTTCTTTAGAGTGACATACTCTAAATGCATGGTCAACTCCATTTCCTATAGTGACCTATTCTTCCTCTCAATGACCCTATTTTGTTGAGGTGTTTGAGGTGAAGATAAGTTATGTTCATATCCCGATTCTTCACAAAAACATTCAAAAAGATCATTTTCAGATTCTCCCCCATGATCACTACGAATGAAAACAATCCAGCAAGAAGCTTCCTTCCCAACTCATTTACAAAAACTAGAGAAAACATCAAGCATATCACTCTTGGAAATGAGAAAGAAGGTCTAAGTATATCTAGAGAAATCATCTACAATAACAAGATAATACTTGGAACCACAAAGTGATTGAGTTCTCATAGGTCCAAATAGATCAATATGGAGAAGTTCAAGAGCTCTCTTGGTAATAAGGACTCCTTTGGATTTGAAGGAGGACTTGGTTTGATTTCCTTGGGTACAAGTTTGGCATTCCTCATCCTTTTAAAAATCCAATTTGGGAAGTCCCTTGACCAAGTCCTTTTTGCTCAACTTCTTCAACTGATGCATATTTACATGAATAAGTCGACGACGTCAAAGAGAAATATCATTTGAATTGACTACTAGGCATCTACTAACAATATTATTAATATATTCAAGCACAATTACATAAAGATTACCAATTCTAGTTCCCTTATATATGACATCATAAGTGAGGGAATCTAGAATCAAACATTCAAAACAAGTAAATAGCATAACATAACCATTGTCACATAATTGACTTGCACTTATCAAATTGTGATGTAGGACATCCACAAAGAGAACATTCTTGATACACAAGGATTCACCTACATCACTCTCACATTTTACCTTACCTTTCTTGTTGTCCCCAAAAGTAATTGAACCTCCTTTCTTCTTAGTAAAATTGTTGAAATTGTTTATATCATCTGTCATGTGTCTAGTGCAGCCACTATTAACAATCCATCTTCCTTTTTCCTACAAGAAAGGAGAGTGATGGTTCCCAACTCAAACTCTAGGATCCAGACTTAGCTTGGGGACCCATTTCATCTTTGGTTTGGTCCCCTTAGGCTTGTAAGGACAATAAGTAGAATAATGATCATCACCACTTTTGCAATAAGATCAAATCATAGGGTTCTTAGTGCCAGAAGACTCTCCAATGAAAAAGGAGGTTTCCACACTCTTTTTCTTACCTTTGGCTTTGTTCTTTCCCTTAGGTGCTCACCCTACAAATCCTAAACCACTAGTACCACTTGGTTTGGTAGAATGGTCAAGAATTTCATTTAGGGAGTTTTTCCCTTAGAGGAATTTCTGCAGAGAGGCTCTAAGTCTATGATTTTCATCAGTGAGAGATATAATAATAGAAGACAAACTATCAAGATCATCTCTAGCATGAACAAGGTCAACCTCTAAACATAGGGCTTTAGTCAAATAAGAATCTTTTTCAAGAAAAATAGAATCAACATCATTACTAGGCAAAATAGCTCTAGAAGATAAATCATTAACTTGACAAGCAACTTAATATTTTTAGATTCAAGCAATTGAATTTCTTTGAGATAAATATCCCTCTCATCTCTACAAGCATAAACGATAAGCTTGAATTCAGCATTTTCAGTTTTAAGTGTTTCAAGCTCATTTAGGCACTTTTGGTTGTCTTCCTTAAGAGATTCAATGTTCTTAGGATAGAAACCATTCTCTACCTCAACTCCATTGTATTGGATCTCAAGATCAAGAAATTGGCCTTGTAAGTTATCAATGTTGTCAAGATGAATTTTCTCATTTTTCTCAAGAATCTCAAGTTTAGCATACAAGTAATCAATGATTTTTCCTAACCTCTTATTTTTAGATTTACATTTAGAATAAGAATAATGGGTAGAAATATGCATATCAATAAGAGTTTCTTTAGCTAACTCATGAAAACTTACCTCACTTAGCTCACTTACCTCACTTACCTCACTAATATCTTCACTTGTAGAGGCCATGAGTGTAAGGTGCCACTCTCCATCTTCATCGGAGCTTGAGCCACTAGAGGATCATGTTTCCCAAGTTGCATCTTTGTATCTCCTCTCCTTCTTATCCTTACTCTTGTACTTGCTATCTTTCTTGTACTCTTCGTCCCTCTTGGAGATGCTCTTATGGTGTGACTTTCTTGCCTTAGGACATTCACTCTTGTAGTGTCCTTTTTTACCACACTTGTACCACCTTGGAGTAGAAGAAGAAGAAGATTGATTTCCTTTGATGTGCTTTCCCTTGGAGTAGTTGACTTCATGATCACTAGGGCCATCATATTCACTAGAGGAGGAGGGAGAGGTTCGGCAAGCAAGTTTTTGTTGAAGGATGACAGCTTCCACTTGAGTTTTGAAGGCACTATCTTTGATGTTCCTTGCTTCCTTGTCTTATTGCTTAGCTTCTTCTCCTTGCTTGTCAAGTATTGGTTCATGAGCTTATATATTCCCAATAAGCTCCTCAGTTGGAATGTCACCAAGACTTCTCACTTCTTCAATGGAGGTCACCTTTGACTCCCATCTCTTTGGTAGAGACCTCAAAATCTTTGAGTTGATTTCTCCTCTATCCAAAGTGTGTCCCAAAGCATCTAGGCCATTGATGATGATGTTGATCCTAGAGTACATCTCAGCAACTCCTTCTTTATTTCCCATATTGAAGTTCTCTAGGAGGTTGCCTCCTTCACTTGCTTTGTGCCTTCATAAGTGATTTACAACTTATCCCATATCTCATAGGTTTTATCCCATGAGGAGATGAAGTTGAACTCATTTGGAGTGAGGGTTGCATAGAGGATGCTAATTGATTTGGCATTGAGCTGGGAATTTTTTGGGGCAACTTCATCCCATGTTGAAATTGCCTCGATTGGCTCCTTGTAGGGTGTAATCATCACCTTTGACATATCAAAGCTCATCTTTTGTATGTAGAACTGCATAAGATTCTTCCAATAGAGGAAGTTGGTTCTGTCGAAGACCGGGGGTGCATGGAGAAGCCTCCCTCTAGGTTGAGTGAAACAAGTAGGTTCTCACCCATCTTCTCATCTCATGGGAGATTTGTTAGAGAAGATATTACACTCTAATACCACTTATTTGATCTAGGGTTCTAGAGGTGGGTGAAATAGAGCTTCAAATTCTCACAAGAAAAGTTATACCTTCAAATTATATTAATTTAAACCAAATTCTAAAGAACAATTTGAAGTCCTATCTAAGAAAGCATAGCAAGGATGGGAGAGATTGAAACATACACTTAGACAAGGTGGTTAGAGTGGTTCCAATCTCCAAACTAGGAGACCATCAATCTACTACCTAGAGAGGTCAACCTCTAGGAATTTGCAACCCATGCATACTTATATTCCATCATAATAGATACAAGGATACCACCATACATCCAAGGACTTATCTATTCAAGACAAGAGTCTTTCATCTACACAAGGACTTACCCACTTGATCAAGATGTCTTCAGCCTTCACCAAGGACTTACCCACATTTGCATCAAGTCTTTGGCCTTGAAGGAACTACCCACTCTTCTTGAATCTTCACCTTGCCCTTCTCCTTTATCTATAGAAGATCTTCTCTCCTTCTTCAACCTTGAAGAAGAATAGTAGCTTCACTTTCACTCAGAGAAGCTCACTTCAACATTTTCTCTTTGAGAAAGGGGATTGGGAAGATGGAAGGAATGAGAGGTTTACAAGATAACATGGAGGTAGCTCTCTTACAACATGTCTAAATCACTCATAATCACAAAATGCTTTGTAAATGAGAGAGAAAAAGGGGCTCAAAGGGTTTCAACACACTCAACTATAGCAAGGACCAAGGATAGCATGAATGAGCAACTTGGAATGAACTCCAAGGGGTCCTATTTATAATTGTGGGTGTTCATTTGAGTGTGGGGTCACTTAATAATGAAAAATAAACGTTTTACAACTTACAATGGATCTATTTTTGTTTCTAATAACTCTCCAATAGTTAGAATCGCTTTGTGTTTACAGTATAATACATTTGGTCGAGTTTCAATAAAGATAACTCAGTCGATCCACTGACCGACAAAGCTAATTTTCAAACTATCGGTTGAGCTTGTCCTGGGAAATTTGACCGATGAGTCAAAATTGGTTTTGGTCAGTGAGTCGGTCGTTCGAGTTCTGTGAGTGTGCAACTCGACCAATTGATCCATTTTCAAAAATCCATCACTGATCGGTTGAGATTCCAACTCGACCGACAAAGTTGTCGTGACAAATTTTTCAAAATAGTTTTAGAGTGACCAAATGTTGGAATTAAGTGTCCCTAATTTTTTCTCATCTTAGCTACAAGACATATCATCAATACAAGTGATTACAAAAATATTCTAAGGTGGTTTGGTGTGATTTTCCAATTTGCAAACTTGCATAGCTTTTGACTTGAACTTCGACAAGCTAAGGCTTGTGTAATTTGATCCTCTTCATGTACCTAAAGCCTAAAATCAATATTAAACAAACATATTAGATACATATGAATGGAACGGTTAAGTCATTATCAAAATATGGACAATGTATAACTCTCAAGTCAACAGTTGGGTGGTGGCGTTTGCCGAGCCACACCATGGTCTCCCTATACTACCACCCTAAGCTCTAGAGAACCATCAATGAGCTGCTATTCGTGGGGTACAGTGGCATTTGCAAAACATGCTAGAGGCAGAAGATGTGTTGCCCACCATCATATCCTCCTTTGGTAAGCGAGATCTCTCCACACACACCCACTTGAGATGATGGAAGCAAGCTACTTTGATCCTTTGATTGAGACTCGGGTCCATGATGGGCCATCATTGTGTGGTTGTTATATTTGTGAAATGTGTAGATATCCCCCACTCTTAGCCAAAATTTCTAGAATCCCCTAAACTTGCAAAAAAGTGTAGTTAATGACTCATTTAGCCAGAAATGGTTGTATAATATGCCATTTTTCATTTTGATTGGAAAAACACAAAGTTTCAAATAAAAATAATTCATAACCTAAACATATTTTTGGTTCTTGCTTTTTTGTAAAAGTGATACTTATATGCTTATTTAATGATTTATGCCCAATTACGCTGCACTTCAGTCATTAATGATCAAATACTCTTTTAGCTTGTAAATCAATAACTTTGATTCACTTTTGAACCTAAATAATGATATGAACCATATTGATGTACATCTAAGAAGAATTTGGCCTGAAAGTGGCCTTTTTATGATTATACATGATAACACTTGATCAAGACTTGGTTTTTGTCCCAATTAATCATCATAGGGTTACTACACTACAAAATAGTAAACTTTATGATGTTAAGTCAAATGTTGGATATAGATCGTGTGAGACCCCTAACCTTGATTAAAGTGTTGATCAAGCTTAATTATCATAATTTAATTCTTATAACCCTAATATAACCTTGTTATATGCTTTGAAATCATAAGACAAGCTTAAGTTTCAATTTTGGTTCAATTTGTACATTGTTTGAGCAAGTTATGCAATTTCCTGCACATTTTGGACTTCTCTATAATTTACCCAATTGAGAGGTTTTATTTTCAATTTATCACTTTCATTATGTTTCCTAGATATTCTCTCATAATTATTGAGCTTTTTTTCCATGGGGCACCTATTTAAACCTTGGTTTGAAGGTGTTTTCCTCAAGGGTATTTTAGGGTTTACCCCTTCATTGATGAGCTACCTTTAGTAGCTATTAACTAATGAATTATTTGATTGGCTTGGAAATTTGACAAAGGAAATATAACTAGGTCTATATGTATGTTGGGGGAGCTTCTTATGTGTGTGCTTGTGTATTCTTAATAGTTTAAGGCCATGGACAGTTGGAAAGATACTAGAACTTCAACTTTTTCTTTTTCTTTATCTTAAAGTTTCATATACTTATCCCTAAGCACCCAAACGAGCCATTTGTTCTCCACCACTTCCCTCCTTATACAAACCTTATTCTCCCTGTATGCTGCTGCGAATTTCCTATCCAAGGAAGAAGAAAGAGGGGATCTTCTTGGAAAAAGAATCTAGGGTTGCAATTGACTTCCTTTTAGGATTTAAAAAGCTTCCTTCTAGTGATCTTGACCTAAAAGAGTAAGAATACCCTTATTTCCTCCATTTCTTTCTTTTTTATCCTTCATCCTACCTTTCTTCGGGTTGGAACCTTGTTTTTCCATGGTAGACATTACTCTAAAGCTCTAAAACCCTACCTTTCTTGCTCCTTATACTTAGGGTTTGCTCCTTTGATGAAGAAAGGTGCTAGATGGACGAGTTCACAGCTTATACGTGGATTTTCTATCCTACATGCTCATGTTTTCTTCTATTTGGGAGTTTATATTCTACTTAGAGGCAAATTTTATAACTTTCTCTATGTTTATTGTTTACCATAAGCTTGCTAACTCATGTTCTTGCTTTTAAATGATGATCCATGCACTAAAAAGTTATGCTTGACTTTGATTTTGATTTTAATAATGTTTCCTATTCTGATTTCAGTTCTAGATGAACCTGTGATCATGTGTATGTTATTACTAAGGTATAATATGACTTGTATCAGGTTGTTTTACCAACCTATGGTGCTAAGCACCTATCAACCAATGGTCAATTTTAAGGTTTAAAGCTGATTTCTTCTATAAACACATGACTCGATGGTGGTACCATTGCAACAATCGATGATGTTATCTTCATAACAACTGATGGTGGTGACCAAGGGTGTAAACTTGTGTTCACCACTTATGTCAGGTGTTGGCCTAATCATAATCCTAGTTATTAACAATTAAGTACCCTAATGATGATATCAATCAATGGTGATATTAGTTTGATATTTGATGTTGATTAATGAATATAGTGTTGATCTAACAACCTATGGTGACTTAATGGTCACTAATGATGGTGTATCAGGTCTCCACAACCTATGGTATGTTAATCATATAATTGTAGCATCAATTAAGCCTTAGACCAATGGTTTCTTGGATCACTTGATGCAATAATTCGGCCTATACTGTAATTGATGGTTTTAACATATGAACTTGACCCAATGATCAAGATCTAATGTTTATTCCTCCAATAAAGTGGAATGATAGCTAATGTAATATGTTGGTCCGAATAATGTGATTTAGATGGTTTCCTTTATATGATAAACTTAAGGAGCTTACTTTTTGACAATGGATGGCTTGTTTTAAATGAACAATTGATTGTAGGTTTTACCATACTCTCAACAGAACCCTTATTGTTGCTAATCAAAGGATGTCTAGGGTTAAATGGTGACTTCTACATATCACAACTCAATAACATTATAGATTATTCATTCAATGTGTTTACTTATGTAGACGGCCAATGGATTTACCTTTTTAACATTTCATGGTTAGAAGTTGATGCCTCAATATTCCCATTGTTTTGGGTGAAACGTGTAGTGTAATGTTATGATTGAAATGATGAGAATTTGATGGTTCAATGCCTTAAACTTGTAGTCTTACCCTTTCCCTTGTATGATTATGATTTATAATCACCATAATGAATTAATGGGTAACCCTAATGAGGTATAGCTTGTTATACCTAGCTTTAATATAACGAAATGATGGTAATTAGGTATGAATAGTCCTTGAATGACTAATACCATCATGGAGTACTCTCTTATTGTTATTGAAACCCCAGTATGCTATAACATGATGGTTACACCTTGATTTATGTGTGGGTTCATACTTGAGAATAGTATGGATTGTGATGGTGATGCTTCACCTTATGTATCCATGATCCAATGGGGATGTTGTGAGTTAGGGTTTGGATATGAGTGTTGATTAGTAACATTACTATAATTTATCTTGTTGAACCTAACTCTAATGCAAATAGATAAAGATGAGTAAACATATTTAATGTTCTTATATGATGGCATGATGGTGAAATAACCTCTTTAACATGATCATAACCTTAATGTATTAATTGGTGGTTATCCTAGCCACATGGTTGATACTTTCTTATGATAAACATGTGCATTATGAATATAATGAGGGTTAATCATGTCTATATTCCTTGCATGTTGATGTAATAAAGAAGTGACAACCACTATCAAACCGACAGCCAAATCACACAGTAATTACGCAGAATAACAATTAGCAGCGAATTAAAGAAAATCACTAAAAATTAAAACCATTTTGCAAAGAGATCTGTTGTCAGGAAACTCTTAAAGAAATAACCAAAGCAATATATACATCATGGTTCACATTTTACATACATTGTACCATCTCATCTCGAGGATATCATATACCAATTGCTTTGCCCAAACATATACATAAGAAACATAAAACCTCGAGGCATACAAGCCAAAATAGCATATCATTTATAAAACCATTACGTACTAACTCCCAAGGACATGAGAGTAAAGAGACGACGCATAGGACTTCTATCTACAAGACATGACAGACAGCACACTCAACCTGAGATATTACTAATGTCCTTGTTGTTGTTTTCCTCCCTCTCCAGTACGGTCTCTACCTCCTTGTCCGTGTCCACCTAAAAATGTTGGGACCAACGGGGTGAGACAAAAGTCCCTACGAGAGATATAACTCTCCACCAACAATATTATTATCACAGGTAAATAGTATAAAACTGAGTAGAGAATCTTTTATAATAATAATCAAGATTAATCACTATTTATAAGTAGAACAGAGCAATATCATCTTTTTAAGTAATGCAGCTATCTATGATAGAGCAATAAATCATCTATTCACTTTATAAGGAATATGAAGAACACATATATCATCCATCCATTTAAGATGTATAAAAGTAGTGTAACATCAATCAATGTTTCTGTATTCAATCCTTAATCAAATACTCTACATGGCTAACTACATATTTACAATCATGTTTATGCCCTGAGGGGATGAGATATACCTCTCATGCTCCAACCGACCATGTCTACGTAAAGCATCGGTACCATACAAGGTCAAAGAAAGAGACGAATTCCAAGACCTCACCTATCTCATTCAGTTAGAGACCACTGGTAGTGACATCACATGTCAAACCACAATTAGCTTGTCAGGGTATAGTGGCATCTTCACTATAGAGTTACAGAGGCAGCATTCACTCTCTTCAGGGAGATCACACAGCAACCCTAGTATATTAATATTGAGTCATGGCATATATCCATACTCTTATTATGATGAAGGAGATCACACAGAAATCACTATTAGGATGTAAGGATATTTTCTCCCATCACCCCCACATATTCAAAAATATGCTCTCCACATTAAACGCATTTCACCATTCAGCAAATTCTGACACTGAATGGATCTATGGCCAGGGCAACTACATGATAAGGTTCCACTTGATTAATTAGGTGCATTATAGTATCTTTTAGCATCAACCAAGTTAAAAGCATGAATTATAACATATGATATAAAGAAAGGTGTAATACATTTATTAAGTACTTTCATAATCTTTGGAACACATTGAATTCATAACACTCGGGGTCTCAGTCCCTTATCACATTACTGGGGATTCTCATCCCTTAACATTATCATCATCATGATTGCTAGATCTGGGTATTCAAACCCTTAGTTCATCATTGAACATTGTCACCTCTTATCAGGTAACTATTACCTCTAGGTCCTCAGAGCTAGGTATACATTATACTTGTTGCACAAGTATTTCACATGGTTCACAAGGCCCATTTAATTTGTATCATATGAAACATCATAGCTCATACCAGGCTATGATCATCATCTCAGGATACCTGCATGGTTAGTATTTCCTGATAAAAACAATATCAATTACATATCATCACCATGCAATACAAGAGAAATACAACCTTCCCATTATTAGGGTTAGGGTTTCCCTTTTTAGCTGATTATGGTTTCAAGTTCATATTATCAAGAATCAAAACCCTAATTCATAACTCCACACATATTAGGAGCATACATTGATATCATAAGTATTCAATCATACTTGTTTATTCCCATCATTTATCATTAAATGATTATCACACAAAGTATGAGTTTCTCTCTCATCCTCATTAGGATATTGATTACATCGTACTTTGTTAAGTTGTCTCAACCCTTTTCTCAAGGTACACTGGCCTACACTTATCAAAATGCATTAAACTCTTTACATCTTAATGTATCATTAGACATAACACACTCATGTGTTACTCAATTAAGTATATCGGATTTCAGGTGCTTACCTCCATATTGGTTTTGAGTTGCTTCCATCATATCGGGCTAGAGGTGTGTGCTTACCATCATATCATCTAAGAGGTGTGTTCTTACCACCATATCATCCAAGTGGTGTGTGCTTACCACCATATTATCCAAGAGGTGTGTGCTTATCACCATATCGTCCAAGAGGTGTGCGCTTATCACCATATCTTCCAAGAGGTGTGTTCTTATCACCATATCATTCTAGAGGTGTGTTCTTACCACCATATCATTCTAGAGGTGTGTGTGTGTCAGTTATATCGGGTTACTCTATTGTAGGGTTTTGCATATTGGGTTAGACCCTTATGCTCATACCTTTTCAAACCTTCAAAGTATCAACCTACCATGTGTTGAGTGATAGCCTAGACAACTGGTTAGTCCTTTTTCAACCAACCCAAATGTACAAAACGATAGTGGTGTGAGGTTCCAAGGTATAACGGATTTCATATCACCATATTGGGTTTCATTGCCATATCGGGTTAGAGGTGCTTCAACCCGATATCGGTTTGTGCCATGATGATGTCATCATCATCAAGCTCTAGACTTTCATCCCTTACTATTCTAGTTCATGGAAAATAGTCTTATGCAACTATTAGAACTCATAGATTCATCAATTATTCAAGAAAAAATCGAAATTGAAAGTAGATCAACAAGTACAGCAAGATTGAAGGTGAATAATAACATGATTGGGTTCAAGTTATATAATCCGTCTCAAGAAAAACATCAAAGCTCCAAGCTACAAAGCGTCATGATCCCAAGGTTGAATATGAACATATCAAAGATCCAATACTTTTTCACAACTCCTCTATATGCAAAGAATCAACATAGATAAGAACTTGGTGAAGAAGAAAAGAAACGAAGAATCACAACTTGAGATTCATGCTTCAACCAAGGTTGAAGATGACCATGGCTTCACCTTAAGCTTAAGGCTCGATCACCTCCTTGATTCTCAAATAATATACACAATATTCAAGAGAAAGAGAGTTGTAAGATTTAAAAAGTTTCACTAGTAGGTGAAAGGAGTGGTATATATAATTGAGGTTCATGAGAGAGAGTGTATAAGAGGTGTCATCACCTTATACTACTAGGTTACACATGTCCATGCATGGGTTGACACATGTCCATGCATGCAAGAATATTTATATTGACATGCAAAACTCTTGGGAATAATCTAGGGATAATATTGTGTCCATTAGTTATCTTTTTTAACAAGATATTTCAACCCAACATCACTTTATTCACAAACAAATACAACTTTTCCAAGGAAAGTTGTAAACCAATATCCATCACCTTCTTGAGGTGCTTAACTTGTCATGGCCTTTGCCGAGACTTGACAAAACAATATGGGGCCTCATATATGGTTTCGTGTCCAATAGGTATTCCCATATAAGCTCTATAACTCAATACAACTTAATACAACTCATTTTAGGGTTTCAACTATACAACTCTTCTTGGTCTTTTCATCACCAAGAATACCATCACTCAAATATGATTCAAACATGGTACCTCTTTATTTATATCTCCTATAGATGATTATAATATAGAGTAGGGACACTCTACATGTAATAATTTTCATATCAACCCTAAATTTTGGGTAAATTGCAATTTGTACCAAAATTGGTACACAAGGCACAAGCATTATTCAAACAAGCTCCAACTTGGAACTTAGGCTTTCAACAAGACACCCCTTAGCATCATTCTCTCTCCTATGATTCCAAAGCACTTGTGGAACGTTCAAAATGTGACATATTGCAATATAACTATTCATATTGGGTAAATTGCAATTTACACCCAAACTATCATATAATGCACAAACAGTTTGCAAATAAGCTCAAACTTGAAAATTAAACTCTCCTTGAGTCTTAATTACTTTTCAAAAGATTAAAACAAGCTTAAAATAACTTACTTAAGTAAAACTTCTAGGGTTATGGCTTAACCCGGGTTAAGGATATTACACTAATCAACCCTTAACAGGGATTTCGTCCCAAAAATCTCAAGAGAAAGGATAAGGGTACTTCCTCCTCATTTCTTCCTCTAGGTCCCATGTGGCTTCTTCAATGCCACAGTGATGCCAGAGAACTTTCACAAGAACTATGTCTTTCTTTTTCAATTTCTTGATTCTTCTGTCAAGAATCATCATTGGACCTTCCACATAGGATATATCTTCATTCAATTCTACCTCTACAAGTTGCAACACCAACTCTGTATCAGGATGACACTTTCTCAGCATAGATATATGAAACACTGGATGTAGTTTATGTAGCTCAGGTGGCAACTCCAACCTATAGGCTACCTTTCCAATCTGTGTTGTCACTGGGTAAGGTGTCATAAATCTAGTAGCTAACTTACCCTTCTTTCCAAATCTGAGAACACCTTTCCAAGGAGAGACCTTGAGATACACTTTGTCTCCAACTTGGAATTCTAAAGGTCTACGATGTTTATCGGTATATGACTTCTGTCTATCCTATGCAGCCTTCAATTGTCGTTGTATTACTTTAATCTTTTTTGTTGTCTTTTGCACTAATTCAGGACCCAGAAGTTGGTATTATCCTATCTCATACCAGCATAATGGAGATCTACAATGTCAACCATATAAGGCTTCATATGGTTCCATATCAATAATTTTTAGATAACTATTGTTGTAGGCAAACTCTATTAAGATCAAGTGTAAGTCCCAACTTCCTACAAATTGAAGAACACATACCCTAAGCAAGTCCTCCAAAGTTTGTATAGTCCTTTCATATTGTCCATCTATCTGAGGGTGAAAATTTGTGCTAAAATTTAACTACGTACCCAAGGCTTTATGTAGTCGTTCCCAAAAATGACTTGTAAACTGGGTACCTCTATCAGACACAATTGTGGTTGAGACTCTATGTAACTACACTATCTCATCTATGTAGATCTGTGCAAGTTTTTTAGTAGTATAGGTTGTTTTAACAGGAAGAAAATCTTCTAACTTAGTCAACCTATCAACTATCACCCAAATGGAATCATGACTTTTAGCTGTTCTGGGTAGACCAACCACAAAGTCCATTGTCACGTGATCCCATTTCCACTGTGGTATAGGTAAGCATTGCAATGTTCCTACAGGCTTCTGGTGTTCTGCTTTAACTTGCTGACATACTGGACACTGCATACTCAGCTACATCCTTCTTCAAACCAGGCCACCAATACATATCTTTTAAGTTATGATACATTTTAGTACTCCCTGGATGCATTACATACATGGATGAATGATCTTCCTCTATAACTATATTTCTTAAGTCATTGGCATTAGGTACTTCCATCCTACCATGGTAACAGACTACCTCATCCTCTGACTCATGGAAGTCATCCCGTTTCTCACAACCATACTCTGACCTGATCTGTTGAATCACAGTATCAGCCTATTGTGTCTCTTTAAACTATTGTCTCAGAGTAAGTTTGACATGCATCTCGGCTAGTAATCCAGCTAACAAAGATATTTTTAATTGTACATTTGTTTATCTCAAAGAGACAAACATGTCCCATTTAAAGCACATGAAAGAATTCAACTGTGTTTTATTATGGGTGGAGATGAAGATTTTCTACTTAGTGCATCTTCCACTACATTAGCTTTTCCTAGATGATAATCAATTGTACAATCATAGTCCTTGATTAATTCCATTCAGTGGTGTTGTCTCATATTCAACTCATGCTATGAGAAGATGTACTTTAAGTTTTTATGGTTTGTGAAAATCTGACACGTTTCTCCATAAAGATATTGCCTCCAAATCTTCAACGCGTGGACCACTATAGCTAACTTTAGATCATGCGTCAGATAACACAAATCATTAACACGATAACACAAATCATTAACACTCCCCCTTTGGAAAACAACTTCCCCACTTTGGAAATTCATCAACAAAAACATCCACACGATAACACAAATCATTAAAACTCCCCCTCACTCGCACAAAAATATCTCCTTTTGGTTTGATCCTTGGTTTGAAAACAACTCTTTCATAAATCTTCGACCAAATTGGACTATTCCAAATAAACTCCTCAACATAAAGATTGACAAAGCTCTACTACTAATCACCAGCAATAGATCAAATTCCCTTAAAAGATGCATTCTTTCTCAGATCAGTCAAAACGAATTCAGACATCTAACTCTCTCCCTGGAAAATAACACCTCAAATACTATCACTTGGAAATGGGGCAGAAAATATTCGGTTAAACTTGCCTACACTTACCTCTCCTACAGAGGTCTTTCCCCATCATCATCAAAGATATGGAAATAGATATGGCCTCAAAAATACAAAACATTCCTTTGGCTTCTGCTACATAACAAACTTCTCTCAGGTGAAAATATTACAAAAAAAGGTTTCATTGGCCCTTTCAGATGCTCACTTTGCGAAAAAAATAGTGACTCGGTTGACCACATCTTCTTCAAGTGCATTTTCTCTCAAAATATCTTCTCACATTTTATAAGAAACTGCCTTCCTGACCTCAAGGAAGCCACTTTTCCCTTACAAACAACACCAAATAGACTTTACAAAAATTTTAAAAGCAGTGATTTATTCACCACAATCAGTTGGAATCTATGGAAAGAAAGAAACAACAGAATTTTCAACAACAAAAAGAATCTGGCCCAAAATATTATATCACAAATAGATGCAGATTTTACATTCTAACAAAATGCAGGTAACCTAGCAGATGGGGGATTGGATGAATCCGAGGAAGGTGAATCTGAAGTGCCTTTTCTGTGTGATCTCAAAGCCATGGTTGACAACGAGACTGGTGTCAGTTTGGTTCAGCAACAACTATGATTCCTCTTTCAGGAAGATGTCCTTTTTAACAAACTAGGGTTCATCATCTTCATAACATCTAGAGGCTTGTTATGGGGTGCCTCCCCCACATTACCAAAACATTGCTTTTTCATTTGATCTGCATGCATTTTCAGTTATTAAATCTTCTGATACATTTCCAAAGCAGGTTTTGCTTGCTTGATGTGCTATCAATATATGACATAACCTTTCCTCAAAAAAAAATAGATCATGTGTCAGATAATTCTCCTCATGTTTCTTAAGTTGTCGGGGAGTAAAAGAAACTACATGATTACTTTGCATCAGCACACATCCTATACCATTCTTAGAGGCATCACAAAAAACAATGTATCCCTTTACCTACTCAGGTAAAACCAACACAGGTGCACTAGTCAACCTTTCTTTCAAGAACTGAAAAGAATATTGACACTTGTCATTCCAGACAAAAGGAACCTCCTTCTTGGTCAACCTAGTTAGGGGTAATGCTACAGAACTGAAGTCTTTAATAAACCTTCTATAGTAACCTGCCAGACCTAGGAAACTGTGAATCTCATTTGGTGTCTTGGGCTGTTCCCACTGTAACACAGATTCCACTTTATTAGGATCAACACAAATACCTAAAGCAGATATAACGTGTTCTAGAAAAGACACTTCTGACAACCAAAACTCGCACTTGCTCAACTTAGCATATAGCTTGTGTTGTCTCAACAAAGTCAAGGCTTGACGAAGGTGTTTTTCATGTTGTTGACCATCTCTATTGTATATCAGGATATCATCTATCCAGACCACTATGAATTGATCAAGGAATGGTCGGAAGATTCTATTCATCAGCTCCATGAATGTAGCTGGTGCATTAGTTAGTCCAAACAACATAACTACAAACCCATAATCACTATACCTTGTCCTAAAGGCTGACTTAGGTATGTCATCCTCCTTGATATGTAACTGATGATATCTTGACCTTAGATCAATCTTAGATAACATTGTTGCACCACACAACTGGTCAGACAGATCATCTATCCTTGGCAGAGGACATTTGTTATTTATGGTCACCTTGTTAAGCTATCTATAGTTTATGCATAACCTCATAGGCCCATCCTTCTTTTTAACAAAAAGAACCAGAGCACCCCATGACGAAGTACTCGGTCGAATGAAATATTTCTCAAGAAACTCATGTAACTATTTCTTGAGTTATGCCATCTTAGCAGGGGCCATCCAATAAGGTGTTTGGGCTATTGGTTACGTACCCGGAATTAGATTAATCTCAAAATCAATCTCTCGAGGTGGAGGAATATCTGGAAATTCTTCCAGAAACACATCCTTGAATTCCCTGACAACGGGAACTTCAAGAAGACTAGGATTTTCTGCTTTGGTATCTACCACATGTTCTAAGAATGCTTCACATCCTTTTCGCATCAGTCTCTTAGCTACCATTGCTGATACTAGACAGGTTGGAAGAATCTTTTTATCCCCCTGAAAGACACATGTCTCATTACTGTCTGCAAACATAGCTTGCTTGGAACCCCAATCTAAGACAACCTTATACTTTTCTAGGGTATCCATCCCAAGAATTACATCAAACTCGTGCATCTCAAGTGGTATAAGATCCACCTGAATGTTGTGTTCTAAAAAAGAAAGAACATAGGGAGAACATACCTCTCGCAACATTATAGATCTAACTAATAGAGTTTCTAATAGCAGATTATCTGCTCTACGACTGATAGTTATATTATAGTCATGAATCACTTCTTGAGTGATAAAGGAATGTGTAGAACATGGATCAATCAAAACATATACGAAGCAGGATGAAGACATATCAGAATGAAACAATTCCATCTGACCTATCACGACTCAAGGTTTGACTACTGCCTATGGCTGATTCATAGCATAGAATCTGGTCGTTTCCTGTTGCCGACTCTGTGCTCTATTGTTTGGTGCAGATGAACCTACTTGGGACACTTGTCCACATCCTCATGCGCCACTAATAAATTGTTTCCTCTGAGAGCCTTGTTGACTTTGCCTCAGTGGTTGGGTTACATCCATGTCACTAATTGGACAATCCCTATCATATGTCATGTCTGCCTACACTTGTAGTTTTTGTCTTGTTGTGGTCTAGATGGTCCTATTACTGACATTGATGTCGTACTATGGGCTCCACTTGGTAGAAAACTATAGCCTCTACCCTTTCTTGATGTCCATTGTGTCTGTGCATTGAACCTCTGTGGTGCTAATAGTGCAAGAAACCTTGGTTTCTTAAAACTTCCAGACCTCTGTCCCTGAAATTGGGCAGGTCCTTTCCTACTGTTCACCTCATGTTTCTCAGTCATGGACCTCTCTATCCTCCTAACTGACTCCACAAAGGTATCAAACATCTCTCTATTCTCTAGAGTAGCTATAGCTGTGGATAACTCAGCGTTCAGACCCTTCTCAAAATGTTGAATCCTCTCCTCCTCCGTAGTAGCCATGTGTAGACAAAATCATAGAAGCTCCATGAACTTAGATTCATACTCACTAATCTTCATCAGTCCTTGTTTAATATGCTCAAAATGTGAGATTTTCTCATCCAGATAAGTCCTGGGAAAGTATCTATTAACAAACTCACATCAGAACTCCTCCCACCTGACCTCAACGTCCGATCTTTTCCCTTCTTCAATGGCCCACCAATGGCCAGCGCTTCCTTTTAACAGGTACACAGCATTCCTAACTTTATCAGTTTCTAGGATTCTAAGGATTCTAAAGGCTTTTTCCAACTCAGTGAGCCATAAATATACGTCTACTAGGTCAGCTGTACCGGCATATTCGGTGGCTCCTACCCGACATAATTGCTCAAAGGTCTTACAATACCGATGTCCCTCATTGGGAACTGGTACTCTAGGTGCTGGTGTTGGCATCTGGTCTACCATATGCATTATTGTGGTCATGAACTGCCTGAAAAGAGCATCAAAGGATGGGTTTTCTAGCATGGCTTGATCAAGATGGGGATTCTTAGGCACTGATTCCTCTCTAGCATGTTCCCTTACACCTCCTCTCGGTGCAGCAACACTGCTCTCAGCAACATGTTCTTCGTGTGGTCTAGCCATCTTTCAACTTTACTTCTTCTCCTATATGAGCAGAAGTCACTATAAGATAAATTGGAGGACACTAGAACAGACTCAACAACCTTAATCCTATGTCTCTATAGACTCAATGAACCTTAGGCTCTGATACCAAAAACTTGTGACAACCACTATCAAACTGACATTCAAATCACACAGTAATTACACAGAATAACCATTAGTAGTAGATTAACAAAAATCACTAAAAATTAAATCCATTTTGCAAAGATATCCATTGCCGGGAAACTCTTAAAGAAAGAACCAAATCAATATAGACATCATGGTTCACATTGTACATACATTGTACCATCTCATCTTGAGGATAGCATATACCAGTTGCTTTGCCCAAACATATACATAAGAAACATAAAACCTTGAGTCATACAAGTCAAAATCTCATATTGTTTATAAAACCATTACGTACTAACTCTTAAGAACCAAAGAGTACAAAGACGACACATAGGACTTCTATCTACAAGACACAACAGACAACGCACTCAACTTGAGATATTATTGATGTCCATGTCGTTGTTTTCCTCCCTCTATAGTACGGTCTCTACCTCCTTGTCTGTGTCCACCTAAAAATATTGGGACCAACAGGGTGAGACAAAAGTCCCAGCAAGAGATATAACTCTCTTCCAACAATATTATTATCACAGGTAAATAGTATAAAACTGAGTAGAGGATCTTTATTATTAATAATCAAGATTAATCATTGCTTATAAAAAGAACAGAGCAATATCATCTTTTCAAGTAATGCAGCTATCTATGATAGAGCAATAAATCATCTATTCACTTTATAAGGAATACGAAGAACACAAATATCATCTATCCATTTAAGATGTATAAAAGTAGTGTAATATCAACTAATGTTTTTGTATTCAATCCTTAATCAAATATGCTACACGGTTGATTACATATTTACAATCACACTTATTCCCTGAGGATATGAGGTATACCGCTCATGCTCCAACTGACCACAGCTATGTAAAGCATCAGTACCATACAAGGTCAAAGGAAGAGTTGGCTTCTAAGACCTCACTTGTCTCGATTAGTGCAAGACCACTAGCAGTGACATCACATGTCAAACAGTAATTAGCTTGCCAGGGTATAGTGGCATCTTCGCTATAGAGTTACAGCCGCAGCATGCACTCCCTTCTGGGAGATCACACAGCAACCCTGGTATATTAATATTGAGTCATGGCATATAGCCATTCGCTTATGATGATGAGGGAGATCACACAGCAATCCCTATTCGTATGTAAGGATATTTTTGCCCATCACCCCCACATATTCAAAAATATGCTCTCCAAGTTAAACTCATTTCACCATTCAGTAAATTCTAACACTGAATGTATCTATGGCTAGGGAAACTACATGATAAGGTTCCACTTGATTAATTAGGTGCATTATAGTATTTTTTAGCATCTACCAAGTTACAAGCATGAATTATAGCAGATGTTACAAAGAAAGGTTTAATACATTTATCAAGTACTTTCATAATCTTTAGAACACATTGAATGTATAACACTCAGGATCTCAGTCCCTTATCACGTTACTGGGGATTCTCATCCCTTAACATTATCATCATCATGATTGCTAGATCTGGGTATTCAAACCCTTAGTTCATCACTGAACATTGTCACCTCTTATCAGGTAACTATTACCTCTAGGTCCTCAGACCCAGGTATACATTATACTTGTTGCACAAGTATTTCACATGGCTCACAAGGCCCATTTAATTTGTATCATATGAAACAGCATAGCTCATACATGCCTATGCTCATCATCTCATGAGACCTGGATGGTTAGTATATCCTGATAAAACAATATCAAGTACATATCATCACCATGCAATACAAGAGAAATACAACCTTCCCATTATTAGGGTTAGGGTTTCCCTTTTTATCCGATTAGGGTTTCAAGTTCATATTATCAAAAATCAAAACCCTAATTCATAGCTCCACACATATTAGGAGCATATATTGATATCATAAGTATTCAATCATACTTGTTTATTTTCATCATTTATCATTAAATGATTATCACACAAAGTATGAGTTTCTCTCTCATCCTCACTAGGATATTGATTACATTATACTTTATTAAGTTATCTCAACCCTTTTCTCAAGGTAAATTGGACTAAACTTATCAAAATGCATTAAAGTCTTTACATCTTAATGTATCATTTGACATAACACACTTCATGTGTTACTCAATCAAGTATATCGGATTTGAGGTGCTTACCTCCATATTGGTTTTGAGGTGCTTCCACCATATCGGGCTAGAGGTGTTTGCTTACCACCATATCATCCAAGAGGTGTGTGATTACCACCATATCGTCTAAGAGGTGTGTGCTTACCACCATATCGTCCAAGAGGTGTGTGCTTATCACCATATCATCCTAGAGGTGTGTGCTTATCACCATATTGTCCAAGAGGTGTGTGCTTATCACCATATCATCCAAGAGGTGTGTGCTTATCACCATATCGTCCAAGAGGTGTGTGCTTATCACCATATCATTCTTTATATTCTAGATGTGTGTATGTGTCACTTATATCGGGTTACCCAAGTGTAGGGTTTTGCATATAGGGTTAGACCCTTATGCTCATACCTTTTCAAACCTTCAAAGTATCAACCTACCATATGTTGAGTGACAGCCTAGACAACTGGTTAGTCTTTTTTCAACCAACCCAAATGTACAAAATGATAGGGGTGTGGGGTTCCAAGGTATAATGGATTTCATATCACCATATTGGGTTTCATTACCATATCGGGTTAGAGTTGTTTCAACCCAATATCAGTTTGTGCCATGATGATGTCATCATCATCAAGCTTTAGACTTTCGTCCCTTAATATTCTAGTTCATGGAAAAAAGTCCTATGAAACTATTAGAGCTAATAGATTCATCAATTATTCAAAAAAATATCAAAATTGAAAGTAGATCAACAAGTATAGCAAGATTGAAGGTGAATAATAACATGATTGGGTTTGAGTTACATAACCTACCTCAAGAACAACTTCAAAGATCCAAGCTCCATAGATTCATGTTCCAAAGGTTGAAGATGAACTTATCAAACATCCAAGACTTGTTCACAACTCCTCTATATGCAAAGAATCTCCATAGATAAGAACTTGGTGAAGAAAAAAAGAAAGGAAGAATCACAACCCGAGATTCATGCTTCAACCAAGGTTGAAGATGACAATGGCTTCACCTTAAGCTTAAGGCTCGAGATCCTCCTTGTTCCTCAACTAATATGCACACTATCTAAGAGAAATAGAGTTGTAGTATTTGAAAAGTTTCATTAGTAGGTGAAAGGAGTGGTATATATAATTGAGGCTCATGAGAGAGAGTGTATAAGAGGTGTCATCACCATATACTACTAGGTGACACATGTCCATGCATGGGTTGACACGTTTCCATGCATGCACACATATTTATATTGACATGCAAAACTCTTTTGGATAATCTAGGGATAATATTTCGGCCATTAGTTATCTTGTTGAACAAGATATTTCAACCCAACATCACTTTATTCACAAACTGATACAACTTTTCCAAGGAAAGTTGTAAACCAATATCCATCACCTTCTTGAGGTTCTTAACTCATCATGTCCTTTTCTAAGAGTTTAAAAAACTATATGGGACCTCCTATATGGCTTCTTGTCCAATAGGAACTCCCATATAAGCTCTACAACTCAATACAACTCATTTTAGGGTTTCAACTATACAAATCTTCTTGGTCTTTTCATCACCAAGAATACCATCACTCAAATATGATTCAAACATGGTGCCTCTTTCTTTGTATCACATATAGATGATGATAAGAGAGAGTAGGGACACTCTATAGGTAGTAATTTGCATATCAACCCTACATTTTGGGTAAATTGTAATTTGCACCAAAATTGGCACACAAGGCACAAGCATTATTCAAACAAGCTCCAACTTGGAACTTAGGATTTCCACAAGCCATCCCTTGGAATCATTATCTCTCTTATGATGCTAAGGCACTTGAGTCACATTTAAAATGTGACATATTGCAATATAACCCCTCATCTTGGGTAAATTGCAATTTACACCCAAACTATCATATAATGCACAAATAGTTTGCAAATAAGCTCAAACTTGAAAATTAAACTCTCATTAAGTATTAATTACTTTTCAAAAGATTAAAACAAGTTCATAAATAACTTAATTAAGTAAAACTTTCAGGGTTATGGCATAACCCAGGTTAGGGATGTTATAAAAGGAATGGTCTTAATGTTAATATAACCCTGCTATGATTGTTTATGAATATCTCCTAGCTCATAAATGCATTATTGTGTTGATCTGGTATATTATATGTAAGTGAGGTTGTTGATCCTTGTTATAAGGCAGGGAAATATAATGATGATCTTACAGGGAATAGTATGATGGTCTTAATGACCTTTGGGCATGGTTGATCTCTGAATGAGGTGTAATCCTCTTGTGTTGATAAGGGTTGATACCCTGTGATTTTGTGAAAAGGATTTATATCCTATGATATTATGATGGTCTTAATGACCTTTGGGCATGGTTGGGCCTTGAATGAGGTGTAGTCCTCTTGTGTTGATAAGGGTTGATACCCTGTGATATTGTAAAAAGGATTTATATCATGTGATAGTATGATGGTGTAATGACCTTTGGGCATGGTTGAGCCCTAAATGAGGTGTAATCCTCTTGTGTTGATAAGGGTTGATACCCTGTGATATTGTGAAAAGGATTTATATCTTGTGATAGTATGATGACTAGTTTGGTCTCATGAATGGCACGTGAATAGTACCATGTGATGATGAGATGAGAAATTATGTTCCACACATTTTATATCTTTTAAAAGTTGTGATATGTATATTCTTGCTAGAAGTGAATTAGGATTTGTATGTCCACTTGTTTGATGCAGCCTTAATTCATCCAATTGGTATAACTAATCAAGTGCAACTCTAATCATGTAGTGACATGTGTCGTAGAACCATCTTAAGTGTCAGAACTTGTTGGATGGTGAAACGAGTATTCCTAAGGGAAACTCGGAGCGTAGACTATTGACTATGTGGGGTGGCAAGTTGAGGATATATCCTTGTCGTCCACAATGTAGATTGTAGAGGATGGCTATGGTCATGCCTCGTACATCTGATGTGATTGAGGACAACTGCAGTTGTACCTCGGATTAGAAGGTTTTGTATACCCTGGTTTCTAGTGTTGTGACATGTACCAAGGGAGGACTAGGGTTAGCAGCTTGACTATATGTCACTGTGGTGGTATCTTTGACTGATATGTCACTACCTTTTTATTCGTACTGATCGAGGGGAAGATATCTTAGGATACTGACACTCCTAGATCTTGTATGGAACCAAATAGCCCTTCATAGGGGTCGGTTAGACTTTAGATGGTACGATTCAAATTCCCCAGGGCATAATAAAAGATGTAAGGTGGTTGTGTAGCATATCTATTAAGGGTTACACACAATGCTTCATATTGGATGATAACCCTTGTTTGCTTTCTATTCATTGATATCATGTATAGTACTATAAGAGATAATAGATATTCTTATGTTTTGGATACACTCATGTTATAAGTGTGTACATACAATAGTCATGTTTAAGTTGATAGAGATATTATTATTGTTGGCTATTATTATGACATTTGTTATCACATATTGTTAGCTATGCTTATATTGCTATCTATGCCTTTGTTACTAGAGATGCCTATACAGCTAATCATACTTATGCATATAGTTGTGCTTATATTGTTAGCTCTACTTATGATGTTGATATGTTCAACTTGATAGACATGTTGATGATGTTAGCTATGCTTATGATACTAGACTTATTCATGATGTTAGAGATGTTCATGCTGCTAGATTCCTTATGATGTTAACAGGGATATGAGAATAGTATGGCTAATGAAGATAGTTATTATCTGCTCCTTTCTATATTTTGTTAATCATCAGCATTGTTGAGCTTATTTGTTATATATAATTAAACTGCTTTAACTATCTCATTACATAAAAATGTTGGAATCAATAAACATTTTTGGAGGTTATATCTCTTGCTGGAACATGGGTTTCACCCTTGTGGTTTGCCACATCGTTTTAGGTAATCAGAAGTGACAAAAACAAACATGTGGCAGCAAAGAGGAGCTATAGTAATGAATCTATGAGAAAGTCGATTAGATGTCTAGTGTGTCCTAGAGTCGTCCTTGTACTCTCATGTCTGGGAGAGAAAAATTTGTATATGGTGTTTCAAACGAATCGAACTGTTGTTACCATATTAATGCTTATTTGTGTGGCATATACGAATATTGTTCTCATGTGTATATATGTTGTGGCTAAGGCAATAGAAAAATTTGTATCAAATTATTGGCATAGTATGGATATAAGAAAGATGTTGGGCTCTTATGCAAATGTTTTTGCATGGGGGTTGACGTTGAAATCGGTTTTAATTTACCCATATTTTTTTGTATGTGGTTAATTGGTGATTGATTGTGTTTTATGTTTTAAGAAATCTCATTTAATGTAACAGGTTCTCACAAGTTGGTATCAGAGCTTTAGGTTCACTGAGTCTATAGGGACACTAGGACTTAAGACTAGGATGATGTTTTAAGTTTGGAACGTGACACAAAAACATGGTTCATGCTGTCTAATCTCGGTACTTGGGTGCCCTGGCCAGGTATTCAATTATTGAAGAAAATGTAAGTATAGAACTCTTAGATTATTATCTTTCTGATTACTCTGATCAAGTAGTCATTTTGAGACAATATAAAGAGCATAACGAATAAGAAATCATGGTTTGAATATCTCAATCCTACCTTAAAGAAGATGAGAATTGCATCATTATCTATCAAAACTTGAATGTTTGGTAACTATAAGAGAAAGATACAACACCATGAAATCTAAATCTGAATACAAATAAGGAAAAGAGGAGTTCTTGAAGATGTGATTCAAGGATATAATAAAGTAAAAGATAGATAAGTCTATGCTTATAACGTGATTCAAGGTATGAAATCCACATAAGATGGAGAGAACTCCAATGATAAGTATAAAATGAGAAGATAAATGAGAACAATGACAAAGGAATAAGGTGGGACCTGAGTTAATCTCAGACCAACCTATGTGTGTAAGAAAGTGTAAATGTAAAATAAGCATGGTGTTTGAAAGAAATTAAGGCATATGATCCATGTTTAATGAAGAATGATGATTTACCTATTGATAAGTGGTTGAAAAACATAATAAAATAATAGAACATACCCAAGTGTGATAAATAGTCATCAAGGAAGGAGTAATGAGATATGTTAATCATGATGATTCCTATGCTAATGGCAAGGAACCCAAAATAAAAAGGGTAAAATGATACGTAAGAAGTTGTAACTTGCATAATGAAAATAGAATTGGTTACCTTTTTGCTAGTGACCCTTGAACAATGTTACTATGATGTGGGAAGTGTGTTTCCCTTTGTTTCTTTCCTTTCTAGGGCACAATTTTCAAGTGTATCATTGTCATTTGGTATGTGTGGATTTGTTGTAAACATGAGGGTGGATAGCTTATTATATCATAAGGTTCTTTGGACTATGGTTCCAAGATCATAAAGTTTGTGATGATTTTGCTTTTGAGCCTTCCAATAATTAGGAAGACTCCTCTTATTTGCCTTGATATTTGTTATGTTGGTAAAAGTGGATGAGATAATGATGTGAGTTCATTATAGCACATGAGGTGGATACCAAGGTAATGAATCCTAGTATCCAACATATATCAATAGTATGAGATATATGTGAAGGTTGGAGATGTTTATCAAATGAACATTCCAAGTATTACTCTCCCTTGGAGAGAGAGAGAGAGAGAGTTGATGATGACCCTCTAAATGTTGTTTGGAAGTAAAAACAAAAGTGACTCTATGATGTTGGGTATGGTCAAGTGATAGCTGGTTTAGACCACTATCAAGGATAGATGGTTTGTTGATACAATAGATATAATTTTAGGATGATAGCTAGAATTTAAAGTTGAAAGTTACTATTAGATTTTTACAGGTGGAACAACAAGTTTCTATGTTCCATATTTGCAAATGCCTTCTTATGTGGGGGTTTTGTGCTAACTCAAGATAAGATATGTAAAGAGAAGAACATGACCTCTATAAGAGCGATGTGACATTACCATAATATGTAAGTAATCATGTGTAATATTGAGGATGACGTGCATGAGAAGTGTCCATCTATGTGTACCTTGGATTTCGGGGGCGAAATCCATGTTAGGGGTTTATGGTTGTGAGACCCCTAACCTTGCTTAAAGTGTTGAACAACTTAATTATCATAATTTAATTCTTATAACCCTAATCTAAACTTGTTATATGCTTTGAAATCATAAGACAAGCTTTCGAATTTGGTTCAATTTGGACACTGTTTGAGCAAGTTATGCAATTTTATGCTTACTTTGGACTTTTCTACAATTTACCCAACTGAGAGGTTTTCTTTGCAATTTATCACTTGCATTATGTTATCTGGATATTCTCTCATCATTCTTGAGCTTTTTGAGCCATGGGGAACCTATTTAGACCTTGGTCTGAATGTGTTTTCCTCAAGGGTATTTTAGGGTTTACCCCTTCATGAATGAGCTACCTTTAGTAGCTATCAACTAATGAATTATTTAATTGGCTTGGAAATTTGACAAAGTAAAACTAAGCAGGTCTACATGAACGGTGGGGGAGATTCTTGTGTGTGCTCTTGTATATTCTTTATAGTTTAAGTCCATGGACACTTGGAAAGATACTAGAACTTCAACTTTTTCTTTTTCTTTATCTTAAAGTTTCATATACTTATCCCTAAGCACCCAAACGAGCCATTTTCTCTCCACCACTTCCCTCCTTATACAAACCTCATTCTCCCTATGTGATGTTGTTAATTTCCTATCCAAGGAAGAAGAAAGAGGGGATCTTCTTGGAAAAAGAATATTGGGTTCAATTGACTTCCTTTTAGGGTTTAAAAAGCTTCCTTCTAGTGATATTGACCTAAAAGAGAAACAATCCCCTTATTTCCTCCATTTATTTCTTTTATATCCTTCCTCCTACCTTTCTCCAAGTTGTAACCTTGCTTTTTCATGGTAGAAATTGCTCTAAAGCTCTAAAACCCTACCTTTCTTGCTCCTTATTCTTAGGGTTTGCTCATTTGATGAAGAAAGGTGCTATATGGATGAGTTCACAACTTATGCTTGGATTTTCTACCCAACATGCTCGTGTTTTCTTCTATTTGGGAGTTTATCTTATAACTATAGGCAATTTTTATAACTTGCTCCATGTTTATTGCTTACCATAAGCTTGCTAGCTCATGTTCTTGCTTTTAAATCATGATCCATGCACTAAAAGGCTATGCTTGACTTGGATTTCAATTTTTATAATGTTTCCTATTCTGATTTAAGTTCTAGATTAATCTGTGATCATGTGTAAATTATTCCTAAGCTATAATATGACTTGTATCAGGTTGGTTTTACAACCTATGGTTCTAAGAACCTATCAACCAATGGTCAATTTTAGAGTTTAAAGTTGATTTCCTCTATAAACACATGACTCGATGGTGGTACCATTGCAACAACCGATGGTGTTGTCTTTATAATAACTAATGGTGGTGACCAAGGGTGTCAACTTACATTCACCCCTTAGGTCAGGTGTTGGCCTAATTATAAGCCTAGTGATTAACAACTAAGTACCCTAATGATGCTATCAATTAATGGTGATATTAGTTTGATATTTGATGTTGATTAATGAATATAGTGTTGATCTAACAACCTATGGTGACTTAATGGTCACTAATGTTGATGGATCAGGTCTCCACAACCTATGGTGAGTTAATCATATAGTTTTAGCATCAATTAATCCTTATACCAATGGTTTCTTGGATCACTTGATGCAATGGTCAGACCTATATTGTAATTGATGGTTTTAACATATGAACTTGACCCAATGATCAAGATATAATGTTTATTCCTCCAATAAACTGGAATGATGGATAATGTAAGATTTTGATCCTAATAATTTGATTTAGATGGTTTCCTTTATATGATCAACTTAAGGAGCTTACTTGTTGACAATGGATGGCTTGTTTTAAATGAACATTCGATTGTGGGTTTTGTCGTACTCTCAATAGAACTCTTATTATTGTTCATCAAAGGATTTGTAGGGTTAAATGGTGACTTTTATAGATCACAACTCAATAACATTATAGATGATTCATTCAAGGTGTTTACTTATGTAAACGACCAATGGCTTTACCTTTTCAACATTTCATGGTTAGAAGTTTATGCCTCAATATTCCCATTGTTTTGGGTGAAGCGTGTAGTGTAATGTTATGATTCAAATGATTATAATTTGATGGTTTAATGCATTACAATTGTAGTATTACCCTTGCCCTCGTATGATTATGATTTATAATCACCATAACAAATAAATAGGTAACCCTGATGAGGTATAGCTTGTTATACCTAGTTTAAATATAACTAAATGATGGTAATTGGGTATGAATAGTCCTTGAATGACTAATACAATCATGGAGTACTATCTTATTATTGTTGAAACCCTAGTATGCTATAACACGATGGTTACACCTTAATTTATGTGTGGATTCATACTTGATAATAGTATGGAATGTGATGGTGATGTTTCACCTTATGCATCCACGATCCAATGGGGATGTTGTGAGTTAGGGTCTGGGAATGAGTGTTGATTAATAACATTAATATAATTTATCTTGTTGAACCTAACTCTAATGCAAATAGATAAAGATGAGTATTCATGTTTAACCATCTTATATGATGACATGAAGGTGAAATAACCTCCTTAACATGATAATAACCTTAATGTATTAATTGGTGGTTATCGTAGCCACATGGTTGATACTTTCTTATACTAAACATGTACATTATGAATATAATGAGGGTTAATCATTTCTAGATTCCTTGCATGTTGATGTAATAAAGGAATATTCTTAATGTTAATATAACCATGCTATGATTGTTTATGAATATCTCCTAGCTCATTAATGCAATATTGTGTTGATGTGGTGTATTATATGTAAGTGATGTTGTTGAGCCTTGTTAGAAGGCATGGAAAGATAATGATGATCTTGCAAGGAATAGTATGATGGTCTTAATCACCTTTGGGCATGGTTGAGCCCTGAATGAGGTGTAATCCTCTTGTTTTGATAAGGTTTGATATCCTGTGATATTGTGAAAAGGGTTTATATCCTGTGATATTAAGATGGTCTTAATGACCTTTGGGTAAGGTTGAGCCCTGAACAAGGTGTAATCCTCTTGTGTTGATAAGGATTGATACCCTGTGATATTTTGAAAAGGATTTATATCCTATGATAGTAGGATGGTCTTAATGACCTTTAGGCATGGTTGAGCCCTGAATGAGGTGTAATCCTCTTGTGTTGATAAGGGTTGATACCCTATGATATTTTGAAAAGGATATATATCTTGTGATAGTATGATGACTAGTGTGGTCTCATGAATGGCAAGTGAATAGTACCATGTGATGATGAGATGATAAATTATGTTACACACATCTTATATCTTTTAAAAGTTGTGATATGTATATGCTTGCTAGAAGTGAATTAGGATTTGTATGTCCACTTGTTTGATGCAGCTTTAATTCGCCCAATTGGCATAACTAATCAAATGCAACTCTAATCATGTAGTGCCATGTGTCTGTAGAGCCATATTCAGTGTCAGAACTTGTTGGATGGTGAAATGAGTACTCCTAAGGGAAACTCAGAGCGCATACTGTTGAGTATGTGGGGTTGGCAAGTTGAGGATATATCCTTGTCATCTACAATGCAGGTTGTAGAGGATGGCTATGGTCATGCCTCACACATCTGATGTGGTTGAGGACAACTGCGGTTGTACCTCAGATTAGAGGGTTTTGTATACCTTAATTTCTAGTGACATGACCTATACCAAGGGAAGACTAGTGGTTAGCAACTTTTCTATATGTCATTGTGGTGGCATCTTTGACTGATATGTCACTGCCTTTTTACTCGTACTGACAGAGGGAAAGAGATCTTAGGATACTGGCACTCCTAGATCTTGTACGGAACCGAATAGCCCTTCGCAGGGGTCAGTTGGACTTTGGATGGTACGATTAAAATTCCTTAGGGCATAATAAAAGATGTAAGACAATTGTGTAGCATATATGTTTAGGGTTACACACAACACTTCATATTGGATGATAACCCTTGTTTGCTTTCTATTCATTGAGATCATGTATAGTACAATAAGGGATAATAGATATTCTTATGTTGTGGATATACTCATGTTATAAGTGTGTACATACAATAGACATGTTTAAGTTGATAGAGATATTATTACTGTTAGCTATGATTATGACATTCATTATCACATTTTGTTAGCTATGCTTATATTGCTATCTTATGCCTTTGTAACTAGAGATGCCTATACTGCTAATCATGTTTATGCATATAGTTGTGCTTATATTGTTAGCTCTACTTATGATGTTTATATGTTCAACTTGATAGACATGCTTATGATGTTAGCTATGCTTATGATACTAGACTTATTCATGATGTTAGAGATGCTCATGTTGGTAGACTCCTTATGATATTAATAGGGATATGAGAATAGTATGGCTAATGAAGATAGTTATTCTCTACTCCTTCTGTATTTTGTTAATCATTAGTGATATTGAGCTTATTTGTTATATATGATTAAAATGCTTTAATTGTCTCATTACATAAAAATGTTGGAATCCATAAACGTTGTTGGAGGTTATATCTCTTACTGGGACATGGGTCTCACCGTTGTGGCTTGCCACATCTTTTAGGTAATCAGAAGTGACGAAAACAAACATGTGGCAACAAAGAGGAGCTATAGTAATAAATCTATGAAAAGATGATTAGATGTCTAGTGTGTCCTAGAGTCATCCCTATACTCTCAGGTCTCCACAACCTATGGTGAGTTAATCATATAGTTGTAGCATCAATTAAGCCTTAGACCAATGGTTTCTTAGATCACTATATGCAATGGTCAAACCTATACTTTAATTGATGGTTTTAACATATGAACTTGACCCAATGATCAAGATATAATGTTTATTCCTCCAATAAAGTGGAATGATGGCTAATGTAATATTTTGGTCCTAATAATGTGATTTAGATGGTTTCCTTTATATGATCAACTTAAGGAGCTTACTTGTTGACAATGGATGGCTTGTTTTAAATGAACATTTGATTGTGGGTTTTACCGTACTCTCAGCAGAACCCTTATTGTTGTTCATCATAGGATGTCTAGGGTTAAATGGTGACTTTATAGATCACAACTCAATAACATTATAGATTATTCATTCAAGGTGTTTACTTATGGAAACAACCAATGGCTTTACCTTTTCAACATTTCATGGTTAGAAGTTGATGCCTCAATATTCCCATTGTTTTGGGTGAAGTAGTATAATGTTATGATTCAAATGATGAGAATTTGATGGTTCAATGCCTTAAAATTGTAGTCTTACCCTTTCCCTCGTATGATTATGATTTATAATCACCATAATGAATTAATGGGTAACCCTAATGAGGTATAGCTTGTTATACCTAGCTTTAATATAACTAAATTATGGTAATTGGGTATGAATAGTCCTTGAATGACTAATTCAATCATGGAGTACTCTCTTATTGTTGTTGAAACCCTAGTATTCTATAACCTGAGGGTTACACCTTAATTTATGTGTGGGTTCATACTTGAGAATAGTAGGGAATGTGATGGTGATGCTTCACCTTATGTATCCATGATCCAATGGGGATGTTGTGAGTTAGGGTTTGGGAATGAGAGTTGATTAGTAACATTAATATAATTTATCTTGTTGAACCTAACTCTAATGCAAATATATAAAGATGTGTATTCATGTTTAACCTTCTTATATGATGACATGATGGTGAAATAACCTCCTTAACATGATCATAACCTTTATGTATTAATTGGTGGTTATCGTAGCCACATGGTTGATACTTTCTTATGCTAAACATGTGCATTATGAATATAATGAGGGTTAATCATATCTAGATTCCTTGCATGTTGATGTAATAAAGGAATGTTCTTAATGTTAATATAACCCTACAATTGTTTATGAATATCTCCTAGCTCATTAATGCAATATTGTGCTGATCTGGTGTATTATATGTAAGTGATGTTGTTGAGCCTTGTTAGAAGGCATGGAAAGATAATGATGATCTTGCAGGGAATAGTATGATGGTCTTAATGACCTTTGGGCATGGTTGAGCCCTGAATGAGGTGTAGTCCTCTTATGTTGATAAAGGTTGATACCATGTGATATTGTGAAAAGGATTTATATCATGTGATATTATGATGGTCTTAATGACCTTTGGTCATGGTTGACCCCTGAACGAGGTGTAATCCTCTTGTGCTAATAAGTTGATACCATGTGATATTGTGAAAAGGATTTATATCCTATAATAGTATGATGGTCTTAATGACCTTTGTGCATGGTTGAGACATGAATGAGGTGTAATCCTCTTTTATTGATCAGGTTTGATACCTTGTGATATTGTGAAAAGGATTTATATCTTGTGATAGTATGATGACTAGTGTGGTCTCATGAATGGCAAGCGAATAGCACCATGTGATGATGAGATGAGAAATTATGTTCCACACATTTTATATTTTTTAAAAGTTGTGATATTTATATGCTTTCTAGAAGTGAATTAGGGTTTTATGTCCACTTGTTTGATGCAGCCTTAATTCACCCAATTGGCATAACTAATCAAGTAAAACTCTAATCATGTAGTGCTATGTGCCGTAGAGCCATCTTCAGTGTCAGAACTTGTTGGATGGTGAAATGAGTACTCCTAAGGGAAACTCAGAGCGCATACTGTTGAGTATGTGGGGTTGGCAAGTTGAGGATATATCCTTGTCATCTACAATGCAGGTTGTGGAGTATGGATATGGTCATGCCTCATACATCTGATGTGGTTGAGGACAACTGCGGTTGTACCTCAGATTAGAGGATTTTGTATACCTTAATTTCTAGTGCCATGACCTATACCAAGGGCAGACTAGTGGTTAGCAGCTTTTCTATATGTCATTGTGGTGGCATCTTTGACTGATATGTCACTGCCTTTTTACTCGTACTGACAGAGGGAAAGAGATCTTAGGATACCGGCACTCCTAGATCTTGTACGGAACCGAATAGCCCTTCGCAGGGGTCAGTTGGACTTTGGATGGTATGATTCAAATTCCTCAGGGCATAATAAAAGATGTAAGACATATGTGTAGCATATCTATTTAGGGTTACACACAACGCTTCATATTGGATGATAACCCTTGTTAGCTTTCTATTCATTGAGATCATGTATAGTACAATAAGAGATAATAGATATTCTTATGTTGTGGATATACTCATATTATAAGTGTGTACATACAATAGTCATGTTTAAGTTGATAGAGATATTATTATTATTGGTTATTATTATGACATTTGTTATCACATATTGTTAGCTATGCTTATATTGCTATCTATGCCTTTGTAACTAGAGATTCCTATACAGCTAATCATGCTTATGCAAATAGTTGTGCTTATATTGTTAGCTCTACTTATGATGTTGATATGTTCAACTTGATAGACATGCTGATGTTGTTAGCTATGCTTATGATACTAGACTTATTCATGATGTTAGAGATGCTCATGTTGCTAGACTCATTATGTTGTTAATAGGGATATGAGAATAGTATGTCTAATGAAGATAGTTATTATCTGCTCCTTTATGTATTTTATTAATCATCAGTGTTGTTGAGCTTATTTGTTATATATGATTAAACTGCTTTAACTGTCTCATTACCTAAAAATGTTGGAATCAATAAACATTGTTGGAGGTTATATCTCTTGCTGAGACATGGGTCTCACCCTTGTGGTTCACCACATCTTTTTAGGTAATCGAAAGTGATGAAAACAAACTTGTGGTTCCAAAGAGGAGCTATAGTAATGAATCTATGAGAAATTTAATTAGATGTCTAGTGTGTCTTAGAGTTGTCCTTGTACTCTCTGGTCCGGGCGAGAAAATTTTGTATATGGTGTTTCAAACGAATCAGACTTTTGTTAGCATATTAATGCTTGTTTGTGTGACATATACAAATATTGTTCTCATGTGTATATATGTTTTGGCTAAGGCAATAGAAAAATTTTGTATCAAATTCTTGGCATAGTATGGATATAAGAAAGATGTTGGGCTCTTATGCAAATATTTCGAAGCAGGTGTTGACGTTGAAATTGGTTTTAATTTACCCATATTTTTGGGTATGTGGTTAATTGGTGATTGATTGTGTTTTATGTTTTAAGTAATCTCATTTAATGTAACGAGTTCTCACAGATCGTATGCCCTTTTGCCATGAATAGTTCATATGACTCAAAGACTCACTTTTGTACCTTGATAAGCCATAAAATGTGATGCTTCAGTACTTATATAGTTGGATCTTCAACCTTATGTAAAAGTTGATCCATAATGTTCAAACATCTATCTAGATCTTCAAATCAGTCTTTATAATGACTTGGGACATGAAATTCCATGTATTACACCCATGTACCCCTTTAGACTACATGTGACATATATTTGACAGTTAACATGATTAAAATGAACATGTTAATTATTGGAATCTGATCTGCAAGAATTTTGGTCTAATGTTTCAGGTTAGTTTAAGACTTAAAATTGGTGGACTTATTATAAGTGTAGCATTAAATACAAAATGAATCTACTTAATGCTCTTTTATGATCTTATGGCCTATGAATGTGACTATATTGCAAGAAAATTGATCTAATATGACTTGACTATGATCTTGCATCTTGAATTAAGATAATATTTGGAAACAAATGCCTCCTTTATTTCAAAATTATAGTTTACCTTTATCTATTATCTCACATAATGTGGATGTTACACCTAAACCTAAGGTATTGTTGTGAGTTTTAACTATGTTGAATAATTGCATGCATGTTTGATATGATGGGACTGTACTTGAACCTTTTAAAATCTAGGTCTAGGGGAACATCCACATGACATGAAACATGATTGAATTAATGAAACCCTACTGACCTAAATCCGATGTTATATCTTTTTACATCTTAGGTCCCCTTTGAAAGGCACCTTCTCTAGCGATCTTTATAAAGGATCGTAACCTACTCAATACTCACAAGTACGCTTAATATCTTGGCCCTACTATGATATTATCTTATTTATATGTAGTGGCAAAGCCACATTTAGGCACAGTAGAGCAAGTGCCCTACTCATTCCTTGGGATAATCACTAATTGATAAATGATGAGAAAGTAGTTTCTGGATAAACAGGCATGTCAATGTAGTGAGTGCCCTACCTAGTCACAGTTGCATGCATCTTCCTTGGCTATCTAAAACAAATTTATGTTGTGATTGATTTTATGTTACGATTGATTCTGTCAATCCACGATTGTCCATATTCCGTTTCCAGGTTTCCACTTTTGGTAGTTGTAAAGAACTTAAATGACATAATCAAACCCATTGCTCAGATCTGAATTGCACCCTTTTATTTATTTGTTTTAACCAAGCATGGTTCACACCCATAACCGATCGATCCTTTTTAACATATTTTTTCTAATTTATTCATGTTGCCCATCATTTTTATTGACTTTAGGAATCGATATTAGTTTTTTTCCCTAAATGTTAATCACACATATGACTTTCTAAATATGGCATGAGAAAACTCAATTCCCGATTATTATATATAAGGTATATATGATTCTTATTATAACAACTCAAAGTTGTAGAAAAAGACTTCTACCGGTTTTTCAAAACAACCACTATTTTGATTTTTTTTCCTAGTACAAAGATTGTAGCATGTGTTCATGTGTATTTTGTACTTGTTAATGTAGAACTCATGAACAATGGTAGTAATGATTACAATCTACTAGTGATGGGTGTATTGATTCTAACAGTAGGCTATGACAATAACAATTGATAATCAAACGTGTTGCATCTATTTAGCATTGGTTGGAGTTATAATTGTTTCCTTGAGTGCATAAACTTGTCATGTGCACGTGCTAGACTTGTGGTTGTTGTATGTGGCATCCTAAACATGGTATAAGGCAATACATGTGCCTAAAATTATATTGTAAAGAAGTTTCATATATCCAAGCATAGTTAAAAAAAGCTTCAAAAATATTTTGTTTTAACTTAGACGATTACAAAATGGAAAGATTTGTACAAGTTATACATTTTGTTATCATAGTTTTGTTTGTACTTTTCATAATATTATACATTTTCCTAAAGTTAATTCTTCATTACTTGTTATAATCTATAGTGATTTTTTCCAAGAGAGTCTCTACATGAGAAACAACCAACTAAGATTTTTAAAAATCATGAGGTACATTCATCAAGATATTAAAAATAAAATAAGTTATTCAAAGACTCAACAATTGAAATGTTACCTAAAGAAATGATTTTGATTCCAGGACTGAAGTCATAAATCTCAACTTTTACGTTAGTGTTTACATACTTACATAGAGCTTATTTTTCAAAATGGTCATCTTCATCCCATTCTCTTAAATTTTCATTTACTAAATGTGGGAATAAATTTCTTTGATTTATTCCATCATGATTTCATAAGCATCCTAGTGGATTGGAGTATAATACATATAAGAATAAAACACTTTTATTAATTATTCTCTTTTCCATACAGGGGTAATGCTCTCTCTTTTATAGTTTTTATTTTTGTCACTTTTGCACGCATCACATGAAATATTTATCTTCATATTACTTTTAAAATTTTGATTGACGTCTAAAAATAATAATATTAATAGTATGGTTTTGTATGGTGCCCTCCCTAATCAAAATTTCTGACTTCGCCAATGTTTGTATGTATGCTCTTATGAATGTTTGGCTACTTAATTACTTGTTTGAGGTATTGTTCCTATGATTACTACTTCCATGATTAATCTTACTATGTTGACAAACCTTAAACAAATATAGACTTCCATTATATAACCCTTGTATACCTACATGAATTCTCAGGGTAAGGGCACAAGGCATGTTGAAATAGGGTTGATCATTGACTTTGGTCTCAAGTTCCCTCGCATAGATATAGGGCGATATTTAGGCTTCAAGCCTCAAATGCCCCTCACAGACCCTTACTTTGGAAGTTGGTCAAAGGCCTATGTTGAAGTAATGGAAAATGAAAACTAAAATATGTTTTGTATAAAATAATGTCATTCTAATTTTGATGACCTTCTTTCTTCTTGCTTGTGTATTATAATGTTACTAGACTAGCAACTTTATTACTCTTAAATTGTGTTTACATGTCTTTTCATAGCGCACATAAAGCTTTCGTGTTGATATTTTTTGTTATCAAATTTTTTGATCCCAAATGAATATCAGATGCACTCATTATCGAGATGACTAAGGCATGAAATGAAACACCAATCCAAAACCCTTGTAATAAAAATGGGCATATGACTCTCTTTTTCATAATGTATCATATGTTATCTATTTGGTTATCTCTTTCCCTTTTGTTGCCTACAAGCTTAGTATGCTAAAACCTTTGGGTTCATAATAATGTATAGAATGTTATTAACTTTATATATATATATATATATATATATATATGTGTGTGTGTGTGTGTGTGTGTGTGTGTGTGTGCGTCTATTGCATATGTGAAGTTTTGTGCCATTTTAAGAATGGTCGTTCGGGTCCTATCGCCTTTGGTATCGAATGTTTATGGGGTAAAAATTCCATATCGATATGACTAAACCCATATTCTCCCATTTTTAATAAGATTTTGGCCAAAATCATACATATATTCTAATGTGCTTCTTGGTGAATATTTCGTAACATATATGTAGGGGTATCACCAGTCATTTGACAGCATAAAGAATAAGAAATCTAGATTATACCAAAACTTCCATGGCTTGTAATTGTTACTATTCTCTCACCTTTGGGTGACTAGTTATTAGGAGTGAGGATTTTGGTAATAGATAGGTTAGTGACAAGTTTCTCGAGTCATGATCTAATGCGATTGGTAGACCACCACCACCTTCTTTTCTCATGGATGATAGGAGAAAACATATTTTTCTTATATAATTTCCTATGACAAATAGAAAAGGGATGTTTCTTGTTAAAGTTTATTTTTTCTTATATATTATAATTCCTATTTTTGAATGAAGTTATTCTCAAAATTATAGTGGTCGAAAAGCATACTAGGGGTAGACCTAGGAATTTTTATGT
Source organism: Alisma plantago-aquatica (assembly GCA_963693085.1). NCBI lineage: Eukaryota > Viridiplantae > Streptophyta > Magnoliopsida > Alismatales > Alismataceae > Alisma > Alisma plantago-aquatica. The sequence goes on along the minus strand of OY856413.1, from coordinate 498,342,295 downwards.
TTGAACCACCTTATCTAGGGGTGTCATTGTTCTGACTTCCTTCTCTTTTTCCCTTCTTATTGAATTTAAATTAATTCATTCATATCCAAGTCACCATGTTTTTCAGGTTTAAATAAGTCCAAGGAAGTCTATTAACCCCCTCTTCCAACACACACACCCCCTCTAGACTCTACTTTTAGTTAAGATTGAAGAGACAGAATTATGCACATATGGAGATATCATGAGAGAGAATATGATGAGAGGCAGTTGAGCATATAATAATAGGTCCATTCGAGATAACCTTTTTTAAATATAATTACTTGATTGATAAAACATACCAACATTAAATCAACCATCAACCAATGCCCTTATTGTTTCCTTGTCTTAATATGAAGTAATTGGAAACCATTATATTATTTTCACTACAAATCTAGGATGAAAATGATATTTAGATTACAAAATAACCTCAAATATGTAACAATGAATTCAAACATTATGCTTTAACCACTGTGGTCTAACTTAAAGGCTACAAAAACATGTTATTGTAACTGTCTTAATCATAGGAAAATGTTATCTATTAGTTACAATGGTAAAACTATCAAAGTATTAGACTAATAGCCTCTTATAAAGCTTTCAACAAGAGTGTTAATGAATGGGACCCACATATCTGCTTGAGGTGATGGTTTACCATTATCATTAAATGGTATCAAATTAAACTAATTTCCATTAGGATCTTCATCATGGATTTCCATTTCCCAAAAACTTTCAATTATACATAGTATTTATGTGAGACAATATCAATGTCAATTACAATGGGATAAATTACATTCCTTGGTGGTTTTTAAACAAAAATGATATGAGGTATCAAATGGGGAGTTTATGTTTTATTGTGTGTACTTAGTTCTGTCATGATTGTTTGTTTATAACTTATTATTCTCAACTTGTGTATTTTATAGGTTATCGTTGCATGTCATTTGGTCTCATATCAACTACATTTATCTAAACACGATTTTCATGTTATAAGTGACCTACTTTTAAATTCAACTAAACTAAAGGGTTTTTTATAAACATGTAAATTTATTATTTTTGTATGTTATAGAAATTCCTTCTATGACCAACTAATACTAAGCAGAGGAATGAGATTATCATCAAATAATAAGAACACAAAAGAGAGAAAGATATGGGATTCTAGATGTGGCTCCCTGATCAAGAGATTGTTTACTAGTAACCACTCAGGAAAGGGTGTCTAGTTCCTTACATCTTCCCCTTTCATTTTCATTAGCAATGATATGGGCCAATTTTGAACATTCAAGACCTCTTGGACTCTAGATCGACTAGAGTGGAAATCACATTGGTATTACATGAGCAAGATGCACTAGTGCGTCCACGATATACATCGAGCCCCTTGCTTACATTCCTTTTCTAATGTCAAGAATAGTTGTGTATTATGGTGATCCTTGTGAGAACCTGTTACACTAAATGAGATTACTCAAAACATAAAGCGTAATCGATCACTATTAATCACATACCCAAAAATATGGGTAAATTAAAACTGATTTCAACATCAGCACCCACTTAGAAACATTTGCATAAGAGCCCAACATCTTTCTTTTATCCATACTATGCCAAGAATTTGATACAAATTGTTCTATCACCTTAGCCACAACATATATACACAGGAGAACAATATTCGTATATGCCACACAAACAAGCATTAATATGCTAACAAAAGTCTGATTCATTTGAAACACCATGTACAAACTTTTCCTACCCGTACCTGAGAGTACATGGACGAATCTATGACACACTAGACATCTAATCAACTTTCTCAAAGATTCATTACTGGACTTCCTCTTTACTTCCATGATTCTATTGTCGTCATTGTCGATTACTAAAAAAATGTGGCGAACCACAAGGATGAGACCCATGTCCCAGAAAGAGATATAACCTCCAACAACAATTATTGATTCCAACATTTTTAGGTAATGAGATAGTTTAAGTATTTTAATCATATATAACAAATAGGCTCAACAACACTGATGATTAACAAAATACATAAAGGAGCTGATAACAATTATCATCATCAAGATGACTATCATCATTTGCCTTATTAATTGTATAAGAGATTCAATAGCATATGCATAACTAGCATAAGCAAGTCTAGTAGCATATTATCTCTATTAACATGAATAAGTCTAGCATCATAAGCATATCTAATAACATTAGCATGTCTAACAGTTTGAACAAATCAATATCATAAGCAGAGCCATCAACATAAGCATGAGTATTTGCATAAACATGATTAGAAGTATAGGCATTTCTAATTACAGAGGCATGGCTAGCATGGTAAACATAACTACCTAGCATCATAATTATAATCAGCAGTAGTAGTATAGATATCAACATAAGCATGACTATTGTATGTACACATTTACAATCTTAAGCATATCCACAACATAAGTATATCTACTATCTCTTAATTGCATTAAGCATCATCTTTATATAAAGAGAACAAACAAGGGTTATCATCCAGTGTAAAGCATCGTGTAACCCTAAATAGATATGCTATACGCCTGTATTACATCTTTTATTATGCCCTGGGGAATTTGAATCATACCATCCAAAGTCCAACCAACCCCAGTGAAGGGCTATTCGGTTCCTTACAAGATCTAGGAGTGTCAGTATCCTAAGATCTCTTCCCCTTAGTCAGTATGAGTAAAAAGGCAGTGACATATCAGTCAAAGCTACCACCACAGCGACATATAGTCAAGCTGCTGATCACTAGTCCGCCCTTGGTACAGGTCACGGCACTAGAAACCAAGGTATACAAAACCCTCTAATCTGATGTACAACCATAGTTGTCCTCAATCACATCATATGCATGAGGCATGACCATAGCCATCCTCCACAACCTACATTGTGGATGATAAGGGTATATCCTCAACTTGACACCCCCACCTACTCAATAGTATGCACTCTGAATTTCACTTAGGAATATTCATTTCATCATCCAGCAAGTTCTGACACTGAAGATGGCTCTACAGCACATGGCACTACATGATTAGAGTTGCACTTGATTAGTTATGCCAATTGGGTGAATTAAGGTTGCATCAAACAAGTGGACATACAAACCCTAATTCACTTCTAGCTAGAAAGCATATAAATATCACAACTTTTAAAAGATATAAAATGTACATGTGGAACATAATTTCTCATCTCATCATCACATGGTACTATTCACTCGCCATTCATTAGACCATACTAGTCATCATACTATAACAAGATATAAATCATTTTCACAATATCGTAGGGTATCAACCCTTATCAACACAAGAGGATTACACCTCGTTCAGGGTTCAATCATGCCCAAAGGTCATTAAGACCATCATACTATCACAGAATATAAATCATTTTCACAATATCACAGGGTATCAAACCTTATCAACACAAGAGGATTGCACCTTATTCAGAGCTCAACCATGCCCAAAGGTCATTAAGACTATCATACTATTCCCTATAAGATCATCATTATCTTTCCATGCCTTATAACAAGGCTCAACGACATCACTTATATATAATACACCAGATCCACAAAATAAAGCATTAATGAGATATGAGATATTCTTAAACAATCATAGCATGCTTATATTAACATTAATAGCATTCCTTTATTACATCAACATGCAAGGAATCTAGATATGATTAACCCTCATCATATTCATAATGCACATGTTTAGCATAAGAAAGTATCAACTATGTGGCTATGATGACCACCAATTAACACATTAAGGTTATGATCATGTTAAGGAGGTTATTTCACCATCACAGCATCATATAAGAAGGTTAAACATGAATACTCGTCTTTATCTATTTGCATTAGAGTTAAGTTCAACAAGATAAAGTATATTAATGTTACGAATCAGCACTCATACCCAAACCCTAACTCACAGCACCCCCATTAGATCATGGATGCATAAGGTGAAGCATCACCATCACATTCCATAGTATTCTCAAGTATGAACCCACACATAAATCAAGGTGTAACCACTTCTTTATATCATACTAGGGTTTCAACAACAATAAGAGAGTACTCCATTATTGTATTAGTCATTCAAGGACTATTCATACCCAATTACCATCATTTAGTTATATTAAAGCTAGGTATAACAAGTTATACCTAATTAGGGTTACATATCAACACAATATGTCTATCATCCCCTCTATTCATGTGAGTGAATAGGTAAGACTACCTTGTTAAGGGTAACCCTCCATTTGTTCCATCCTCATTCAACACATATCATCATACCACAATGTCACCCAGAACCATTGGATGTTTAAAAGGTAAGACCATTGGTTGTTTACATAAGTAAACACCTTGGATGAACCACCAATGAAGTCCTTGATTTGTTCTATAGAAAGAGTCACTATCTAACCTTAGACATCCCTTGATTAACAACATAAAAAGTTCCATTGAGAGTAGGGTAAAACCCAAAATCGACTATTCATTTTAAAACAAGCCATCCATTGTCAACAAGTAAGCTCCCTAAGTTGATCATATAAAGGAAACCATATAAATCACATTATTAGGACCAAAATATTAAATTATCCATCATTCTACTTTATTGGAGGAATAAACATTAGATATTGGCCATTGGGTCAACTTCATATGTTAAAACCATCAATTACAGTATAGGTCTGACCATTGCATCAAGTAACCCAAGAAACCATTGGTATAAGGCTTAATTGATGCTACAACTATATGATTAACTCACCATAGGTTTTGTAGAACTGATCCACCATCATTAGTGACCATTAAGTCACCATAGGTTGTTAGATCAGCACTATATTCATTAATCAACATCAAATATCAAACTAATATCACCATTGATTGATAGCATCATTAGGGTACTTAGTTGTTAATCACTAGGATTCTAATTAGGACAACACCTGAACTAAGGGGTGAACGTAATTTGAAACCATTGGTCACCACCATCAGTTGTCATGAAGACAACACCATCGGTTGTTGCAATGGTACCACCATCGAGTCATGTGTTTATAGAAGAAATCAGCTTTAAACCCTAAAATTGACCATTGGTTGATAGGTGTTTAGCACCATAGGTTGTCAAACCAACCTGATCTAGATCATATTATACTTTAGGAATAACTTACACATGATCACATGTTCATCTAGAACTGAAATCAGAATAGGAAACATTATAAAAATCGATATCCAAGTCCATCATAGCTTTTAGTACATGGATCATCATTTTCAAGCAAGAACATGAGCTAGCAAGCTTATGGTAAGAAATAAATGTGGAGCAAGTTATAAAACTTGACTCTAATGAGAATATGAAATCCCAAACAGAATAAAAATTGAGCAGGTAGTATAGAAAATTCAAGTATAAGTTGTGAACTCGTCCATCTAGCACCTTTCTTCATCAAATGAGCAAACCCCAAGCATAAGGAGCAAGAAAGGTAGGGTTTTATAGCTTTAGAGCAATTTCTACCATGGAACGGTAAGGTTATGACCTGTATAAAGGTAGGAGGAAGGATAACAAATAAGTAAACGAATGAAATAAGGGAATTATTACTCTTTTAGGTCAAGATCACTAGAAGGAAGCTTTTTAAATCTTAAAAGGAAGTCAATTGCAACCCTAGATTCTTTTTCCAAGAAGATCCCCTCTTTCTTCTTCCTTGGATAGGAAATTTGTAGCACCATAGAGGGAGAATGAGGTTTGTATGAGGGAAGTGGTGGAGAGAAAATGGCTCATTTGAGCGCTTAGGGATAAGTATATGAAACTTTAATATAAAGAAAAAGAAAAAGTTGAAGTTCTAGTATCTTTCCAAGTGTATGTGGCCTTAAACTATTAAGAATATACAAGCACACACACAAGAATATTCCCCACCAAACATAGAGAAATTTTTATCCCTTGTTTCTTAAATTTCAAAGAAAAACAAATAATTCATTAGTTGATAGCTACTAAAGGTAGCTCATCCATGAAGGGGTAAACCCTAAAATACCCTTGAAGAAAACACCTTCAAACCAAGGATTAAATAGGTTCCCCATGGCTCAAAAAGATCAATAATGATGATATAATATCCAAGTAACATAATACAAGTGATAAATTGCAAAGAAATCCTCTCAATTGGGTAATTTGTAGAAAAGTCCAAAATGTGCATAAAATTGCATAACTTGCTCAAACAGTGTCCAAATTGGACCAAATTTGAAACTTAATATTGTCTTATGATTTCATATCAAAATGTTATATTATAGTTATAAGAATTAAATTATGATAATTAAGCTTGTTCAACACTTTAAGCAAGGTTAGGGGTCTCACAACCATAAACCCCTAACAAGGATTTCACCCCTGAAATCCAAGGTACACATAGATGGACACTTCTCACATCATCCTCAATATTACACATGGTTACTTCCATATTATGGTAATGTCACATCGCTCTTATAGTGGTCATGTTCTTATCTTTCAATTGATACATGTCTTATCTTGGGTCAGCGCAAAAACTCCCACATAAGAAGACATTTGCAAATATGGAACTTAGAAACTTGTTGTGCCACCTGTACAAATCTGATAGTAACTTTCACTTTAAATTCTAGCTATCATATTGAAATTATATCTATTGTATCAACACATTACTCAAAATTCATACTCGTTGGCTCTTATCAAACATAGAGCATTATGTATCTCTTATCATATGTAACTTTACATGGTTTCATCTCTATGCTCCTTTAATGGTTGTTGTAATTAACAACTCAATCAACCATGTAGGCATCCCCTATCTTTCAAGAATGATGAGGAATATGTTTTTCGAGGATTCTCCAATCATCTCAATGGTGGACTGACCATCTGTTTGGTTGAAGAATCATACACTTGTATGTAACTGTTAACAAATATAACTTCCCAGTTGACCTTGTTAGGGGGGAGAAACAACATTGTCTTCATCTTATTAGGATTCACACAAACTACTTAATAGATGTACCATAACTCTGAGAGGGTACACTAGTTAACCCCCAACTCACTCTTGTTGAACTTGTCACACATAAGTACAATTACTTCAACATTCTTAAGGTTTAGCAAATATGTTGACCATGTTACTGACCATCTCTAAAATACCTTGAGATGTCATTATTCAAAGCTTGCTACAACTGGTAAGACATGACCTAAAGACTATGTTCCTCCTATTCATAAATTCAATTGGTACATTGGTTAGTCTAAAGGACATAACCATAAACTCACAATGGTCATGTAACTTATGTCATTCATTCTAACTCTTATGTCTAAAGGATATTTTATCTTAAAGGAATATGATAGCACATGTCTACTGATCAACAAACCATCTAATTCCTTGATAGTGGTCTTGACCAACTATCACTGAACCATACACAACATTTAGAGGGTCATCATCAACTCTCTCTCTCTCTCTCTATGGGGGGAACACTTGGAATGTTCATTTAATAAACATCTCCAACCTTCACATATTTCCCACTGTTGATACATCTTAGATACTAGGATTCATTACCTTGGTATCCACCTCATGTGCTATAAGGAACTCACATCCTTATCTCATCTTCTTTTACCAACATAACAAATATCAAGACATATAAGAGGAATCTTCCTAATTATTGAAAGGCTTAAAAGCAAACTCATCACAAAATTTATGATCTTGGAACCATAGTCCAAACAACCTTATGCTATAATAAGCTATCCTCCCTCATATTTACAACGAATCCACATATACAAAGTGATAATGATCCAGTTGAAATTTGTGCTGAGAAAAGAAAGACTTAAAGTGAAACACACTTCCCACATCATAGCAACATTGTTCAAGGGTCACTAGCAAAAAGGTAACCAATTCTATTTTCATTATGCAAGCTACAGCTTCTTATGTATCATTTTACCCTTTTTATTTTGGATTCCTTACTATTAGCATAGGAATCATCATGATTAACATATCTCATTACTCCTTCCTTGATGACTATTTATCACACTTGGGTATGTTCTCTTATTTTACTATGTTTTTCAACCACTTATCAACAGGTAAATAATCATATTCCATATTTTCTTCATTAAGCATGGATCATCTGCCTTAATTTCTTTCAAACACCATGCTTATTTTACATTAACACTTTCTTACACACATAGGTTGGTCTGATATTAACTCAGGTTCCACCTTATTCCTTTGTCATTGTTCCCATTCATCTTCCCATTTTATACTTATCATAGGAATTCTCTCCATCTTATGTGAGTTTCATACCTTGAATCACTTTATAAGAACAGACTTGTCTGTCTTTTACTTTATTATCTTCTTTGAGTTTCATCTTCAAGAACTCATATTTTGCCTATTTGTATTCGGATTTAGATTTCATGGTGATATATCTTTCTCTTATAGTTACCAACAATTCAAGTTTTGAAAGATAATGATGTGATCCTCATCTTCTCTTGAGGTAATATTAGTTATCTACACCATGATTTTTGCTTTATAATGCTCTTTAGATTATTTCAAAATTACCACTTGATCAGAGTAATCAAAAATACAACAATCTAAGAGTTTCATACTTACCATTTCTTCAATAGTTGAATACCTGGCCAGGGCACCCAAGTATTGAGATTAGGCAGTATGCACCATATTTTTATGTCATATTCCTAATTTTGACATCATCCTATTCCTAAGTCCTAGTGTCCCTATAGACTCAGTGAACCTCAATCTCTAATACCAACTTGTGAGAACCCGTTACACTAAACGAGATTACTCAAAACATAAAACACAATCAATCACTAATTAATCACATACCCAAAAATATGGGTAAATTAAAACTAATTTCAACATCAGCACATGCTCAGAAACATTTTCCATAAGAGCCCAACATCTTTCTTTTATCCATACTATGCCAAGAATTTGATACAAATTGTTCTATCACCTTAGCCACAACATATATACACAAGAGAATAATATTTGTATATGTTGAACAAACAAGTATTAATATGATAATAAAAGTCTGATTCGTTTGAAACATCATATACAAACTTTTCCTACCCAACCTTGAGAGTAAATAGATGACTTTAGGACACACTAGACATCTAATCAACTTTCTTAAAGATTCATTACTGTACTTTCTCTTTACTTCCACGATTCTGTTGTCGTCATTGTCAAATACGAAAAAAATGTGGCGAACCACAAGGATGAGACCCATGTCCCAGCAAGAGATATAACCTCCAACAAAGTTTATTGATTCCAAAAATTTTAGGTAATGAGACAGTTTAAGCAGTTTAATCATATATAACAAATAGGCTCAGCAACACTGATGATTAACAAAATACATAAAGGAGATGATAACAATTATCATCATCAAGCTGACTATCATCATTTGCCTTATTAACCGTATAAGAGATTCAATAGCATATGCATAACTAGCATAAGCAAGTCGACTAGCATATTATCTCTATTAACATGAATAAGTCTAGCATCATAAGCATATATAACAACATTAGCATGTCTAACAGTTTGAACAGATCAATATCATAAGCAGAGCTATCAACATAAGCATGAGTATTTGCATAAACATGATTAGCAATACATGCATTTCTAATTATAGTGGCTTGGCTAGCATGTTAAACATAACTAACAACATGATATAGCTAGCATCATAATTATAATCAATAGCAGTAGTATAGATATCAACATAAGCATGACTATTATATGTACACATTTACAATCTTAAGCATATCCACAACATAAGAATATCTATTATCTCTTATTGTACTGCAAATGATCTCAATGAATAGAAAGCAAACAAGGGTTACCATCCAATATGAAGCGTTGTGTGTAACCCTAAATAGATATTCTACACAGCTGTCTTACATCTTTTATTATGCCTTGAGGAATTTGAATCGTACCATCCAAAGTCCAACCGGCCCCTGTGAAGGGCAATTCGGTTCCATACAAGATTTAGGAGTGTCGGTATCCTAAGATTTCTTTCCCTCAGTCAGTACGAGTAAAAATGCAGTGACATATTAGTTAAATCTACCACCACAATGACATATAGTCAAGTTGATAACCACTAGTCTTTGCTTGGTACAGGTCACGACACTAGAAACTAGGGTATACAAAACCCTCTAATCCGAGGTAACCACAGTTATCCTCAATAACATCAGATGTGTGACGCATGACCATAGCCATCCTCCACAACCTGCATTGTGGATGACAAGGATATATCCTCAACTTGCCACCCCCACATACTCAATAGTATGCACTCTGAGTTTCCTGTAGGAATACTTGTTTCACCATCCAGCAAGTTCTGACACTGAAGATGGCTCTACGGCACAGGGCACTACATGATTAGAGTTGCACTTGATTAGTTATGCCAATTAGGTGAATTAAGGTTGCATCAAACAAGTGGACATACAAACCCTAATTCACTTCTAGCAAGCATATAAATATCACAACTTTTAAAAGATATAAAATGTGTGGAACATAATTTCTCATCTCATCATCACATGGTACTATTCACTTACCATTCATGAGACCACACTAGTCATCATACTATCAAAATATATTCACCATGACCAAAGGTCATTAAGACCATCATACTATCACAGTATATAAATCCTTTTCACAATATCACAGGATATCAACCCTTATCAACATAAGAGGATTGCACCTCATTCAGGGCTCAACCATGCCCAAAGGTCATTAAGACCATCATACTATCACATGATATAAATCCTTTTCACAATATCACAGGGTATCAACTCTTATCAACACAAGAGGATTACACCTTTTTCAGGACTCAGTCATGCCCAAAGGTCATTAAGACCATCATATTATTCACTGCAAGATCATCATTATCTTTCCTTGCCTTATAACAAGGCTCAACAGCATCACTTATATATAATACACCAGATCAGCAAAATATTGCATTAATGAGCTAGGAGATATTCATAAACAATCATAGCACCTTTATTACATCAACATGCAAGGAATCTAGATATGATTAACCCTCATCATATTCATAATGCACATGTTTACCATAAGAAAGTAGCAACCATGTGGCTATGATAACCACCAATTGACACATTAAGGTTATGATCATGTTAAGGAGGTTATTTCACCATCATGTCATCATATAAGAAGGTTAAACATGAATACTCATCTTTATCTATTTTCATAAGAGTTAGGTTTAACAAGATAAATTATATTAATGTTACTAATCAGCACTCATACCCAAACTCTAACTCACGGCATCCCCATTATATCATGGATGCATAAGGTGAAGCATCACCATAACATTCCATAGTATTCTCAAGTATGAACCCACAAATAAATCAAGGTGTAACCACTGCTTTATAGCATACTAGGGTTTCAACAAGAATAAGAGAGTACTCCATGATTGTATTAGTCGTTCAAGGACTATTCATACCCAATTACCATCAATTAGTTATATTAAAGCTAGGTATAAAAAGTTATACCTCATTAAGGTTACATATCAACACAATATGTCTATCATCCCTTCTATTCATGTGATTGAATAGGTAATACTACCTTGTTAAGGGTAAACCTCCATTTGTTCCATCATCATTCAACCCATATCACCATACCACAATGTTACCCAGAACCATTGGATGTTTAAAAGGTAAGACCATTGGTTGTTTACATAAGTAAAAACCTTATATAAACCACCAATGAAGTCCTTGATTTTTTTCTCTAGAAAGAGTCACCATCTAACCCTAGACATCCCTTGATTAACAGCACAAAAAGTTCCATTGAGAGTAGGGTAAAACCTAAAATTGATTGTTCATTTAAAACAAGCCATCCATTGTCAACAAGTAAGCTCCTTAAGTTGATCATATAAAGGAAACTATATAAATCACATTATTAGGACAAACATATTACATTAGCCATCATTCTACTTTATTGGAGGAATAAACATTAGATATTGACCATTGGGTCAAGTTCATATGTTAAAACTATCAATTACAGTATAGGTTCGACCATTGCATCAAGTGACCCAAGAAACCATTGGTCTAAGGCTTAACTAATGCTACAACTATATGATTAACTCACTATAGTTTTTGGAGACCTGATCTACCATCATTAGTGACCATTAAGTCACCATAGATTGTTAAATCAGTACTATATTCATTAATCAACATCAAATATCAAACTAATATCACCATTGATTGATAGCATCATTAGGGTACTTAGTTGTTAATCACTAGGCTTCTAATTAGGCCAACACATGACCTAAGGGGTGAATGTAAGTTGACACCCTCGGTCACCACCATCAGTTGTCATGAAGACAACACCATCGGTTGTTGCAATGGTACCACCATCAAGTCATGTGTTTATAGAAAAAATCAGCTTTAAACCCTAAAATTGATCATTGGTTGATAGGTGCTTAGCACCATAGGTTGCCAAACCAACCTGATCCAAGTCATATTATACTTTAGGAATAATGTACACATGATCACATGTTCATCTAGAACCAAAATCAGAACAGGGAACATAATAAAAATCGATATCCAAGTCAAGCATAGGTTTTTAGTGCATGGATCATCATTTTCAAGCAAGAGCATGAGCTAGCAAGCTTATGGTAAGCAATAAACGTGGAGCAAGTTACAAAACTTGCCTATAATTAGAAGATAAACTCCCAAACAGAAGAAAACACGAGCAGCTAGGGTAGAAAATCCAAGCATAAGTTGTGAACTCATCCATCTGGCACCTTTCACTACTACAGAAATGGCTTATGAAGTCACTTTCCATGCGTCGGTTATTAAATAAGAACCGACGCCTAAAACCTACATCATCGGTTTACAACACAAACCCACATATATCGTATACGAGTGGCCAGACACGGGTATCGCTTTCTATTTAGCGTCGGTTCTAGAATAAACAACCGACGCCTAAAGTAGCCCGCGAAATCCAACTTTTTCGAGCAAAAAAAATTGCGCCAAAGTATCAGATACAATGTCGGTGTTTTACCTAATAACTGACGTTGAATGAAGATAAAATTTGCACGAAAAGGTACAATATGGGCGTCGATTTTCTTAGAATAACCGACGCTGATAAGGTGTGCGCGTCGTCCCCACCAAAAAAATTAGGGTAAAGGAATGTCCAATTGACGTCGGTTGTCTTTTTATAACCGACACCTAATAGTAAAGGTGTCGGTTGGTATGGATAACCGACGTTGTTTAGTAACTTAATAGCCCCCACGCACAGCGAACTCTTCCCCCTTTCTCTTCTATTTCATTGAGATCAATTTTGCTCTGACGATTCCCGACCCATGTTGTGTCGCCGCTGCCTGCTGCTGCACCGCCTGCCTCCACGTCGCCGCCTACTGATGTTGCAGCTTCTCGCCACCGCCTCCACCTACCTCTCCTTCTCTACTCACCGTCGGCACCCTCTCCTTCTCTGCTCAATGCCGACGCCTCTCCTTCTCTGCTCGCCTGCCTCCGCGCCGTCTCCTGTCGTTGGTGTGCTCACCGCCGCCTCCGTCTCCACACTGCTACCAACAACCAACAGTAGGCCCTCCTTTCTTCATCACTGGTTCTCCTGCTCTTCTTCTTTCTTCTCCCTCTCCTTACCAACAGCAACCACATCCGTGTGGGCTGGCACGGCCGTGGCTGTGTTGGCCGACCACACGGCCGTGCTACCCAACACGGTCGTGTGGTTGGCCAACACAGCCACGACTGTGCCAGCCCACACGACCGTGGTTGCGGTTGGTTATTACTCTTCTAAAATTATTCTTATATTGTTGAATCGGGTCAATGACCACACCTGCTATTGTGCCTGAATTATGCCATGTATGTTTGTACAAAGTGAATCTTATCGCTCTAATTGTGAATTATTGTATGTTTGAAACTATTGAATTCTTGATTTATTATTTAATAATGCTCTAATTATGAGTGATGCAATGTAAGTGAGCAAATACATGTAGTGGATATGTACTCATTAGCCTAGAAACCCATCCAAAATTTACTCATTAGGAGTAAATCTTGGATAGTCCCCAGTTTGGGACTGTTCTTGAACACCTAATCTCACTTAGGATGTAAGTGTATAATGTGTATTGGGTTTTCAAGAAAATTTCAGTAGCATTTCCCCGTTTGTTCTCTAAGTACATATGTACTTGGAGAACAGTGGGGAAATGCTGCCAAAATTTTCTTGAAAACCCAATACACATTATACACTTACTAGTGAGATTAGGTGTTCAAGAATGGGACAGGTGGTACACATTTATTGTATATAAGAATGACAGCACATGTATTTGTTTGCCTAGAAACCCATCCAAGATTTACTCATTAGGAGTAAATCTTGGATAGTCCCCGGTTTGGGACTATTCTTGAACACCTAATCTCACTTAGGATGTAAGTGTATAATGTGTATTGGGTTTTTGAGAAAATTTTGGTAGCATTTCCCCGTTTGTTCTCTAACAGTAGGGAAATGCTGCCGAAATTTTCTCAAAAACCCAATACACATTATACACTTACTAGTGAGATTAGGTGTTCAAGAATGGGATAGGTGATACACATTTATTATATATAAGAATGACAACACATGTATTTGTTGGCCTAAAGTTTTAACCATGCAAAAACTCTAATCTGTTAACCCTAGACCCTAATCTTGTTGTAATATATACTTGTTTTCTCTTTGATCATAGAATGGATAGATCATGGATGTCCATTCACAATTTCTGCACCCCAGAGTTTATTTCTGGTCTTGACCAGTTTATTAGATTTTCCGAGGAATATAGAAAACAACCTGGAGATAGGTTCTACTGTCCATGTAGGCATTGCGGTAACAACTTGAAAGTTGGCACTGGTGACGAAATTAAAAGTCATGTCATGTGCAACCGGATTATACAAGGCTATACAGAATGGCACTGGCATGGAGATATTTCAAACCCGAAACCAATGGATGTCGATAGCAGTGCTTGTGTGGAAGAAGAAATTGCCTACGATGACGTAGATGTGAATGAACCAGTTCCAGTAGACATCGTTGATGCGATGCTGGATAGTTGTGGGGTAGAGCACACCGATCCACCTCCCATTTTTAGAAACATTGTGCATGATGTTGAGATATCGTTATACACAGGTTGTACTAAGTTTACGAAGCTTAGCGTTGTGTTGAGATTGTATAAGCTGAAAGCTAACAATAAAATTGTTGTCTTTGTTGAAAGAAATGCTTCCTGAAGGAAACGAGCTGCCCATCTCAACATATCAGGTAAAGAAATTGTTGTGTCCAATGGGAATGGATGCCAAGAAGATACACACATGCCCGAATGATTGTGTATTATTTCAAAAGGACTATGTGGATTTGAAAGATTGTCCAAAATGTGGTGCGTCACGGTATAAATTGATGACTTTGGGGGAGTCCAAAACTGGTTCTCCCGCCAAGGTGATGTGGTATCTACCTATAATACTATGGTTTCAACGCTTGTTTTCTAATCCTATAGATGCAAAGAATTTGAGGTGGCATGCAGATGTTAAGAAAAATAATGATGGGATCCTACGACATGCGTCTGATTCCCCACAGTGGAAGAAGATTGATCTATTGTACCCTGAATTCGATGAAGAGGATAGGAATCTAAGACTTGGGCTTTGTACAGATGGGATGAATCTATACGGGACATTGAGCAGCCAACATAGCACTTGGCCAGTCATGCTTGTTATATACAATCTTCCTCCCTGGCTGTGTATGAAAAATAAGTATGTAATGTTGTCGTTGTTGATATCGGGCCCTAAACAAGCTGGAAATGACATCGATGTTTATCTTGTTGATGACTTAAAGAAACTCTGGGGTGAAGGTGTGATGACCTATGATGCTTCACGAAGAGAGACATTTTGTTTGTATGCTATGTTGTTTTGCACTATTAATGACTTTCTAGTATATGGGAATTTGTCTGGATATAGTGTCAAAGGAGATAAAGTGTGTCCTATATGTGAAGAGAACATTGATTCAACAAGACTAAAACATGGCGGTAAGACTGTATATCTCGGTCATCGAAGGTTTCTTACAAAATTCCATCTGTATCCTAGGAAGTGCAAAGCATTCAATGGATTGAATGAGGAACGGAGTGCACCTAAACCTATACCAGGGGAGGTTGTTTATGAAAGAGTAAAAGACTTTGTCAATGAATTTGGTAAGAGATCACAATGTACTATGGCCACATGGAGTGACAAATCTTTATTCAAGAAGAAGTCAATATTTTGGGATCTTCCTTATTGGAGTTCTTTGACAGTTAGGCATTGTATCGATGTCATGCACGTTGAGAAAAATGTCTGTGATAGTGTCATTGGTACTTTGTTGAATATACCAGGTAAGACTAAAGATGGGATAAAATCCAGACTGGACCTACGTGAAATGGGAATAAGGTTAGAATTACGTGAAATGGGAAATCAGAGAACATACTTACCTCCCGCTTGTTACACATTGTCTAGAAAGGAGAAGAAAGCTTTTTGTGAATGTTTGGTAAATGTTAAGGTTCCACAAGGTTGCTCATCCAACATTCGTAGATTGGTATCAATGAAAGATCTGAAGTTGATAGGTCTTAAATCTCATGATTGTCACACTCTAATGCAACAAATATTGCATGTGGCAATTAGATCTATATTGTCGAAGCATGTAAGGTTTGCAATCACCAGACTTTGTTTCTTTTTCAACAGTCTGTGCAGCAAAGTTATTGACCCTGATACTCTCGATAAATTGCAAAGAGAAGTGGTTGTTACCCTATGTCAGCTTGAGATGTATTTTCCTCCGTCGTTCTTTGATATCATGGTACATCTTGTTGTCCACTTGACTAGGGAAGTGAAAATGTTGGGACCAGTTTTCTTGCATTGGATGTATCCCTTTGAACGATACATGAGTGTTTTTAAAAGTGATGTTCGAAACCGTTATCGGCCTGAAGGGAGTATTATCGAGGGTTATGTGGCGAGAGAGGTTATGGATTTTTGCAATGACTTTCTCAGTGGTAATGACACTCCTGATAATGACAAGAATATTGACGAGCAATTTGGCAAAGGAATTTTGGGATCACGTGTGAAAGTAATCAGCCGTGAGCAGTTGAAACAAGGTCACTTGTATATTTTACACAACATGGACGAAGTGAACGTTTATATCGAGGAACATACCAATTTCATCAAGAGACAATATCCTCGAGCCAATACAATGTGGCTTGCTAGAGAGCATAACAAGACATTTATTAAGTGGTTTGAAGATAAAGTCTTACATCAACTATCTCAAACACCAGATGATATTACTGAAACTATCAAATGCCTCGCCTTTAAACCAAAATTGACTATTATGTCTTATGAAGGGTATGACATTAATGGATTCACA
The DNA here is from genome assembly GCA_963693085.1 of Alisma plantago-aquatica. NCBI lineage: Eukaryota > Viridiplantae > Streptophyta > Magnoliopsida > Alismatales > Alismataceae > Alisma > Alisma plantago-aquatica. The sequence continues at coordinate 498,324,964 of OY856413.1, read as the reverse complement.
TATTACACAAAGCGCCAAGATGATAAGAGTGTCGTCCAAAACAGTGGGGTCACCCTTCAAGCATCGACTATGTTTTTTGCAAGTGCAAAGGATAAGAGTCCACGTGAAGCTAAAATGTCATATTACGGTGTCATTGAAGACATATGGGAGTTTGACTACATAGATTTCATAATTCTGCTCTTCAAATGTAATTGGGTTGATAACACCAAAGGAGTTATAGTGGATGAATTGGGTTTCACTTTAGTGAACTTTGAAAAGATTGGCGAGAAGGGTGAACCATTCATATTGGCATCACAGGCGAAACAAGTATTTTATATCGATGATCCTACAAATGATAAATGGTCGGTTGTTCTTCATGGTAAAAGACAATTCATTGAAAATCCTATAGATGAAGAAGAGTACTATGATAAGTATGATGACTCCAGTCCATTCTCAGTTGGGTTGCCAACACCAGCAAATATTGAAGCTAATGATGACTTGTATGTGCGCGGAGATCACAATGAAGGATTGTTGATTGATAAAAAATTGCAATATAAGAGGCATGTTTATATTTTTTTTTATGTTTTATTTTTTCTGAATGTGAACTTTACAATGTGAATTACTTTATAATGTGAATGTGAACTTTACAATGTGAATTTTACAATGTAAATTACTTTACAATGTGAACTTTACAATGTGAATTACTTTACAATGTGAATGTGAACTTTACAATGTGAGCTTTACAATTTGAATTACTTTACAATGTGAACTTTACAATGTGAATGTGAATTTTTAGATGGCTGAGCATTCTCCTGATGACCGTGCTGATGATTATCGTGAGGGTGAGGACATCAATGCGCCGCCTCACAATGTAAGTTTTAAAAATATATCAAATATTTATATATATATGTCCATTTATAGTTATATCTTGTAAATGTGTTTATTTTGTCAAATTTTAGGTTGATGATGCACATGTACCATCTGAAGCACTTGAGGCACTTGATCAGCAGCACCAAAAAGTTGACAAGAGAAGGGGCATAACTATGATGAAGAAGTTAATAGCGCAAAAGGGCAATGGACCCAAACTTGTTGTGGATTTTGATAATGCAGGAAATGCATCTGGTGTGAATCGCAATTCGTTTGTTTCATATCTTGGGTATGTTACTCATAGCCATTGTGGTTGTAAGATAGATTCTTGGCATAAAGTTCCTAAGGAGAAGAAATATGTAATATGGAAGGATTATGCGTGAGTTATTATTAATTTGCAATTCTATTTTGTAGATTACTAATTTTTTGGATACTAGTTAATAGCAATTCTATTTTGCAGAGTATATTTGAATTGGATGAAAAGTTGCATTGTAAATGTGTGATGCAACGTTGTGGGATAGTCCTAAGGAACTATAGGACAAATCTCACCCGAGAATACATAAAAGAAGGTGATAAGAGGAAGAAGAAAACCACTGAATAGTGGAACTTCCTGGACCAAGAAGAATGGGACGTGTTTGTTGCTTCAAGACAAACTGATGAATTCAAGGTATTAGGCGTCAGTCCCAATCTCATTAATATATGTTGTATTCACCTATTCAAGATTAACATTTAGTGTTACTAACCAAATCATTAATGTGCATACTAACTAGGCCCTCAGTGAGGCACAAAAAGCAAGGCGTGCACTGAATGTGCATGACCACACAATGGGTCCAAAGGGGTATGCAGGCATTCACCAAAGACTACAGTCTGAGGCTACTACTCAGTCTACTGCTACTCAAGAGTCCTTTACTATAGGTAGCACACCTCTGCCTCGCCATAATGTTTGGATAGCTGGGAGGCAAATAAGAAGGGAGAAATAAGGAAGCCCGCAACTGCTGAGACGGCTGCAAAAATGGTAAAATACAACTCTTACAGCAATTGTTCGAATATTGATTATTTGTGGTGTTTACTTAATTACAAATTTTTGTTTTGGCGATTAATGGGAGCTGCACGAGCTGAGGAAACAAGGCAAGTTCATCCCTGAGGGCACAAGGGATGAATTGACAGTTGCTCTGGGTAACCCAGAGCATCCTGGACGTGTTAGGGCTGCAGGCTCTAGTGTGGGCATCAAAGCTTTTTTTGGGCCATCCCAGCGCAAACATGTCCCAAAAGCGGGACTTTCACAAGAAGAGGTAACATATTCTTTCTTTATAATGTTACTGTAAAAGAGAATTCAATAATTAGAAGCTAACGTTTCTTTTATCCATGTATAGGTAGATAAGCTAGTTGATAGGAAACTCGAAGAAGCAATGAAAAAGTGGCAGGCATCTCAGACTGCCACTTACCAGACAGTACCTATGGCGTCTCGTACTACTCCTACTGTAGAGGTTGGGAGTAATCATGTAGACCCACCACCTAGCACATCCGCTGTAAGTATTTTAATGACATAGTAACTAGTTTTTTAATTCAAGATGATATATTTTCAAGATGATATGTATATATGAAATTGTAGCCGTTTCAAAAAAAGATGATATGTATTTATGTATATAACATTATTTACACAAAAATTTGTAGGGGTTGAAGCCATGTCGTCTAAAAAGTAAAGAATATGTCGTTGTAGAGGCGTCGGCTTACCCATCCCTACCAGGGGAAATGTTTCACGGGTCTCCATTACCAGTTGGTTGGATTCGTGTGAGCCCGGTATATATATTCCCCAAGTGGATGGATCTTCCATTGCCATATGCCCACCCAGATTGTGAAACGCTTGGTGAGGCAGAAGGCAGAGTGATATTGTGGCTAAAAGCGGATGTCCTCTTTACTGAAATTGTATGGTAAATTTACATTACGTTAAATTGTTAGTGTGTGTATATGATGTCAGTTGATCTGAAATTATTAAGAAGACACCCACAGCATCTAGGCCTCCACTTCCACCTCCTACATTACCCAGTTGGGTTCCACAAGACCTACCTATCCCATTAGGTCCTAAATGTAGGGGTATGGCAATATGGTTAGGCAAACATGATATAAATTGCCCTATAACTGTTTCTATAGATTCAGATGTTGCAGGTCAATCATACGAAAGCAAACTATTTATACAATATATTTTGGAGTTGTTTCGATATGATTGGCTTAATACATCTGTGATAGAGCTGTGGAAAAGGTGAGATCTTCTTTATACATCCATATACCTTGTGTAGGATCTGGTGGTCTGGTTTCTTATTTATTAATGCATGTGTAATTAATACATATTTTGCAGCTACTTAGACAAGATATGTACAGATTTTGCATTCGAACATGTAGGATTTTTTATTCCATCTTTGATTAGTCTAGTAGCTAAAGACCCTCCGTAAGTTCAACAATACTGCTGTGAGGCTTTTACAATTTTTGCTCAAAATAAGAAGACGGTGATAATGGCTCCATTCAATGTAGAGTAAGTTTACTTTGCTTATTATAATTTGGACTTAAGAAAATTACATTTTTATTGTGGATTTTGAGTTATTAATTTTTAACTTTTTTACCTCTAGTGGTATGCATTGGGAGTTACTGGTTATTGTCCCCGAGACGTTCACTGTCTATTATCTAGATCCTAAGGAGAGTAAATTGAATACAAAATATGGACACATAATGAAAATGGCATTATTCCGGTGAGAAATATTTCATTTTCATATTCGTTAACATTTATTATTACATTACTATTTAATTATGCAATGTACTGTGTTACATTAACATGTAGGGGTTTTGATGAGTTCAAAAAGATTGGAGGAAAGGTCCCTACGAAAAAGAACCAGCCAATAATTTGGAAGAACGTGAAAGTAAGTTCCCGATTGCAATATATGTATATATTATTTATGTGAACAGTGCTTAATTAGTTATATTTTTTAATATTTTGTATGTTTGAATTTATAGTGTGCTACACAAGACAACGGATGGGCATGTGGATACTATGTGATGCGATTTATGCACATGATTATCAAATATGCCGCAATGGACATCGATTGTATTGCTGAGGTATTATATAGTCTCATTAGATAATATGAAATATATCAATCTTATTTATAGCTCATTAATTATATATATACATCATTCTCTTTACAGGTGTTTAAAACTGACCACACTACAGGAACGGCCTTACCAGATGTACATGCTCCCTATACGACGGGAGAATTAAATGAAGTAAGAGAAGAATGGGCAACATCCATACAAGTAGTGGGGTTTTTAACATATAATTGGGATGTTGATAGCGAATAATGACTAAAGAATGATATTTTGTAAATGAACTTCTGAATTATAAAATATGTGTGAATGTTTCTACATGTCTGGATGTTTCTACATGTGTCTGAGTGAAAATGAATAAAACTGTTGGTTGCTATATGAATGTTTCTACATGTGTGAATGTGAAAATGAATGGAACTACAAATTGCTAGCTACATGAATGTTTCTAAATATGTGAAAATCAAATGGAACTGCAGGTTGCATTGCTAAATGTGTGAATATTTTTGTTGTTAATTTTGCAGGTTTGTGGCCTGTTGTTGGATGATATCAATGGATGTCGTAAAACCTACAGTTCATAACTGAATTGCAGGTTTCTCATCCTGCGACCAGCCATACAGCAGGTCTGCAAACTGATAGAAAAAAAAACAAAAAATAGGCGTCGGTTATTTGTATAAAACTGACGCCACATAGTTACAGTGTCGGTTTCTACTCGTAACCGACATCTATTTCTTTAACGCCACGGTCGTACTGGTCAGCACGGCCATGGCAGCGGACCAGACACCACGGTCGTGCTGGGAGTAATATGGTGTATGTTATAGTGTCAGTTTCTACTCGTAACCGACGTCCATTTCCTTAACATCACGGCCGTGTTGGCCAGCACGGCCGTGTTGGAAGTGATATGACATTGGTTTCTTATCTAAAAACCGACGCTGATAGTGTCCAAGATGGTGCCCTTTCTGTGGCGCGAAGGTATATGGCGTCGATTTCTTATCTAATAACTAACGCCTACAGTCCCCTGCTGGCGCGTTTTCGGTGGCGCGCGAAGGGTTTTGGCGTCGGTTTCTGAACCGACGCGTAACGGCTGGGCTTTTAGCGTCGCCCACATAGGTGTCGCTTATAAACCGACACTAAAGGCCTTAAATAACCGACACTAAATTTCAGTTATGTACTAGTGTTTCTTCATCAAATGAGCAAACCCTAAGCATAAGGAGCAAGAAAGGTAGGGTTTTAGAGCTTTAGAGAAATTTCTACCATGAAACAGCAAGGTTTTGACCTAGAGAAAGGTAGGAAGAAGGATAACAAAGAAACAAATGGAGGAAAGAAAGGGATTCTTACTCTTTTAGGTCAAGATCACTAGAAGGAAGCTTTTTAAACCCTAAAAGGAAGTCAATGGTAACCCTAGATTCTTTTTCCAAGAAGATCCCCTCTTTCTTCTTCCTTGGAAAGGAAATTCACAACAGAATAGAGGGAGAATGAGGTTTGTAGAAAGAGGAAAGTGGTGGAGAGAAAATAGATCGTTTGGGTTCTTAGGGATAAGTATATGAAACTTTAAGATAAAGAAAAAGAAAAGGTTGAAGTTCTAGTATCTTTCCAAGTGTCCATGGACTTAAACTATAAAGAATACACAAGCACACACACAAGAAGCTCCCCCGCCATCCATATATACCTGCTTAGATTTCCTTTGTCAAATTTCCAAGTCAATTAAATAATTTATTAGTTGATAGCTACTAAAGGTAGCTCATCCATGAAGCGGTAAATCCTAAAATACCCTTGAAGAAAACACCTTCAAACCAAGGATTTAATAGGTGCCCCGTGGCTTAACAAGCTCAAGAATTATGAGAGAATATCCAAGGAACATAATGCAAGTGATAAATTGCAAATAAAACCTCTCAATTGGGTGAATTGCAGAAAAGTCCAAAATGTGCATAAAATTGCATAAATTGCTCAAAAAGTGTCCAAATTGGACCAAATTTGAAACTTAATATTGTCTTATGATTTCAAAGTGTATCAGTTAGATTAGGATTATAAGAATTAAATTATGATAATTAAGCTTGTTCAACATTTTAAGCAAGGTTAGGGGTCTCACAACCCTACCATCCTAAAGCTTCACTACTTTGCTAAGCCCGAACTATGTGTTGGTTGCATGTTCTTCGGTAACCAAATGGAATTTTATAAGCATTGGAAAGGTATCCTAGATCTCTAAACAACCTACAAATTCAATTTAGGAAGCAAATTATAAGTGCTTGTAGTCATGTCAACAATCAAAGTTCAAAGCCTACAACTCTTTTAACCATTATATTCAATGACATCAAGAATGTGTCTTCCTCATCAACGATATGGTCAGATACACAAGTTGTGGAACCTCTCCATGTGTATTAGGGTCTAGGGGTCATAGAATCTAGTGCATGAAACCTCCCATGATCTTCCTTGTGTTGGAGATAATGCCATGGCCAAATGCTTGGCATGTAGTTGTAACACCATCATGTGAAAAACCTAGGTCACCCAAGTGTCGAACTCATGCAGACTACATGTTTCTCAAGGCAAGCCACACTTATTATGTGGTTTCCTTGCCTTCCCCTAAAAGAATTGGACTTGGTAAACTTCTTCTCACCATTTTTGGTGACCACAATGGTCTCTGAATGGATTAGTAATAAAAGGTTGAGAAATTCACTTGTACGTAATAGTTGGATGGGTGGTTGGCTTTTGAGTGGACCACTACAATGCCCTTGAACAAGCAAACTTAGTATGATAAAGTTGTATGCTATCACTAACTACCATCTAAGAAGTTGTCACCACCTTGGCCAAAATGAAGAGGACATACAAGATGGTTTAACCGAGATTGACCCTACACATTGGAAATCATAATGGTTTGAGTGAAAAATCTAGGTCAAGGAAAAAGTAATACAAGTGAAAGAGGATTATGAGGTTGAATTTATCTAGGTGTAGTCAATTAGACCATAGCGGTAGCTTAGCATCCCAAAAAAATACCTACATATAGACATGTAGACAATAGCTATCCAGCAAGAACACACTATTGGGGGTATGCATAGATACACTCATGTTACCGCTTTTTAGTTTGTATAAGCCATTAAACAATTTATCTTAGAAAATCCTTAAAATATTTATAGGTTACTTATGTGTTATACATTTTTCTATTTTATGGGGAGACCACCTTTTTAAGGTCTATAATGGTGAGTTATTTTGAATAGGGTATAGAAGATACAGTTTGTATGTAATGCACTTGCCAACTAGCTCAGTTGGTCAAACTTACTGCTTGTGAAGCATAGGTTGCGAGATCGAATCTCAGTAAATCCTGTTGGGGCACTACAAGAAGGGATTAAAGGCTCTCGGCGTTTGTTGTTGGCTGCTCTCTCTCTCTCTCCTGACACCTTGGACGGGGTGGAATCCCCCACTATCCCAAAAAATTTGTATGTAATCAAAGTTTGATTCTCAGTACTGTAGTACGACTATTGATAGAAAACTATAGTGTATACATTGTAGTATAAGAGAAATAAGAATTATGTTTGAAAATAGCATCAAAAATAACAACTGCAAACATATTTTTGTTGATAAAAAGTAAAGATTAACTATTGAATATAAAAATATGATGAGGGTATTCTCTAACATTTAAATATATAGAACTTGTAGAAAACAAAAATATGGGTTCGACATTAACAAATGACAACTATCAAGTAGTCATTGGTCATTGTAAAAAATAGTAACAGGTTGTTATTTTAACGACACGGAAGATATTAGTTTTGTATCCTGCATCGTGTTGTTACAGTCAGATACTAAAGTTAGTGGTAAACATGGACACGATATCACAAATCAAATGATTTATGTATCAATTTGAGAATAATTAAAACATATTAAGAATTTTTGTTTCGGAAGGAACTATGATATCACAAATAAAATTATGTATGTTTCAACTTGAGAATGATTAAAACAAATTAAGAATTTTTGTTTGAAATAGAACCTCGTTGCTTGTACCAGATCTTTCAACTCACCATGTCATTAGAATTTTTTGTTTCAGATAGAAAGTCGTCACTTTTCCCATATCCTTGAACTCCCCTCGTCATCAGCAGACCTCCACTTCATAATATTTAACAGAATTAATTGCTGTGCATATATTTTCTTTTCTTTATGTTAGTCGCACAATCAATTAACATTAAACGTATCATTACATATTTTAACTGTTTAGTTCTTAATATATTAGCATATATGTATTACTTAAAATTTGTTGAATGGTATGAATTTATTAAGAAGCTAGTTGAATGGGTTGGTGGGTTTATAGTGTTCAGTGTCTCTCAGGTTTTGATAGGATCAAGTCGATTCTTTATATATTATGTCGGGTTAATTCGGGGTTCAAACTGAGTTGTGCCATCCTAGGTATATTTATTGGCTTGGATTTAGTGGGCCGACTTAGTGGTTAGTTTATTGTTTCTAATTTTAGTGGGGCCAAGTCGCGTCTGTGACCGTTATTAAATGTTAACTTTATTTTAAATTTAAATGTTTACTTGACTCTTTCTGCATTGATTGAAACGAAACATGTGAAAATCATTTACGTGATTGTCCAATAGGCTTTCAGATCCAACATTTGGGAAGAGATCGGATATTAATATTTCCAGTCAGAAAAAGTGAATTCAGCGTCTATTATTTTCAATTTAGGTCAAAAAAATATTAGAATTCTGATAGTATTTGATTGAATCGGCCACATGTGTTGCTTGCGATGTCTTTCTGGAGTGAACAGATCAGATCCGCAACATGCCAAATGTAACCCAGCTAACCTGATTATAACCTGAAGAAAAAAAATAGAGATGGTCTGACTATCTCGGCTCAAACCCTATACCCAGCCTACCACTAATCTGACCTAAACTCATCTTGACCCAAGACCTACTGAATAACTCAAACCCAAGACGACCCTACAAGGACCTGACCCAACCTTCCCAATTCTAGCTCCTAAAAGGATATTGATATTCCAAAGTAAAATAATGTAATAGTTAGATTCTAAAATGCTAACAGCTAAATAGCATTGTTATAGCCCATATGTTAACATAAAACAATAATGAACCTGTTAATACAAGTAACGCTGAGAAAAAAATCACGCAGCTTCTTCCATTAAATATAATGGAGTGGAGATAGCAATAAGGGCCTTTTAACGATCTGAGGAAGGTGAAAAGGTATTATGAAATTATGGCAAAGAGGGTTACTCCAGAAAACTCTTCCAGTATAATAATACAGACGCTAACAATGATCAGCCAAGAACATAATTTTAATGTGAAAAAAGGCAGGTCGATGAAAGCATGATTACCCTTTGCCAACGCACAGATGTCGGGGCTACTCTAAGTCGGTGGTTGGGTATTGGTTTCAAATTCACAACTAATGCGTGCATCTGGATAGCTCACACAAGCAGACTATATCCCAACCGTGCAAACCTTATAATTTATGTGATCTGTCTAGCGCATGGCGCTTCATTGTGACTGAATTAAGTGGCTTGATGCTATAACGTGATGTTCACCATGTTTGAAGACGATGTTCATATCCAGCAGGAGGGGCTACCCTCCCTAGTGAAGCCGTAGATTAGAGTGGAACGTGTCACTTTTTTTATCTTTTAATGTAAAAGGTTGTTTTTCCTCCGTATCTTGTACATATGTCGTCTTGCGTACATATGCATATGATCCAAATCAGAATCAGATAATCAACAAGCCTAGATAAATATCCATAGTTCATTCAACTTTAGCTCATCACCCAAAAACCCACTCTGCCTAGACCCACGTCTAATCTACATATATTTATAATAACTTTTTAAAAGAATTGTGTTGGCAGGGATCAGCTAACAAGTAACAAGTCAATGACTTATGCATTCCCATATACACTACTATTATGGCTCGTTTGGTTGGAGCGAAAATGAGTTCAACGAGTTGCAAGTGCAAGGTGAGTTCCTATTCTTACGTTTGGTTTGACGGAACTGTAACCCGCAGTGAGGAAACCAACTGCACAGTCAACTCGAACGCTGTAGAAATTGAGGAAAAGCAACCGCGCGTGAAACAGCCGCGGTTCGTTTTCCAGGCTGCTTGAACGCTACAGAAACCCTCCGGTGATATACTACTCTGGATTTCCCTGTAGCCCGTGATAGATGTTCTGGAATGGCGTAGCAGATTGACGGACCTGGTAACTATATTTTGGTAAGCAGATCGTTACACACAAAATCTTTGTGTATATATACCAGAGTTTTAACCTCAGACTTCACAGTACCAAACGATAGACGAACAAAGAGGATGGCTCCAAGTTACATCCAACCAAATTAAAGACAGAGAATTCCAGTTCATGCTTTTCGCTTTCCTGAATTAGAATTCCTGGTATGTGTTGGTTTTACGTCAAACCAAATTAGCCCTTAATGTGAACGTTCACTCTACGAAACGAGGATAGATAATGATCATAAGTACAGCACCATTACCTCACTAAGACTAATGCTAGTGTGCACACTACGAACCGAGTTTAGGAGGTACTGATATGTACAGCGCCATAGCGCCATCACCTCTTCTGTTTCCTCACTCCTTCCACCAATTGATATGCACTTCAGGGCTAACTGATGTTACAACTACAAGATTGACAGCATAAGGGCAGTAAGTCAAGAGCGCAGAGAATTGTAAGGCTATAACCGATTGGTGCAGCCTAGGTAAGGCTAGTGCTGGCAGAAAGTACTGGGAATGCAGCGGCAATATAAGGATACTTCCGGTAAAGAAAAAAGAGCTAAAGTGGGTCGCAATGCTGTGGGCAATGGATAAGTTAAGCCTTGCAACACATCAGAAGATGTTTAGATCGCTGACAGCCAAACGTTGGGCTTACTTTTGTAACCTATCCATGAATTTCATCACTTCAATTGGTTCAGTAAGCACCCTAGACCTACAAATAATCAGTGGAACCAGTCTCAGTTACATGTGTAAGTTGCAACGCCATCACTTATCCATATATTTCATCATTTCAATTGGTCCAGTAAGCACCCTAGACCTACAAATAATCAGTGGAACCAAACAGTCTCAGTTACATGTGTAAGTTGCAACGGCATCAGATGAGCATGTACATGCGGACTGCTTGACAGCAAGGCAAGGAAGTCATGGATAGAGAACCCCCAAAGCTGATAAACAGGTAGAAACAAAGAAAAATTTAATTTAAACAGGCCATTTCCTAAAGCAAGTTACATTTGGATACCGAAATTTCTGGCTCAGGCATCCCTAAGACCTACAAACTTATATACAAATCCATGCACAATCTGCCTCTGAAACTCTTAGAGACAAGAATGCCACCCAACATTTGAATATCCAATCCCCTACCCATGCGAACGACCTGCAGGGCAGCAGCAACTACTTAGATAGGCTGAAAGTCTCACATCAAAAAATAAACTGTTGTATGACAAGAAAAAAAACCTCGTGTAGGTGGTCCAGTTCTGCGGATTGCTCTGCCGCCTCTATCGTGCGAAAAGCTGGGAATTTTTGAAATTATCATAGAGCTCTGCAACCCTTCCAACAGCTGCACAAAAAAGCAGTAGTCATTCAAATAAGCAATGATCACCAGCCATAAAACAACTAAGCTCAGTGAGAGCCCCGATTAACTATGTATGAAATATCCTATTAGGGCTTGTAGATGTTTTATAATGTCTTACTGCAAATGTTTTACTTCCTCCATTTCCGTTCACGCAACTCAGTTTCTTCTATGCTTCTCCCCACCGGCTAAAGCCATGAGAACTTTTTCTTACAATTGTCCTTATCCACTAACTTGAGCTTCAGATTGATATCCATGTATTATTTTTTATATCAAAGTTTTGGAATGTGCTCCTCAATGCTTTGGATATTTACAATTTAAAATCGAGCTTATTTTCTCGTGAGGAGTCTACATTTCTGGCATATATTTGACATATGAACGAGAAGCTATTTTAAAACTTAAAAGTAAAACCAGCAGCTATGAGAGATTCTTTGCTATTAAAATATTATACTTGAAGTTCTTTATCCGGCCGTTGAAAATTCATTTAACATTACTCTTTTTGTTTACGGGTGCAAGGTACACTATTTAGTAGGCTGCACACTAGCTTTGAGCGCATTTACCTACAACTAAAGACTGCATAAGCTATTTATTTGGAAGCCAAAACCACTTAAGCAACTGAAAAAAAATTCAATCCCACTAGCGTTACAAGACATGCAGGATTTTGAAAAACCGTAATAACTATCATACATTGGTGAGAATAGAATGGATGATGGTGTTACCAAAACTAGGTTCACACAATTAGCGGAATCTCTTGGAATTTAACCAGATACATGAGAATGACCTGAAGTCTCTGTGATGGAATGCAGTGTTTTAAAAAGCGGTATGTGTAATGCGTCCGGAGAGGTCACCTTGTAGAGTATATGCGGTTTTGGATTTTTTTTTTAGTTATTAGTTATTATACGTATAAATATATATACACATATATAGAGTCAGGCTAGAATACACTCGAGTGTACGGATTGCACGGTACACTCAAGTGGTGTTTGCATATTAAGATTTTTTTTTTACAAAATGTAAACCATTGATCTTCATTGCCATACTATAATTAGACGATATATAAATTTTGAGCCCATTTCAATGAGTAAGTCACTCATCCAAAGGCAACAAAATCGACGCACGAAACTAATTTGAAATGCATTATTTTTTGTGACCTTCATAACTTGACCTATAAATGTCCAAATGAGCTCAAATTTTATATATGAGCTATTCACAAGATGCTTAAGAAGATCAACGGAATAGATTTTGAAAATAAGTATTGCATCATGCAAAAGTGTATTCTGCTCCGGATACACTCGAGTGTATTCTAGCCTGACTATATATATATATATATATATATATATATATATATATATATATATATATATATATATATATATATATATATATATATATATATATCATGAGTTTACTTATTCAATTTGTACAACCGTATCTAAATAGTATAATTACAAGAATAATAGATGCAATCATCACAACATAAATAAATACAAACATGCAATATGATCTAAATCTAAACAAACATAGATGAATGTAGATGTAAAAAGAAGAAATGAGAATATTTCTATCTGAAAATCCGAGTTTAATCGGCCTTGTATGCGGCTATGCAACCGATTATGCGGCCTGGTCCGATTTTGGGAGGGATTTCTAGTACGCAGTCGGCAGTTCCAAAGGAGGTCCGAACCTTGTATGCGGCCGCATAAACGGCAGCACAGACCGATTTTTAAAACACTGATGGAGTGAATATCCAAAGAGAGAAGAAATTCAAAACCCGGTAAATTACCAATGCTGGTTTCACATATCTTCCACGAGACCCTTGCAATTCAGCAATGCCTCTTGTAAATAAACAAATGAATTTCCAAGTCTAGGTTCAAACTGTTAGTCGTCAAAGTTTCTACCAATTTATCCATATAGATGAGAATGACCCAATCCATTTTCATAGAGTGAATGTCCAAAAGGACAAGAAATTAAAAAGGCAGAAAATTATGAAACCCGGTTCTACACAAGATCCTTGCAACCAGCAATTATATTAAACCAGCTACGCCCCAATTTGAGCTGAAATTTTTTTAATAACATTGTCAGATTGTCTCAATTAAGAACCCAGCTCAACAACCCTTTCAGACAAATCATTAAACAACATTTATAACGATAAATTACAGGAAATTGACATCCTTTCACGTCAATAAGATATTAATCCTAACACAAGATTAAGATTCATACCCTTGATGTAGGCTGTATTCTTCGGTTTGACCTTCGTGGTTCCTCACTTCCAGGAGCATTTCTGTCCAGATTGTCATCAGTACTCAAATGCTTGTCATCTTCATAGTTGGATACCTCAATATGGATTTGTTTCTCGTCTGTCACAAGTTTTGCTTCAGTAACAGAAACGACCTTGTCTGCAGGATCAAATGGTGAGTGAGAAAAGGTGAACTTCAGTGGTAGAGTACTTGTTTGGGAAGGAAAGAAGTTCATTTGGCTTTCTTTTTTCAACTTCTATCTATAAGGATGATAAGAAATTCACCTGCAGCAAAACGACCACGAGACCTGACTTCATCCTTTGAGGTGCTTAACAAGGAGGTTGAAGTACCCTCCTTTATAGCAGGATGTCTTGTATGGCTAAGCTGTGATTTTGCAGATTTCAGTGTCTTCACCTTCTGGTTTGTAGCTTGCTTATCTCGAAGACCAGCTCTGGATCCATTTTTAGTTTCATGGGAGGATTGCGGCATCAAATTCTTTGAAGTTTTAACCAGTTCATTTCCTGTACCAACCTTTTCTGCTTTATCTACAACACAGTGCTTGCTGACATCCATAAACTTTCTCCTCCTTCCCGGCTTTGGAACTCCGAAAATAACTTTAGAACCCTCTTTCTGCAAACCAGTACGTTTAATCCTGCTAGTGTTGGTTTCTTCCCTAGTAGCCTGGCCGGCTGAAAATATTTTGTCAGATGCAGATAGTGGCAGAGTACCACAGTCCTCATTTCCCCTTAAATTTCCAGAAATGGGAATGTTACTCTTAGAAATATCTAAAATATTAGCAGATGAAATAGGCTTTTCATCTGCTTTTCTCCTTTTTTGTCGTTTCTCTCTAGGCGTGTCCCCCTGAAAGAAAATAATGAAAGTTTGAACAGAAATATCAGGACATGATAAGAGTCCATGGGTGCTCAAATATAGATGGCACTATGCAGATAGCCGAACCTCACTAGATTTAACTAGGGTCTCATTTGAACGAGCCCACTCTGTCCACTGACCATTTACCCAAACAAGAGAAGGCCGAAGGTCCCAAGATCTAACAATTGATGATTCACCTTCATCTGTGCAGAGTTACAGCATGCACAAAAATCAGTAGTCAGGTTATAACACATTTTACAATATGTTAATACAACTAAAACACGTCACAGGAAAATATCAATCCTAGCAAAATACAACTGTATATTAATCTAAAACAGTAAAACACGTCACAGGATAATATCAATCCTAGCAAAAAACAACTGTATATTAAAGTATGCAGAAAGATCTAATGAGATGTGGTTCACTTCCATCCTTATATATATCCTTACGCACAAAGATAATAACAGCTGGTGTTGGTGGGGTATAGAGAGTTGTATTGCTTTGCTGGGTTGCCATATACTAACTCAATTAGAAAAACACATTGTGTATATCACAATCAAGAAAATTAAACTGAATTGGACCCAATCATGCAATGAATGAAGTTTTCCACACAAGCCATGTCACCTATAAACCAGGCCAGTGAGCCAATCAAATTTGTCCAGTCTTTGTCAACATTCTGGAAGTTTGTTTCTGGTTCTGGCTGGTCCGAGAACAGTTAAAGACTGTGGACCATAACCATTATTACAGTACACTAACTGTTCCGTTTACCATTTTTATACAAGTTGGGACTTTTGGGTAGTTTCATTCAGTTTGAATTCGTACCACTGTTGTATCACCCCTTCGCTGATAAACAACAAAATAGCAAACAAAGAAGATTCATGCACATGGGTAGGGCTGTAATTGGGTCCTGGTATACCCCTTCAAAACCCGACACATGTCCAGATCTGTGTACCCGCATACCTGTGTGACTATATATAAGAGGTCCACTAATGGATATGCTTGGACCTCGACGTGCTATACCCATATACCCATTACATATTAATAAATTTTAAAGAGTATGTTATAAGTACATACTTTACTGCTCTACTCAATAATAGAGTTGATATTATGTACTACTCTAATTGATATAGTAGTTGTGATTGTGTCACCAAACTGAGAACTAATCACTCCAATTGAAACGTAAACTAAAGTACCCTGAACCTAACAAAACAGTAACATGGTATGCAACATAACTCAAATACTAGGACGTTGACTGCAAATATATAAAGAATAAACTCAACTCTTCTTCAACCTATAAAGTATTACATTATTTACTATAGTAATGTGATGTGAATATCGTATATGAAGCAATACCTTATTTTTTTACAGAATATTGTAACATTTCTTATATTAACGTTTTATACGGAACCGCTTGCCCGCATGTATTGCTGGGCATGGTACTCATACCCGTATCCATTAAAACAAATGGGTATGGGAACGGGTAAATGACCAGACCCGCACCATTAACACCCCTACATGAGTGTAATGCAGCTATGAACATAGGGTTGTCAATGGGTAAGGGTATATACCTTTTACCCTTTATCCATACATGTAAAGTAAGGGTAAGGGTAAGGATTTTTCTTACCTACTACCCACTAACCCATTCTATTAAAAAGATAGGGTAAGGTATAGACATTATCCATACTCGCTTACCACTTTACCCGTTCACAAATAACAGTCGGAAAAATTAATAAACGGTAAGACTCTCTCAGTAATTAACCTAACCATAGTCATATATAATAATATGCTCTGAGTCCCTCAACCTCACTGCTACTCTCCTGAGTCCCGACTGTCCAAAAGGCACAAGCCTCACCCAGCAATCCAACTCCAGCAGCAACTATAACAACTCCACCTTCCTCCTTCCTGCCTGCTCCAAGCGCTTGCGCCTCCCTGAGCTACAGCCTGTTAACCAGTGACAGATGGGCAATAGCTCCATCTACTTCTTTGATGCCTTGTCATCCAACATCTAACGAAGTTCTCTCCCACAGCCGGAGCCACAGAGCTTTGATTTTGTGTGGCAACGCTGCCCAAGTCCTTAAGGCCTGCTCTAAGAACTCAAGCCTCCCTCTACTATGGTTCCATCTGCTCGCCTCGACACCTTGCCAGGTGCCGTCTGACGAAATCTTTTCCCACAGCGGGAGTGCATGCTGCATCGATCCAGTGCAGCAGCGCCGGAGCTCCTATCAGCGCCAATGGCCAAAGTGTCAAATGGTTCTCCCCACCCCCCACGCGCCAACTGTCGCGATCTTCTACTTAAAAGATTTCTTTCCACTACAGATGGATTTTTTACAGATCACACTTACACAGATTGCACTAGATTCCATCAGCGTTCAAGACCTACAAAAATGGAACGCAGCGACGGCAAACACTAGACACGAGTGACATGATTGTGGCCAACAGCCAAATACCTTTGGGGTACTTTGTCCGTATTTCATTCCCAGACCACTAATTTCCTATTTGTTTTAAACTATTCTTTCATATAGTATGTGTGGATCTGGTCAATGCACCTCAAATGTCTATTTTCTATCAATATTTCTTGAATTAGTTTTTCAGTTTTCCCAATTCAACAACCTGGTCTGTCGTTGACGAAATTTCCACCTTCACATAAAAAATCATTAAAATCATATATTCTTTCATGTCCATATGTACGGTATACGCATTTTACATCCAACGGTCAGCCTGAAAATCAAGATTGAGCGCTCAAAGGTATTCGCTTGTTGCGCATGCAATACAAGTCTTATAATGATAAAATTTTGTTTTTGGTCGGCTATAATGATGAAATTTTGTAATAAGGTAAATAGTAAAGTATGATTTTAATACATACACGGTTGGATTATGAAAAATCAATCACCATGCATAGTTATTTAAATGTCTCTCATGCTCTCACCAAGATATGTTTCTCACTGGATCCTTGTCATATATATATATATATATATATATATATATATATATATATATATATATATATATATATATAGTCAGGCTAGAATACACTCAAGTGTATCCGGAGCAGAATACACTTTCGCATGATGCAATACTTATTTTCAAAATCTAATCCGTTGATCTATTTAAGCATTTTGTGAATAGCTCATTTATAAAATTTGAGCTCATTTGGACATTTATAGGTCAAGTTATGAAGGCCACAAAAATAATGCATTTCAAATTAGTTTCGTGCGTCGATTTTTTTGCCTTTGGATGAGTGACTTACACTCGTTGAAATGGGCTCAAAATTTATATGTCGTCTAATTATAGTATGGCAATGAAGATCAATGGTTTACATTTTGTAAAAAAAAATTAAAATAGGATTTGTCCAAAAGTTCACTGCAATGTGAAGCTGTTGTCAGGCCTATCAAAAAAGGAATACATTTCGTGCTGCAACTAATAGTTGTTATTGTGTTAGTGAGGTTTTTGGAGCTGTACAAGATAAAAATCTGTGGTTGGAACAATATTAGCTTTATCGCAATTTTTTTATGTTATCTTTAGTGAATTTTGTAAAATGTGTCAGTATGGATCATATATAACCAACTAGGCATAAACCCGTGCTATGCACGGGTGCCTTAGTAGCAATCAATAATTTATAGATTTAACTTAAAAAAATATGTGCAATACAAATATTAATTGGACTTCTCACACACACAGGGATCAAAACGTAATTTCTAAAAATAATGGAGAAAATTGCATCCAACCTCCTCCACGGGCTTTCCCATATAATATAGATGTATCTCCTAATATAATATATAATTTAAAAAATTACAGAGAAAAGTGTGGTGTACACACAAAGGGACCAATATGTAATTTCACAAAATAAAGGAGAAAATTACATCCAACTCCCTCTGCAGGTTTTGCTATATATTATAGACGTGTCTCCTAATATAATATATAATTTAAAAAAGTAAAGACAAAAGTGTGGTGTACACACAGGGACCAATACGTAATTTCAAAAAATAATAGAGAAAATTGCATCCAGCCCCCTTCACGGGCTTTCCCAAATAGTATAAATGTCACACCTAATATATTATAAAATTTAAAAAATTAAAGACAAGTGTGTACACACACAGGGACCAATATGTAATTTCAAAAGATAATAGAGAAAATTGCATCAAGCCCCCTCCACAGGTTTTCTATATGGTATAGATGTGTCTCCTAATATAATATATAATTTAAAATTAAAGACAAAAGTGTGGTGTACACACAGGGACCAATATGTAATTTCAAAAAATAATGGAGAAAAATGCATCCAGCCCCTCCATGGGCTTTCCTATATAGTATAGATGTGTCTCCTAATATAATATATAATTTAAAAAATAAAAAACAAAAGTGTAATGTACACATATGGACCAATACGTAATTTCAAAAAAAAAATAGAGAATTGCATCCAGTCCCCTCCCCGGGCTTTCCGTATAGATATGTCTCCTAATATAATATATAATTTAAAAAATTAAAGACAAAAGTGTGGTGTACACACAGGCACCAATACGTAATTTTAAAAAATAATGGAGAAAATTGCATCGAGCCCCTTCAACGGGCTTTCCTTTAAAGACAAAAGTGTGGTGTACACACAGGGACCAATATGTAATTTTAAAAAATAATGGAGAAAATTGCATCGAGCCCCCTCCACGGGCTTTCCTTGATAGTATTGATAGAGATGTGTCTCCTAATATAATACTTAATTTAAAAAATTAAAGACAAAAGTGTGGTGTACACACACAGGAACCAATACGTAATTTCAAAAAATAATGGAGAAAATTGCCCCCTACACAGGCTTTCTTGTGTCTCCTAATATAATATATAATTTAAAAAATTAAAGACAAAAGTGTGGTGTACACTAACAGGGAGAAATACGTAATTTCAAAAAAATTGAAAAAAATTGCATCCAGCCCCCTCCACAAGCTTTCCTATATAGTATAGATGTGTCTCCTAATATAATGTATAAATTTAAAAAATTAAAGACCAAATTGTGGTGTACACACACAGGGACCAATACATAATTTTAAAAAATAATGGAAAAAATTTCATCCAGCCCCCTCCACGGGCTTTCCTATATAGTATAGATGTGTTATTATACATGAAGATTGCAATGTAGCTGGTGAGAGTAATTAACATCTTTGTTGAGAAATATCTTTTTGCAAACGATATTTTATTAATATGCACTATTTTTTTTACGGAAGAACATATATGACCAGAAAAATGCATAACGATTTAGTATCGTGCCAATAAGTTTGTTAATAGGTATAAAAAAAACATATATATTTGAATTACCCATTTACCCTCTCCTGTTAACCTGGTGGGGAAGAGGGTAATGGTAAGGGGATTATAGAGGAGGGTAATCACCCTTACCCTAAAATTCAAACAGATACACATAATAGCTATAAAAATGCATATGTATTTGAATTACATGTTTACCCTCTACTCTGCCACATTTAGCTGGTGGAGAAAAGGCCAAGGGTAAGGGGAGTGTAAGGTGGATTGTAGAGGAGTCCTTGACATCCTTATATGAACATACTGCCAAAAAAGGTCCTATAATCTCTTCCTCCATAGCAAAATAAAGTTGCAAGCAAATAGCATGCAGGTAGGGCTTTCAAAGTTACATCCGAACCGGTGAGATGAACCTGGTCCTACCCAGAAAAAATAGGGTTCATATCTAAAGTTTGCCAATCCGAGTCCATTTGTAGTTTGTTTATCTGAGTCAATTCGAAGTTGATCGACTAAATTGAAACCAGCATGGTAGTCAACATCTTTGGACAACCCAAATTCAAAGAAGAGGTTAAATTCGTACATATTTTGAAATATTGATACCTTAGTGGTACTTTAAAATAATTAAACAAATTAAATGGTGACACTATATTAAAATATAAAAACATGCTTTGCATTATTTTAATATTTGTGTGTGTGCATGCGCGTGCGTGTCTAGTACGTAAGCGTGGGCGTGTCTATCTACATACATATATGTTAGATACATCAGGTTTCTAATATATATATATATATATATATATATATATATATATATATATTTGTGTGTGTGCATGCGCGTGCGTGTCTAGTACGTAAGCGTGGGCGTGAGTGTGTCTGTCTACATACGTACACATTTATGTTAGATACATCAGGTTTCCTATATATATATATATATATATATATATATATATATATATATATAATCTAGTTAATTTTATTTCAACTTCCTTCAGAATATGTAGAAGGTCAAAGAGATACATGCAGTCCAACACTACACCCTTACACAGATAGAGCCTAACACACTCTTCTAGCCATGGATTTAAATGTCGACGACATTGGGCGAAATGTCGCCGAAATTGTCGATGTCGATAGTGGGCGACGTCGAATGCATGTAAACTTCTTTTTGCTACAATATCGTCGACATTTCGGTCCGGTTCGACGACATGGGCCCAAATGTCGCCGAAACAGGCCCAGCCCAGTGTAAAAAATCCAATAAGTCGCCGAACCGGCGACACAGCGACATATCGCGTCGACACATTCCGCGATTTTGACGACTGTTGCTGAAGAAGAAGAAAAAAGGAGCTGGAGCTTGGAGCAAGGTAATTTTGATTTTTTTTTGCTTAATCTTAGTTAATAATAGTAGATCTACCCTTTCTCTACTAGATCTACCCCTTCTCTACTAGATCTACCACAAATTTATCCTAAATTCGTATTTTCTTCTAGTTTTCTTCCAAAATCGTATTTTTTGAAATCTACTCACTATTGTTAGTATTTAACAACTAAAATTGGTAAATCTACTCCCTCTCTACTAGATCTAAACATATATTTACTAAATTTTTGTAGATCTACCACATTTTTCTCTCCTACCCCTCCTAAACTCGTTTTTTTTTAATATTCTTATTTTTTTTGGGATTTTACATATAATATAACTTAAATTTATATAATTACACTCTTATATTATATAGTTATACACTACTAAAAGGAAAAACATACTTAAAGTTGATTATAATCTACTGTTTGTTACTGATTTTTGTATTAAATATTAATTAATAAGCTGAAATTTTATGAATAAATATTAAAAACTTATAAACAATTCTAATATGTATTAGAAAAATTAGTATAATAATTACAGCATATATTAGCTTAATTTGAGGTCTGATTTGTTTAGTAAATGTGAAATCTTTTGAACATAAAATTCTAATCTTGATATCACATACACGTACTATGTTCATAACTTCATATTAAGTATATGGGTCATTAAATTAACAACTGATACACTTATATAGGTCTGAAATTAAAGATAAGTATATTTTCTGTTGCATTTGAAGAACGTTTACTATTTACATGTGTTTTGTAAAGTATTAAATATTAACCCTTGTATATGTCTTTTAATTTCAGGCTACGAAAGTGTGATTCAAGATGTCTACTTCATTACCTGGTTCTGAATCTGAGGGTGGTAGGATGAGCCATGATGGGAGTGAGAGGGAGGAACGTGGTGGTGGTAGATCTAATGTTGGGGGCAAAATTGATCCAGGATGGGCGCATTGCCAAATGGTTGATGGAAGTAAGCAGAAGACAAAATGCAACTATTGCAACAAGGTGATTGGTAGTGGAGGTATTTCTAGGTTTAAAAAGCATCTGACAGGAGGGGACAAGAATGTGAAAGTCTGTGGGAGATGTCCCGATGAAGTGAAGAAATACTTTAAAGGTTTGGCAAATCAAAAGGATATGAAGAGAGCTGATGAAACAATTAGAGATAACAGATTCAAAGAAGTATTGTTTGGTCCTAGTGTCATCCGTGTAGATGATAGTGACAATGATGATGATGATGATGACATTGTGTACCCTAGTGATATTGACACACCGACCAAAAGAAAAGCATGGAGGGCAATCATGAAAGAATCTGTGATGGAAAGGCATAAGAGAGATGACATTAGACAATTCATGGAAACTCGCAAAGGGTTTGGTCCTTCTACTTATGAAGCAGGGGGTGGATCTAGTGTACCTCAAGCCACAAGAAGTCAAATCTTGAGCCCTACGATGGAGAATTTCAGATCCCGTAGCATGAAATTCACGTCTTCTGAGCCTACTTTCCGCAGGAAGGATGCAAAACAGAAAACAATAACTGGCATTTGGAAAAATGCCAAAGAGATTGTAGGTCAAGCTATTGGAAAATTTATTTTTGCACATGGTATTGCTCCCAATGTGGCGTCTGGCCCATATATGCAACACATGATTGATGTATGTGCACAACATGGAAAGGGAACTGAGGCCCCAACTCCACATGAGTAGATGAACAAGTACTTACCTGTTGAGAAGAAGGAAATAGACGAGTGGATAGATGAGCAGAGAAAAAAGACTTGGCCTATCTTCGGTGTTACTCTGATGTGTGATGGTTGGACAAGTGGCACAAAGCGGCAAATTATAAATTTTCTAGCATTTAATGAGGGAGTGACATACTTTCTAAAGTCTGTTGATGCATCTGCACATATCAAGGACCACAAATATCTTGCCAAGTTAATGGAGAGTGTAATTGCAGATATAGGAAAAGAGCTTGTGGTTCAGATTGTGACGGACAATGGTGGCAATTTCAAGAAAGCTGGTAAACTTCTTGAAGATTCTAAAAAATATTCTCTTTATTGGACTCCTTGTGCAGCACATTCTGTTGATCTGATTCTTAAAGACTTTGGGAAAACTACTTTATTCAATGAAGTAATGGTTAGTGCGAGGAGGGTCACCAACTTCATATATAACCGCTCTTTTCTTCTAGCAATGATGAGAAGCAAGGAGTACTGTGATGGAGATTTGGTACGTCCTGGAATTACTCGCTTTGCTAGTAATTTCATTGCAATGCAAAGTATAAAGGATAAGAAACAAGGACTTCTTAGGATGTTTATATCTGAACAATGGGCTCGTCATCCAGATAGTAAATATGAGCAGGCAACAACAGTAAGGAAAATTCTTAATGATGACAATTTTTGGAGAAGGCTATCAAGGTGTTTGAAGATAATGAGCCCACTTGTGCATGTTCTCCGAATGGTGGATGGCGACAAAAAAGCCACCTTGCCTTATGTCTACGAGGCTATGCGCATGATGAGAGAACGTGTAGAGGAGGCAGCGGGACCAAAAGCATGTAAACAATTCCTCGAATCAATTGATAAGAGATGGAAGAAAATGCTTAGTCATCCCCTTCACAAAGCTGGTAAAGATTTTGAATTAACTTTCAAGTTACAAATTACATTATAAATTTGACTATTTTGTCTTATCACTCACTTCAATTATTTTCCGTACCCAGCTTATTACCTCAATCCTAGGTTCCAATACGGTCTTGATCTAGGGCTGAAAGCTGACCTACAAATGGCGGTACATACAGTGATTGACAAGTACAGCGGCAATGACAGCAACAAGGCATTGCTAGCTGTGGCGCAAGTAAGTTATAACTTAATAATTTACTATGAAGTATTAATAAGAATAACTTGATCATATAGCATATCTTGACCTATAAATTTATGTATATACTTGAACAGATGAAGAGATTTAGGGAAGCACAAGGCGTCTTTGGGATGAAAGGTGCTGTATATGCAAGGGATAAGATGGCACCTGGTATTCGAAGTTACATACTTAGTACTTATATTCTTATTACAGACCTATGAATTATCATATATGGTTATTAAATTTATATATTCTTTCATATGCAGCTGAATGGTGGGTCGAATATGGAATTGATTGTGAACAGTTAAGAAGTATAGCTATTAAAGTGTTGTCCCAAACGGCTGCTGCAGGGGGGTGCGAGAGAAATTGGAGCACCTTTAACTTAATTCATACAAAAAGAAGGAACAAGCTAGGGGCAAAACGATTGCACACTTTGGTATATGTGCATTACAACATAAGGTTGAAAGAAAAATATCTTCATGAAAGATTCAGCAAGCCAACTAAAGACTTCATGACTGAAGATCCATTGGATTGGGCTTACATTTATCATGACAGAGACGATGATGATGATCCCATGCAGGCTTGGTTGAATGAGGAAACTGATGCTCCTGTTTTAGATGTAGGTAGATCAGGTGGTGACCCTGATCCTACAATTGCAAGTCAGATGGGTATTAATGTAGAACAATATAATCAAGAAGAGGGAATTCAAGCAAACTCTGCAATCAACCGACTTGAGAAAGATCCGGATGATCCTGGTGATTTCTTTGGCCCTCTACCTGTAGATGAAAGTGAAGCATCCTCAGGGTCAACCATACCATCTGGTGGAGGATACATTGATAAGTCTACATCTGGTGATTCTTCTACTACTGCTCCATCAGATGGATCACACATCAGAGGATGAACTCCGCCACCTCCAAGTCCTCCTCCTCCTGTTGATTTATCAAGGTTTAAAAGGACTGGAAAAGAAGCAAATCTTCCTCCTAGGCCTGCATCTACAAAACAATACCAAAGAAAAGGAAAGGATAACTCTAGCCAGCCACAACCACAGCCTGAGCAACAACAACAATTGCCATGCTTGCCCCCACCACAGACTTATGTTCCTTATGGCTATGATCAAAGTTATGGTTATGATTCTTATGATCCTTATGGACAATATGGTTATGGACAACAAGGACAAGTTCAAGTGCCAAAACAACCACCCGTTGATAACTTAACTGAATCTATGGGATCTTGGCATATTAGTGGTCCTAGTACTGGCAATGTAGAAGGATCTAGTATCATGGATGATTTATTCGGAATGGGCAGTGGTGGATATAGCGTTGCACCTACTCATTATCAAATTCCAGAGCAGAACACTGATATTGCTAGTGTCTTTGGTTATTGTGGGAGTGGTCATTATACTTCTAGTGGATCCCATGGGACCAGTATTCAAAGCACAGCACATTATCCATTTAATAGCTCTATGGTGAATCCAACTAATGATAATGAAAGATCTCAAGGGCAGACCTATGATCCTTTTATTCTCTCTAGTCATGAGCCCTCCCGCACACATTCTGAACACGAAAGATCATCTACACCTTTGTCACATGATTCTGAGTCTCTTCGTAGATCAAAATCATATACAGCTGTTGATCTTTCTTCTTATGCTCGATTTGGATGTCTTGCGGACCTTTCTGATTCCGATTTTGCGACATTTGTAGCTGACTATGAGCTAAACCACAAAGAAAATATAACATGGATGCAATATGCTTTAAGAGTGGATAACCAGATAGCTGGCTCTAGGCATATTGGTCAATATGAAGAGCATGCAAGACATTCGGCATGGTATTAGTCTTAGTTGGCACTCATCAGACTCGACTCAACTCAAGTGGGTACTTCAGTTTGTATTATTGGTATTTTTGTTAAATTGCTTAGTTGCTTTCTACTTGTGTTATGATAGTACTTGTAAGTTGTAATTCGTAATCTTTTAAGTTGTCTATTTGTCATAAACCTATATATCTTGAAGAAATCCCTAGTTGCGCAACTTGCACTTGCATCACAGACTGGTATGTAACCGTGTGTTTTTCTACGTTTGCAAATCTACATGGATGGTTATACACTTATATCTTATATGCTTATAGACTTATAGAGTTATAGTTATATGTAAACATAGTGTTTTTAAGCTAGATTTGATGAAATCTATCAATTTTCATCACAAATTCAGTATTTGTTTGCTTAATTTTTGTCGAAGTTGCGTCGAAGTTTGGTTGTAAAAATCCTCGACATTTCCTCGACATTTCACAAACTTCCATGTCCACACCTGTCGACATGGGCTCGAAGTCGAAGTCATGTTCCATGCTTCTAGCTACATGTGTATTCTATATTTTACAAATTTACAATTTTTTGCAGCCACACTAGCTTTATCAGAAATGTTACCATCATATTTCCCATTCCTATCTCTCTACGCATGAAAACATAGAATAGTAAGCAACAATCTTTTCATCCTTGTCGTATTTATCAATATCCTTTTCAGCTCATCTTCTGCTTCAATCTTTATATTGAATTCTTCAAAGATAAGCCTCATATTTTCCATATATATGTATGCATACATATCAAAATATCCAAAAGTATGCATATAAATGTGCAAATGTGCATTAAAATTGTTATATATTTTTAAGGCATGTATATGAATATATGAATATGACCTCAATTTGAAATAAAATGCATATATCCATATAATATTGCATGTACGGACGCGAGTAGTGGGCTTTTTGAAAAGTAGAATTTAAGACATACGCATCAAGCCCTCAAAATTCCGAAGGCTCGCTACAAGGCAGTGATGTCGGGAGGATAAAGGCCCAAAACTCGATTCTAGATTGATGAAAGTGTAAAAGGAGAGGCGGCTGTGGTGTTGTTGCACGTATGCAACGTGAGCAACCCAATAGGGTTCTCTTCTCTATTTATAGTAAAGTGAAATTTACATGTAGGTACAGCAGTAATATAAAATATGAAATAAGTACAAAGTGAAGATATATTAACACTCCCCCTCAAGCTGGAGTGTACACATTGTGGATGCCCAGCTTGCCGCATAAATTCTGGAACACTGCTGGACCTAATGGCTTTGTCAAGATATCAGCAAGTTGATCTTCAGACTTAACATATGGCGTCACCACATTGCCATTCTTTATCTGATCTCTGATGAAATGACAGTCAACCTCTATATGCTTTGTGCGCTCATGAAAAACAGGATTCCTGGCAATATGTATAGCAGATTGATTGTCACACTTGAGAATCATGGGAGTTTGAATCAAAATCTTCAACTCAGATAAGACAGATTTGACCCATTGTAATTCACAACATGCATGTGCCATAGCACGATACTCAGCCTCAGTACTAGATCGTGCCACCACTTGTTGTTTCTTGCTCTTCCAAGTAATCAGATGATCACCAAGAAAGGTGCAGTAGCCAGATGTAGATCGTCTATCAACTTGATTACCAGCCCAATCTGCATCTGCATAACCTGTAAGAGTCAAGGAAGATAGAGGACTCTTGGGTTTATAATAAGTGATCCCCTTTCCAGGAGCACTTTTCAGATATCTCAGAATCCTGCATACAGCTGTCCAATGTGACTGTCGTGGTGTACACATGTGTTGACTTACTACTCCAACAGCAAAAGAAATATCAGGTCTTGTGACAGTTAGGTAAATCAGCTTCCCAACTATTCTCCTGTAGTGACCTGGATCTGAATATGCAATATCATCTTCCACCTCCTTGATGTGATAATCCATAGGAGTGGATACAGGCTTAGAATCAGTCATACCCGTTTCCTGTAGTAAGTCAAGCACATACTTTCTCTGCGAGAGATTGATACCTGCATGGGATCTAAGCACCTCAATCCCTAGAAAATATCTCAGTTTCCCAAGGTCCTTTGTGTGAAAATGATGTTGTAGTCCTTCTTTCACACGTGATATGCCTGTAGAATCACTGCCAGTAATCACAATATCATCAACATAGACAGCAATAATTATGGACCCACCAGAAGAATTTGAATAAAATAGAGAGTGATCAGTCATAGAACGAGAGAAGCCCATCTGTAAGACAACAGCACTGAACCTGTCAAACCAAGCCCGAGGAGATTGTTTTAAACCATAGATAGCCTTCTTCAATTTGCAAACCTGCGGACACTCCCCCTGAGCAACAAAACCTGGTGGTTGCTCCATATACACCTCTTCCTGAAGAACCCCGTGAAGAAAGGCGTTCTTGACATCCAGCTGGAAAAGAGGCCAATCAAAAGTAGTAGCCAGAGAGATAAGGATCCGTACAGAATTGAGACGAGCAACCGGAGAAAAAGTCTCAAAGAAGTCCACTCCATATGTCTGTGTGTAGCCCTTGGCTACCAATCTGGCCTTCAACCGCTCAATCGAACCATCAGGATTGTGTTTGACTGTGAAGACCCATCTGCAGCCCACAACTTTCTTGCCCGCAGGTAAGGAAACCAGATCCCATGTGTCATTATCAACCAGAGCAGAAATTTCAACCTGCATGGCCTGCATCCAGCCACTGTCCTTCATAGCCTCTAAGTGGTTCCTTGGTATTTGAACAGAATCCATCCCAACAGCAAATGCACGAGCCTGTGTAGATAAGTGCGACAAACAACATACATTGGATATGGGATGGCGAATAGTACATGAGCGTATACCTTTCCGGACAGCAATAGGAAGATCAAGATCAGAAGCCGCTGCAGGAATCTCTTGAGTAGAAGATGGGGAAGGAGGCTCATGGACTTGTGCCGCTACCTCATCAGGATCCGATCTACCTCGCCTATGATAAACTTGGTTATAGGGTTGAATGGTAGGTGGATCAGGCGATATGTCTTCAACAATGATAGGTGGCACTCCCTCACTTGGAATTGCGGGTGGCACTCCCTCACTCAATTGCTCCCCCTTGCTCATAGCATGTGCAAAATACGGGCGGGTTTCATGAAAGGTGACATCCTTAGAGACAAACATACGACGCAAACTGGGGCAATAACACTTGTAACCTTTACTCGTACCAGAGTAACCAAGAAACAAGGTTTTCAAGGACCGAGGAGAGAGTTTGTCTTGTTTGGGATCAAAATTATGAACAAAGGATGTACAACCAAAAACCCGAAGCGGAACATGAAACGGTGTGTCCATAGGGCGTAAAACAGAAAAAGGAGTGCGCCCATTCAAAACAGAAGAGGGCTGCCGATTAATCAAAAAACAGGCAGTGAGAAGAGCCTCAGACCAGAAACGTTTAGGCACATTGGATGCAAACATGATGGACCTAGTGATATCCAAAAGATGGCGATTTTTACGTTCAGCAACACCATTCTGCATAGGAGTATGAGGACAAGAAGTGTGATGAATCATACCAACCAAACTGCAAAACTCATTCATTGCTTTCTGAACATACTCAAGAGCATTATCAGATTGAAAAATTTTGATATTGCAGTTAAATTGAACTTGAATTTGTTTATGAAAATGTTTGATAATGGAAAGCACAGACTCCCGACTTTTCAACAGATAAATCCATGTCATGCGAGAGTAATCATCAACAAAAGAAATGAAATAACTAAAACCATTATAACTTTGGTTTTTAACAGGACCCCATACATCACTGTGAACCAACTCAAACGGGCTAGAAGCCCGATTATTGACACGGACAGGATAGGACAACCGATGATGTTTGCCCAACTGACAGGACTGACACTCTAAAGAAGACACATGAGCAAGATCGGGTTCCAATTTCTTCAAGCTGTCTAAGGATGGATGGCCATATCTGCAATGCCATAGCAAGGGGGAACCACTCAGCATGGCGGAGGAAACTGGAGCAGGAGGTGGAGGACGAGGTAGATAATCACCAGGAAAGAGGTAGAGATCACCTTTCCTAGGCCCCCCACCAATCATCTTCAAACTCTTGAGATCCTGTAAGACAAAGCAAGAAGGCCCAAATGTTACTGTGCAGTTCATAGTGTCAATCAACTTGGCAACAGAAAGTAAATTGAAAGGAAATTCAGGCACAAAATGAACAGATTGCAAATCAATATCTGGAGTAAGGGACACAGAACCACTAGCCACCACCTTCCTCACAGAACCATCTGCCAAGGTAACAGATGGGTGAGGAATATATGAGTCAAAAGTGCGGAGCAGTCGCCTCATACCAGTCATGTGCTGGGAGGCACCAGAGTCAACCACCCAGGGAGTTGCGGATCCAGAAGCCATAAAGGATGTAGCCTGATTACCCGCAGTAGAGGCAAGATGCGCTGAAGAAGCAGATGAGGCGCCCACACTCCAATGTTGAGTAGCCTGAATAAACCGGTCATACTCCTCCTGAGTAAGTGTAATGCCAGAGGAAGTCGAGCTCGCAGGTGTAGAGTCAGAAGTAGCACAGTTGGCAGCTCCAACAGGTGGGGCGGCAGGTCGCCCATGTTTCTTCCAGCATTTGTCAACAGTGTGCCCCGGTCTTTCACAGAAAGTACATCGAGGACGAGACCCACGTCCTCTGCCAAAGCCAGGTCTGTCAGCTGTAGTACATGCAGGTCGTCCTCCGCGAACTGCTGCAGCAATGGAGGCATGAGAATCTCCAGAAGGAACAACCGGAGAAGGATCAACAGATTCAAAGGTGGACTGTTGAATCCTAGAGAAGGCCTCCGCAAGGCTCGGTAATCTGTCAGAAGCAAGAATCACACTGCGTGCTGAACCAAAAGAGGAGCTAAGGCCGGAGAGGAATTTGGCAGTGACAAGATCATCTCTGTCTTTAATCTGCTCAGCAACCTTCACGGGATGATAGTAGCTCAACTCCTGGGAAATAGACTGAATCACACCAAAATACTCCTCAAGGGATCGATCACCCTGTTTCTCTGCAAACAGACGATCATAGATCATAAACTGGCGAAGAGCATTTTTCTCCTGAGCATAGTGCTGTTTAACAGCATCCCAAATCTCCTTAGCAGTGGAGTAGAACATGAACCTCGAAGCAATAGACGGTTCCATGCTACCCCATAGCCAAGTCTTCACAAGGCTGTCAAGACGTTTCCACTCGGCATAGTCTTTGTCAGTGCTCGTGAGAGGCGCAGAATCAACAAACTTGGCGCGGTCCCTCGATTCCAAGACCGTATGAACCGCATTCATCCAAAGCAGAAAGTTCTTCCCATTGAGCTTGATAGGGATAGGCGAGACCTCATAATAGGTCTTGTTCTCCATGATGTAACAGGGATAGGGGTGACGGAGTGATACACGTCACGCAGAAGGCTGAGTGGACGGATAGATACACGTCCCGTGACGGAGAGATACACGTCACGTCAGAAACTGGAAAGAGGATGCGTTACTGACGCATCGACAGCCTTCAATCGAGAGATTCCTAATCACACATGAAGGAGATGTGATTAGGAAGCCACACTGGAAGAGACGAGACCCCCGGGTAGGACTTTAGAAGGCCGTTGTATCAACCGGAGATCCCCGAGCAGCAAGATCGGCGCCCGAAAAAAGGAACCGAAAAAGGCTGAAAAAGAGCCCGGAGACGTAGACGGAGCCTGTAGAGCGGTGCGACGGGATCTACGGTAGCATGAGACGAGCCACCGAGGATCAGCGGCGCCGCACGGAAGGCCCGCGCCCCTGCCGCACGCCGGCGGCAAGAGCAGCAGCCGCTGCTGCTGGCTGCGGCGGCGGCCGGCGGCGGGAGAGGTGGCCGGCGCCCGGCGGCTGAAGGAGAGGGGCGGCGGGAGGGAGAGAGAGGAGGGGAGGAGGGGGGCGGCGCTGGGTGGGAGGGCCGGCGGCTGCGGAAGCCTAACCTGCTCTTGATACCATGTAAAAGGAGAGGCGGCTGTGGTGTTGTTGCACGTATGCAACGTGAGCAACCCAATAGGGTTCTCTTCTCTATTTATAGTAAAGTGAAATTTACATGTAGGTACAGCAGTAATATAAAATATGAAATAAGTA
The DNA here is from genome assembly GCA_963693085.1 of Alisma plantago-aquatica. Lineage (NCBI taxonomy): Eukaryota > Viridiplantae > Streptophyta > Magnoliopsida > Alismatales > Alismataceae > Alisma > Alisma plantago-aquatica. Next base: position 498,293,017 of record OY856413.1, on the reverse strand, counting down.
CAAAGTGAAGATATATTAACAGAAAGATTTGTTGATATCCACTTTTTTTGCTACATATTTATATCTATTATGGATAGTTATTGAACTTTTAGATTTTATATTGATTTCTAAAGAGGTGTGCCATATATTAATCTTTTTTACAGTTATATATTATCTACATGCATGTGTGTCATAGTTGTTAGGTGCATGTGCTTAGTAGCTTAGGCAAGCGCCTAGGATCGCTTGGGCGGCTGCCTAAGGGTGTCCTTTACAAATTCGTTTGAAGTTTACAACATCATTTGACATGTCTATATGATTTTATTTGTTGGACCAATAAAGAGCTTGGTAGAATTAAGCAATTCTCAGTGGCCAATCAAATACGCAACACGAAGCGAGAAAGAAAGCAGGGCTTCATCAAAAAAAGGTACACACTTAGAAGAAGAAAAAAGTTGTTTTGCCTATCACTTCAGTCGAGATTCCTTTAGTACATGGGTCAAACCTTTAAAAGATCGTTTTGTAAATCACTTGAGTCTATTTCTCAAAAAGTTGAAATCTCAAAAATATTCATTTATTTGTCTATGTACACACAAATCTTGAGGCTGGTATTATTATAATAAAAGAGCAAATCCTAGATGTTGCGACATTTGTGACTAGACACCTAATTAAGAAACAAATAAAGAAAGAAAAATAGAACTTACAAATAAGTCCCTATTATTGGGTCCTAAAACTGAAATAATTGCATAATAAAAACCTAAACCATGGTAACACGTATAAGAACTAATTAAGCCCAATAGATCGGGCTATCAGGCTTTTGAACTTGGGGGTGTCTTCTCATGCATCGTTATCACTTTAGCAATTACAAGGTCTCAACCATCTATTTTCTACTTATGGCTTTTGATGCAATGTTGCATACCTATATGGTCTTCTATGCTTCATTGATGACAAAATAAGTATGGATTACCTTCTTGTCGCTTCTACACATTCAATTGGCTTAGTTTTCTACTTCATGGCTTTTGATACAATGTCGCGTAGTTATATTGTTTTCTAAGCTTCACTGATGACGACAGAATTGTAGCTTACTTTCTTGCCGTTCTACATTTTCAATGGGTTTTGTTTACTAGCATCTTCCTATAATTTTGAAAGTATCCAACAAATTATATTTGGATCGGACAGTTTTTACATTTAGATTAGTATGATGTTTGTTCTCATTTATTGTCCTTCGTTAATGGATCAATTCCTATTTTTTTAGATTAGCTGCTAAGCATTTTAAAATCATTATTTGATTATCTGTGTTTCAGGGTTTCCATGTAGTTGTATCTTCACCCTTTTCTCCCTACACATTCCTCCATACCCACCCTCACACAATGAGGTATAGCCCTTCAGAAAAAGAAAATTGGGGTGAGGTGCCTAGAGTTAAAGTGTATTGTGTTAGGTATGACATGATCTGACTGTAAAAAACTAATTAGCTTACCATTACGAATCTCTATGTATCTTGATTTATTAAGGCTTACACAACTATCTTCCTTAAATTTTGGAAGTATCCAACAAATTATATTTGGATCGGACAGTTTTTACATTTAGATTAGTATGATGTTTGTTCTCATTTATTGTCCTTTGTTAATGGATCAATTCCTATTTTTTTAGATTAGCTGCTAAACATTTTAAAATCATTATTTGATTATCTGTGTTCCAGGGTTTCCATGTAGTTGTATCTTCTCCCTTTTCTCCCTACTCATTCCTCAATACCCACCCTCAAATGAGGTATAGCCCTTCAGAAAAAGAAAATTGGGGTGAGGTCCCTAGAGTAAGTGTATTATGTTAGGTATGACATGATCTGACTGTAAAAAAACTAATTAGCTTACCATTACGAATCTCTATGTATTTTTATTTATTAAGGCTTACACTGCTTTCTTCCTTAAAACAAGGAAACCATTTCATGTCAAAGGTATTGACTTGATTTTTTATCCCATGCCATAAATGATTATTGTAAAACTACCATACAAAAGGAAACAGCTACTTTTTTTTAACGTCCAAAATCAAAATGATATTTTCTTGATGTTTCTATTTTAACATCTCGACGGAAAACAATTAAAGCTCTATCACACCAATTCAAGAAAGAAAGAAATTGTAAAATGCGGCACAAGAAGATATTTTGCATTGAAATCTCTTGCTCAAATTGACCGACGTACCTGAAAAACGAACAGTTAACTTTGACTCATCCAAGTGGCTTTTCTCAATAATAACACCTTCGCACCAGCTGGAGCAAAAAGTATACATTACAATAACACCAAAACAAGTTATACAATTGGAAAAATAATTGGGGACAATCTCTGCTTGCTTGCACCCAACCACCTAATATGTTGTTATGTCTCAAGGATCCTTTGATCATAGGCAGTTGACGGTTCTACCAGGTATAGTTAAGCGAGAGATAAACATCAAATCTAAAAATAAAGATCAAGTTAATCATATAACCAAGAAATATTCAAGTTTCCTCCGAAAATTACTAGCCTATTAGCTTCTGTGATTTTTTTCTTCAAGATCAGGCAGCAGATGAGGTGTATAAAGGGTTACCTTTAATGGCAACTCATTCCTGTGTTTCATTTATGCAAAACTGCAACCCATACCGTAAAGTTTTGCCAATTTTCACACATTCCAGTAAGACGCCAAATAATTTTTTTCCCAAAATCTAAATGAGTTTCTTTGTAAATTCATTTATGCAGTTTTGTCCACAAGGAACACAAAACAGAAACTCAGAAAATCACTCCAATGTTGTCCTGGAATCTTTGTCAAATTTTATATCATTGCTCTACTTTTCCACAACTTCCATAATGAAAAGCCACATAAACTAATAGAATTTTTCTCTCAACACAACTTTGGTGCTCACATCTTTACCCAAAAAGACAAAATTCAGGGTTTTGTAATCAATTGCCAATAACAATAAATTACTGACAAAGTCGGGACTAGAGAGCTCGAAACGTCAGGGCTTTTCTGAATGGGACCTCTCTTCTACGTAGTTGGTAGATATTTGTACTTTATTTCAAGTGATAGGTCGTTTCATTCAGCTCAGAGTTACATTCCTTTTTTCCAATGAACTATACTCACAGATCCGACTAGAATAAACTGTTCATTAAACATAAGGATAAAAACATGATTGTTCATTCATTTTTATAAGAATATCTTCCATTTTCTAATCCAAGCAATCATTAGGTCCAAAATGAAGGGGAAAATAGATAGAAGTGAGCATGAAAGGCCCCTTAGAAAATCCAATGCTTAAAGTAATGACTTAAATTGTTCTATACCCATTTATACACTGCTTATTTCAAAAACTTAGTTGTATATCATAAAGATCTTTAGCTGTATATATCTGTATCTTGAACAATCAATACTAGTTGTCAACATATTTTGATTTCCCTGGACAATGCAAGGATCATGCTTGCTGGAAACTTGGGCATATCCTTACAGAAATAAGTGTAGAAAAGGCTGTGTATATACTAAGAAAGGGAGATTAAAAACACAAATAACAGCTCTCTTGGTTTGCCTGGACGATGCAAGGATCATGCTTGCTGGAAACTTGGGCATATCCTTACAGAAATAAGTGTCGAAAAGGCTGCATATATACTAAGAAAGGGAGATTAAAAACATGAATAACAGCTCTCGTGGTTCGCCCGGGTCATGCATATTGCAGCTATGTAACGGATAAACAATATATGCTATAAAGCATTTTCTAAATTCATAAGTGAAAGAAAAGGATAGACTAGTTTTAGAAGAATGGAACTAAACTTCGGCGAAGTTGGGTGAAGTTTCGCCAAAACTTCGTCTTTTGACCATGGGCAAAGTCGAATCCCCAATATTCCAGCCTCGTCCAAACTTCGGGGCGATGTTTCCCTGTTTTTGTCGAAGTTGAACTTTTTGTGTGTAATTTCGTCCCAACTTTTCCGAAATTGTCAGTTTCCTCGAAGTTGGCAAAGTTCGGGCGAAGTTGAGACAACCCAAAACATTAATCTTAACTAGTGCCATAACGGCCATATAAGGCATAAGTGTCGCCTCCAACCCTCTTCACAACTTCTAATATCAACTCCTATGTTTGTTGTTGCCACCCTTTCCTAGAGAGGGTCTTGTAACTACTGTGGTTGTATATTGTATATCATACATAGGTTCAACAGTTGAACTGTATTTGTATGTGTATTGCACGTTTGACACATGCAAGCAACACATTGTATTATCAACCTACCTAGGGCTAGAGAGTCACGAATCGTGTTTTTGTGTTAAATTAACAATTATAAGATAGAGGTATAACATAATTAGAAGTTTCCAATCGAAGTTTTCTTCATGTTCACATCATTTTCTTCAAAAATTGGCATCAAAATTTATCGAAGTTTGCGTCTAAACTTCCTCAAAACTTCCACTTCCACACCTGGGAAAGTTGACACGAAGTCGAAGTCCTGCAACATGTTTAGAAGTGACCAAAGAAATATTGTATCTTGAGGCATAACCATTGTGTGGAACACAAAAGAGTGTCTTCATAACTACAGATCTGAGAATGGGATTGTGTGCTATACAAAAGAATGTCTTCATAACCTACGAATCCGAGAATGGGAGGGCATTAACTTCGGTTAGCAATGCTGCTTAAGGTCGAACGGAATGCTACTCATGTGGTATTAGGAACCCGAATACCAACAGAATGGCACACGATAGCTTTGTATATTACAACATAATTTGATTTCCATGTACAATACCAAAGTCATGCTTCTTGGAAATTGGGCTAAACTACAAAGAAATAAGTGTAAAAAGCTGAAAAATACCAAGAAAAGGAGATTAAAAAAACCCCAATTACAGTTCTCTTGATTCGGTTGAGTCGTGCATATTGCAGTCATGTAGTGATGCCAGTTTGTAATTAAGAACAGATGATGTTTCAGCGGTGACTAATTAGAAGGTATACGATCCAAAGCACTTTGTTCTGAATTCAGGTAGGTGAGAAAGAAGAGAGAAAAAAGAATAAACTTATTATAAAAGTGACAAAAGACAATATTGTGGTAACTTGAGGCGTGACCACTGTGTGCAATACAAAAGGGTACCTTCATAACTACATATCAGAGGCTGAGAGAGTGTGGTTTGACTAACAATGCTGCTCAAGGTCGTAGGAGACTACTCCTATGGTACTAGGAACCTAAGATTTAGTGAAACGGCATACAACAACTATGTATAAGAATGGTGGGTGTACATTTTCTTTATGTGTATAGAATGTCTTGAAGTTCGTGTTTGCCACTTTAGGTCACTCATGTGGCAGATTTTAGCAGTAACAATCTTGACCAAGGATGGGATACAGGTCAGGCTAATACAGTATTACAGAAACAAGGACACAGGCACACAGCATAGTAGTAGTGCACAAGTTAATTTGCCTGTATATAAGTAGTAAATTCTTAAAATCAAAAATAAACAATGAGGATTAATTGTACTAAAGGAGGAAAATTATAAAATTAAGAGAATTATGTAGTCAGAAACTATCATTGCTGGTGGAAGTTCAATCATATTCGATCTAAGAGAGTGTGTGCGATTAAGCTAGAGATACTTATATCTTAACTGAACTACTTGTCTATATAATACAGTTTATGTCGTGGTATATTGGATGCCATTTTGTCAAAACTGGCTAATGTCAATAAGTAAGTACTAAGACATGCAATTGCCAAAAGGAAAAGATAATTGTTGTTGAATTGTATAGAGGGAAAAGTTGGTACCCATCACGCAACCATGCATCCACTCTGTCTCCAACAGCCCACAGGTAGGTAGTTACGGCTTCTCTTCCACGTTTCCTTGTTCCTTCATTCTTCATCGTAGTAGAAGGACGAGCTATGCGTATTCTAGGAGCACTTTCTTTGTCACACTCAAGGGGGATCCATTCTTTTAGCTTATCAGAACCTAAAAACAAATGCAGAACCAACTTAATTATTAAATAAACAATGGTCTTCACTGTACATGAACTTTTTTCTGGGTCTTGGGATTAAATTTTATAAGAAAAAAATACAATATGATGTTTTTGACCAAAACATTTCAAAACCATGGTTTTTCACTATCAGCCAGATGTCAGCCAGTTAAGGTACCTGATGTTTTAATGGAATGATTATAGTTGAATTAAAAGTATGACTATAAATATCAATAACCAAAAATGTAAATGGAACTACCATCATTCGTAAGAAGAGTGTTATAGCAAACATATGCTTGTCCATCCTTGATATCGAGAATTCGAGCAGAATGCCAAACAACTTCAAGCCCATTCTCAACAGATGCAACCTGAGAAAAGTCCCGAAACAAAAAATAAATAAATACCTACACTATATAGTACAAAAAAATTAAATAATCAGATTAGTCTTGAATAATAATGGTTACATGTCAATGAAAACTATAGAAAGAAGGATCAATCCATTTTTATTGATAATACTATTTTAAGTATCTCCATCCATACCTCAACAATGGAGCCCTCTTGAATATTATTTTCGCTGTGATCAATCTCTGTTCCATCCTTTTCATTTTCTGAAGGAACTGCTACAGAATCTATAAAGCCATTGCTAAGCATTTTTACACACGAATCTTAAAAGTTAAAGATTTAAAGGAAAAAGAGAGATAAACCTGTGTCGTTTTCAGTTGGAGGCCCATTGAGTTTACTTGATGAAAGGGAATTTTCTTCTTCAACATTTTCTGACAGTTCTTTGGCGCATGATGGACGCATATCGATTTGATTAGTATTTGGATCAACATTTTCTGCAGTTTCCTTCAATGATTGTGCATGTTCTAGCATACTATCTGCTTTCACCAGTGGAAGTGGATCTGCAGTAACAGGTTCAGAACGAGATTTCCAATAATCCTGGGGCCCAGCATCTAAAATATCGCTCAAGGAAAAAGGTAAAGGATCAGGTAGAGCAACTAGAGCTCCAGCATGAGACACAGCTCCTGCTGCAAGTTCAGCTGCTTTTACTATGGCATCCAAAATTTCAGCTCGCTTAGCGGCAGCAGAAGCAGCTTCCACTCTCCTTCGTACACCTTCACGTGCAGCACAAATAGCAGAACTGTTTGCTTTGTCAAAGCCAGCAGATATTGCAGCAGGGGTTAAAGTGATCAAGCTGTTTCCTGCACTGTGTTGACTAGATTCAAGACCTCGAGAAACTGTGCCTGCTTTGCTTAGTGTGGCTGCCTCATCAGCCATCAGTTTAGCTTGCAGAGCTGAGTCGGCAGCAACTTTTGCTGCTGCAGCAGCCGCTTTTGCAACAGCCACCGCAGCAGCAGCTGCTGCAGCTGAAGATGCAAGTTTCTGTTCTACTTCCGAAATCAGCCCAGCATTTCGTTGAAGAGCTAACTGACTCCATATAGATTCACTGTGTCTTACAGCAGCGGCAGCAAAAGCAGCAGCATCCTCAGCCAGTAGCTTAGCTTGCTCAACCTTACTGCAAGTCTCTTCAGAGAATATGACCTTGTTCTCTTGGCGGGCACTGTCAATAATCTGGAAATGAGAGGGTGATATGATCGGAGAAACAGTAGAAGTTAAATAATTGGACGAAGCACTAGCTGAGGAGATGGCAGGAATAGTAATAGTAGCGGGCTTTGAACAAGCTACTGAAGAATTTAGTTCTGACTGAGAATGAGGAGCTGAAAATAACTGTTTGACTACATCAGAATCTGCATCTTTCTTTCGCTTACGAGACCTCTGCTCAGGAAGTGCATTTGGCGAAGAAAGAACCTTATTCGCATCTATTTGAACTGATTTTACTGCTAAAGTATTAGGATGACTTTCGGAGGTAGGAAAAGTACTTGGAGGTGTTAACTGAATGGTAGATCCACGTGGTACAGCTGAATCTCTAATCTGAGGCAGTCTAACACTTGATGCAGCAGATAAAATTGGAAGTTGAAAACTAACATCATGAGTAGAAGAATTGACAATTGGAGCCCATGGTGCAGATGTAGATTGAGGAAGCCAAGGGGCAGGAGACCCTGTTTGCTGTCTAACTTGTGGAGAAAGGTAGGCCTGCATTGGAGAGATGGCCTGGCTAGAATCCATTTGTGTGACTCTCAAAACATTACAAGTTGATGTATCATGAGATGCATTGGTCCAGGCTGAAGGAGGTAAGCTAATGCTAGATGACACGATGGCTGGAGAAGGACTTTTGATCCCGGCTCGGTAGGATTGGGGGGTACTGGCTGTTTTGCTCTGAAGAGGACTGCATCTTGGAGCAAAATTTACACCCTTGATAACTGCAAGATAAAGTCTAAAATCAGGATTATACTGTAAAATAATAGCCTTAACCAGGTATTTTCCGGAGCACACCGTACCAGGACGAGCAGGGGTTTCACAAAGTGGTGATTTTTTATTGTAGTGCTTTTCAACCACAGCACGCCAAGCACCATCCCACAGGGCCCGTCCACCATCTTCATAAATAACAAATAAGTGAAGATTAACAATCAAGCCATTACGATTTGAGCTGACAACATAGAAGTACAAAGAAGTACCAGGATCACCAAAAGCTGAGATCATTATGGACTCATCAGGCGGCATTCCTTGACTGCCAATATAAAATATCACACATATACATGAGAAAAAAACCAAAATACTCCAAATGGAAATAATAAATTACCCACATTAGTGACCCATATACAAATATCTGTGCACGTAATTGGACTTGCTGGGAGTCTGTGAATGGTTGGATGAACAAAGCTGTAGCAGAAGCTGTGTTTAAATCAGGAAGTTTGGGTGTCTCAAGCGTTGCACGACTTGGCGTTTTCACATTACTTCCCTGGACTGACGGTTGCGGCATTTCCTCTGGTAGCATCTTGTTCACAGTGACAATTGAGCAAGTAGATGTTGTCTCGGGAAGCTTCTCCCTCTTCTCGGTCTTTTTTCTTGAAATTGGGGACTCTTTGGCGGATTTCCTTTTCGACGAAACACTTGGACCAGCAGATCCCGACTTAACTGGCGTGCCTAATTTAGTTTTTTCCTTCCGTGACGTTCTCTTTACACTGTTAGCTAAGTTTTCTCTAGACACTTGTTGGTTTTCTTGAGGTTCTCCTTTTGAAGCATTAGAATCATGCTGGCATGGAGCTGGTGATGGAGTTCCCTGGTCCAACTGTAACAAAACCAGAAAGCAAGGCTGTTAATAACATAAGAATTGCATTACCGAACTGAATAAACAGCTAAACCGGGCAGAGATAGCCCAGTCAATCAGCTCAAGGGCCACCAATGAAGCGACCCAAGTTCACTCCCTGGGATATACAATGGACAATTTATCACCCTCTGATCATCCCAGGGTTTAGGGGTGATTGGAGCAGCAGGAGGTTCTCGTTCCCTCCTATTACTCCTCTTTAAAAAAAAATAACTGAAATACAGGTGTCAATACCTCAGATGTTTTAGCATTATAATTATTTTCCCATTTGCATGAGCCATCCTTCTCAGAATAGTTTGCAGATTGTCCACCAACCTTGAATGAAAAGTCTCTATCATCTTCACTAGTATTTGGTTCACGAGGATTGCCATCAACAGATTTACCTTTATCAGAATGTGCATCAACTTCAGATGTAACAGGCAATTCTTCAGAAATCGATGATCTCTGATTTACAGGATCATTTTCTGCCAGATTGTGAGAGTCCTTTATGCCGCTAATAACTGCAGGAGAACTACAACTAGGTTCAAAGGAACTAGGTGTTTCAGCCTCAGAGTGTGAGGAAGGAGGTTTAAGAAGGCCCTCAGAAGAAGCAGTGTGTGGCTGATAATGTTCATGAGGAGAAAACTTGTCACCTGCAACAGTTTTAGAAGAAGAAAATAGACACCTTAGAGAAACTAGGTACTTTACAACTTCGAAACCCAGCAGTTTATCTTACGGATATTGAAAACACCAAAATTCACACAACAAAATAGTTGATTACCCACTATACCAAATGAAAACCATGTTACAAATATGTCATCTTAACAATCTAATTATTATTTAAAACACCTAATACCATATAAGAATGCCAGTCAAAAGAAGGCAGTGCTTTAGATCTACTGTCGAAATGCACCTTAGAGATTTGCATTTATATTTATCATTGTATTACATACAAGGCTCAAAATTCATCCGACAAACATCAGACTCAGTGACAAAGCCTGAACTTTGAATTTTGTCTATTACCTGAATTAATGAGTAACATTTGACCAAGGATAATTTATTGTTTAAAATTTTTGAATAGCTTTTACAATACTTGAATAATCGGCACTAGTGTTATATTTACATATGATTATCAAAGAGAAAACAATGTGCATGTAAGTTTCGACTAAACATAGTAGCTTAGGAGCTTAGGAGGCAACAATTAAGGTGGCATCATCATCATCATCATCTAAACCTCAATCCCAACCATGTTGGTCTCGGTTGCATGGATGATGTGGGTCACATTCTCATCAAGATGTATAAACCTTATAAGCTCTCCCCAATTTAATGACCTGCCTCTTATCCTTATAAAAAGAAATTGTGTGCTTCAGATAATTCAGAAACACGGTTGCTTAAGTGGAGCAAACCAGGAGCTACAGCAGCTTAAATCATACATAGTACCGTCTCTGTTATACCAAAAAGAAAGAAAAATAAAACTACAGTAAACAAGCAACCGACATGATCTCATGTAGTATGTTGGTCGAATTATATGTTATATGAAAAATGCACATGCAATAGACAAAATCTAAAAAAGAGGACCACCATATTGAGAGTCTGGCAGCGATCATAAGCTATATCATTTCTGAGTTAGCATACCCTACTCACAGATTTGGAAACTGGAATTCACTCGATGAGGCTGAAAAAGTTTGTCATTTAAGAATTTAGATAAATTCCACTATAGCTTTGGTAAGAGTTTGGTCACATTTTCGGAAAAAATTGTAAACAAATTGAAAACTACAGCACATGCATACCATACACAATAAAATGCAACGCACAGTTGTTGAGCACCCCCCCACCCAAAAATGGAAGGGTGGGCATCTGGGACCACTTCAGCGGCCACCCCTGTATATCGACATGTGTAAGTGTTGTTCATGTGTTTTTAGGCTACTACCTCACTCTTACATAATTATTTAGGGAGTAGCGCATTAAGTATATACATAAAATACCTTATATATGTGATAAATGTTATATATAAAAATGCAGATATTTAAAAAGACGCCAGAGTGTGGAGGCCCTTAGGCGGTCTACGTGCCCAATCAGGCCAACGGTCGGATGTGTTCACTGTCGATGCCGTATGATGCTATATTCAAATTAACATATCGAAAACGTGAAGCAAGAGGCGAGCGTACTACACCTTGTAGCTGGTTAAGCGCCAGGCAATCGCCAAAGAAGATGCTTTGTTACAAATCGAGGCTTTTTATATTTTTTTTTTACACAGTTATACACACAAATATATAATGCTATATTTATTTTTTACTCTCTTACATATTAGACCCATGAATACATAAGCTATATATTTAAATTTCTATATATATTATTTTCTAATTGAGACCCATGATAGAGCTGAATGGAAACGAAGGATCCGTGTAGCCGACGCCAACATAGTTGGGACTGAGGCTTAGATGATGATGATGATGACTATTATTATTATTATTTTCTAATTGTGTATAGTAGAAAACGATAAGAAATACCAGTGAAATGAAAAACGGGCTGAGCGGCCGATTAAACGGCCGATTAATCGGCCAAACACCCAGCCCGTTCAATTTTTGCTAAAATCGCCGGTTACTTTTTTGTAATTAATCGGCCGTTTTTTCCCTTTTTTACCCGTTTTTTCCGTTTTTTTACCCGTTTTTTCCCGCTTTTTGGCCGTTTTTTGTCCGTTTTTTGTAAATTTTGCTGTACACCAGTAACTTTATATAAACTATATGGCCCCAAGTATTACTGACTATAATATATTAAACTTAAATATCCTATGATAAGCCTAGTCTAATAGAATGCATACTTGTATGCAAGTTGGGATAATAGGGTACTGTTGTAAAGTGTAATTTATACAAGTAAAATATATGTAATGTAACTATTATCTAATTTTAGAATGCATACTTTAGTTAATTGTACTGCTGTAATGTATGACTAATTGATGATATGCACATATAACAATAAGTTAGAAAGGTATCCAATAATGAGTCTATTGTTTACTGTATGCAAGTTGGGATAATAGGGTACTGTTGTAAAGTGTAATTTATACAAGTAAAATATATGTAACTATTATCTAATTTTAGAATGCATACTTTAGTTAATTGTACTGCTGTAATGTATGACTAATTGATGATATGCACATATAACAATAAGTTAGAAAGGTATCTAATAATGAGTCTATTGTTTACTGCTTAACTATGTAAACATGTGATGCAAAAATATTTCTGAATCATGTATGTGGGGTATTTTATCTATGTCAAATCTATTATTTATTATATTATGGCTATAATTATTGTCTTATAGCTATCTTATAAACTAATTGGGTGTTTTAACTGTTGGGTAGAGTGTTTAGAATCTTTAGATATATATAAAAGTTTCAAAGAGTATTAGTATTTATATACATATATATGTAATTTTGTATAAAATTATATAGGAAATTAAAACCCGTTTTTTAAAAAATCGGCCGCTTACCGCTTAACCAGTTACAAGGTGTTGTCCGCACGGTTACCGCTTAACGTTTTTTAAAACATTGAGAAATACTCATAGTTATCAAGGCTCCCGCCTAGATCCCCTAGGCTCTAGGTGGGTCGCCTTAAATTGGGCGCCTAGCTTTTCAGATGACTAAAGTGGATGCCAAAGCCTTTTAGGCCCAGATTAAGGCACTTGAAGACCAAATTAGCATGGATTAGGTCTGACTAGATCAAGTTTAATTATTTTAGGAAAGAAATAGGTCTGATCTAAGCCAAATCAGATCTAATTTGGGCATATTAGGTCTGAATTGGGGAAAATATGTCTAATTTGGAAAATTAGCTCTGATTTTGCCAAATTAGGGCCAATTTAGGTCAATATTAGACAAAGAGGGGGATAAACTAGGGGAAGTCAGGCTTGATTAGGTCATGTTATGCCAAAATAGGTCTGACTTAGGCCAAATTAGGGCAGACTAAGTTAAATCTGTTCCAATTTAGGTCGTGTTAGTTCAAATTAAGGCTGTATTACTGTATAGGTCTATCTTAGGTCGTGAGGGTGTGATATAGTGAAGTTATGATTTACTAAGCTTAAGGATAACCAGTACTAAATGTATATAGGAATATATATATTTGAATATAGCTAAATATATATATATATGCAAATTATTTATGTATACGTAAAAAATAAACAAATATGAAGAACGACTAGGCTCCTGCCTAGGCTCCCCTTGGGTTGGAAGGAGGGCTGCCTAGCCGCCTAGACAAGTATGAAAATACTACAACACTAGTATTGCAGTATAGAATCAGTGTATTAAGTTTTCTACCTCTTATATATTATATCATTATATGAAGTGTAGTTTTTTGGCTATAGTTGCATAATATTTACAGCCTACTATCTAGTTCATATCATATGTAATGCAAACAAAGTAGTAGTAAAATACACGAACTATGCATACTTAATGGTTAGGCAGTATTTATATACAGTAACTAACTATTGAAGTATCTACTATTTCTATACTACTACATACATTGAGTACAAAAAATAGTTACACTAAAAATAAACACAAAATTTAGAGCAACAACATACTTCTTGCAGCCTTAATGAGCCATCTCATCATTTTTGGGCCTAAGATTTGGGCCTGGAGCCTACTCCACATTAAAGCGAGATTCGGCGGCACCTAGCACCAATCACAAGGTGACCAATTATGTGGCTTGAGTAGGCCTTGAGTGGTTGCTTAAAACAGATCTGTGGGCGGGCCCCTAGGTATGTTCTTAGCGGCCAGAGACTCTTCCGCTTAGGCAGGCACCTGGCCACTTTTCCGATAAAGTGCCTGTACCGTTGCAATATAGGCAGTTTGACCATAATTTTCTGATAATAGGTGGAGAACCAATTATAAGGTCATATATTTCCATTATTCGTCCTTCAAATTTATGAAGTTTATGGGATAGTCATGAAAAATCAAAAAGTGTAGGGTGACTTCGAGAATTGTCCAAAATTTACGAACAAAGGTGCACTTAAGAAAAGTTTGTGTACTAAACGTGACCTTTAAAAGTTCGGGACTATTGTGATTATGTCACGTTCGCCACATAAAATTGAGAAAAGATATTTGCATTGTCAAACTGGTGCCCTCTTTAAGGGTTTATTTTGGTAAAATATAGTGTATGTTTGTTTAAACAAAGTTTGAACGGATAAGTGTGTGGATCAGGGTGGAGGGTTCTCCAAGGAGACCCCTCTCTCCCATCTTTTCCCTGCTCGTTGAAGAAGTTTAAAGTAGGGTGTTGAATTCCCAGGGGATTGTTACTCGATTCAATTGTACAGGAAATGCTGCAGCGAATTCTCATTTACTTTTAGATGATGATGCCATCTGATTCGTGAATGCAACAAAACAGTGGTTGTCGTAAAAAGTAACATTTCCATTGTAGATTCTGTTAGGTGATTTAAGTGTAATTGGTTGGATGAAACATCATTCAAATCCACAGTGCACTCTAAAATGCATGAGATTGTACCACGCCCACTCCGTGCGCAGTCAGGTGCAAAGGAAGATATATGTGTGGCGTATATGGTAATCAACTAGCTCCCCCTTAATGACCAATTTATACGCTTCAAGCTGGGTACTTGTACTTGATGAGAGAGAGAGAACTACATCATTCACTTTGGAGTCCATAGCTATGCAAAGTGATGGGTGATTTTCAATATTTCATTTGTTTTATTCTAGGTTTTGGAAAACGCGAAGCAGGAAGCGTGCGGATTGACCCTTTTGAAGCGAAAAGCGGGCTTTAAAGCGGACTAAAACGGGCGCTTTTTGAAAAAGCGGTCTGCATTGTTTAAAAAAATGTAGAAAACTTTTGGTGACCGTCATACTGCTAACATATCATTAATCAAGCATCTAAATGATATTTCATTGTATCAGAATGACTTTTACATATGAAAAAGAGTCCTATTTACAAACCACTCAAACATCATAAAGCCGCATAGTCCTCGCTCAACAATCAAGTATCATACTAGTACTATGTACTTAATATTGTTTCAACAGCTGGGCTTAGAAATTATCATTTAGTAAAACCATTTGGAGGTAGTAGTATTTAAATACTAGTACTCTGTACAAATATTGTTGACTGAGTAAGGTAGTCTTCAACATAATATAAATAGATGCACATTTAAACAGTAATAAAGAGAAATGAATGACAATATATAGTAGAATCAAGATAATTAGATATTACTCAGTAAATCCTAAAGAGCAATAAACTACTAGACTTAGTATATAATAAACAATATAACAAATTTTACTACCTTATTTTGTTACAGTCTATAGATGGTTGTGCAAAGTTTTTGTACAAGTATACAAAATGGCTGACTATTAATTTTTCAGTGGTAATAAACTACATTAAACATACATGCCAATATCATACATATTAAATCATAAAGAACAATAAGTTACTGCACTAAGTACATAATTGACAATATAACAAGATATTTTACGAAATCATTTTGTTACAGTCCACAGATGGTTGTGCAAAGGTTTTGTACAACTATACTAAATGTCAGACTATTATAGTATCAGCTGTAATAAACAACATTAAATATACATGATAATATAATATACAAACTTGACAGTACTGTTAAGTTTATGCTTTTATGTATGGTGCTAAATGGATCTTGGGCTTGGATCCATATAGCCTTTGCTGCTCTATATATTGTAACAAGTCCCCCCATTTTATGATTAAGAAAGCAACAGCAACCCTAGGCCGGTGTGACGGCTAGGGCCTTCCTGTGGTTTTTTGCCTCCTCCTTGGGAGGATTTTTCCATTGTTACATCTCGTCTCTTTTTCTTCTTCATGGTATCAGAGCTTTGAAGATCAGGGACTCTTTCTGCTATTTGGCCGTCACACCTTGCAGCAAATGTTGTGTATTTTTCCTGCAGTGCTACAGTAACGGCGCGCTACAGTAATGGCGGCCTACAGTATTTACCTATCCGCGACTTTATTAGTGCCTTCTTCAGTTGCTGCCCGATTTGGAATTTCTACTATGGCTACAGTACAATCATTCAGCGGGCTGTCTTCCTACCGTTGGTGCTTCCTTGTTCGCTCGTTTCGGTTACGTCATCTTTTGCTCAGCTGACCGGACTTTCAATCCTATTCCTACTTGTGCTACAGCTATCCCGAGCAGACCTTCTGTTGATCACCGGTTGCTAACGTAGAGTCTGTTTTCAGCAAGATTTTTTCCTTTTTTTTTGCTGCTTTGCTGCCTAAATCTTTTGCTGCCACGCTGTGTTGTTCGAGTTCCAGTTCTTTCTCATGAACTCCTCCAGGTACAATGATATTTCAGCCACGCAAATCACTACTACAAAGCTGAATCATAACAATTATCTTCTATGGGTAGCTGTTGCTAAGATGACAATAGCGGGCCGGGGAAGAATTGGGTATGTTAATGGGAAAAAGGAAGCCCCTGCAAATGAAGACAAGGGATGGGATCAATGGTACATAGAAGACAGCCAAGTGAAATCTTGGATAGTCAATTCTGTTGCTCCTAATATTCTGCTCCTGATTATGTGAAAGAAAACTATTTATGAAATGTGGGATGTTTTGAAGAATATGTTTGGGTAGAAGAAAAAAGGTGTTCGTGCTTAATAAGGAGATTTGTACTCTTCAGCAAGGGAAACTGAGTGTAACTGATTTTTACAGCTTCTTGAAGTCAAAGTGGGAGGATATAGATTACAATGAAGATACATGGACTTGCACTACTGATCAGAAGCTATATTGGGAACGTGAATGGAAGATGCATACGTTTACCTTCTTGGGTGATCTCAATGCGGAGTTTGAAAATGTCTGCAGCCAAATTCTGAATGGGACTTCCATTCCTAGTCTGGAAAAGGTATATTTTCAGATTGAAGCAGAAGAGGCTCGTAGAGCCATTATGACTGATTCTAGTGACTCAAATGAAAACGCAACCTTTCTCAGCCAAACTTCTTCTGCAGCCACACGAGGTACCATCAAGTGTACTCATTGTCACAAGCTTGGACACACCGTAGATTTTTGCTGGAAGCTCCACCCCGAGAAAAGAAGAAATATAGGGAGAAAAAATCGTTACAGAACACAAGGAACTGCAGCAGCTGCTATAGAATTACATCAAGAACGACAATCAGATTGTTTCTCTACAGGTTAGATGGAGCAACTCCAAGAAATTTTGTCCCAGACTATGATCTCTAAGTCTAGCCAATCTGAGCCTTCAATCAACCATGCTCTCTCCACCCAAGCAAAACAACATCATGTGATGATGATTGGGTTATTGATAGTGGTGCTACGAACCACATGACATCTCATCCAAAATGGTTTTCTAAGTATAAACTTGCGTTTGGTCTCGATAAAATTATGATGGCAGATGGTTCTTTTGCTACTGTTGTTGGAAAAGGTGACATCAATATCAAGAAAAACTTGGTTTTATCCGATGCTTTACATGTTCCTGACCTATCTTTGAGTTTACTGTCCGTTAGTAAAATCACCAAAGCACTAGATTGTAGTCTTGAGTTCTTCTCTGATCGATGTGTTCTACAGGATCTAGGTTTGGGGAAGAAGATTGGGATTGGTTTGGAGTCTGAAGGCCTTTACAAGGTACCAGGTAGAGTTACTTTTGCGCTTCTGGTAGCGCTTCAGAGCAAGAGGCAGGAGATTCAGTTCGCTTAGGGAATTTGAGTTTTTCCTCTTTAAAGAAGTTTCCAGATTTTTTTTCTTCTGTTGAATTGAGTCAGTTATAATGTGATGCTTGTGAGTTGTCCAAACATCATCGTTCTATGTATGAGCATTCTGAAAGTAATAGTACATCTATTTTTGAGTTGGTCCATTCTAATGTTTGGGGTCCGGCACCTATTGTATCTGACGGAGGCTTCAAGTACTTTGTCGCCTTTATTGATGACTATTCCAGATGCACATTTTTATATCTTATGAAAAAACGATTGGAGATTCCAAGGTTAATAGAGTAATTTCTAACAATGGTAGAAACACAATTAGGAACTACCATAAAGAAATTTCAATCTGATAGTGCTAAAGAGTATTTAGAAAAAGGGGTCAAGTCGATGTTCAATAAGAAAGGAATTATTCATCAAACATCTTGTAGCTACACACCACAACAAAATGGTGTGGTAGAGCGGAAAAATAGACATCTTTTGGAGGTCCCTAGAGCTCTCTTGATTCAGAGATACGTCCCCCAAAAATTCTGGTGTGATGCAGTGTTGACAGCCACCAACTTAATTAACAGGATGCCTAGCAGGAAACTGAAAGGGGAGATTCCAATGACAGTTCTATCTGGAAACAAAAATGTTTTTCACTTACCACCAAAAGTTTTCGGTTGTACTTGCTATGTGCACAACTTGCCACCTGGGAGATCAAAACTTGATCTGCGGGCTATTCGAGCTATTTTTCTTGGCTATTCAGTGACAAAGAAAGGATATAAATGTCTATCAGTGTCAACTAGGATATATTATATTTCCAAAGATGTCATGTTTCATGAGAATGTACCTTTCTTTGTAGGTAATGTTCCTCTACAGGGGGAGTCCGCTATAATATGTCCAGTAGAGGAACCAATTTGCTTTCCTAATACTTTCGAAGGCACGACAGAAGAGACTCATGAAGGACAGAGGTTTGATCAAGTGTATGAAAGAGGAAGGATTAGAAAAAAAGTTGTCACCGAGAATGATGATACCAATACCAACACCAAATTCCCCGAACTAGGTGCAGAAGTTGAGACGGAAGGCAAGGTAGGTTTACCGATTGCTCTTGGGAAGGAAACTAGAGAATGCACCAAGCATCCCACCCAGAAATACGTATCCTACTCTAGATTGAGTTCCAACTATAGATGTTTTTTGTTCGCCTTGTCTGCTCTTGACATTTCCTCAGTTCCCAAGACTGTCGATCAAGCCTTAAAAGACCCAAAGTGGGCTCCTGCTATGAAGGAAGAAATGATTGCTCTAATAAAAAATCAAACTTGGGATATTGTGGACACTCCTGAAGGAGCTCATCTAGTTGGATCCAAGTGGGTTTACACAATCAAGCACAATGCAGATGGAACGGCCGATAGATACAAGGCTAGGCTGGTTGCAAGAGGTTTTTCTCAGAAGTATGGCATTGATTACTTTGAGACTTTCCCCAGTGGCAAAAATGAATTCAGTTAGAATTGTCATTGCTATCTATGTTCATTTCTCCTGGAAAATGCATCAGCTTGATGTTAAGAATGCTTTTCTTAACGGTGACTTGCATGAACAGGTCTTTATGCAACTACCACCTGGATATGAACAAGCATGAAAATGTTGCAGTTTAAAGAAAGTTTTGTATGGTTTGAAACAATCTCCGCGCGCTTGGTTTGAAAGACTCAAAATTTTCATGAAACAATTGGGGTTTCAACAAGGAAATGGAGACCATACATTGTTCATTCAGAAGACCTCAAACAGCACCACACTAATGCTAGTTATGTTGATGACATGATTATTACGGGAAGTGACAATGAAGAAATACAACTCCTGAAGACAAGGTTGGCCAAAGAATTTGAGATAAAAGATCTGGGTGAACTGAAGTATTTCTTGGGTATAGAGATTGCAAAATCAGCAAAAGGAGTATATATATGTCAAAGAAAATATGTATTGGACATTCTCAAAGAAACAGGTCAAATGGGATGCAAACCCACAGGAACTCCTATAGAGGAAAATCACAAGTTAAGCTTGAAAGATGGGATTCCTATGGATGATGAAGGTAAAAATATGTATCAGAGATTGGTTGGGAAACTAATATACCTCACTTTTGACTAGACCTGACATTACTTACGCAGTGAATACTGTGAGCCAATTTATGCATGCACCTACAGACATACATCTAAAAGTTGCATACCACATTCTAGCATATCTAAAAGGAAACCCAGGAAAGGGATTTTTATTCACAAGAAGCAATGACTTAAAAATTGAGTGCTTCACTGACGCTGATTGGACAGGATCCCAAGATGACAGAAGATCGACTTCAGGCTACTGTGTCTTCTTAGGTGGAAACCTTATATAATGGAGAAGCAAGAAACAAATGTGGTTGCTACTTGCTAGATCAAGCACTGAAGTTGAATACAGAGTTGTGGCTCAAGGAGTCACTGAAATTTTGTGGGTGAAGATTCTTTTAAAGGACATGGGAATATGTCCTCTGGGTCCTATCATGTTATATTGTGATAACAAATCAGCTATTAATCTAGCAAATAATCCCGTTCTCCATGATCGTACGAAGCATGTAGAGATTGACAGACATTTTATCAAAGAGAAAATTGATTCAGGAGAATTAAGTTTGCCTTATGTTAAAACTGAAGAACAAGTGGCTGATATCTTTACGAAGGGAGTCAACAAATCTATTTTTCTTAATGTTGTAGGCAAGTTGGGCATGTTTGATTTGTATGCCCAAGTGTTAAGTTTATGCTTTTATGTATGGTGCTAATTGGATCTTGGGCTTGGATCCATATAGCCTTTGTTGCTCTATATATTGTAACAAGTCCCCCCATCTTGTGATTAAGAAAGCAACAGCAACCCTAGGCCGGTGCGACGGCTAGGGCCTTCCCGTGGTTTTTTGCCTCCTCCTTGGGAGGATTTTTCCACGTTACATCTCGTCTCTTTTTATTCTTCAATTACAAAGTACTAATCTAGTTGTACAGAGTGTACAAACAGCAGTAACAAAGTAAAGATAAATGCTAATTACTAAACTTTCTTACACCTTTTGAAATACAACAGCTGGAGCATCACATCTCCCAAAAGTAGTGCTTTCATTTTTCTATGATTTTGCGAGTGATTGGGCCACTCTAGCAATATTTGCAATGAAGCGCCCTGAAGCGGTCGCTTAAGCGGGGCTGAAAAGGCGGCTTGAGGCAGCAAAAAGCGGGAAAAAGCGGCCACTTCAGTCCAAAACGCTTCAAAGCCCGCTTCAGCTAAATTATACAAAAATATTTCGAGCAGGATTTTGATCATGCAATATATACATATATATATTCTTATGCAATAACATGTTACATCATATATTTTGGGTTCAATTAACTAAGGGGGGGTTCCCCACATTTTTTAAGGATTTTTTGAGTTTTTTTTTCAATTTTTTAATAAAATTACAAATCGGGAATTTCGGCAATTCAGCACGTTCATTTCGATGTCTGGTGTCGGATGCCGGTCGAAAACGAAATTTCGACCAAAATTTCCCAATTTCAACCGAAATTTTAATCCATGGCAGGCGGTGACAACAGGTGCATGAGTTCAGTTTACATAGGAGAAAAACACTACATTATACTTTGCTTCGTGTACCTATATTATATGTAATATAGAATCCGTCGAGCAATCACTTTTTCATTTTTGCATATTTCTTGTTGGGCCATGTCAAACCATGTTTTGATCAAGTGGTCTGAAGTTGGAGATTAAGAGGGCCACAAAATGCGCCAGGAAGCGAAATAATACAAGCAAAAGTAGTTGACTCATGACAAACACTTCACCGTTTGCTCCATCTAAGATTCCTCAGGTAGATGGGTCAGTACTACTTAAGCATTTTTTACATCAATGAAAAAATAAATTTAATGTAATCCAAGTATAACATTATCATCTAAACCGCACTTCCAACCATGTTGGGGTCATCTAAATGTATCCTTCCCATTAATATGTAAAGATTGCAAATCGATCCCGATGAGCTCTCCCCAAGTTAATTTAGGCCTACCTCTTCCTCTTCTAACTACGCTCAACTCTGAAGTATCATTTCTACCATCTGAAGAGACCGCCACATTGTTTGTCCGCAATAGTCACCACCCCCACTTTACTCAAACAATCTTTCCTTATCCTTCCACACATTATTTTTAATATTTGCAGTTTCCACACCTTCATCTTGTTGACATTGTATTTCTTCATTGCCAAACATTCACTCCCACACATTAAGTCGTATAATTGTTCTATAAAGCTTACTTTTCATTTGAAAGAGATCCTTCGATCACATATTATGTTGGTTGCACACCATTCCATCCATCATTTTTCAAACCTATTACATACATCATATTGAACACCGTCCTCCATAAAAATGGCAGAACCCAAGTAACAACACTTAATCATATTTTGCCTCCATCGAAATTAGCACAACCGCTCACGATAGTAGACTATCTAAAACTTGCAATGTATATACTCATATTGCTTTTGTAGACCTTAAATCCAAAAATTCAATGGAGTTCTTCAAAGTCCAACTTTGTAATTCAATGTCTTTAATTTCATTAATTAACATGTTATCATCAGCAAATACCATACCCTAAGGGATATATGATCTTGAACATGATCTGTTAACTCATTCATAACAACAACTAATAAGTAAACTAAGAGCAGATCATTGATGTAACCCCCTATAATGGGAGATGTAGGGAGTCTCCACTCCTAAAGTCCTAACACTCAATGTTGTTATCATATATAAACAACTCCATGTATTGGATTCAAACACCTTTTTAATCAGCACCCGCCAAAGCACTTCCCTCGGTACTTAATCATAAGCCTTATCCAAACTAAAGAAAACCATGTGAAAACCTCATATATTTACTCTAGAAGTTGTGGCTAATAATCCTATTATTGAGATGATTAAAAAAGGAGTACAGGGTTCTCTTTTATAAGATAAGAGAAGACCACAGGATTTAGAGATAACCCATGTGGGATAAAACAAAACACAAGAATAACACAGTAAAGAGAAAAATAGACTAAGTAAAAAAACACAGGAAAGTCTATATACTAATACTCCCCCTCAAGCTGGAGCGTAGATGTCTATCATGCCCAGCTTGGATGTCATAGCAATGAACCTTGTCTTTGGTAGAATCTTTGTGAAGATGTCAGCCACCTGACCAGTCGTATGAATGTAGGGAGTAGAGACCTGGCCAGAGAGAACAGCTTCGCGGACAAAATGACAATTCACCTCAATGTGCTTGGTCCGCTCATGGAAAGTAGGGTTACTGGCAATGAATGCAGCTGCTTTGTTGTCACAATACATTGGAATAGGAGACGAGTCAGAGATACCAAAGTCCTTAAGTAAGCTCCTAATCCAGAACAGTTCACAGGTAGTGTGCGCCATGGCACGATATTCAGCTTCAGCACGTGAGCGAGCAACTACAGACTGCTTCTTGCTTCGCCAAGTGACAAGGTTGCCTCCCACAAACGTGCAGTAGCCAGAAGTAGAGCGACGGTCAACCTTGCTGCCAGCGTAATCGGAATCAGAATAGCCAAGAAGTTTGCAGTGGCCATGTTTCTTGTAAAGCAGGCCTTTTCCAGGAGAACTTTTTAGATATTTCAGAATATGACAGACAGCGTCCCAATGACATTGTCGAGGCTTATCTAGGTAACGACTAACCAATCCAACAGCAGCAGTAATATCGGCCCGTGTAACAGTAAGATAGATGAGTTTACAAACCATTCTTCGATATTGATGATTGTCAGGATAGGCAGGAGAATTCTCATCATCCCAGTCGGTGTTCGGATCCAGAGGTGTGCTAGCAGGCTTGGCACCTAGAAGTCCAGTTTCAGATAGTAGATCCAGAACATACTTGCGCTGAGATAAGCAGAGGCCAGAAGAAGACCGGGACACCTCTATCCCAAGAAAATACCGAAGAGATCCAAGATCTTTAGTGACAAAATGTTTTTCCAGATAGTGCTTGGTGGACTGAATACCAGCAGAATCACTTCCTGAGAGGGTAATATCATCAACATAAACAATGAGAATAATAATGCCAGCAGGAGTATTCTTGACAAAGATTGAGTGATCAGACTGGGAGCGCTTGAATGAAAAATTCTAAAGAATAGTGCTTAATTTATCGAACCAAGCTCTGGGACTCTGTTTCAAGCCATAGATCGCCTTTTTCAGTCTGCATACTTTAGAGGACTCCCCCTGAGCAACAAAACCAGGGGGTTGTGACATGTAGACTTCTTCATGAAGGTCACCATACAGGAAAGCATTCTTGACATCAAGCTGATACAGAAGCCAGTCAGAATTAATAGCAACAGAAATAAGAATTCTCACAGAGTTCAACCGTGCCACCGGAGAGAAAGTCTCAAAGTAGTCGACCCCATAGGTCTGTGTATAGCCTTTAGCCACTAGTCTCACCTTAAGTCGTTCAACAGTTCCATCCGGTTGATACTTGACCGTGAAGACCCAGCGACAACCAACAGGAGAGCAATCAGCAGGTGGATCAACAAGTTGCCATGTATTGCGCTCAGTGAGCGCCTGCATTTCGATTTCCATAGCATGACGCCATGCAGGACTTTTAATGGCCTGAGCAGCAGTTTTAGGTACAGATATAGCAGAAAGGGTCGTAGTAAAATTAGCAAAATTAGCACCAAGATTATCAGTAGAACAAAAATTCCCAATGGGATGTCGAGTACAAGTCTGTGTCCCTTTTCTCAGACTAATAGGGAGATCAAGGTCAGAAAATACCTGCGGAGGTGTTTGATCTGGCACAGAGGATGAAGACGATGGAGAGGCCATAGAGGGAGTTGTCGGCTTCTGTCTTCTGTGATACACTTTCAGAGGTGGCTTTTCAGGTGGGGAGGCAGTATCAGAATTATCAGTCAAATCATCCACAACCGGTAAAGGCGTATCAACCAGTAAATCCGTGCAGAACCAGCCGGAGAATAGAAAGGCATGTGCTCAAAGAATACTACATCCGCAGAGACAAACCACTTTTTAAAAACAGGATCGTGATACCCTTTTTGAGTGCGAGAGTATCCCAAGAAAACACACTTAGTTGCTCTAGGATCCAATTTGGTAAGGCCAGGTCGGAGATTTTTAACAAAGCACGTGCTCCCAAAGATACGACGAGGCACAGAGAAAAGAGATGCATCAGGAAACAAGACCTTATATGGAATCTTATTGCCGAGCACAGTGGATGGCATACGATTAATGAGGTAGCAAGCAGTAGATATTGCCTCGGGCCAAAAAGACCGAGGAACATGGTAGTGAAAAAGAAGGGTACGCGCAACTTCAAGGAGATGACGGTTTTTGCGTTCAGCGACACCGTTTTGTTGCGGGGTATAGGCACAGGAAGTTTGGTGGATGGTGCCCTGGCGACGACAAAAACTACTAACAGAGGCTTGCATAAACTCCAAAGCATTACTTGTTAGAGTCAGGTATGAAATCGCTTGCTCGCAGAGGTCCGTCAGTGCGCAAAATTTTAATAGGCTTAGCAAACTAGGTACGGATTTCAGCAAAGAAATCAGTAATTTTCTCAAGAATGGTAGATCTATCTTTCAGTAAAAACAGCCAGGTTGCTCTCGAGAAATCATCAATGAAGCTCAGAAAATATTTAAAACCAGAGGTACTCGTCACAGCACATGGACCCCAAACATCACCATGTATAATATCGAAGATAGCTTTAGAACTAATGCAAAATTTTGGTGAAAAAGTAGCACGAGTTTGCTTGCCAAGCTGGCATGTCTCACAATGGAAAACAGAACTAACTACATCAGGTAATAAAGTTTTTAATTTTGCAGCAGAGGGATGTCCCAATCTATAATGCCATTGAATGTCGGCCACGGATGATGTCAAATATGCAGCTAGCTTCGGATCGTCTAAGTAGTAGAGTCCATCCGGTCCCTCATGGCCTGAACCAATCGTCATCCTCGTGCGCAGATCCTGAAATAAAACAACATCCGGATCAAACTTAATTAAGCAACGAAGGCTCTTTACAGCTTTACTGACAGATAGTAAATTAAGGGGAACTTAGGGACATAAAGAGTGGACTGCAGTGGCAGACTACCAGTAGAACTTATATCACCAATTCCAGTAACCGGCGATTTAGAGCCATCAGCTAAAGTAACATGCGGTATAAAAGATGTCTTGTGCAATTTAGAGAATAAAGTAGGATTGCCAAAAATATGAGAGGTCGCACCAGAGTCAATCACCCATGAAGGTTTACCAGTTTGGGTCAGAAGGGTGGCGCTGCCATCATTTGAAGCATCAGTAGAGGAAGCCAGGCGAGCTTGAAGCAGTTTTTCAAATTCCGAGCGGATCCAGTCAGCTGTTGGTGGAGCAGGTTCAGTCTGGTCAGAAGTCACTTTATTGGCCCAGTCAGGTTTGCCATATTTGATCCAGCAACGATCTTCAGTATGGTTGGTGCGCTTGCAGTGAGTGCAGTAGCGGGACTCAACAGGATCAGATCCAGAGCCACGGCCAGGAGCAGAAGAACGTCCTCCGCGGCCACGACCTCTGCCACGACCGTGACCACGAAAGGAATCACCAGAGCGTACAGCGAGGGCTGCCCCATCAGAAGAGTCAGGCACGGACTAGGACACAGAAGGTAAGCATTGGACCCTTTTGAGCACATCGCGGAGAGTGGGTAAAGGGTCGCTAGAGAGAATTTGGTCCACAACACCAGTAAAGGAAGCACGTAGCCCCGCGAGGAACTGAACTAACATAAGTTCGTTCCGCTGTCGATTAAGTTCATCAATGTCAGTAGAAAGAGGATGATACACCTGGAACTCATCCCAGAGGGCACAGCTGGAGTTGTAGTAATCCTCGACGGAGTCAGTAGCAGAATACTCCTGTTTGGCAAGTTGTTTGAAGATCTCAAAGACCTTCTTAGGATTTTGTTGGTGCGAGTAAACATGGGAGATTTGCTCCCACATTTCTTTGGCAGTATGAAGACGGAGTAGGGACTGGCTGATCTTGGCTTCAGCGCTGTTGACCATCCATGTCATGACCCCATAGTCCTCCTTGGACCAGAGATCATAGGCTTGTTTCGTCTTCTCGTCAGCATCAGGAGCCTTTTGTAGTCAGATGAGAGTAGCGATCTTGGGATTTAACATACAACTCAAAGGAGGCAGCCCATAGGTGATAGTTGGAACTGCCCAACTTCACCGTAGTAACATAGAGAGTGCGCGGGAGATCTGGAGTTGCCATCAGACCAGAGCAGAACAGTAGCACGGGCACAGCAAGGATCAGCAGTAGCAGTAGTCAGTAGCAGGAGTCCACCACATGGACTGGTAGACGTAGTAAGTAGGAGATCCACATGGACCTCAGAAGACCCTCACGGGGCAGAGAAAGATGTAAGAAACCTACGCCACCATGGAGAAAAGATCACTCCATGAGGTGTAGGCAGGCAGAAGCAAAAGGCAGGTTTACGCCTTCAACGTGCCAGAACTGGAAAAGACACGAGTTGTACGTAAGCTTCTTCGAAAGAGCGTACGAAGACGAGCGGAAGCCTGTAGCCGAACTAGAGAAGAGAAACAAGAGAGAAGAGAGGATGAGGAGGGTGGTTGTGGCTGCGGGAGAGGGTAGTGGTGGGTGTGGGGTGGCGGCGGGCAGCAAGGGGGTTAGGGGTAGGGTGGGCGGCGGCTTGGGAGAAGGGAAAGGGGGTGGCGGCTGAGGTTGATGGGAAGGGATCAGGGTTAGGGAGGATCGGGAGGCTCTGATACCATCTAGAAATTGTGGCTAATAATCCTATTATTGAGATGATTAAAAAAGGAGTACAGGGTTCTCTTTTATAAGATAAGAGAAGACCACAGGATTTAGAGATAACCCATGTGGGATAAAACAAAACACAAGAATAACACAGTAAAGAGAAAAATAGACTAAGTAAAAAAACACAGGAAAGTCTATATACTAATATTTACTATGTGCTTCTACATAACCCTCGGTATCAAAAGAATAGCATTGTGGATCTTCCAAGCACGAGACCAAAGTGGTTGTTTGATATATAAATTATCTATTTAGCCTTTGTTCAATAATCCTTTCTTAAAGCTTCATAGTGCAGCACAGCAACTCGATACATTTGTAGTTTGGGCATCTTTGAGCATCTCCCTAGTTGTAAATGGGGACTATGAAATTGTTTCTCCACTCATTTGGATTTTCCTTGTCTACGTAATGATATGAAAGAAAGTTGTTAACCACCAATCTCCTTTCTCCCCATACTCTTCCAAAAATCAATGAGTTTAAAGTACATCCAACCAAATAAAACTAGCAATTTTAAACCAAATGTATTAGGTTCTATTAAACAGGAGGTCTTGGGTCGAATCCGCTTGGAAATGAAGTTCAAGAAGGAAAAAACACCCAGCAGGAACAACGCCCATGGGCTAACACATTATGACAGGATTCATGTTATTGGGCATGTGGGGTGACTTGCCACCACATGTCTGGTCCCGAGATTTACTTTGTTGAGGTGGGTCCAAATGTGGTCATGCGCAGGAGAGGTTCCTAAACATCAAACTGTGCAGTTTCAAATCTTATGGTTTGCCCCTCAGTATTGGAAATGGCATTTTCTCCTACATTATAAAAACAAGATCGAACTGCCTAAAACATATATGCATAATCTATGCATTACACACTAAACATTTTATACATGGATTGATATTTACAAAGTTATACTTTGTGTCCTTGCAAAGACAATGTAATATTTAAAAGGAGGCGAGCAACTAGTCTAGAACCACTGTTCTTAAGATAAGTTAGAACTAGAAGTAGACTGTTAGTTCAGTTCAGATATACATCTTGAACCCCCAGACATACGACGTTCAGAGTCTAGACAAATGGGTTGCAGTACAATTGACGTCAGAATCTGAGTAGATTTCAGGATGGCTTAGAAATCCAATAGGCTTAGGATCCATAAACAACACACAAAAAAAGCCAAGAAAAAAACACATGCAAAATTACAGTCACATATAAGCAAAGAACCCTATCATTTAATTTTGTAGTCTTATCAGACTTGAAACCGTTATGGTATGGAGATGGTAAAGAATATGGTTTGTCGTGTGCCAAAACAGATAAAAGTTAAAACTTGTAGTCAAACAGTGCATATTAACATTTGCTAGTACTTGGGACTGAAGCACCATAGCAGCCAGCTACTTTCAGCAAGTTGCAGTGTTAAAAGAACTTGCGCAGACTTTGAACCCCACTTGATAATCAAGGAAGAGAAAATCCAGTTAAAGAATTTTCAGGAGGAAATGATCATTACCTGAAAGTTTTTCAGGCTCCTTAAGTGAATCCCCTGACATAAGAAGACATTCAGAAGGGTGATCTTTCTCCATGGTAATAGAAGAATCAGTCGTCTGTGGCATAGCATGAGTCACAGGCATGTTACCGGCAGAGTTAATTTCACTGCACAAAACATCTTTTGCGGAATCATGTAATACAGGCTGTTCACTGGAACTGCATGGCTTTATTTCAGAATTTGAAAAGGATTTCTGCAGGCTTGCGGTCTGGATATCATTACAACTATCATAGACAGATGGTCCAGGAAAGCTGGCATTTTGAGGAGATTTCTCACTGGAATTATCGGGAGTAGTATATTCAACTACCGGAAGTGTCATTTTTTCAGCAGCGGCAACAACTATATTGGCATCATCAGGTGGTGAACAGACACACTCTTCTGGCTTGTCAGGAGCTACCCTATTTATGGTTTGAGAAGCCAACGCATTTCTTCCTGGAGAGGAAAAAACAGTGGTAAACCTTTATCCAAGAGTTAGAAAAATCAATAATAGTTTTTTTTAAATCAAAAATCATATTCACCTTCAGTGTTCTCTCTAACAGAGGAATCTTTGAGAACTGATGCAGATTCACCTTCAAGTTTCTCTCTGACAGAGGAACCTTTGAGAAGTGATGTAGATTCACCTTCAAGATTCTCTCTAACGGAGGAACCTTCGAGAAGTGATGCAGATTCACCTTCAAGTTTCTCTCTGATGGAGGAACCTTCAAGAAGCGGTGCAGATTCACTTCCAGGCTTCTCTTTGAGAGAGGATTCTTCGAGAAGTGACGCAGCTTCACCTTCAAGCTTCTCTTTGACAGAGGAAACTTCAAGAAGTGCAGCTTCGCCTTCAAGTTTCTCTCTGACACAGGAATCTTGAAGAAGCGATTCTGATGAATGCTTATGATCTTGAACAGACATTTCTCTCATTGTTTGTATTACAGATTCACCAGCTTCTGCATGCAGCACAGAAGCATCAGCAAGAAATGATCTTGCACATTCCTGTAGAACCATACTTCCTAACGGGATTGGGTTTCTCATTCCAGAAACAGCAGCACACATATGAGACAATTGCTCTGGCTCATTCATTTTGTCAGTAGAGAATTGCACTTCCGTACTTTCTACATGTATAGAACTGTCCATATTTTCTATAGAAGATTTAGAAGCATTGTCAACTTTGTTAACAACAGTTTCAAGTGAAACAGTTGAGACATCGTTATCTGATTCCAGTTTCCTATGCTCTTCAAAATCAGATGGCTCTGTAGCCTTGCTGCTCTTATTCAGGCTAAATGCTTCTGCTGCTGCACCTAGAACCTCTCTATCATCGCAGCTACTTGGATCATGACAGCTATAGGATTCTTGCTTTTCCTCCATCATAGTAACAGGTTTTTCAGGTCCTTCGTAAACAGAAGAGGTCAGCTTAGTTGATTCTCCATGAGAATAAACAGAAACCAGATGTACAGTTGTATTAGCAAAAGAACTGGAGTCACCATCGTTCTCTTCTTTTTCCTCATGAGAGTACACTCCAAGACTACAAACATCCTCCAATTCTTCAAAAGGATTGTCTTGTGAGCCAGCATCATTCAACACCTTTGTTTGGTTGATCACAACATCTAACAGACCATCAGAATTATTTTTGACAACTTCCTCTCTGTGTTCGTCCATTCTGAAGTCTGAGGCATTTGACCCACGATTCTGTTCAGTTAAATTTACTGAACCAGTCAAATTGCTTCCATGAGCAGATTTGTCAGTGTCAAAGAGGTCAGCTTTCTTATCAGCTTGGCTTGCCTCTTTTGAATATCCAACTTGATTATCAAATATTTCGTCATCTGGATCAGCAGCAGTGACATCTTTGGTGGATACAGATAAAGAGAGGACATCTTTGGTGGATACAGATAAAGAGAGGTCCTGTGAAGTGTTTAAAGGGTTCATATCAAGATCTTTTTGGGCTAAGCCACCACTACAATCATTGGTAGCAGGTAATAGCGCATGTGAATGGTCCCATGCTTTTTCATTTATACCTCTATGTCCATAGTCTTCATCTTTAGGCGATGCCTCCTTATCTTCACTGAAGAGTTTAACTGGAGATAGTGGTGTATCCCCACCTTGACCACAAAGGGCAGCAGTTTGCATTCCTACCCCTTCAAAACTTTCACCTTTTTCTGAAGTTTCTTCTCCAGACATTTTCCCATGGTCTTTGTCTTCAGACAAGGCCTCCTTGTCTTCATCAATATAGTTAACTGGATATAGAGGTAAGTTTTCACTGTGAATAACATGACCAGAAGATATTGTCTCTACCTCTCCTAAACATTCATCTTTCCCTGAACTTTTATGTTCAGGCGCATGACTGTAGTCATTATCCTTGGACAACACCTCGGTGTCTTCATCAATAAAATCAACTGGAGATAGGGGTAGGTTTTCACCATGACTATAGTGGTCAGCGGTCATCATCCCTACCTCTTCTAGGATTTCATCTTTAGCGGAAGTTTCTTCTCCAGAGATTTGTCCATAGTTTTTGTCTTTGGAAGACGCCTTTTCTTCATCCATAAATATAACTGGAGATATTGATAAATTTTCAATATGACTATAATGGCCAGCAGTTATCATTCCTAACCTTTCTAAGTCTTCCTCTTTCCTTGAAGTCCTATCTCCAGATATTTGCTCATAGTTCTGATCTTCGGATAATACCTTCTTATCGTCATCAAAAAAATTATCTGGAGACACTGGAAGGTTTTCACCAGGACTATAATGCCCCACAGTCATCAATCCTGCTGCCTCAAAGCTTTCGTCTATCCCTGACGTTTTATCTTCAGACATTCCAACTGCCTGGGTTTGATATGTAGCTTCATATGAAGGATCATTAGCTGTACTTTCATTCGATTCAGGTACACTGCTACAACATTCAGTCTGGACATTTGAGGTATCGCCAGTCATCATTCCTTCCATGTTAGAATCAGAATTTTCAGGGCAGGAGCTCATTTGGTTACATGTACTATCCAAAACAGCAACAATGTCAGAATCCGTGTTAGACTTATCTGTCATGGCATCTTCCCCAACAGCTTTCAATAGCATTTCAACAGATTCATTAGACGTGGCCTCAGACCAGACATTATTATGCCTTAAAACTGAACAAGAGTCGGCAACACTAGAAGGGAACCCTATTACACTGCTTCCAGCAGATAATTCGTCAATCCAGCTATTTCTTTCGTGAGCTTGGATTCCAAGAAAACTTCCAGGTTCAACTAGACTATCAAACCTTAATTGAAGGTGGTCATCCAAATCGAATTTGGGTAGAGCAAAGGAACATAAGCCAGTCGACAAATTATTGTTATCCTCCCCGACTAGCTGAAAATGCTGACTTTGAAAATCATTATCATCATAATCCATGGGTGAGTCCCTGCGTAAATGAACAGTTAGAACAAGATCTTAAATACATTTGATTCCAAATGCGTGCACAGAAGGCAGTGTACTGTTTCTGAAAAACTGATCGACAAGTTACATATAGAGCCGTTTAGGATTTTAGTCAATCTATGGAGGTTCATAAAGGGATATAGAAGTCAGTAGAGGGAAATTCTTTTGTCAAAGTTAAAAGTGCTGATATTGGTAGCAAAACATATGTCGCTATAATCAAACTTTTCAGAGATCATAGCACCATGAAATGGAAATCAATATACAGTTTTCAGAGTGGAAACATCCATCATACTTGATATTTTATTTTGTAGCTCTAAGTTTTCAAAAGATAACAACCTCACTCGCTCTCCATTCGGGTCATTGCTTCTCATTGATAAACCCATCCGTACTTGTTTAAGCACGGACGTGTATGCGGCTGTGGCAAAAGCCTAGGCATCCAGGCATCCCAAGGGGATGCACTTTAACCAATATGCCCCCTTAGGTGTTTTTATGAGTCCCTAACCCCATACATTGGTATTTATGTCAATGACAGGTGCCCTAATGTTCAAACTAGTTGGTTTTATATGTTTGCTGCAATACATCCGTATTATTATACATTAATACCTTTGGTGATTATCTTGTTTTTCTATGTCTTTGCTTAAATCTGGTTTCTACCTTGAAGTATTGTCGACCATAATTAGGTAACCAATTGCAATCTAAATCACCATACTACTTATATTATGTCTCTTCATGCTTATCAGTCAGACTTTAAATAACCATATCAGTTGCAAATTCAATGCATATAAGTTGAAATTGTGCTATGTAAAGACAATATTATCCTTAATTCCTTAGCCAGATCATAAAAGATTAGACCCTATATGAAAACCCTTGTGTGTATCACTGGAGCCTCAAATAATACTCATAGTAATTACTAATAGAACGTTTATGGATGATACATAATGAATCGCTGAGTTTAAATATTGAGGGAAAATATATCTATACATCCAAGTATAATATAATATATATGTGTATATCTATGTATGTAGCACTAAAGTGTATCCAAGTATAAATATAATATATATCCATATGCATTTGATTAAAAACATGTAGGATAGCTCAACTGAAGTGTGAAGAGTCCTGGAGAAGAGACACCAACATTCCCTATCACAGTTGGGGTAAATCAAGGATCAACACTCAGCCTGTATCTATTTCTTCTTGGATGAGTTGACAAAGCATGTTCAGAATAGTATTCCTTGGTGCATCTTATTTGCTGAAGATATTGTATTGATTGATGAAACTAGAGATGGATTGAATGATAAAGTTGTACTTTGGAGAAATGTG
Organism: Alisma plantago-aquatica; assembly: GCA_963693085.1. Classification (NCBI taxonomy): domain Eukaryota; kingdom Viridiplantae; phylum Streptophyta; class Magnoliopsida; order Alismatales; family Alismataceae; genus Alisma; species Alisma plantago-aquatica. Next base: position 498,259,238 of record OY856413.1, on the reverse strand, counting down.
TTGAAATCAAATGGATTGATGATTAGTATGAGCAAAACTGAGTATATGCATTGCAATTTCAGTCAATCTAGAATTGAGTTGTGAATGGTGGATCCAAGTTGGACATAGTGCATGTACCAAAATGTGATAAATTTCATTATATGGATTCTAGTATTCAAATAGATGGGGATGTTCAAGATGATATTTGTCACGTGACCATTGCGGGATGGTTTAAATGGAGGAGTGCAACTAGAGTATTATGTGACCAGAAGATCCATCATCATCATCATCATCTCCTCTAAGCCTCAATCCCACCATGTTGGGGTCGGCTACATGGATCCTTCTTTTCCAATCCGCTTTGTTACGGGTGACATTCTAATTAAGATGTAGAAATCCAAAATCTCTATTTATAAACTCTTCCCAGATTAATTTAGGCATGCCTCTTCTTCTTTTAATTGTGGTTGACTCAACGGCATTGCCCCGTATAGGCACGTTAGTCAGTCTGTGTTGTACATGTCTATACCATCTCAGATGGCCCTCGCGCAACTTTTCCTTAATAGTCGCCACCCCACTCTGTTCCTGACATAGTCATTTCTCAAACGAACTTTTTTTTATCTTCCCCCATCTCAGCAGAAGATCCCTCTCATTTTAAAAAGTAAGTTTCATAAAACAGCTATACAGTCAGCCATGCTATATGGGAGTAAATATTGGGCGGAAGATACACGGTCTCAACTAGGGCTGTCAAAATGTGTCCTAACCCATGAATCTAGTTATGTCCGACCCAGAAAAAAATGGGTATGGGTTTCAAATATGACATTTCGGGTTGGTTTTGGTTTACGATTATGTGTCTGAATCTAAACCAGGTCGGGTTCGGCTTCAAAAGTTGGACAAAATTGAGTTTTGAGTACTTACTTATATACATATATCTATGGATGTAGGCTATGTTTTGAAGTAATATATGTGTTATTTTCGTATAATATATGAAATAATTTGCAATCATACGGATAATTCTATCAGAAAATCATTTTTCTAAAAAAATCATCTTCAAATCCAAGTTCGAGTTTAGGTTTCTCAATGTGGGTCGTTCTGGCCTTCCGGGTTAAGAGTTTTGAATAAAATCTGCGTCCGAGTTTGACAATCAAACAATCCGGGTTGGATTTTTGACCTGGAACCGATCGGGTCTACTTTTTTGACACCCCTAGTCTCAACGAGATGAATGTGGCTGACATGCGTCGATTGAGATGGATGTGTGGGATGAATACGAAAACAATGTCTTGTAAAAAAAGCACATGCATCATTTTCATAGCATGTAGATGCAAGGCACATAAAACTCAAGATGAATTCATATTTGATGTGTATACTACTAATATGCTACTTAAGATAAACAATTTGAATTTTCAAAAAGCTAGTTATAACATGCAAATTCATAAGAGTGTATACATTACCATTCAGCAACACAAGTGCAGCATGGCATGATGTGTATATGTACTCTCCTCGTAGGACTCACAACCTAATAATAAATTAAGTCCAAATGCAATAGATTAATACAAACTAGTACTAGTAGAATCCCTCCATTGAGTTTCAAATGTGGATATCTTGCATGCAGTCGTACTTCAATCACTAGTGTTTGAACACCCTTGTGGACGCAACCCAATGTATATATGTATGTGCATATGGATACCCAAACTAGGAAAACCCACTTAGAACTCCATAACTCTACATAGGCACAACATAAAGATGGTAGGTAAATCAAGGATAGCACAATGTGATGATGGTGTAACTGTAGCATGTAAACCATGACGCTATCCAATAAGTACCATAATAACTCTAACTCGAAAAGAATCAAACATAAGACCTCTTAGGTAGCACCATGGTCCACTCACCACTAACACACACCTCTGTAATTGCAGGAACATGGATGAAGCTCAAAGAGAGAAAGCCCACTACGGCCCTATGGAGCTCAATGCTAGAGTTGTTGGTAAATTTAGGATTACCACAACGCATTAGGGGCAGAGATCACGACATCCTTGCAGGAAAATTTGTGTATTTTTTAAGTGACAGACATCTGACTAATAAATTTACCTAACTTGCCAGTTGCCATAAATTTCAGGCTAATATCCAAACTTGACTTTTTTAGGAAAAACAAGTAAATGTTAGATCCCAAAATTGTCACTATGGTCGAGAAAAATCATATGGGCTAGTTTAAGCAAGAAAGAAACCAAGATATTGTTCTAATAGATAATAGAGGGATAAATAAGTTTCAAACACCAAAATCCTGACTAGAGAACTTTATAGTTTTGGTGAGACAAAAGTATTTGAAACTAGATGTGCGACAATAAGAGAGAAGAACGAGATGTATTGATTATTATGTGACCCATCAAGCACCTATGGTACCAAATGCTACAATGTCCAACCAATATCTTCCCAAAGGCTACGATGTCCAACCAAGGTACCCTACGGATAGCATTTTGTCGTCATAACAAGTATGAGCACTATCAATAAGCATATTGGAATACGTCAACTTACAATAAGCACGTATATGGATGCAAGGAAGAAAATGTCCGATTTCGATGCCGTTTCGGTGGCCACAGAAACAGATTTTTTGACAAACTTCGACAAAAAATTTGATAAATGTGTTTCTAGCATTTCGACGGCAAAATGAATGAATTAATTTATGAAATTTTACCAGAATGATCTACTAGTGTAGATCTACTCAAATATGTAATAATATTTCATATTGGATGTGGGGGGTGGGGTCTCATCATTTTTTAGTGAATGACCCTGAACTGTTTCAATGGGCATTTTGATAGGGATTTTTTATGTTAATTTTCAATGGTGAAATCAATGAATTAAGTCATTATAGTTTGCAAGCACAATATATAGACTTAAAAACACAAAATTGTGCAAAAAATATGCCCTCGGTAGTACATAGTATATGAAAACGTAGAAAAAAAATCGATGATCTGCCTGTTTCGATAGTTTCGTCAGTCAATTTCGATGTCTGATTGCCACGGAAACAGAAATTTCGGCCAAAATTTCGACAATTTCATCGAAATTTTGAACATTGTATGGATGTAATAGGGAAAAAGCGAGCACCATGATCCCTCCAAACACCACTAGCCGTAAACATTGAGGCCTAATGGATTGCGCCATCCATCGGAACCCATAAGGGATTATGAAGCATATCATCCACAAAATGAATTGGCATACATGTCCAGTTAGTGGATATACTATACATACAATATGCATTTAAATCAGTAAAGGATGTTCAGTATATACGTCATAGCAAACGAATAAGAGAAACTATTGGTACCTTGTAAGATTGCAACTTTAAGACCATGTGCAAAGTAACACTTGGGTTATTTAACGAATTATGCATTACATTCATAAAAGGGAAGTCCCAAAAATATGCGGCATTTGTGGTTTTTAAGATAATATCATGACAAAACTTCCAAGAATGAGATAGATAACTTTCCAGTTCTCATTATAGTAGCAATTGTTAATTCCATGTACAAGGTTTCTAGAGTCCTGCATAATTCTCAAGTCGGTAGGCGGCAACCTACTTCAGCTGAGCGCTTAGGGCATACATAGGATGACATTTTTTATAATTAAAATATGTAGATATTTCTATTATTTATAAATAAGTTAATAAAATATCACACCTGAAATGGTATAATCTTATCCAGCCCATCCCAAATAAATTGAAATAGTTGCAAATAAATTAGTTAAGATAAAATTAGAGGCAAAAAGAATTCAAGAAAGAAAGGTTTGTACTATCTCTAAATAATTATTGAATTAAGAAAAAAAACAAGTAGAGCATACAAACAATAAGAGATGTAGACATAAGTTCCTAATATAAAATACTAAGAAATACACAAGATAATACACGGAGAATGTAATGTTTCCATATTTTTCCACAGTTATAGATGAAAACTCAAAAGGTCGTTGTCTATAGTTGTATAAACATGTATTCAACCATATATAATAAATGTAAGCCAAAATGATACATTGTTGCACCAAGGAATCAAAAGATATGAGGTGGGCCATGGTATTTAGGTCCTTAGTTGGGCCAGCTTAGCAAAGAAGTGGGCGCTCTAGGCGGCGCTATTTGGTGGGGCTTTCAACTAGGCGATCCGCCTCCCTTGAGTGTTTGGTCGACTAGGCGAGCACCTCAACAACCATGGTGGGAAGTGTATTCTGATTATTCTACTATTTCTTCCGAGATAATAGCTTGTTCTAACTAGCTACGCTCAGAAACTCCTATTCTGTCAAACGATAGCAAGTTCACCTAAGAGGATGTGGGTTATACCAGCCATTCCTGAAATGCTTACCAGGTTACTTTTAGCACTTGAAACGCTAATGCTTCCATAAGTAGTGAAGTTTTTTTTTAAAAACACAGGTAGAAGTAGGTTTTCTGACTAGTGAAACAACATCAACAAACAGTGCAAAGTACAACTCTGGAAGCAAAATTTGAGTTCCGCGCATATGTTGCGGCCGCTGTTGCCCAGAATAAGTAGACATGTAAAACGTTCCACGAAATGGAAGTCATATAAAGAGCTGAAAAGGCAACCACTCCAGAAAATGCAGAAAAGGCTTTGTGTAAAATCATGTCACAAGGTTTCTGAGCGTGTCAGCGGCCCAATAGACAGTCTACTAGCTCTCAAAACACCAACTTATGAGTAAGCAGAGGGGTGAACCCTAGTTGCAGAGCAGGGAGAAGAAAGGCTACATCGAAGTGAATCGACAAAAATAGAAAACAAGTTGGTTCGCACCAGAGATTGAGCGCCTACAGTACCGCCACCCTCCATTCGTAGCTGAAATCAAGGCCGAATGCTAACGAGGACCGGAATCTTACAGTGACGCTCTGCAGGCTCATCTCACTAGGGCACCTCCTCGGGTCGACATCACCGCGCTGAAGCGGGAAACCCTCGTTACTCGGCTGCAACCCAACTTGGAATTCCCTTTCGTCAACTCCGAACCCGCCGCCGATTTCCAAAGACTCACTCAGCAGAGCTGCTGCAGGAGGTCGAACTACCCGAAATCCTCGTTCCTCCTGCCCTGGAGTAAGCCTTCCCTCTCTCCTCGGCCCTCACACACTTTGCCCTTCGCCCCTTTCCCTTTTCGCACACTCTCTCTTCCCAGCTCCGCCCGCTCGGATCGATCCGAGTTTCCGAACGGCTTTGTGTGACTGACGATTTTTAAAATGACAGTTGGCCCAATGAGCTAAGTCGGTCTTTCTAGCGGACTATGAAATGAAACCCTTCGTTCTCTGGGGCGGGGGATAGAGGCAGGGGTGGGTTTAACGTGCAACCCCCGCTGCACCCTACACGCATTTCAAACAATGATTTGCAAACGTTTAAAATCAAATTTTCATTATCGATATTGCCCGCCTATTCATAACTTATTTTCAAGAATAACGGATATGAGAATATTCGATTATTTTAAAATCGTAATACAATATTGCGTTACATTACTTAACTAAAAAGAGATAAAATTAGAGTTAAGCGACTACATCGTGAGTAAAGAAAGTCGGAAGGAAAACCATTTATTCTTTAAATTAATTTATACCGGACACATAGTTCAAAAAAATTGTATGAGACACATTGTTAAGGAAAAGGAAGATCACTAAAAGAAAAATAAGGAATAAAATTAATTACGACTGCTTTCAGTTCAGCAATGTTGCCATGTTGGTCATTCCTGCTGTCATGTTGGAGCGGCCACATCCTCCACTTTTTATGACCGTAATTTCCCTTCGCAATTTTAGCAACCGTAAAAAGACATTGTGAGTTGGGAGACTAATAGGAGTCAGCTCCAACTACGTGTTGACTCAAGGTCCAAATTGAGTAAACCCTTGTTTTGATGATGACTAAATCATTCCACTTATTTGTGTCTAATGTCTCTACTTGAGTGATTTCAGATTAGGTATAGACACACTCCAAATGCCCTAACTTGCGCATCTCAAGTTGGAGAAAAGATAAGTCAAAGTCAATACAAGTGCACGTATTTAGAATATGATGTAAATCCATTAGAATTATGTTGTAAATCACTTGTAATGATTGTATGAGTTGTAATTAAACTTAGAAAAAATCAGGAGCACTTAGATCGAATATTTAAGCACTCAAAAGCCATTTTCCAAAATTCACATCCGGTTGTTCATCGGTCGAGTTGCAAACTCGACCGATCCTGATTGGATCTTGAAAATGACTTTTGATCGGTTGAGTTTACACTTCACAGAACTCGACCGATCCCTCTACTGACCAAAACTGATTTAAGTGAATCAGTGGAGTTACCCCAGGACAAACTCGACCGATGACCTAAATTGGTCTTGTCTTTTAGTGGGATCAGTCGAGTTACCTTTATAGAAACTCGACCGATTGCACTGTACGGAAAAGTGCAGAAAAGTGTTTCTAGCCATTGTGGAGTTGCAACAAGTGAAAATATATCTGTTGCAAGCCATGAAACGGCTAATTTTCGTTCTTAAGTGTTCCCAAAGGCTAAGGGGCATCCCCAGCTATAAATAAGACCCCTTGGGCTTCATCCAAGGTTGAGCATTCAATGCAAAACTCTATGTGAGGTTCTTATTCTATAGTTGAGTGATTCCTAGAGCTTCCTCTCTCTCTCTAAGCTTAATCACTTGCTACATTCGTTAGAGTGAGTAGGAAATCTGTAAGAGAGCTAGTCCTACATGTATATCTTGTGAGGATCTCACTTCCACCACCTCCCTATCTCTCTTTTCAACCATGAAGATGAAGGTTCTCTCTCTTGGCTAAGAGAGGTGAAGAAGAACAAGGGAAGGAGTCCCTTGGTAAAGATCAAGGCTGAAGACTTGGACCAAGAGTGGGTAAGCCCTTGGTGAAGGCAGAAGACTCCTTGCTCAAGTGGGTAAGTCATTGGTGGAAGCTTCTCCGAGTGAAGGTGAGGTCAAAGGTTGAAGATCCAAGAAGAGTGGGTAATTCCTTGAAGGCTGAAGACTTGTGCAAGAGTAGGTAAGTCCTTGGAAGAAGGCGGAAGACTCCTTGCAAAGTGGGTAAGTTCTTGGTAAGGTTGAAGACTCTTTGTATTGGATAGGTAAGTCATTTGTTTGGTCATGTATTGTATCACTTATAATGAAGGTGCAAGGTCAAGAAATCCTAGAGGTTGACCTCTCTAGGTAAGTGGACTGACTCACTTCTAGTTTGAAGTGTGGAACCACTCTAAATAGCTTGTCTACTTGTGTTTGCTCAATCTCTCACATCCTTGCTATGCATGTTTAGTTGCACTCAAATTACCTATTTAGCAACCTTATCTTGTCATATATCTTGAAGGTCAAATGAATTTTGTTTAAGTGTATTCAGCTCTATTCACCCCCCCCCCCTCTAGAGCATCTAATCACCCATCTAGGATCTAACACTATGGGAGTACATACAACTTTATTTAATACACATTGCCCAATCAGTAATTAAAAAATTATATATAAAAATTACATGCAACCTTTCATACATAATCACACAAGTGTCAATCTCATATTTAAAAATTAAAGAAGAAAATTACTTTCAATAACCCATACATTTTTTATCTAACATTATTAAAGGATCAATTTGTAATTATATTTAAACCCTTCTGTGCTCTCACAAACCTTATCAAAGTAAAAAAAATTAACTAAAACTAAAAGTGTAAAAGTACTCCTTGAAATGCCTCTTGCACTCTTTCTTTTGTAGTATAGAGTGGAACATTAAGACGGTTATAAATTTTGAAAACAGAGGAAAATTTGTATTTTAAAAAAATCTAAGAAGACTTCCTTATATAATATAGGCTAGTGCATATGGGTTTGAGGATAATATATTAGTATGTGTCGCATTGCATCACTATATTTAGATAAAAAGGGTGAGAAAAGAGTTAGATCTAATAGGAAATCATGTTGTGGGTACTATGGGCTAAAATGGAAAGACATATGTTCAAACTTGTTTTGACCGATGTGGTATATTAGGGAGGAAGATCACTAAAAAGAAAAATAATTGATAAAGAAATGATGATTGCTTCTCGCAGTCGACAACATATCATTCTCAATGCCACGTCAAAAAAAACAAGTTTTCTACCTCCTATAACGTCGGTGCATCACACTCCAAATGACGACGCCATGTAGGGTGGAAATAGGAGTCATGTCTCATATAGGTAGTACATACATACATGTATGCATAAGGTCAAGTACCTAAAACAAGAAGCAATCTATATTTGAAAAAATAAAGTAAGAAATTACATTCAAATCCCTCTCATAGTTTTCACATAGCCTTATATAAAACACAAGAAAAAAGTATAATTGAAAAAAAAAAAGAATAATTCATATCCAAACATTTATATACTATCAAGCGACTACTTTATTAGAATAAAAGACTACTTTATAAATAAAAAGGTAAAAGTTGACATACTACACTTTTGGTACTCTTTCTTATGTTGTATAGATTAGAATATAGAAATACAATTAAAAAAATAGAGAAAATAGAAAATCGCCTATGGGCTTTCTTATATAGTATAAATTAATAGGCATTAATTTGTGAGATGCATGAGCCAGATTATGACTATGGTTGTGCATGTAAATTTATTAAATACACAATGAATTTAAAAAAACTAAGGTTGAAAATTAAATCCAACCAATCATGGAGTTTTTTATATATGTTATGGCTTTTATTTCTTTCATGAACATATGTGTGCACAAGCTTATTTGTATCATATCAATTTGAAAATATTTCAAACAATGACTGTATTGATTGAGGCCAAAAGTAAAAAATATATATATTGAATTTAAGTAATTGTTCAATATTTGATGATGTTTACATATAAATCATCTATATTTTTACATTCGATAAAATAAATTGTGTTAGCTCATAAATTTTTTATGTTATTCTTTTATTTTTTTACTTCATGCATTGTACAATATAAAAGTATGGTAAAAAGGCCATCACATAATTTTTCAGATAAAATCTTATTTTAGACTAACGAGTGAACTCCTCCCAGGAAGGACTCTTAATGGACCCATCCCCCAAGGTAAACAACACATATAGAAGCATTGAAGTTGTAAAATTTATTATGACCTTAATTTAAGAATTGGCATGTCTCAAATCATATCATATGTGCATTGACATATTGTAAGAATATTTTTGAACCATTTGACTTTTAAAACACCACCCCATTCTTTATAAATAGATCTTTTAAGGATAATGATTAGAATGAAATAAGTTCCACTACAATGTTATTTTTGATCGGGGATGATAGGTATGACACTTTAGACCTACTCCAACAATGTAAATTCTTGGGCCTCGATCATCTACCCTCTAAAAGATTGTTTAAAACACAAAGTAGGTCGATCTGCAAGATGGGAAAATATATTCCAGGAGACAATTTTGAGGAATCATCCATAGGTTTTCTCTGGGGTAAATATATTCTAGGAGATTGTTTTGAGGGATCAACCATACATTTTCTATGGGGTAAATATATTATATAGGAGATTGTTATAAGGGATCAACCATAAGTTTTCTCTTTGATAGCATCCGCTCAAATTCACTCGACAACATCCTCATTGTCCACTTAAATATCTATCAATATGCACATATAACCTAGTTAATAATTTAGTATTAAAACTTATATTGTATAGATTTAGTTGTTTTGTTTTATCCTTCTTCAAAGATGGATACAAAGTGATAAAGTATGGGAAAAGGGTAGTTATGATTTCTAAGTTAATAATTTCTTAAGAAATAAGTGGTGGAATTGTTCAAAATTCAAGTCGAGACAACAAAAGAATAGTCTCTATATTTACATAATAACATTTTTTCATAAAAGGTAAAAAAATATAGAAATCGCATGTAAACTTTGTTCATGCATTAATATGTTACAAGAAAGTTTGTTTACTTACTCATTCTTGAATAGTACTAAAGTTGTTATTTCTAAAATATTATTATATGAGAATAATTTGAACAAAAAATAATTTCTGATATTGATATTTACAACTTAAACTTTACTTAGTAATTTACCATCAAAACTTATCTTAAAATTGATATTTTTATATATATTATCCTTTTTAGGCTACAAATTGTTTAATTGTGGTAAAAGGATATTTTGAATATTTATGGTTTTTTGGAATGTTTGGTAATTTATTTAATGAAGTTGACCATGAAAGGGCAACCCAAATGAGGATAACACAAAAGTGCAAGGTTAGTGTTTTCAATTGAGAGGGTATTACTCGTTTACCCTTTATTCAGAACCCTGGAGTAAGGGTGAGAGGAATATTTTTGTCACTCTTTACCTGTTAATCTGATCCCTATTTTCCCGTCACATTAAAAGGAGGGCAACATTATGACATTATCCACACCCTTTTACCTATGTACATAATTTAAATTTATATTAACTATATTATATGGGGCTTATATCTAAATTATCTACTCTAATTTCTCCATCAGGGTTGCCTCCCACTTGGGCCACTCCAACTCACAACTTGATTTACAAGTTACAGGTGTGGGAGTCTACATGGACCAGAGCCTCATGTTTGTCTTCGATCTCCCACTTGTGATTCACAAGACTATCTTTGGTGCCAACCTCTAACCTCTACTCCTCAACCTCCACTTCCCAACGCTCACGAACTGGCGGTGTGGTGCTTGGTTCTTCTTTCCCTGACTCTAGTTGCAATCCTCTACCAACCTATAATCTATGACCTCTATTTTGCAATGTTCTCTCCTGTGGTGTTGGATGTGCTCAAAGATGACTCAGGCGGTGTGGTATCATGTTGTCCTCCCAGCACCCAACAGTCAGGGTGGCCTTCACCTCCCAACTACTCGAGTTTCCTTCTTCATTGGCTCCCTATACCTCCCCAACGATGACTGCCAGCATCACGGTTCATGGGACCTCAGAAAATAATTCGAAAAGTTAGCTACAAAAGGTTCTCCAATTTTTCCTCCTCACCCTCTACAATCTATGATAGTCCTTCTTTCTCCTTATTCCTTTGTCATGGTGTTGTCTAGCCCATTGGATTTTCTTTATCTTCACGTGCCATGGTGTTGACAATCTGACCTCTGTCCCTTCTTCTCATGTAGGGGCATTTTTTTGTTCTTCTATGATAAGCAAGATACTGTGTCTTGGTTCTTCTATGATTGAAACTTTTGGAACTTCCATGGTGTGGATTGGAACTTCTTCCAGTTTTTATGTCTATTTTTGTGTCTATTCTCACGCAATTGGCACATTATTAAAACTTCAAAATGATCTTGATTGTCTTTATTTAAGTATAAATGCTAGCTTGTAGTGATGATTCTCGAGTAGTGATGTGTGATAATTGTTGTCAACTACATGTGATGATTGTTGAGCATGATACATCTTTTCAGTCCCAATGTCTTGTATATTGTTGTTTGTTTGTTATTTGTTGGTAGATTTTTATAAGTATAAAATTATACCGATTGGGTTTGATTAAATGCAAATGGAAGTTTATTGTGTGATGGTTGTTAAGTGTAGATTAGTGATGATTCTTATGCAGCTATATGTGATGATTGTTAAGCATCATATGTCTTTTTAATCCTAATTAGTGTATTGTTTATAGTCAAGCATGAACATTCTTAGTCATAAAATAAGGATTTGCTTTATCTCCATATGCATGGTAGGATCACTACAATGATGATTCTTGGAAATTACAAACAAGGATTCTAAATTTTTCCTTTGTAATTGTTGTACACTCATGATAGGATATTACAAGCATTGATGGAAAGACTTTATAGTTGGAACATTGATAGGAAATTGATTGTGCCTTGTCCTTGAGGATTGTACTACTAGTGATGCCATGGTTAGTTGTTGAAATATGAGCTTAAATACAAAGACTATTAAGTAACATATGATACACAGTTTCATGTCTGAAGTTGTGCACACATATTTAATTTGATTTTGTAAGGAGGTGTTGATGTCATATTCAAAGTGATTGGTAAAATTCATGATACTGTGTAATATATTAGGTCATCCACACCTAGACTTCAAAATTTTAATCAATCTATTTTTTAAGTGCTACAAGCAAGTCCCTTAACATGATTTAGACACTCACTGGAATTCAACTTATTTGATGTTGATGACTGCATTTGAATTCAAAGATGCATTGACACAAATTTTTTCATTTGAATCTGAATTTTGAACATATTACTACTAATGAGTGGGATAAATCCCATCCTCTTTGTTTGAAGCTTTGCTAGGCCTACTTGCTTGTTGAAGCTTAGCTTTTCAATAGTAAAAAAAACACAACAACAAACAACCTCAAAAAAAAGTTTGATCTTTTACTAAAATGGTCTATGGTGTATGGGAGAATTTCTATAAAGTAGCTAAATAGTTTTCTTGCACCATGTATCCTTTCCCCAATTACTATTTCACCAAAATTTGTGAAGTTGTTATTTGTTTGGGGGAACTCGAAGCTGCTTCTAACGATTTCTTAAAGAAATGGCCGATGAAATGACTATCAAGTTTGATGAGTATTGGGATGTTTTGTTTCCTGTTTTGGCTATAGATTTCATTCTTGACCCACACATGAAGACAAAGTTTGTTGAACTGAACATGTGTGCGGTTTGTACTCTAGAAGGTAATATTGAATTTGAGAAGATTAAAGATATGTTACTTGACCTTTATAATGAGCATTGATGTAGTATTATTGATGTTTCTCTTCTAGATGGTCTTGATGGAGAATCCATATAATTATATAGTGGAGACAATAATGGAAGTGGTGGTAGGTCTAATGATGCTTCTAACAAAGTTTCAAGTTACATAGCTAGGGTAAATCATTTATTGTCTATAGAATCTCATATACATCCCATTTATAATGACTTGCAAACTTATTTATCTGAATCCATACACCCAATGAGAAGGAAAGTGAAGTAATTTGACATATTGGCATGGTGGAAACTCAATGAGACAAAATATCCTATAACAACAAGGACGACACATGATATATTAGTCATTCTTATCACCATTGTGGCTTCTCAAGCATCATTTGCCATAGGTGGGAGAGTACTTGATCAATATAGGAGTCCTATGTTACCAAGTATAATTCAGGGTTCATATGTTCTCAATTTTGGATAAGAAGCTCACTTCGTGACAATTTGATGCCAACTTTTTGTCATCTATTACTTATAATGTGAACTAATTGGTATATATTTAATTCTTACTTTTTTTGTTGTGAGAATAGTATGTTGGCAAGGAGTTAATACTTGATATTGTCATAGAAGTTTTTGATGAGAATCATGGTCGTGGATACTTATTTGGAAATTGAGTTTGAGACTTGAAGGTTTTGTACTCTTATTTTATGTTTTCTTTTTAAGTCTGGATTAACAAAGTTTCATTTATATATATGATCTTTTTGAGTATTTGTTCTTCCAGGATAGAACAATGATCACCATTGTCAAGGAGGGGGAAGAAGCTCATTATTCTTAATGTGAATTTGTATTAAGTAATGGCTCTCATGTAATGTGTGCTAGTAGATTTGTTGTGATCTATGGACTTGGTAGTCTTTCTTGTAGCAGCATTTGAACCTTTGAGAGTCACTTGATTTTTAATATGGGAAAATGAGTTCTTGGTGTGCTTGTAATACTTTTTTGTTGTACAAAAACATATATTCTTTGTGGAAAATGAGGTTTTGGTGAAATATATAATAGATATTTTTGCAAATATAAAAATGATTTAGGCATAAAAGTTCTTTATTGTGAGCATTGACTTATTTTGCAAGAAGAAACATATGATTTTGAATTGGATAGATTGTTTTATATGTTTTGATCAATGAATTAGTTATAAATTCTCAGATATCAACACATAATATGTAAAAAAATATTTTTTTATCAAAAGTACTCATTTACTCTTCATGTTCCAATTTACCCTATGAGGAAGAGAATAAGGGTAAGGGATGGGTAATGGGATTTCTAAGAAAGGTAAATACCCTTACCCTTACCCACTACACTTTATAGGGTAAGGTTAAGGGTAGATCTTTACCTCCCCGTTGACAGCCATGTGCATGGTCCCTAGTCTACATCCTAGGTAGTTTTCACCAAGACTGGAAGGGATTATCTAAATTCTTAGTGCAAAAAAGGACTCTCCTGACGTCTTTGTGCACCACATCCAACATGTCATGTGCCAATTGATGCACCCCTCCATGTCGCCTGATGTTCCCCTCTTTCAAAAGAAAGTAAGTAGATGCAATCATGGCAATGTTGATATCCTGACCCCATCCTTATTGTTATCAACCAAGTTACTGATCATTCCAATAAAGTCATGGAAGGTACAACATTGATCAAGGCCAACACCATCATGGTGCCATGTCACTCCAACCAAAATGTGAGTAATTAGAAGTAAAAAAACAAGTGTACAACACACTCATCCTCCTAATGGCAAAGCTTGCATATTGCATCGTAGGTAGGAGCCCGTCGTATGACCATGTCAGTCATGTGTAGTGTTGGTGATGGGCTCTATCTATACCAATAGTCTAACATAGTATGAACTTCATATTCCAAATAAAATCTCCCAGTGCACAAGAGGGGCCTTCTAGTCTAACCAACATCTAATTGGCCAATATTTAGAGTGTATGCGTCATGGGGTGGCACATCAAACAAGTGAGAAGATTAAAGATACTCAACTACCACCCCTTCCACATGCAAGAGGATCCTTGCTAGTGGTTATGCCACATCCTTGCCAATGGTCACGTGGTCCACAAAGTAGCATCCTACTGCTATCCTCATCCATGTGGTCCAAAATGTATAAATGTTGATCGTGAATTTTCTAAAACATCTCAACATGACCCATCAAACTATTTCTTTCAAATTCTTCAAGTTATGTTTGGTACATGGAGAATCATCAGAAGGGGAATGGTGGAGAAATAAAAAGTGATATTTGGTTAGAATGGTGATGGAAAAGGGAAAATTTTATGTGGGGAATTCATTGAGAAATTTAGTCTATTCTTGTCCCAATAGAATAATACGCTGAATCATGCAAAAAGGTTTGTTTCAAGACTCTACTGATTATTTAGACACATACATAAAAAGCTTTTTCTAATATTTTTGTTCACTAAGAAAACATGTCTCCCTCTAATCTTCCATTCAAACAAACTTTTCTTTCCCACTAAATACTTCTATCTAAATATTAATTTTCCATCTTACTTCCATCCAGTTAAAGATTTTTCGATAACATATATCTTTTTGTTAAAATACTCTTTCTCGACTAAAACTATTTCCTCCCCATAAAAATATATATTTCACTTCAACTGAAGTTTTTTCATCAAATTTTTTATCTGCATGCATATCATTTCTCATGTTTGTGGGAAATTCCTACTATTTTTCTAAAGTAATGTTTCCCAAGTAATGAACTTTTCTCCATATAAATTTAATGTTGTGATTATATTTCTTTAATACTAAAAGTTTCCTACAAAAAGTTTGATTTCTACCTAATTTGTTTTCATCCAAAGTTGGTTTTCCAAGTCAATTCCCGCCAAAAAAAATCCATGCAAGAAAAAACTACTCACACAATTAGTTTATATTCAATTAAGTATTGACATGATTTTACATAAATGTTCATAATGTACTAAATATATATCACTCTATTTTCACTTGTTAATAATATTATGAATATATCAAAGTTGTAATTTCTTCCATGTCAATAAACGTCAAACATTTTTCTCAAGAAAATGTAACCTGCTAAATCAATTTCTATCCAAGTAAGTATTGACATGTTTTTGGATAGATCAGTCGGCAAAGTAGAGGATAGAATATTCTCATAATAAAAATTATAAGGCTTTTCTACCTATCCAACTACTTTTTCATTAGGTAAAATTTCAATATATCTTTTATAATAAACTAGATCTATATTGTTACATTTTCCTTGATTAAGAATATTACATAGATAACAAAAGAATTGGTTATGTTGGGTCAGTAACTGATAATTTCTCCTTCCATTAAAAAGTTTTTGTTGCTTATGTGAAAAAAGTTCTTTTGAGTTTCTCTGTTATTTAAATATATAAAAATTATACTTGTATGGGGTGCTTTTCATAAATATGTTCTCTCTCTCCATCCCCATACCCATGGAAAACAATTTATTTTGAGTATTTCCTCATGTACAAATAATTTCTTTTAAGTATTTCCCCACCATATCCCTTTCACATGCACATGTTTCCAGACACATTTTTTAACGAAGTTTCCCTTCCCTATTTCATCCCCTTCCCCTTTCCTTTCCCCGTCCCTTCATGTTCCCTACCTATTTCTTCACCACATACCAAAGACTTTCTAAAGAAAGGGTACTTGAACCCAAAATGATGACTAAACACAATCTTTGTGTTGAGATCACAAAAAGAACCAAAAAAAATCTCTTTTTACTTGTTATGAATGTCATAAATGAAATTTTCCTACTTTTGAATATAACCACATTTGATAATAAATCCAAAATCAAATATCAACATAAACTTCACAACTATATCAATTTGTAAACAAACATAATGTAGTATATGCATGCATCAAATATTGAACCAACTCAAGTAGCATGTATAACAAGTAGTTTGCATTTATCATCATCATCATCATCATCATACATCATCGTCATCATCATCTAAGCTCAATCCCAACCATGTTGGGTCGGCTACATGGATCCTTGTTTTCTGGTTAGTCTGTTTTGGGTCATACTTCGATCAAGATGTAAAGATTAAAAATCTCTCATTACAAGCTCCTCCCAAGTTCATTTAGGTCTACCTATGCTTCTTTTAGTTGTGCTTGCCTAAATAGTCTTGCTTCAAATAGGTGCATTTTTCGATCTGTGATGCACATGTGCATGCCATCTTAGACAACTTTTACGCAACTAGTCCATGATGCTCACCAACCCCACTTTGTTTCAAATATAGTCATTCCCAGGGGTGGAGCCACATGGGGTAAGTGGGGGCCACACTCCCACAAATTTTGTAAATTTAGTATGTTATGCACACACACACACACACAGATATATATATATATATATATATATATATGTGTGTGTGTGTGTGTATTTTACAATATTTATTACATAGTAATGCTTGTATTCATAAGTTGCATGCTATCCCATCAGTTCAATCGAATGCTTGTTGTCTCTGTGATGCAGGTTCGAAACCCATGTTGAGAATTTTAATAATTTGTTCTATACTGACTCTAGAAGTCTATTAATATCACCATAAATCTAAGAACATGTTCATAAGTTGTGTATTGTCCCAAAAATTCAGTCGAACGCCTACTGTGTTTGTGACCCAGGCTCAAACCTCAAGTTGAGAACTTTTATAATTTGTTCTATACTGAATCCGAGAACATATTAATATTAATATGAATCTAAGCACACATAATAGAATAGCCTAGTGTCTTTAATAGTTTATTGTTATGCCAGCGTCACTAGTTTGAGCCATTCTAGCAATATTTTTACTAATTATTTAGTAAATAAGTATCAATGTCAATTATAATAATACAATCTTAACTAATTTGGCATAATTATATATAAAATATCGATGAATTCCTTAATTAACTTAACACAACAACCTATAATTTATAAAAAAATTATAAAGTATCTTAAGTGGATTTCAAAATATTCTTGAATTTAAGGGTTAAAAAGTTTAAGACAAACTGCACGAAGATATTAGCTTCTAATTTTGAGTTATTACTAATTCTTTTAATTTGTTGCTAGTTATAATTATAGTACCAACTCAACGTTTTGGTAATTACAATTACCTCCTTACATGATAAGAAATTGAAAATGAGTGTTTATGTTTGTTGATAGTTTAAAAGGCCGATATTTTTATATAAATTCTAAATAACACACAAAACAAAACAAAACAAAAGGGTCTCTAGATTAAGATAAACTTCATCTTCTGTTTTGTTAGATGTAAGTATCATTTTAATTGTTGTGTATCCAATTTGTTGAGATATCATGTTTGGTTGTTATTCGATATCAATTTCTTATCACAAAATAATTTTAGTTATGAATTGACAACATCTAAAGAAAAATGGTCTCCTTAACAAATTATTTGGAAGATTGCTAAAGTATAATTTTTTTCCAATAAATTTTCTTTATTAATTTTTATCTTTCATAAGTAAATGTGAAATATCACATTTTCATTGAAAATATCTAGTAATATTTTTTATTTGTCAAACATATTTGAAATATGAGTTACATTTAGACACATGTTTCTATCAGACAAAAGAAAATGTTCCTATACAATTTTTTTATTGTTTAATGTGATTTTTGTCCTAAGTCTACGATGAAGTTGGAATTGTCATTGTTCGTGCAATTTTGTTAAATATATTATTTGCTATGTTTGAAATGCAACATAATATATCTATTATTCTATGACATTGTGTAATTGTTTTATTAATATATTTGACATTCTTTTTTTTCTTTTAAGCAAATTATAAAGGACTATATATAATTTTGTCATGTACTTGTATATATTGGACAACTTTGATTATTTGTATCGAGTATGATTTGGGGTTATATTCTATGATCTTGTAATGTAAAGATGTTTTTTGATTTGCTGAATATGTAAAATAAAGATAATCGTGTTGTTGGACAATAGTCATGTAAAACGAAATATCTTTTTCAGAAGTGAGGGCGTCAAAATCCAGCATGACACTCTATATATTCATATTGTAGAGAAATACATTAAAAGTTTGTTGTTCCTTGTGCATGTCAAAAGTGTACAAATAAGCCAAACATGAAGTTTGACATTGTAGTTCCTCTTCAAAACTAAAACTCTCTTTTATCATGTTATCAAAATGTCACACTTCATGGAATCCATCTAGATATAGCCAATAAAACATGCCCAAAAATGCATACAATATAATGGAATACAAATTTATATGATTCTTATTATGTCTAAGAGAAAATAATTGAAGTATAATTGGCCCGCACAATGTTAAAATCCTTGCTCCTCCCCCGGTTGTTCCTCAAATGATCTTTTATTATCTTCCCACACATCCATCTTAGCATACATAGTTCGTCCACATTCATCTTGTTGAGACCTTGTTTCTTCACTTTCCAACATTCACTCCCATATAGCATGGCTGGCTATATAGTTGTTCTATAAAACTTACTTTTTAACCTGAGAGGGATCTTCTGGTCACATACTACTCTTGTTGCACCCCTCCACTTCAACCAACCCACTGCGATCCTGTGATAAATATCGTCTTGAACCTCACCCTCCCTTTAAACAATGGAACCCAAGTAACGAAACTTATCACATATTGGTACATTCATTCCATCCAACTTGACCCCGCCATTCACAATTCTAGTCTGGTTAAAATTACAATGCATATTTAGTTTGCCTTCTACTGATCATAAATCCATTATGTTCCAACACATTTCTTCATAATTCAACTTTAAATATTTATTTTCTTTCATCAACAAAATTATATGATCAAAAATTGGCATGCATCAAGGAATATTATCTTGAATATGCTTTGTCAACTCATCCATAACAAGAACAAATAGATATGAGTCGAGTGTCAATCCTTGATGTACCTTAATGGTGATAGGAGAAGTTTGTGTCTCTCACACTTATAGTTGAGCCATCATGCATGTCTTTAATCAGATTAATGTATTGGATAGGCACACTGTTTTTATACAAAACTCTCCATAACACTTCTTTGGGTGCTCTATCATAGATTGTTCCATATCAGGTAAATGTATTGAACTCATTTCCCTTTCCTGTAATACAAATACTAGGGAAGTTTTACAATGATTGGGACTTTTAAAAACTTATAAATTAAGGTTTCACTTGATTAATAATCCATAATAATCATTTTCATAATTCATATACCATGAAAAGGTAGTAAAATCCTAGTTTCAAAGATGGGTCGTAGTAACAACGACTGACTAGCCACTTAGCCATTTTTCGGATGTAAAATCCTAGTTTTAAGTATAATATGCATACATGGGGTATTTCAATGCTAAACATGGTAAATATTGATATATTGTCTTAAAAAATTATATCATACTAAATATAGTTTATCACAACAAGAATAAACATTTTTACTATAACATGAGTAGAAATGCTAGGTCATACCACGGGGGTCCCATATTTCAGTATACACGCTCAATTTTTAGCTCATATGCTATATTTTTGATCAATTATCAATTAAGAGATGAGTAAACTCAAATAGAAATTTCAATACTTTATCCTAATATAATGAAAGCACATAAAAGAATTCACATCAAAATAACCTTGTTTGAGTTCATTACACTAAGATTGTCGAAAAAGGGTCTAAACGAGTGATTTCTGACAAAGTCAATGATATTAGGTTTTATATCTCAAAAGAATAAAAACATTAAATATGTTCATGTAACTCAATTTAGATCAATTTATAAAATATCAGCTCACAATATGAAGTTTTGAGCTATTTTCACCCTAAATGACCTAACCCCGCCAAATTAGGGCAAACACTAATGAACACAAATGATTTTCATGGACAATGATTCAATAACACAAAAATATGTTCACACGTGTTTAATATTAGTAGATTATTGTAAAATACACATGTATTCCAAATTTCATCATACAAAACCAACCAAGCTCTCTAAACGCGGTTCAAATTAGCATTGGTGGCTAAATTAAGTTTAACAGATACTTATATATCTAAGTGGATTTAAGTCACTCACTCTTACTATAATAAGCATGTGAAATACTTCCTCCCATTTACTAAGTAGGTGAATTCTAGAATTTTATAAAATATTTTACCAAACCTCTTTAAAGTTGAGGATCACCACAAAACCTAAGCTTGAGATCATTCTTGCATGAAAGAATGAGAAATGAGAGAGAAGATGGAGAATTTAGGGTTCGAGTTCCCTCAACCTTACCCACTATGCTCTAGAGGGTAAGCGTAAGGGTAATGGTATAGCCTTACCCTCCCCGTTGACAACCCTAAGCAGAGTCACTAGTCAACATCTGAGGTAGTTTTCACTAAGCCAGGAAGGGTTGATATGAGTTCTTGGTGCACAAAAAGGACTCTTCTGACGTCTTTTTGCACCACAACCAATAGGTCACGTGCCAATTGATGCACCCCTCCATGTCTCATGTTGTTCCTTTCTTTCCAAAGAAATAAGAAGATGTGGTCATGGCAAGGGTAACTGCCTCACACCATTCCTTGTTGTTCCAAACCAAGCACTGAAGGTAAGACATTGATCAAGGCCAATACCATCAAGTTTCTAGGCTACTCCAACCAAAATGAAAGTAATTATAAGTAAAAAAAAAACAAGTGTACAACACACTTGTCCTCTCGATGGCTAAGGTTGCATATTGCATCTTAGGTAGAAGCCCACCATATGACCATGTCTATTGTGTGCAATGTTTGTGATGGGATTTAGATATAGTAATTGTGCAATGTGGTATGTAATTAATATTTCAAATAAAATCTCCTCGTGCATAAGAGGGGTCTGTAGTCTGACCAACATCCAATGGGTAAGTCTTTAGAGTGCATGCATTGTGGGGAGACACATCAACAAATGAGTAGATTTAAGATACTCAACCGCCACCTCCTTCCACGTGCAAGAGGATCCTTGCTTGAGGTTATGACACCCCCCTTACACATGCAAAAGGATACATATTGGTGGTCATGTGGTCCATAAAGTAGAATCATACTACTACTCATCCATGTGGTCCAGATTGTATAAATGTTGGTCAAAAAATTTCTAAAACCTTTCAACGTGGCACATCAGGTTATTTCATCCAAATTCTTCAAGTTATGTTTGGTACATGGTTTATCATGCGGAGGGGATTGTGGAGAAACAAAAAAATGATGTTGGTTACTATGGTGATGGCAAAGGGAAAGTTTTCCATGGGGAATCCATTGAGAAATATGGTTTATTCTTGTCCCCATGGAAAAACATGATGAATCATGGGAGAAAAGTTTCTTTCAGGACTCTATTGATTATTTTCACACATACATAAAAAGATTTTTTCAATATATCCATTCACTAAGAAAACATGTCTCCCTATAATCTTTTCTTCCTATAAATTTTACTTTAATTTTAATTCTTTTGTGAAGATACTCTTTCTCAACTAAAAATATTTCCTCCCCATTAAAATTATATTTTGCTTCATGTAAAGTGTTCGTCTGATTTTTTTCTTGCATGGATATTATTTTCTCCAAGTAAATACTTTTATCCATATAAATTTAGTGTTGTGATCATATTTCCCTAAGACTAAAAGTTTCCTACATCTAATTTGTTTTCATCCAAAATTGGTTTCTTCCAAGTGAACACCCGCCAAAACTTTTTAGTGCAAGAAAAAACTTCCTGCCAAATTAGTTTGTACTCAATTAAATAGTAACATGATTTTATATAAATGTTCATAAAAATTCGAATATTTATCACCACATTTTTCATTTTTTAACTATATTTTGGACATATTAAAGTTGTGATTTATTCCATGTCAATATTTGTCAAATATTTTCTCCTCCAAGAAAATGTTCCCCACTAAATCAATTTCTATCCAAGTATGTTATGACATTCTCATATAAATGTTTACAATAAACTAAATTTGTATTATTATTTTCTCCTCAGTTAAGAATATTATGCATATACCATAGAATTGGTTTTTGTTTGATCAATAATTGATACTTTTTCCCTCTAATTTAAAAGTTTTTGTTGCTTATGTGGAAAAATTATTTTGTGTTTCTCTATAATTTCAATAAATGGAAATTATACTTGTCTCAAGTGCTTTTTAGAGAAAAAATCTTCTCCCCGTCCCCATAGCCATGTACAAATAGTTTACTTTAAGTATTTCCCCGTGTACAAATAATTTCTTTAAATATGTCCTCATCCATATCCCTTTCACATGCACATGTTATAACACAACATTCTTAACAAAATTTCCCTTCCCCACCCCGTCCCCTTCCTGTAAAGAGTGAGAACCGAAAGGGGATCCACTCAAATGATATAATACAAGAGTCATGTATTAATAAAGCAGTGGAAACACAACTATTATAAAGTTACATGATGATTTACATACAATTGTTCCTCACCATAAAAGGTGGCATGACATAATAAAAGGTTATAGATCTAAGGCCACTTGCATAGGGAAACCCAGCTATTCCAAGCTATCCTTAAGATCGCATCTTGTACATGATCTTCTTGAATCCATGTCCTCTAATGTACCTACACCTGGGTGGAAGGGAACATCACCCAGAACATAGGAAACAAGATAAGGTCAGCAAAGGTTGAGTATGTACGTATATTAAATGCCTTGGACATTACATTGAATTATAAGTACAAAAGAGATGTTCCCACAAGAAGGGGGCTAATTGTAATTAGGTAAGTTTAAAAGAATTACATCAAGAGAAACGAGGCATATAAAAATTCAGACTACAAGCATGATAATAAAAGTTTCTTGCCATACAATCAACCACAAATCCAATTTAAAACAAAATAACATTTGCATGCATAACAATATAGACTAAATATACCTAAAATAGGGTCATAATACCATAGGATCATGGCCTAAAAGAAATAAGGGTGGAAACACACACCTCAGGTGGAATGTGCACACCCTATATAAGTATGGTTGTACATAGGTACCATTATTTTAGATATTCTAGTCAAACATGTAGCATGCATAAAATAGAGAGGCAAGATTGGCATTTCAGTCAATTTTTCATAAAAAGGCAATCATAGCAAGGGGGTCCAAGAACCCATATAAACAATGTAGTCCAGAAGCTACATGGATATAATGAGTCAACATCATGAAATATAAATGTCCAAGAAATTAGATTTTCATCGGGAATAGCAGTTCAAGAGATGCCTCATTAAAAGAAAGTAGGTTTTAGTCAGATAATGCCCCAAATAAAATAGAGGATGTACATACCTTTTGATCAATCCTATATATTTAATATCACCTCCTAGGCTCAGCGTTAGGGTTTTCTCAACCTATTCATAATATATGTGAATTCAATTAATATAAATTACATTGATTTGCTACTTAGAAAGAGACCCTATTATAAGTTGAAAATTTGATTCTAAAACCTATCCCATTAAATCATTCATATTTTTCTGATTCCAAAAATATATCTAAGTGTATTATTCGGACCTACCGATAATTACTTATGGATTTTATAAGGTTAACCAATTTCCTTATTAAAAATGAAATCAACTGTGAAATGACTACTTTGCCCTTGAAGGGAAATGCGATGTCATGTGACTATAGTGGGATCAAAAGCACGAGGTTCTGGGGTCAACAGGGTCAAACAAACCAAGATCCCTATAATGCCCTTGTGGGCGAGACATGAAAACCACATGCACCATGGGCGAGATTGGGCTTTCATCCCAGGGATTCATCTACATGTGTCTTGTGCCATTAGCCTCCTTCTAGAGCTTGAAGCTTGGAAGGAAGCACTAGAGTCAAATCCCTTGCAAGTGGGAGTCCTTCCCATTGACTTTGATTCACCATGTTGGAGGCAACTAGCCTCAATGCAGGTCCTAGGGTCACCGGAAGACAAAAAAGAACATGTTGTCGAGGAGGCAAAAAACATGTAGGTCAGGAGTCAGACCCATGGCCTAGTTTCCAAGCATAGACTCACATCCCCAGAACATGACTGGGGTGTTCATTTGGATAAGGTGGACACAATAAAAACCTCGCACGGTCCAGGAGGTGGGTTTGGACACGATTGTAAACTTCCGAAACACGAAGGGAGTTTAGAAACAAAGAATCATGGTGTTTGATAAGATGTATATATATATACTGAGAAGGATAGAGTTGGGAATTGGATGTTTACTGGGATTTTAACCCTTCTAAAGATGTAAGATAATCATTGGGGTCTCGACGATCCTCTTAGTCTTGTTTCCGCATCATGAACACCTCCTCATAGCACTGTCGGTGGAGCTCTGGTGAGAAGCAATCCGTTGGGTAGCAGGGACTGAGTGGGTAATGTGAAGAGAGTAAGAATGATGGGATGATGAAGAGCATGATTCCAAGATGCTCAATGCACACAGATTTGGTCCATAATGGTGCAGACTATTGTCACAGGGTTTAAGGTACCAGCAAAGAAGACTGAGATCGTTCGACCAACTCAGGGATCATTGAGAGGAATCGATGGTAGTTATGTCCCATGCAGATCATGGGTGTGGTTTAGAAAACCTAACAGAAGTCTGATCTTGGTCATGAAAGCTTAAGTGACTCTGAGATATGGGCAGTGTGTAGTGAGTTTTGGGTGTTTCCTATCTAGGGTTCGAGAGAGGGTAATTTAGGGCTCTATGGATTCGGGAGGAGAAGCCAAAGATAAAGGTGCAGGATTAACAAGAAATGGAAGATTATGGTGCGAGAGAGATGAGGAGAACTGTAACATCCCTAACCTGCATTATGAACTAACCCTAGGTGTTTTGCCTAAATATGTAATTAAATCCTTGTGATTAACTTTGGGCATGTAATTAAGTTCTTTAGAAACATATATTTCAATTTTGCTCCTTTATATATATAAAGTTGTAGCATTGTTTTGTAATGCAGAGACCTATGTGCAAATTACCCAGTTAAGGGATTAACTTGCAAATTGCACATGTTGAGATGTTCCTCTGATGTTGAGACATCATGAGGATGTTTATGATGAAGTTTGAGGGATTTCCCAAGCTTGAGCACCAAGGTGCAACTGTGGAAGCAACCCCTGTACTTGAAAACCCTAAATTGGTGTAAAGTGCAATTTACCCAATTTGAGGAGTGCAACTTGTAAAATACATCATCTAAAATATCTTTTATGACTCTTGGCATCATTTAGAAGAGAAATGATGAAAAGGTCACTTCATTTGAATAATCATATAATAAAGAACACCTTTGTGATTGAATAATCAAGGTGTATGTATAATAGCCCTTTTATGTGTATGCTTTAGGGATGGGTTGATCCTCTTTGCCTTCAATTCTTGACCTTAGAAGGAGTTTGTCCTTAGAAATAAGATGTGGGGACGTGCAAATAAGAAAGGAAGGACTTAGATGAGAAATGAGGAAAGCATATGTACTTATGTTGAAATTTCACCTAAGTATATATACTACCTTCCCCACTTAGCAAGGGAACGATCCTCTTCTTTTCATTTCTTTTCCCCTTGCTCAAAACCGACTAAGGCTAAGATCTGGAGCAGAGAAGGACGACCAAGGGTCCTAGGTAAGTTTGGATCATCCCTTTTGCTTGAATTCATGGAGGAAACTCATTTTCAAGGTTGAATTCATGGCTAGCTCACCTAGCTTTATCTTTCTAGCCATTCCTTTTCAACTTTCCTTGGAGAATACACCTTGGCCGACCTGTGGAGCTCAAAGACGCCATTAAAGGATTGTAGCTTGAAAGTTTGGATCTCAAGGAACAATCTTTAGGCGGGTTTTATAACTCTAAACTTTATGCTTTGATTATACATCTCTCTCTTTGCATTTCGTTGCTAGTTCTTCTCCTTCCCTATCTTCCCTTGCATCCTTGCAAGAAAATCCGTGATGAACTACTACTGTTCTCGAGCAAGAAGATGAGGGCGTTATTTCCTATGATTATCCACGAATTTCTACTTTATGAAACGACCTTGAACCTTTGGCCAAACGGGTTCATACTCGTTTAGAGGCCAAACGGGTTCACCAAGGTCGGTTTTCCCAAACGGGTTCCAACCCGTTTGAGGGCATTGAACAAGCGACGACCATTTGGGGTTCCTGTTCATAATTATGTAGGCTAATCACCCACCAAGTTTGAGGGATTAACTCCAAAGGAATCGTGAAATATAGGCTAATCAATTAGCAAATCTAATTGAATTAAGTCCTGATTTTCAACCTGTTTAATTGGACCTTTTTGGGCAAACGGGTTCCAACCCATTTGAAGGAGTTGACCAAGCGTTGACCGTTTGGGATTACTGTTCCTAATAACATTGGTTAATGACTCACCAAATTTGATGTATTAATTCCAAACGAGTCATGAGTTGAAGGCCAATCAACTAAGCAATCGATTTGAATTAAATACTGATTCACCAAATTGAATAACTTGAACTTTTGCCCAAATGGGTCCCAACCCGTTTGAGGGCGTTGACCAAGCGTTGACCGTTTGGGATTCCTGTTCATAATATATTGAATTTCATTTCTACCAAGAATCATCATATAATTCCTAACCAATTAAGAGTTGAAGGTACTTTAATACCCTAACCCTAATCGGGTCAAAATTACTGATTTAAAGAATAGATTGTGTTGAGTTTTGGGTTGAAGGACCCAAACGGGTTCCAAGACGTTTGGGGGTCCTCCCAAACGACTTCACACTCGTTTAGTGACACTCCATGATCGTTTGGAGGTCTAAGGTTAAAGGAATTTGATGAATTGAGGGCCCAATCACAAGATATTGATAATTGATGAAAAGTGCTGATTTGTAATATAATTAGGGTTCAACCCTTATCAAATCAACTTAGTTTTTGGTCAAACTTTGGCCAAACGGTCTCAAGACCGTTTGGAGTTCATCCAAACGATCTCAAGACCGTTTGGACCAAGTTTGGGCCCAATTGGAGTTCAATTGATAGGTTCAACCTTGTTTTGAGTCACATTGTTGATAATTGATAAGTGATCGTTTGGAAACCCTAATTGGATTAGATTTAACCCTAATTGGCTTGCAATTGAAGATCAAATTGGTGACCAATTGATTGAGGCTCATCCTATTTGACTCAAATTGTAAGTGGTTAATATGGCTTGGGCCAATTGAACGTTTCAACATAAGAAACCCTAATCAAGTTGACCCTTTGAATCACCTTGGAGGTCCATGCGGTCTTGAGCTTTTGAACCCAAACGACCTCAGGGTCGCATGAGCCCAAACGAGTGCACACTCGTTTAGAACCAAACGAGTCCACACTCGTTTGAGTCCAAATGAGTCCAAACTCGTTTGAGTCCAAACGAGTCCACACTCGTTTGAGTCCAAACGATTCCACACTCGTTTGAGTCCAAACGAGTCCACACTCGTTTAAGGCCAAACGAGTCACACCTGTTTAAGGATCTTTTGTGTTGAAGGTTGAAGGTTAAACCCTAACCTAGTTGAAGATGTTCAAAGATGTTTATACTTAACTACTTGAGAACACAAATGGTTCAATGATGATCTAATCTAATCCATGATGGAAACATAAGTCATTAAAGGACTAAGTGACTAATGGTTTGACCCATGATGATGATCAATGGGTAATTTACTAAAATACCCTTGAAAGGTTCAATTGAGTGAAACCTTGTTTTAATCAAACCCTAATCACATGAAAGTGATGTGTTGACTTGTGTTAATCAATAAGGACTTAACCCAACCTGATCTAGAGTGGTGTTATCACCATCTACCAGTATGAGGAGAGAGAAAGTATCATAAGAGAGAGAAAGTATCCTTTTATGGTGGAAACTCAAGTAAAGTACCTTCAATACACATGAATGTGCATAATTAGGGTATGATCCACCTATGTGAGATCATGAAAACCCTAATTATGATAGATGATGAATCTTAACCTAATCTGAGAGCATCATTGATGATGTTCCTCATACATGATGATGTTATGAGTTCATTTTACCATAATGTGAATAATAAACCCTAATTCTAGGGTGATGGCATGTAATGTGAATAATAAACCCTAATTCTAGGGTGATGGCATGTAATGTGAATAATAAACCCTAATTCTAGGGTGATGGCATGTAATGTGAATAGTAAACCCTAATTGATGAGAATCAGGGAACTTAGCTCTTATGGTAAGAGTGGAAAGTATAATTCTTGATTTGAATTGCTTTTATCAGTTGAATTAACCTTGCAGGTTCTGATATAAAGATGATCATATCCAGGTATGGATGATGATGCTATATTCATTGAAAGCATGTTGTTAGCTTTATGAATAGTAAAATATCTTGATGCCTTGTCAATGGCAACCTATGAATTAAATGGGCTGTGAGAGCCATAAATACCATCAAGGTCATGCTTTAGAGATGACTTGTGATGAATGTATTGAGAAATGATGATTAATGAGAGTTAGGCTTGTTACATTTAGTATTCGCCTTTCATAGCTATTATGCTAATGCTATTGTTTGAAGAACAATGTATGATGTTAAAAGAATACTGAATGTACCTAACTAATCAAGTGTAATGTAGAGCCCTGATCATAGATCCATCATTGTCAGAGATCAAATGATGGTGAAACAAGTTTTCCTAAGGGAACTCCTGGATCACATACTTTTGAGTATGTGGGGTATATGGATGTGTAGAACCTTACATCCTAGTATAGGTGTTTGATGTAGATGTGTAATCCGTCAATCCTTCACTACAGTCCCATATCGTATCAGTGGATGGTAAACATGAAACCTCCTGATGACGAAGAAAGCACAGATATCCGTATCAGTGGAAGATAAACATGAAATCTCCTGATGACGAAGAGAGTACAGAACACCACTGTAACTCTAAAATAGCGAAGGACCAGATTACCCTGGTAAGCTATTATAGTAGAGACACGAGATGTCCTACAAGTAATCCTCTTACTGACTGAGGAAGGTGAAGGTCATGAGAATCCGGCTCTTTCGATGACCTAGTATGATACCGAGGCACTTAGCAGTGATTGGTTGGAGTATGAGTGGTAAACCTCATCTCCACGGGGCATAAAAGTAATGTTTGAAAAACATAATCCACATCGTAGTATACCTGTTAGAGATAACTACGAGTTGATTGATTGATGTTACACTGTATAGTGCAAATGTCTTCATGTTTCATAATTGTTGAACTCATGCTTACTATTAAATCTGATATTGAATACTTTGAAGCTTTTACTGCTTAAGTTATTCTTTGAGGTGCTATAATAAAGCTTCTGGCGGAGAGTTATAACTCTCGCTGGGACAATTATGTAAAATTGTCTCACCCCGTAGACTTCAAATTTTTAGGTGGACGTTGAGGACGGAGGAACAGGTCTACAGGTGACCAGTTCCAGCAGCAGCAACACCAGGAGCAGCAATAAAATCTCAGGTGGAGATTTAGCCTGCCATGTGGTGTAGTTAGAGTCAGTCCTATGTGTCCTCTGTACTCTCAGGTCTTAGAGTCTTTTGGTCTGAGATTTTGGTTATGAGTTCTTGAGATTTTGTATCATGTTGTATATAATTACTCAAGAAGTAATTATCTGAGATGTAAATAGTTTATCTCCTTTTATGAAGGAAGTTTTATGGTTTCAATGCTTTATCTAAAAAAGTTTTAATTTCCGCTGATTTTTGGTATTCCGCTGCTAATCGAATCGCTTCCGCTAAGTTTATATCGTGGTTTGGAGATCAGAGCCCACAATTAGTTGGTATCAGAGCTCTAGGTTCGTTGAGTCTACAGAGGCATAAGACTTAGGATGTCGAGTCTATCCTTAGTATCTCTTCCTTATCTAATAGAATCTTCTGCTCCTCAGGAGAAGAAGATACATAAGGATGGCAGAGCCACATGATGAGTATGTGGCAGAGAGTAGTGCTAGTCCATCTCGAGGCGGTGCAAGGGTTCCAGAAATAGAACAGCCTGCACCTGAACCACCCCAGTTTGACCTAGCTGATATGGGTAACCCAGCAGTTCAGACGATGTTTGGGCAGTTTATGACTGCCATGACACACATAACCGACAGGATGCCCATGCCTGCACCTAGGGCACCTGCCCAGCCTGAAGGACAAGGTATCGGTAAGATGTTCGAGCGACTTCGTCGTGTCGGAACTACCGAGTACTTTGGGACTGCCGACCCCGCAGATGCTGATCTGTGGTTAACAGAGTTGGAGAAGGCTTTTAGGATTCTTAATATCCCGGAAGCTGAGAAGGTTAGACATGCTGTCTATCTTCTCAAAGGCAGTGCTGGTCACTGGTGGAACATGGAAGAGCAGAAGAGACCTGGGATAGAGTTCTCGTGGGAAGAGTTTCGTCGGGAATTTATCAATAGATATTTTCCAAAGACCTTCCTAGATGAGAAGATCTCTCAGTTTGAGAGATTGAGGCAGGGCATGATGAACATTAGCGAGTATGAAGCTAAGTTCATGGAGTTGCTGCAGTTCTGTCCGCACATGGCTGCCACAGAAGAGGAAAGAATCAGGAGATTCAAGAAGGGTTTGAATGCTGATATATCAACCCATGTGTCTGCCTTAGAAAACTGAGAGAGATTCTCTACCTTCGTTGAGTCAGTCCGAACGATAGAGAGATCTATGGTTGAGAAGAGGCAAACCCAGAAAAGATATCCACAGTTCTAGGGTTCTTCATCTAGGGATTCCAAGAAACCTAGATTCTCTGCACCTAACCCTCCACCACCCAGATCAAGTTCCCAAACTCAGTGGTCACCAAGTAGAGGCAGGGGACGAAGCCTACCTCAAAAAGAGACTCGTAGTTCAGCATCGATGTCAGTTACTGGACCACCAAGACCACAAAAACTGGAGAGAAGCTGCTACAACTGTGGTAAGGTGGGACACTTGATGAAGGACTGCCGATCTAAACCTGTCAGTATAACACAACCTCAGAGACAGAGTCAACAAGGATCACAGAGAAGACAATCTCAAGGAGCAGCTCGAGGACGCGGGCAAGCGTCTCAAGCTGGATCATCAGCACCACCTCAACACCAGGTGACAGCGAGGTTCTATGTGATGAACCCACCAGATGCAATGGTCAATCCACGGGTAGTGGCAGGTCAGATGGAACTTTTATATTCTGATATGTCTACATCCTGTGTTGTATCTGTTCTGATTGACCCGGGTGCTACGCACTCTTTTATCACTCAGAGAGTGATTCATAACTGCAATATGACGGTTAGTCATAGGGCAGATAACTTGTTTTTGGAGACTCCATTGAGTGGGTCTGCCGTTTTCAGGAGGTATGTTCTCCTTGCATCCTCTTCTTTTCAGATCATCGCATTAAAGTGGACCTTATACCACTTGATATGCAAGGATTTGATATAATCCTTGGGATGGATACCTTAGAAAGGTATAGAGTTGTCTTGGATTGTGAATCGAAGTTGGCTGTGTTTGCTGATGAAGGCAACACATGTATCTTTCAAGGTGAAAGAAAGATTCTGCCCACCTGTCTTGTATCAGCTATGGTTGCTGATAAGCTGTTGAGGCAAGGATGTTATGCATTCTTGGCCCATGTGGTAGATGTTACCAAGGAAAGTTCCAATCCTGCTGAAGTTCCCATAGTCAGGGAATTCGAGGATGTGTTTCCTGAAGAACTTCCTGGTATACCACCACCTCGGGAGATTGATTTTGAGATCAATTTGGTCCCAAATACGAAACCCATAGCCCAGACACCGTATAGGATGGCGCCTGCCGAGATGACAGAACTCAAGAAACAGCTTCAAGAGTTATTTGAGAAGGGTTTTATCCGACCGAGCACTTCACCTTGGGGTGCTCCGGTCTTGTTTGTTAAAAAGAAAGATGGGTCAATGCGGTTGTGCATTGACTACAAACAACTCAATAAAGTAACAATAAAGAATAAGTACCCTCTGCCGAGGATTGATGATCTCTTTGACCAGTTGCGTGGTGCAACAGTCTTCTCAAAGATAGACTTGATGTTTGGGTATCATCAACTCCGAATTAAGGATAGTGACATATCCAAGTCTGCTTTTAGGACAAGATATGTTCACTATGAGTTCACGGTTATGTCGTTTGGACTAACCAATGCACCACCTGCATTTATGGAACTCATGAATAGAGTTTTTTGACCCTTCCTTGATCAGTGTGTTGTCGTCTTCATAGATGACATTCTGATCTATAGTAAGGATGCTCAGCAACATGAGCAACATCTTCTCCAAGCTTTGACCTTGCTAAGAGAACATAAGCTGTATGCTAAGTTTAACAAGTGTGAGTTCTGGCTGCCGGAGGTATCTTTTCTTGGACATGTGATATCTGCCTCGGGAATTCGTGTTGACCCTACAAAGGTAGAATCTGTTCTACAATGGGAACAACCGAAGACACCAACGGAGATTCGAAGCTTCTTGGGGTTATCTGGTTACTATCGAAGGTTTATTAAAAACTTTAGCTCTATAGCCTTACCTTTGACCAAGTTAACCCGGAAAGATGCTCCTTTTTCTTGGAATGATAAGTGTCAACAGTCCTTTCAGTTGTTGAAGGAGAGGTTGACAAGAGCACCTGTGCTTGTGCTACCTGAGCAAGGAAAAGGATATGTAGTCTTCTGTGATGCCTCCAAGAATGGACTTGGATGTGTGTTGATGCAGGATAAACAAGTGATTTCTTTTTCTTCCCGACAGCTTAAGAAGCACGAGGAGAATTATCCAACACACGATCTAGAGTTAGCCATTGTGGTTCATGCATTGAAAATCTGGAGGCATTATCTCTACGGAGAGACATTCCAGATTTTCAGACCACAAGAACCTTAAGTATATCTTCTCTCAGCATGAGCTTAACATGAGGCAACATCGCTGGATGAAGTTAATCAAGGACTACGATTGTACAATTGATTACCATCCAGGGAAGGCCAATGTTGTTGCAGATGCCTTGAGTAGGAAATCAGCAACATCAACCATGGATAGAGCACAACTAAACTCTTTAGTATGCTCTAAGAGAGATATGCTTATCTCTTTAAGGCAAGACAATGTACAGTTGAAGGTGTCATTGTTAGCCGGGTTGATGGCTGAGATGCATATTAAACCTACCCTAAGAGAGCAGATTAAGGAGGCACAACATGTTGATGCTGTAGTTCAGCAGATTAGATCAGAGTATGGAAATGAGAAGCGAGATAGTTTCCATGATTAAGATGATCATGTAGCATGTTATCATGGGAAGATGATAGTGCCGGATGTGGATAACTTGAGGAAGTTAGTCCTGGAAGAAGCTCATTCTTCAATGTATGCTATGCATCCAGGGAGCACCAAGATGTATCGTAATTTGAAAGAACTGTATTGGTGGCCTGGAATGAAAAAGGATGTTGCAGAGTTTGTTCTGAGGTGTCCTGTGTGTCAGCAAGTTAAAGCTAAACACCAGAAGCCTGCAGGAACAATGCAACCTTTACCCATACCACAGTGGAAGTGGGACCATGTGACCATGGATTTTGTTGTTGGCCTACCCAGGACAAGCAAAGGACATGATTCCATTTGGGTAGTTGTAGATAGGTTGACTAAGATAACACATTTCTTACCTGTCAAAACAACCTATTCTGCTGAAAGGTTATCACAGTTGTATGTTCAAGAGATAGTGCGTTTGCATGGAGTTCCTGTCACTATAGTTTCTGACAGAGGTCCCCAGTTTACAAGTCGCTTTTGGGAGCAGTTACACAGAGCCTTAGGCACCAAGCTAAGGTTTAGTACGGCCTTTCATCCACAGACCGATGGACAGTCGGAAAGGACCATACAAACCTTGGAAGACCTATTGAGAGCATGTGTTCTTCAGTTTACCGGAAGTTGGGATCTACACCTAAGCTTGATAGAGTTTGCCTACAACAATAGCTATCAGCATAGTATTGATATGGCACCTTATGAAGCTTTATATGGTAGACGTTGTAGATCACCCTTGTGTTGGTTTGAGACTGGTGAGCATCAGTTGTTAGGACTTGATCTTGTGCAGCAAACTACAGAAAAGATTAAGGTAATACAACAACATATTAAGACTGCACAAGATAGGTAGAAATCTTATGCTGACAAGCGTCGTAGACCCTTAGAGTTCGAGGTTGGAGACAAAGTGTATCTCAAGGTCTCGCCTTGGAAAGGAGTCCTTCGTTTTGGAAAGAAAGGGAAGTTAGCTCCTAGATTTATGGGGCCTTATCCAATCATTGAACAGATTGGAAAAGTAGCCTATAAACTAGAGCTGCCACCAGAGTTACAGAGGTTACATCCTGTGTTTCACATTTCTATGCTAAAGAAATGTCACCCAGACACTGAGTCAGTTCTACAACCTATGGAGGTAGAATTAAATGATGATATATCTTATGAGGAAGGACCAGTGTCAATCCTTGATAATAGAATTAAAAAGTTAAAGAAGAAAGATATAAGCCTTGTGAAAGTCCTCTGGAACCACCATGGTGTTGAAGAAGCCACTTGGGAACTAGAGGATGAGATGAGAAGGAAATACCCTACCCTTTTCTCTTAATACGTTTTATCGATTTCGGGGACGAAATCCTTGTAAGGGGTGGATAATTTGTAACATCCCTGACCTGGGTTATGAACTAACCCTAGGTGTTTTGCCTAAATATGTAATTAAATCCTTGTGATTAACTTTGGGCATGTAATTAAGTTCCTCAGAAACATATATTTCAATTTTGCTCCTTTATATATATAAAGTTGTAGCATTGTTTTGTAATGCAGAGACCTATGTGCAAATTACCCAGTTAAGGGATTAACTTGCAAATTGAACATGTTGAGATGTTCCTCTGATGTTGAGACATCATGAGGATGTTTATGATGAAGTTTGAGGGATTTCCCAAGCTTGAGCACCAAGGTGCAGGTGTGGAAGCAACCCCTGTACTTGAAAACCCTAAATTGGTGTAAAGTGCAATTTACCCAATTTGAGGAGTGCAACTTGTAAAATACATCATCTAAAATATCTTTTATGACTCTTGGAATCATTTAGAAGAGAAATGATGAAAAGGTCACTTCATTTGAATAATCATATAATAAAGAACACCTTTGTGATTGAATAATCAAGGTGTATGTATAATAGCCCTTTTATGTGTATGCTTTAGGGATGCGTTGATCCTCTTTGCCTTCAATTCTTGACCTTAGAAGGAGTTTGTCCTTATAAATAATATGTGGGGACGTGCAAAGAAGAAAGGAAGGACTTAGATGAGAAATGAGGAAAGCATATGTACTTATGTTGAAATTTCACCTAAGTATATATACTACCTTCCCCACTTAGCAAGGGAACGATCCTCTTCTTTTCATTTCTTTTCCCCTTGCTCAAAACCGACTAAGGCTAAGCTCTGGAGCAGAGAAGGACGACCAAGGGTCCTAGGTAAGTTTGGATCATCCCTTTTGCTTGAATTCATGGAGGAAACTCATTTTCAAGGTTGAATTCATGGCTAGCTCACCTAGCTTTATCTTTCTAGCCATTCCTTTTCAACTTTCCTTGGAGAATACACCTTGGCCGACCTGTGGAGCTCAAAGACGCCATTAAAGTCTTGGAGCTTGAAAGTTTGGAGCTCAAGGAACAATCTTTAGGCGGGTTTTATAACTCTAAACTTTATGCTTTGATTATACATCTCTCTCTTTGCATTTAGTTGCTAGTTCTTCTCCTTCCCTATCTTCCCTTGCATCCTTGCAAGCAAATCCGTGAGAAACTACTACTGTTCTCGAGCTAGAAGATGAGGGCGTTATTTCCTATGCTTATCCATGAATTTCTACTTTATGAAACGACCTTGAACCTTTGGCCAAACGGGTTCATACTCGTTTAGAGGCCAAATGGGTTCACCAAGGTCGGTTTTCCCAAATGGGTTCCAACCCGTTTGAGGGTGTTGACCAAGCGACGACCGTTTGGGGTTCCTGTTCATAATTATGTAGGATAATCACCCACCAAGTGTGATGGATTAACTCCAAAGGAATCGTGAAATATAGGCTAACCAATTAGCAAATCTAATTGAATTAAGTCCTGATTTTCAACCTGTTTAATTGGACCTTTTTGGGCAAACGGGTTCCAACCCGTTTGAAGGAGTTGACCAAGCATTGACCGTTTGGGATTACTGTTCCTAATAACATTGGTTAATGACTCACCAAATTTGATGGATTAATTCCAAACGAGTCATGAGTTGAAGGCCAATCAACTAAGAAATCGATTTGAATTAAATACTGATTCACCAAATTGAATAACTTGAACTTTTTCCCAAACGGGTCCCAACCCGTTTGAGGGCGTTGACCAAGCGTTGACCGTTTGGGATTCCTGTTCATAATATATTGAATTTCATTTCTACCAAGAATCATCATCTAATTCCTAACCAATTAAGAGTTGAAGGTACTTTAATACCCTAACCCTAATCGGGTCAAAATTACTGATTTAAAGAATAGATTGTGTTGAGTTTTGGGTTGAAGGACCCAAACGGGTTCCAAGCCGTTTGGGGGTCCTCCCAAACGAGTCCACACTCGTTTAGTGACACTCCATGATCGTTTGGAGGTCTAAGGTTAAAGTAATTTGATGAATTGAGGGCCCAATCACAAGATATTGATAATTGATGAAAAGTGCTGATTTGTAATATAATTAGGGTTCAACCCTTATCAAATCAACTTAGTTTTTGGTCAAACTTTGGCCAAACGGTCTCAAGACAATTTGGAGTTCATCCAAACGATCTCAAGACCGTTTGGGCCAAGTTTGGGCCCAATTGGAGTTCAATTGATAGGTTCAACCTTGTTTTGAGTCACATTGTTGATAATTGATAAGTGATCGTTTGGAAACCCTAATTGGATTAGATTTAACCCTAATTGGCTTGCAATTGAAGATCAAATTGGTGACCAATTGATTGAGGATCATCCTATTTGACTCAAATTGTAAGTGGTTAATATGGCTTGGGCCAATTGAACGTTTCAACATAAGAAACCCTAATCAAGTTGACCCTTTGAATCACCTTGGAGGTCCATGCGGTCTTGAGCTTTTGAACCCAAACGACCTCAGGGTCGCATGAGCCCAAACGAGTGCACACTCGTTTAGAACCAAACGAGTCCACACTCATTTGAGTCCAAATGAGTCCACACTCGTTTGAGTTCAAACGAGTCCACACTCGTTTAAGGCCAAACGAGTCACACCCGTTTAAGGATCTTTTGTGTTGAAGGTTGAAGGTTAAACCCTAACCTAGTTGAAGATGTTCAAAGATGTTTATACTTAACTACTTGAGAACACAAATGGTTCAATGATGATCTAATCTAATCCATGATGGAAACATAAGTCATTAAAGGACTAAGTGACTAATGGTTTGACCCATGATGATGATCAATGGGTAATTTACTAAAATACCCTTGAAAGGTTCAATTGAGTGAAACCTTGTTTTAATCAAACCCTAATCACATGAAAGTGATGTGTTGACTTGTGTTAATCAATAAGGACTTAACCCAACCTGATCTAGAGTGGTGTTATCACCATCTACCAGTATGAGGAGAGAGAAAGTATCATAAGAGAGAGAAAGTATCCTTTTATGGTGGAAACTCAAGTAAAGTACCTTCAATACACATGAATGTGCATAATTAGGGTATGATCCACCTATGTGAGATCATGAAAACCCTAATTATGATAGATGATGAATCTTAACCTAATCTGAGAGCATCATTGATGATGTTCCTCATACATTATGATGTTATGAGTTCATTTTACCATAATGTGAATAATAAACCCTAATTCTAGGGTGATGGCATGTAATGTGAATAATAAACCCTAATTCTAGGGTGATGGCATGTAATGTGAATAATAAACCCTAATTCTAGGGTGATGGCATGTAATGTGAATAGTAAACCCTAATTGATGAGAATCAGGGAACTTAGCTCTTATGGCAAGAGTGGAAAGTATAATTCTTGATTTGAATTACTTTTATCAGTTGAATTAACCTTGCAGGTTCTGATATAAAGATGATCATATCCAGGTGTGGATGATGATGCTATATTCATTGAAAGCATGTTGTTAGCTTTATGAATAGTAAAATATCTTGATGCCTTGTCAATGGCAACCTATGAATTAAATGGGCTGTGAGAGCCATAAATACCATCAAGGTCATGCTTTAGAGATGACTTGTGATGAATGTATTGAGAAATGATGATTAATGAGAGTTAGGCTTGTTACATTTAGTATTCTCCTTTCATAGCTGTTATGCTAATGTTATTGTTTGAAGAACAATGTATGATGTTAAAAGAATACTGAATGTACCTAACTAATCAAGTGTAATGTAGAGCCCTGATCATAGATCCATCATTGTCAGAGATCAAATGATGGTGAAACATGTTTTCCTAAGGGAACTCCTGGATCACATACTTTTGAGTATGTGGGGTATATGGATGTGTAGAACCTTACATCCTAGTGTAGGTGTTTGATGTAGATGTGTAATCCGTCAATCCTTCACTACAATCCCATACCGTATAAGTGGATGGTAAACATGAAACCTCCTGATGACGAAGAAAGCACAGATATCCGTATCAGTGGAAGATAAACATGAAATCTCCTGATGACGAAGAGAGTATAGAACGCCACTGTAACTCTAAAATAGCGAAGGACCAGATTACCCTGGTAAGCTATTATAGTAGAGACACGAGATGTCCTACAAGTAATCCTCTTACTGACTGAGGAAGGTGAAGGTCATGAGAATCCGGCTCTTTCGATGACCTAGTATGATACTGAGGCACTTAGCAGTGATTGGTTGGAGTATGAGTGGTAAACCTCATCTCCACAGGGCATAAAAGTAATGTTTGAAAAACATAATCCACAGCGTAGTATACCTGTTAGAGATAACTACGAGTTGATTGATTGATGTTACACTGTATAGTGCAAATGTCTTCATGTTTCATAATTGTTGAACTCATGCTTACTATTAAATCTGATATTGAATACTTTGAAGCTTTTACTGCTTAAGTTATTCTTTGAGGTGCTATAATAAAGCTTCTGGCGGAGAGTTATAAATCTCATTGGGACAATTATGTAAAATTATCTCACCCCGTAGACTTCAATTTTTTAGGTGGACGTTGAGGACGGAGGAACATGTCTACAGGTGACCAGTTCCAGCAGCAGCAGCCCCAGGAGCAGCAATAAAATCTCAGGTGGAGATTTAGCTTGCCATGTGGTGTAGTTAGAGTCAGTCCTATGTGTCCTCTGTACTCTCAGGTCTTGGAGTCTTTTGGTCTGAGATTTTGGTTATGAGTTCTTGAGATTTTGTATCATGTTGTATATAATTACTCAAGAAGTAATTATCTGAGATGTAAACAGTTTATCTCCTTTTATGAAGGAAGTTTTATGGTTTCAATGCTTTATCTCAAAAAGTTTTAATTTCCGCTGATTTTTGGTATTCCGCTGCTAATCGAATCGCTTCCGCTAAGTTTATATCGTGGTTTGGAGATCAGAGCCCACAAGAACCATTTCTGTTGTGAACCAGTCCTATGC
Source organism: Alisma plantago-aquatica (assembly GCA_963693085.1). Classification (NCBI taxonomy): domain Eukaryota; kingdom Viridiplantae; phylum Streptophyta; class Magnoliopsida; order Alismatales; family Alismataceae; genus Alisma; species Alisma plantago-aquatica. The sequence goes on along the minus strand of OY856413.1, from coordinate 498,219,271 downwards.
ACATGGGGATGTCAGAGGTGAACAATGAGGTCCACCTACCCGACCCGCTGACTCGTGTGATAGGGATAAAGTGTGTGACATTGATTAAACATGAGACTTATCTAAAAAGGAGTGTGACATCAAGATAAATCTCTTAAAAACACTCACACTTATATCATATCTTCTAATTTGAAATTAGAGGTGTATTCAATACCTAATGCCCAAAATTGGTATGTTGGATAATTACAGTATGAGGAATATGGATTTGGACTTAGATTTGCATTACGAGACTATTTAGGGTTTTAGTTAAGTCCTAATACATTAGTCACTTAATTAGGGTTATTATTTTAACCTAACAGAAAAATAGGGTGAATCCTCTTACATCATTTTCACATTCCTCACTCTAATATTCTATGGTTATTTTAGGATATTTAATAATGTTTGAATCTATAGTTTAGTATTAGTATCCACCAATTCCTACACTTAAAGTATTAGGGTTATCACATTATAAGATTTCATGATCATGTGATTCTAATGAGTCAAATAGGGTTATCAGATCCTAATATGGTTTGGCCTATGCTAACACAATGAAATATAGATACTAAAGGTAGTTAACTAAAAAGGGGGAGAGGGAGATTGGATGACCACATAATCAAATAGGGGCCTAGAAGAATGGAGGATTAGCCTATGTGCCTGGAATTGAGTATGTTACAACACTCCACCCCTTAAAGAGGATTTCGTCCCCAAAATCCATCCAGTTATGATATGGTATTCTAAGTTATACCTTTATCCAAGTCATAAATTTTTAGTATACCTATCATAGTATTTATGTCACACTTATGGTCTAATCTCAAGGTGAAGCTATATGTCTCCATATGTCATGCTCCATTAATATGATTATGTTAGATGTTGGGCTATAAAAGTTACAACAAGGCCTAGGATTATCTTAAAAGTTTGTATCCATTGTGGTTACCTACAAAGTTATCATAGTTTCACCATTCTTTATTCATCGTCAACATCATTTTCCTTACTATTATCACCATCATCATCATCATCATCATCATCATCATCATTATCATCATCATCATCATCATCATCATCGTCATCGTCATCGTCATCGTCATCATCATCATCATCATCATCATCATCATCATCATCATCATCATCATCATCATCATCATCATCATCATCATCATCATCATCATCATCATCATCATCATCATCATCATCATCATCATCATCATCATCATCATCATCATCATCATCATCATCATCATCATCATCATCATCATCATCATCATCATCATCATCATCATCATCATCATCATCATCATCATCATCATCATCATCATCATCATCATCATCATCATCATCATCATCATCATCATCATCATCATCATCATCATCATCATCATCATCATCATCATCATCATCATCATCATCATCATCATCATCATCATCATCTTCATCATCAACATCATCATCGTCATCATCATCTACTCCTCTTCCTCCTCCTCCCCTCATCATCATCATCATTCATAATAGTCACTTTTATGTATGACATGCATATATGTCTTATTTTCCTTCCAGTAACAGGGTTATATCTTAAATTTAATTTATTTATAAATTTTATCAAGGGGGGATAAATTATGATGTGACATGACTCAAACAACACTTTATACTTTAATAGGCATATTAGAGTCGAGGTGTAAGATTAGGGTTTTGTTTTTCAACAGATTTTCTTGTTCATATTTGAGCATTATAGTGTGTTGTATTGAACTTAGAGAACCAATCTTCCATGATTCTAGTATACATCTAAATGTACTCAGGTGATGATTAAGGTGTACTTAATTCATTTTCATTTTTAATTATTTGTGATTACCTGGTAAATGAGTATGTTCATTAAGTTTATCATTCTTAGTGTGTTCAATATTATTTCTTGAGTCAATTTACCCATATCATTTGTATTAGAAGAAATATATGAGCTCATTTTTATTTTTGAATTTGAACATCCCCTTTTATTTTATAACCTATCTTACTAATTTTCACCATTATAGATTAGTGAAGATGGTCCTAAATTCTTTCTTTTTATCCAAGTAACATTCATGGTGGTCAAATTAACAAGGCTTACTCATATGCCATAAATATGTGATATCTAAATTGCTTGACTTTAATTTAGGGAGTTACCCAAGTTCTTTTTATTACATCCATTATTAACTTTAGATTGTCCTTAAGTGAAGTTACACTTATACTAATTAAAGTGTCTTTACCCCTTAAGAGATTATTCTATAACTTGCTAATCATCTTGAGAGGTAGTAGAGGTGGATAAGGTTGTTTATATCCAAAACCTCCTCTTTCTCACTACTTCACACTAGACCTAAGGTACTAGGATTTCTCTAGCCAATCATAGAGTTCTCCACTAAAGGAGTTTTCTTACTACTTAGAACTTTCTTGTGGTGGTGACTTGGATCCAAAATCCTTCGTTAAAATCTAAAATCTTTTCTCTGTACACATAAGTTAATAATGAAAATAAGTTTATCGATAAAAGCTTTGCAACAAAAGTTAAAAATTTGGCACCAAATTCGATCCGAGAACCAAGTCAACCACCTTCTAAAACATAATGCATACACTATTATACTATCACAAAAAGGGATCTAATCCTTTTATCACCTAAAAGGTCATACAACTACTTCTCTAATATGTAAGCATGAGAGACAAGGATTTCTTATTACTCACGGTCAACATCAATCAAATCCTACCAAGGCATGACATACACCATTCCCCATGTATTTCTTAATCATAATTCACACTACCTCATCTGAGTCCTTAGGGAAACATGATATTTCCCAACATTATAGGAAGAGATTTAGGGTTTTCTCAACCATACTTCCTTCACACGATAAGGCAACCTATATAGTCAAGCTAATCATCTCAATCACTACATAAACCATGTATACTATTGGAGATGAGAGAGGTGATACCTTAAGTATGCCTACTAAAATTCATAGATTTCATCAATCGATTCTAATACACGAGCATAACAATCCCAATGAGGATGAAATCTAGCCCTTGAAAGGATGGCATCAGGGCATAACTATGATAAGATTCTCATGTTGAGGACAAGGCATGCTATAACAACAATTGATCTAGTTTAGAATAACACTTAACATCAAAGGAATATTATCCCTAATCTTAATTTAGGATTTTGTATTTTCCATCCATGCATGCTCAGTAACCAAGTGAATGTATGCTAGGCATGTTAGAACAACGTCAAATGAAAGGGGTCTCATGTGATAACTAGGGTTACACCTAGTTATGAGTGTCTAAGTCAACCTACACATAATGTAGTCTAGATAGCCTCCCATAAATTAGGAGATATGAATATATCACTAGAAGATCCAATTCCAATGTAGTGTTCATTACACCCCCATAGAGAGGGTAGGGTAGTCAAGGTTTGTCAAGTAGTATGGTTCAACAACTGATGTGTTGTAAGAAGATGTATTGACCAATTTTAGAAGGGATTGAAATACTAATTGGTAAACCACTACAAAGAAATAGGTTTATCAATGACATCTAAGGGCCACCTACCTAATTAAGGGTCAACCTAAGATAACTTGAAATAGTCAATTCACCGACTGAATTGGTGAACTACTACAAATAAATAGGTATATCAATGACATCTAAGGGTCACCTACCTAATTAAGGGTCAACCTAAGATAACCTGAAATAGTCAAGTCACCAACTTCTTAGGCTCTGATACCAATTTGTAAAGAGCGGGACCCGAAAGGGGATCCACTCGAGTGATATAATACAAGAGCCATGTATTAATAAAGCAGTGGAAACAAAACTATTACAAAGTTACATGATGATGTACATATAATTGTTCCTCACCGTAAAAGGTGGCATGACATAATAAAAAGTTATAAATCTAAGGCCAGTTGCAGAGGGCAACCCATCTATTCTAAGCTATCCTTAAGATCACAACATGTACATGATTTTCTTGAGTCCACGTGTAACATACTAGATCTCGGACCCTACCCTGGAAGTTGATATTTTGGACTTAGCCAAACAAGGTTGAAGGTTAGACCTAAAAAAATGTTTAGTATAACCCTAATGAGCTAATGCATGTATAAATCACCTTAATGTAACCTAATGTTCTTACATTAATCTTAGGTTTATAATGGATACATAAAATATGCCACATAACTCATTTTGGTGGTAATATGAAGATAAGAAACTTAATTTGATGAATAATTTAGATAATGGGTCGTTAATGGACCATATGACATACTCATAAAAATAAGTCTAAAAAGTGGAAACAAACTTCAAATTCGAAATCTACATATCAAAATTAGCCTACATGTCAAATTTCATCTTATTTGGACCACCTTGAAATATTAGGATAAGTTTAGGAGAGAGAAAATGAATAAAAGGCATGAGTAAGGTATAATGTGATTATATAACTTCAAAATATGTAAATAATGACAAATTAATATTCAACACACCAAATATAACTTGTGGATGAAGTTTGGTCCAATTTGGATGATGTTTGTGTAAGTTATGCAATTTTAGGTACATTCTGGACTTTTCTGCAATTTACCCAATTGGGAGGTTTTCTTTGCAAATTATCACATGAATTATAGTCCTTATATATTCCCTTACCATTATCGAGTTTTTTAACCATGGGGAACCTAGTTGCATCTTAGTTTGAAGGTGTTTCTTTCCAAGGGCATTTTAGGGATTACCCACTTTATAAATGAGCTTATCTTTAGAAGTTATCAACCAATGAGGTTATTTCTTTGATTGGAGGTCGGTTGGGATGGCCTATAAGTGTCCATAAATTGAAATTTAATATTCAAGAAGCCCCTATGATCTGTCCTCTTACATGGCCATAAAATCCCTAAGGACACATGGAAAGCTCCATGGACACCTCATGCTTGACTTCTTCCTTATCCATAAAGGTCTGCATGTCCATAGGCACCCTTAGTAGTGGACACATGGAAAGTAAATTGAAACTTAGTACTTGACTTCTTCCTTATCCATAAAGGCTTGCATGTCCATGGACACCCTTATACATGACACATGGAAAGTCTCATAGACACCTCATACTTGACCTCTTTCTTTATATAGCCATATCTACCCCTTCTCAACTCCAAATTCGAAAAATCTTGCTCTTCTTTCTTTCCTCTATCTTATAGCATAAATCCTGCTCTGTTTGGTCACGAAGATGATATCCCAAGGTAAAAGAATGTGCCTACCTTGGTGAAGAAGGCTCCTAGGGTTCCAAATTTCTCTATTTAGGATTTCTTAAGCCCCTCCTTGGTGATTTTGACCAAAACTAGTAAGTATCCCACTTTCCTTCCCTATTTTCATGTTGTTAGTTTTCCTTCCACCTCCCCCCAGGTCATAACCATGGCCTTCCATGGTGAAACCCCACCTAGAACCCATAAACACCTCATCTCCATGTTCTTTTGTTAGGGTTTTTCACCTCTAAAGTGGAGAAGGTGCTTCTTGCTCGAGATAGGAGCTTTGTTGGAGAAACCGACCTCTCTAAGCTTGGGAACCTTACTTATTGGACCTGTCCACCTTCCTTAGAGGTTCTTTGGAGGCCTAGGCTTGACTTGAACTGTGAAAACTATGAAGTTGAGGTATGATGTATCCCCTATTCTTCTATGTCGAGCAATTTCGCTATGCTTATTCATTCTCTTTGTCCTATGGACATTAGCCTATACACAATGTATTTTCTTTTGAAAATCATGGTTCATGTGAACTACCTTATTTGATATTGATTATGTGATCATGGATATTCTTTTGAACTCTTATCTTATGCTTTGTTCATGATGGAACTCTAAAAGATGACATGTGATGTATTTTGCCCACTTATGAGGTGGATGTGTATGTTGGTCACTTATGTGGTGACTAGTTTATATATTCTGACTATACTTTCTACTTTCCTCTACGATTAACATGCTATGTGATTCAGTAGCACTAGAGTAGTGTAATTACATTGGTTTTTATGGTATATGTGTTATTTCCTGCCGAGCAGATGTGATGTTTCCTGCTCTTTTGGGATGGAAAGGAACCTCATACCCAGGGAAAGATGTGTGATTCTTGGCCCAAGTTTTATATATTTGGGAGATTGGAAGTATTCCTTTCTCTACCAGGTTTCAAGTTTATGAGACTTGGCCGCCTTTGTATTTATATTGTTCTAGGGTATGTTTATATCACATGCATGTAGGTTGATGATATGGGGTGTGTGTCCCAATTCTTTACATGTGCTTGTGTGGCACAATCTTTATGTTTTATTAATGGCAAGTATTCTTTTGTTATCATATGATTTCAATTCCTTTTCTCTTGATACCCATTTGGGTGGTCCTTATCCTTTCTATGGAAAGCCTTTTATATTTGATGTCCTTTATTCCATATATTGCTCAATTTCCTATTTAGTATGCACATACCGGCCTTTGTTGATGTCATCTATTTTCTCTTCTTGCTGGGGTATGCTTCCGACCCTAGGTGAAGGACTTGGATGATAAGGCATGAAGTTTTGGACTATCTTAAGGAGTTAAAGTTTGGAGACAAAGTTGTTATGGTTTACATTTCTCTCTACTTAGATCCTTATGTTGTATCATACATGTAAACTCTTATGGGATATTATGATGTACTTTTGTAATCTTTTGTGAAAATTGAATATAGTCATTATTTTTATTCTGTTGCTATACTTTGGTTGTTTTGAATACCATTTATAGAAGTTTGAAGATGTTACACCTATTCCAGCATACCTTTGAGTGTGTTTGGAATGGATGTTTTATTCTTCAATTTTTTTAGTAGAGAGTGGATCCCACTCCTTACAACATGGTATCCGAGGCCATGGTAGTTGGAATCTGACTATTTCAATTTTGTCTCCCTAGTTAGAATCCTTGCCTTACCTTTAAGTGACATGTTTGACCTAGAGTTGATCAATAGATGATGAAGGGTTGATTTAGGATCATATAGTTTTCACATTAGAATAATGATGAATAGATCCTTAAAATACTTACAAGTAAAAGATGCATAAGTAACCATAGTAACTTGAAGTTTTTTAGCTTGGCCTTTAGGCATCTACTAGGACATGAAGTTGAAATCAAAGGTGTCTAGAAAGGATTAGGGTTCGGGGGCAGGCAAGATTTTCCTCTACACCACTAGCTTGGTTTATGAGGACTCCCGAATCTATATGATATCGGCCTGGCCTGAGCTGATATGAATTGTTTAAAATAGCATGCTTTTAGGCAATAATAGCCTTAGACATCTATATGATTTATCTTTAGGGACCCTAATATGTTGAACTAGTCTCCCAGATGTAAAGACTTATTTGAGGATGGACAAGAGCAAGTTAACCCATAGTTCATAGTTAGTCTTTACAAGTTATGTTTCCTTTTTTTTGCATGATGCTTATGGAGTTGGATGTAAGGAAGTGTAGTTGAACCTTTTGTACCTATAGAATAGTTTTGACTTAATAAGATGAATCCTTTAAGGGGTGGTGAATAATTTGTTTTCTTATATGTGGATGTTTTTATTTTGAGGATGAAATCCCTTTAAGGGGTGGTATGCTGTAACATACTAGATCTCGGACCCTACCCTGGATGTTGATTATTTGATCTTAGCCAAACAAGGTTGAAGGTTAGACCTAAATAGATGTTTATTATAACCCCAATGAGATAATGCACGTATAGATCACCTTAATGTAACCTAATGTTCTAACATTAATCTTAGGTTTATAATGGATACATAAAATATGCCACATAACTCATTTTGGTGGTAAAATGAAGATAAGAAACTTAATTGGATGAATAATTTAGATAATGGGTCGTTAATGGTCCATATGACATATCTCATAAAAAGAATTCTCAAAATTGGAAACAAACTTCAAATTCAAAATCTACATATTAAAATTAGCCTACATGTCAAATTTCATCTAATTTGGACTACTTGAAATATTAGGATAAGTTTAGGAGAGAGAAAATGAGTAAAAGGCACAAGTAATGAATAATGTGATTATATAACTTCAAAATATGGAAATAATGGCAAATTCATATTCAACACATCAAATATAACTTGTGGATGAAGTTTGGTCCAATTTGGATGATGTTTGTGTAAGTTATGCAATTTTAGCTACATTCTGGACTTTTCTACAATCTACCCAATTGGGAGGTTTTCTTTGCAAATTGTCACATGAATTATAATCCTTATATATTCCCTTACCATTCTTGAGTTTTTTAACCATGGGGAACCTATTTGTACCTTGGTTTGAAGGTGTTTCTTTCCAAGGGCATTTTAGGGATTACCCTCTTTATAAATGAGCTTATCTTTAGAAGCTATCAACCAATGGGGTTATTTATTTGATTGGAGGTCGGTTGGGATGGCTTATAAGTGTCCATAAACTGACATTTGATATTCAATAAACCCCTATGATCTGTCCTCTTGCATGGCCATGAAATCCCTAGGCTAAGGACACATGGAAAGCTCCATGGACACCTCATGCTTGACTTCTTCCTTATCCACAAAGGTTTGCATGTCCATAGGCACCCTTAGCATTGGACACATGTAAAGTAACTTGAAACTTCATGATTTAATTCTTCCTTATCCATAAAGGCTTGCATGTCCATGGACACCCTTATACATGACACATGGAAAGTCTCATAGACACCTCATACTTGACCTCTTTCTTTATATAGCCATATCTACCCCTTCCCAACTCCAAATTCGAAAAATCTTGCTCTTCTTTATTTCCTCTAGATTAGAGCACAACTCCTACTCTGTTTGGACATGAAGGTGTTGTCCCAAGGTAAAAAAAGGTGCCTACCTTGGTGAAGAAGGCTCCTAGGGTTCCAAATTTCTCTATTTAGGATTTCTTAAGCTCCTCCTTGGTGATTTTGGCCAAAACTAGTAAGTATCCTCCTTTATTTCTCTATTTTCATGTTGTTAGTCTTCCTTCCACCTTCCTCCAGGTTAGAAACATGGCTTTCCATGGTGAAACCCCACCTAGAACCCATAAACACCTCATCTCCATGTTCTTTTGTTAGGGTTTTTCACCTCTAAAGTGGAGAAGGTGCTTCTTGCTCGAGATATGAGCTTTGTTGGAGAAACCATCATCTCTAAGCTTGGGAACCTTACTTATTGGACATATCCACCTTCCATAGAGGTTCTTTGGAGGCCTAGGCTTGACTTGGATTGTTTAGACTCTGAAGTTGAGGTATGATGTATCCCCTATTCTTCTATGTTGAGCAATTCACCTATGCTTATTAATTCTCTTTCTCCTATGGACATTATCCTATACACCATGTCTTTTCATTGAAAATCATGATTCATGTGAACTACCTTATTTGATATTGATTATGTGATCATGGATATTCTTTTGAACTCTTATCTTATGCTTTGTTCATGATGGAACTCTAAAAGATGACATGTGATGTCTTTTGCCCACTTATGAGGTGGATGTGTATGTTGGTCACTTATGTGGTGACTAGTTTATATATTCTAACTATACTTTCTACTTGCCTCTACATTTAACATGCTATGTGATTCAGTAGCACTAGAGTAGTGTAATTGCATTAGTTTTTACGACAGATGTGTTATTTTCTGCCGAGCAGATGTGATGTTTCCTACTCTTTTGGGATGGAAAGGAACCTCATACCCTGGGCAATATGTGTGATTCATGGCCCATGTTTTATATATTTGGGATATTGGAAGTATTCCTTTCTCTACCAGGTTTCAAGTTTATGAGACTTGGCCGCCTTTGTATTTATATTGTTCTAGGGCTATGTTTATCTCACATGCATGCAAGTTGATGACATGGGGTGTGTGTCCTAATTCTTTACATGTGCTTGTGTGGCACAATATTTATGTTTTATTAATGGAAAGTATTCTTTTGTTATCATCTGATTTCAATTCCTTTTCTCTTGATACCCATTTGAGTGGTCCTTATCCTTTCTATGGGAAGTCTTTTATATTTGATGTCCTTTATTCCATATATTGCTCAATTTCCTATTTAGTATGCACATACCAGCCTTTGTCGATGTCATCTATTTTCTCTTCTTGTTGGGGTATGCTTCCAACCCTAGGTGAAGGACTAGGATGATAAGGCATGAAGTTTTGGACTAGCTTAAGGAGTTAAATCTTGGAGACAAAGTTGTTATGGTTTAGATTTCCCTCTACTTAGATCCTTATGTTGTATCATACATGTAAACCCTTATGGGATATTATGATGTACTTTTGTAATCTTTTGTGAAAATTGAATATAGTCATTATTTTTATTCCGCTGCTATACTCTGGTTGTTTTGAATACCATTTATTGAAGTTTGAAGATGTTACACCTATTCCAGCATACCTTTGAGTGAGTTTGGAATGGATGTTTTATTCTTCAATTTTTTTAGTTGGGAGTGGATCCCACTCCTTACACCATGTCCTCTAATGTACCTACACCTGGGTAGAAGGGAACATCACCCAAACATAGGAAACAAGATAAGGTCAGCAAAGGCTGAGTATGTACATATATTAAATGCCTTGAGCATTACATTGGATTATAAGTACAAAAGAGATGTTCCCACAAGAAGGGGGCTAATTGCAATTAGGTAAGTTTAAGAGAATTACATCATGATAAATGAGGCATATAAAAATTCAGACTACAAGCATGATAATAAAAGAGTCTTGCCATACAATCAACCAAAAATCTAATTTAAAACAAAATAACATTTGCATGAATAACAATATAGACTAAATATACCTAAAACATGCCCATAAACCATAGGATCATGGCCTAAAAGAAATAAAGGTGAAAATGCACACCTCATGTGGAATACGCACACCCTATATAAGTATGGTTGTACATAAGTACCATTATTCTAGATTTTCTAGTCAAACATGTAGCATGCATAAAATAGAGAGGAAAGACTAGCATTTCAGTCAATTTTTTTCATAAAAAAGCAATCATAGCAAGGGGGTCCAAGAACCCATATAAACAAGGTAGTCCACAAGCTACATGGATATAATGAGTCAACATTAGGAAATATAAATGTCCATGAAATTAGATTTTCATCAGGAATAACAGTTCAAGAGATGCCTCATTAAAAGAAAGTAGAATAATGCCCAAAATAAAATAGAGGATGTACATACCTTATGATCAATCCTATATATTTAGTAACACCCCCTAGGCCCGGGGTCATGGTTGTCTCAACCTAGTGACAATATATGTGAATTCAATTAATATAAATTACATTGATTTGCTGCTTAGAAACTCACCATATTGTAAGTTGAAAATATGATCCTGAAACTTATCCCATTAAATCATTTGTATTTTTCTAATTCCAAAAATGCATCTAACTGTATTATTTAGATCTACCAATAATTACTTATGGATTTTAAAAGGTTAATCAATTTCCTTATTAAAAATGAAATCAATTGTGAAATGATTACTTTGACCTTGAAGGGAAGTGCGAAGTTAAAACGTGATTGCACACGATTATAGTGGGATCAAAAGCACGGGGTTTCGGGGTCAACAGGGTTAAACAAACCAAGATCCCTATAATGCCCTCATGGGCGTGACATGGAAACCACAAGCATCATGGGCGAGACCAGGCTTTCTCCCCAAGGATTCATCTACATGTGTCTTGCGCCATTAGCCTCTTGCTAGAGCTTGAAGCTTGGAAGGAAGCATTGGAGTTAGATTCCTTGCATGTGGGGGTCCTTCCCATTGACTTTGATTTTCCATGTTAGAGGCAGCTAGCCTCAAAGCAGGTCCTAGGGTCACTGGAAGACTAAGAAGAACACGTTGTCGAGGAGGTGAAAAACATGTAGGCCATGAGTCAGACCCCATAGCCTGGTTTCCAAGCACAGACTCACATCCCCATAGCACAACTGGGGTGTTCCTCGGGATAAGGTGAACATAAGAAAAACCTCGCACGGTCCAAGAGGTGGGTTTAGACATGATTGTAAACTTCTAAAACACAAAGGGAGTTTAGAGACAAAGATTCATGGTATTTGATAAGGATATATATATATATATATACATATATATATATATATATATATATATATATATATATATATAGAGAGAGAGAGAGAGAGAAGGAGAGGGTTGGGAATTGGATGTTTACCAAGATTTCAATCCTTCTGAATATGGAAGATAACAATTGGGGTCTCGACAATCCTCTTGGTCTTGTTTTCGCATCCCGAACACCTCCTCATAGGGGTGTCAGTCGATCTCTAGAGAGAAGCAATTCGCTGGGTAGCGGGGACTAAGTAGGCAATGTGAAAAGAGGAAGAACGATGGGATGATGAAGAGTGTGATGTCAGGATGCTCATTTCAAGTGGAATTGGTCCATAGTTGTGATGATTGCTATGAAATCGACAACCAAATTGCACAGTAATTACGCAGAATAATCATTAGCAGTGGATTAATGAAAATCACTAAAAATTAACACCATTTTGTAAAGAGATCCATTGCCATGAAACTCTTAAGGGAAGAACCAAAGTAATATATACATCACGGTTCACATTGTACAAACATTGTACCATCTCATCTCGAGGATATCATATACCAGTTGCTTTGCCCAAACATATACATAAGCAACATAAAACCTCGAGGCATACAAGCCAAAATCTCAGATATTTTATAAAACCATTATGTACTAACTCCCAAGGACCTGAGAGTATAGAGACGACACATAGGACTTCTATCTACAAGACACGACAGACATCACACTCAACCTAAGCTATTACTGCTGTCCTTGTTGCTATAGTCCTCCCTCTACAGTACAGTCTCTACCTCCTTATCTGTGTCCACCTAAAAAATGTTGGGACCAACGGGGTGAGACAAAAGTCCCAGCGAGAGATATAGCTCTCTGCCAACAATATTATTATCACGTGTAAACAGTATAAAATTGAGCAGAGGATCTTTTATATTTTTTTAGATCAGTAGGCTTTTTTGGATGAAGGGGTGTCTATTTACTGACCGCAATCTGCATGCTAGCTAGATCGATGGGGAATCCCCTCCATAGTGTCCCAGCCGGGTTTCAAACCGGCAGCCTGTGGCATCAACATCCTTACAGGCTTACCAGCTAACCAACTCGGCTAGCTGGCTGGTACAGAGGATCTTTTATATTAATAATCAATATTAATCACTGTTTATAAGTAGAACAGAGCAATATCATTTTTTCAAGCAATGCAACTATCTATGATAGAGCAATAAATCATATATTCACTTTATAAGGAATACGAAGAACACATATATCATCTATTCATTTAAGATGTATAAAAGTATTGTAACATCAACCAATGTTTCTGTATTCAAGCCTTAATCAAATACGCTACACGGTTGATTACATTTTTACAATCACACTTATGCCCTGAGGAGATGAGGTATACCGCTCATGCTCCAACCGACCACGACTATGTAAAGCATCAGTACCATACAAGGTCAAAGGAAGAGCCGACTTCCAAGACCTCACTTGTCTCGGTCAGTACGAGACCACTGGCAGTGACATCACATGTCAAACTGCAATTAGCTTGCCAGGGTATAGTGGCATCTTCGCTATAGAATTATAGCTGCAACATGCACTCTCTTCAGGGAGATCACACAACAACCTTGGTATATTAATATTGAGTCATGGCATATAGCCATACTCTTAAGATGATGAAGGAGATCACACAACAATTCCTATTTGGATGTAAGGATATTTTCGTCCATCACCCCCACATATTCAAAAATATGCTCTCCGAGTTAAACTCGTTTCACCATTCAACAAATTCTGACACTGAATAGATCTATGGTCAGGGAAACTACATGATAAGGTTCCACTTGATTAATTAGGGGCATTACAATATCTTTTATCATCAACCAAGTTACAAGCATGAATTATAACAGATGCTACAAAGAAAGGTGTAATACATTTATCAAGTACTTTCATAATCTTTGGAACACATTGAATGCATAACACTCGGGATCTCAATCTCTTATCACATTACTGGGGATTCTCATCCCTTAATATTATCATCATCATGATTGCTAGATCTGGGTATTCAAACCCTTAGTTCATCACTGAACATTGTCACCTCTTATCAGGTAACTATTACCTCTAGGTCCTCAGACCCATGTATACATTATACTTGTTGCACAAGTATTTCACATGGCTCACAAGGCCCATTTAATCTGTATCATATGAAACATCATTGCTTATATCTGTCTATGCTCATCATCTCATGATACATGCATGGTTAGTATTTCCTGATAAAAATAATATCAAGTACATATCATCACCATGAAATACAAGAGAAATACAACCTTGCCATTATTAGGGTTAGGGTTCCCCTTTTTAGCCGATCAGGGTTTCAAGTTCATATTATCAAGAATGAAAACCCTAATTCATATATACACACATATTAGGAGCATACTTTGATATCATAAGTATTCAACCATACTTGTTTATTCTCATCATTTATCATTAAATGATTATCACACAAAGTATGAGTTTCTCTCTCATCCTTACTAGGATATTGATTACATTATACTTTATTAAGTTGGCTCAACCCTTTTCTCAAGGTACATTGGTCTACACTTATCAAAATGCATTAAAATATTTACATCTTAATGTATCATTTGACATAACACACTTCATGTGTTACTCAATCAAGTATATCGGATTTGAGGTGCTTACCTCCATATTGGTTTTGAGGTGCTTCCACCATATTGGGCTAGAGGTGTGTGCTTACCACCATATCGTCCAAGAGGTGTGTTCTTACCACCATATCGTCCAAGAGGTGTGTGCATACCACCATATCGTCTAAGAGGTGTGTGCTTATCACCATATCATCTAAGAGGTGTGTGCTTATCACCATATCATCCAGGAGGTGTGTGCTTGTCACCATATCATCCAGGTATCACCATATCATCCAGGTATCACCATATCATCTAGGAGGTGTATGCTTATCACCATATACCATATCATCTAAGAGGAGTGTGCTTATCACCATATTGTCCAAGAGGTGTGTGCTCATCACCATATTGTTCAAGAGGTGTGTGCTTACCACCATATCGTTCTATCGGTGTGTGTGTGTCACTTATATCAGGTTACTCATGTGTAGGGTTTTGCATATCGGTTTAGACCCTTATTCTCATACCTTTTCAAACCTTCAAAGTATCAACCTACCATGTGTTGAGTAACAGCCTAGACAACTGGTTAGTCCTTTTTCAACCAAACCAAATGTACAAAATGATAGTGGTGTGGGGTTCCAAGGTATAACGGATTTCATATCACCATATTGGGTTTCATTACCATATCAGGTTAGAGGTAATTCAACCCGATATCGTTTTGTGTGATGATGATGTCATCTATTGGGTTTTAGATGAGGGAGAAGGAAGAGGAAACAAAAAAATTCTCTCACCACAAAACCATAACCACGAATTGCATTAATGACTATGAAATAGGAAGGATGGTTTTAGCGAGGTGTACCTGGTCCTGAGGCTTGCTCAACGACAATACCTCACAGCTAGTATGGTCTTCAACCACCTAGTCTTCGATGATGTCAGTGCAGCTCCTGGTCGTGACCCAGACTGCGGTTGACAGTCGTCCTCCTGAGCAGTAGAAACCTCCTGCCTCTATAGATAGTACACATGGACCATCAGGAACTCTAGTCGTCCTGTCCTATAGGACACTAGAAGAATTCATCCCCTTCTGTCAGCGTACTAGTCACCGACACACTTTCCCACCATCAGTTGCTTTTCTACAGTTGTCTTTCTCTCGATGTTCCTCCCTGGACGGGTAGAACTTGCTTGGGCTCTCTTGGTTACCACAACTAGAGAGGACAACAACTTTGCAGAGCAACTGATGTTCTGAGTTGTGCTATCTGAGAAGCCCCCAGTACCCCTCTATATATAGGAGGGGTCAGGGTCAGGGTTCTCAGCCCCGAGCAATGCGGGACTAAAGTGGGAGTAGAAGGGTCTGAAATTTCCATGAACTGATTGCACTGCGGCAGCTGAACCAGTCATTTCACAAATGAACCAGTTGGTTGGGAGTGTGAGAGGGTCGGTTCACTTAGTGAACCAGTCGGTTCACTTCCTAGATTTGCCTCCAACTGACTTTCCTTGTTCGTTTCTAATTAATGCAAAGATTAATTCTTGTCTTAATCAAATTGTACAAGTGAAATGAAAAACTTTTCTCACAAATTGGGACAGCCGAACCTTGCTCGTTTGGTCCAGTCGAACTGATGTGTTCACCAAGTGAACCGATCATCTCACTGACCATGAGTCGATCAGTTCACCCAGTGAACCGGTCGGTTGGTGGTTCAAATTGTGCAGAACACAGTCAATGCAGTTCTCAATCAATCTGACACTCAAATCAGTTAGCTCAACACTTGAACTTGACGATTCTAATTCAAGTCAATTGATTGAATGTTTGATTGAGTACCTAAACACCTTTAGTAATCAATCCAAACATCATTCATGGACAGACTCCTCTTTCAGGTAAATCCTTTGTGTGTGACCCTATAGGTCACATTTCATGTTGGCAGTGAATGTCCATAACTAGCTTATGACATCACAAGCAAAGAGCGATGCCTAGTCGCACATCAGTGCTACCCAAGTGAAAAGGAAAGTTGGAGAACAACTTTCAATCCTACATTTTGTGATTGGTGTTCCAGCAAATGTATAAGTCCTTTATCTCTGATATCCTAAATGAACTCAAGGAATGGAGCTGTCATCCTTTTGACGTTCATTCATGTTCCTTGATCCAAAGCAGACTGTCTGAGATATGTGTGCCATCAATATCACATATTGACTCACACGTGCATGTGCATGCCTGTCTCAGTCTCGCTTATCAAGTGGCCATGGACATCATACTCCCTCAGGAGGGACAAGTCCCATATCTATCACTCACAGTCAAAACCCCATGTGTCAAAGTCACCCAATCAACACCTTTATAACAATCCATATTTCAGGACTGTGTTTGATGATGTCAAAGTGTACCCAATGACATGTGATGAGTATAGTGATTTCAGGTCTAAGAATCACAATCACCACCATCACTGTGAGAGCTGATTGTGCCTACCATGTCATGGTTCTATGTGTCACTCTCACGGTGGGTCTATCTGATACACTGTTCTCTAACATGTATCTATGTGCTTGGCTTAATATCACATATCATGACTAGTGAGAATTTGTCATCAACCAACATACACTCTAGTCTTGATGTGTCATTATTGTCTATCAACCTTCCACAATGACATCCGATTAGGGACAAAACAAGAATGTACAAACTCTTAGCATCCGTATGATCTCATTCTTCAGATCCTCAACCTAAAGACATACATCATTGAGTACTATCATTCTCTAGACATTCATTCTATTCTATCATTATCTCATAACTTATTGAACCATAATAAAGTGGAATCTTGCCTTTGATATTTATCAAATCAATCATAATGTATCCCAATCCAAATCATCATATGATTGGCACTCAGGGCATACATACCAACAAACTCCCACTTGCACTGTGAGCCAATCACCTTTGAATTAGTGATATCCAAACATATCCCACATGTTTCTGCTGCTCTAGTGCTAACGCAGTGAGTTAGTAATACTTTGCTTTAGTTGGTATATTGCATGTTTCACATATCTTTGTTGTACTACATATTGTATGAGATGGAGTTGTTGTAATACGCGATTTGATATTCCTTGCCTAACACTTAGCTCCATTGTTTGACTCAGTATTACTACTTGTCATCAATGGTTGGAATATCTATAAGTTCATCTCTATGAACTTCTAGATCCATATAGTATCCTCTGTTGTTCATAACACAAGGATACTCGACATTCCCTTTTAGAATTAAACAACTTTTAAATCTGACAGTTTCCATTTATCAACTCATATTCACTTTTATATTTTATATTTTGCAATCATTTTTTGTCATTTCAGAAGCTTGCATTAGTGTAATTCTTTACACCCCACTCTTCCTTATATTACCATAGAACTAGTACTTCATAAGTACCAAACAAGTTCTTCATGGTATTCAGTGACCCTCACTAGAAGTAGACAGACATCCACTCGTCACACGAGTTAACAGAATGAGCATATCATATTGTCATGTCCAATACATACAAGACGATGAATGTATATTTGCTTGTCATGTTTACAAGATAATGGGATGATTACACACATGACAGATCCATTTCTATTTATGTGTTCCTATTCTTCGTAAGAATTTGGGACACTTGGCATCTGAGATACTAACTCCATGTAACATGGACACGTTTTCTTCACCGAATATGTGCATATTGAACCCTTTAGTACAGATTGCCAATGTGTGCTCTCTCTTTACCAGGTCAAGAGGTTTTTGATAACTATATTCATAGATCTCTATTCCTATCACATAGGACATTTCTCTATCTTCTCTTAAAGAAGGTATTTCCACACCAGTTTCCATTTTAGAACATTTCATTCCTCATAATCATGTGGAATGTGAATACTCTCCCACTAAATCTTTGTAATCATAGATCCCTTCTTTATTTTGATATATCAATCAAAACTTTTGACTATATAATCAAAGTAAAGACTTCCAATTCTGAGTTACTTGTATGTAACTTATAGACTGCATTTGCATTATTGGATTCATAAAGCCTTCAGGTTGTGTCACGTACACATCCTTATCTTATTCCTGCCCGGAATGCAGTTTTAATATCCATATGCCAAATTGCATAGTCTTTCAAGTTCCAACATCAAGCATGATCCTTTCTCTAAATGTCATCCATGTCAGTCTTAACTCTTAAGACCCAATTGCACTTATGGGTTTTATCCCAGTCAAGTGCTACCATAAGGTCATACCTTAATTGGTTCACATGAAAGTCATTTTGGATCTTATGGCCTCAAGCCATGACTCAAAATCTGGTCCCTCAACATCATCTAGATTATTGGCCCATCATATGACCAATTCATTACCTAGATATATGAGGTGTATGGGTTACATAAGGAACTTTGAGAATCCACAACACTTGTGATTCTTAATCTCCTTTATTTAGTGTAAGCATGTTCTTTTAGAATAATTCTAGAAGATTAGTTATTTGATGATCATGCTCTAGCTCTTTAGAGTATGATTCCTTCTTAGATTTAGACATAATGAGTTATCTATGATACACTATCATAATTACTCACAAGGTCCTCAAACATTTGGTTTAAGTATCCCATTCATTGATCACAACAAAGAGTTAATACTTTTACCAAGTTTGTACTTCATTTATGACATTCTTGAACATTTCAAGATATTCATATTGGTATTTCAATAAACACCATATGAAGCATTATCATTTATTCCAATAGGTATATAAATACATCAATATGTATTATACCCAATAGAATAGTCATTATCCCACTACATCTAGTGAAGATTGACTTGTTATCATGCCCAAGACAGTCATATCTCTTAATGGTTCATAACCAAAAGATTCTAGATTTATCCATGTAACATAGAAACTAGAGATGAATTTCTCATGATAATGCTAATTAATTTTTTGAGTCATCAATAACATTTAGGTATCATTTTATCTTATGCATACCAAGTACCACAAGATAAATAAGGCATTGCCACAAAAGATCATATCTTTGAAATTGAAACATCAACTTTATTGATAAACACCCTTGCCATTACAAGATGCAGAAATAAAGTGTTTCTATTTATTAGCAAAATGAAATAGTAGTTTATAACTCTATTACATGCCCTTTGGGCTGAAATAAACTAAAAGGTACTCCTATCTATGGCAACAACACTTGCTCCACTGATGAGTGCTCCTTCTTGGTCCTTTCACAAAGGCCATCACTCTTTTCAGATCCTGCATATCATATATGTCAGATCCATATCTTGGTATCATATACCTCAGATAAAGAAGTGTTTCAAGTTTATTTCAAGATACTTGAGGTGGAGACTTCCATCCCCTCCTTCTTCTTTTGTTCATCCAGATAGAGAGGGCAATTTCTCCTCCAATGTCCTGGCTCTTGACAATGGTGACATTTGCCTCCCTTGTTCACCCTGAAGATGACTTGGGATGCTGTCTAGCATCAGAACCCTTCTTTGCTTTGCCCTTGCCTTTAGACTTACCCTTCTTTCTACTGATCAACATCACAGATTTGGGTTTGTCTTTCTTCATATGTGCCTCGGCTGTCCTCAACATGCCCAACAACTCTATCAATGGCTTGTCAAAGTTGTTGATGTTGTAGTTCATCACAAACTGACTGTAAGATTTTGGCAACAATTGTAGTATCACATAAGTAGCCAACTCTTGGATCAGAGGGAATCCCAGTCTTATCAGGTTCTCCACATACCCAATCATCTTGAGTGTGTGAGGACCAACTAGATCTCCTTCTATCACGATGCACTTGAATAGTGCCCTGGAGACATCATATCTCTCTTGTCGTGCTTGGTATTGATACATGTTCTTGAGATCTTGAACCATCTCAATGACGTCGATGTTCTCATGTTGTCTCTACAACTCATAGTTCATTGAGCACAACATCAAACACTTCACATCAATGGCATCTTCAATATGCTTCATGTAAGCATCCCTTTCTGCCTTTGGTGCGGTGGGAGTGGGTTCCTCTAGCACTGGTGTATCTAGGACATAGAGCTTTCGCTCTTAAGTGAGAACAATTATCAATGTCCTAAACCAGTCATGGAAATTAGTCCCATTCAACTTGTCCTTCTCAAGGACCAATCACAATGAAAAGTGATTATTGTTGACAACCATTTGTTCTACAAAAAGAAATATGCAATTTTAGTCCAAAACTCTTTTTGACTTAATTTGATTGATTTGAAAATTTTGGTGATATAGTTAAGACTTTAATTAATTAACACTCTCACTATTTTGTTCAAATTGATAGAACTCACCATCAATTCAGAAGATTGCAGCATACAACCTTCTAGTGAGCCAAGATCTAAAACAATTGAATTATTACCCGACCAATGCCAATGTCCATAATCAATTATTAAGGTAGGTAACACCTACCAATTACATCATATGCAACTCTTGGATAGATGACATGTGCAACTCTTTGCCATGAACATCTCCATGCCTCTAAGTGCTTAATCCCATTAAGATCACTTAGTTAAGCCCGACCCAAAAGCCAACACAATGAATATGCACCCTGCTAGGGCAGACCCACATATTCACCATCACACTTCCATGAGATAGACGATGTACCATGCTAGGGAGTGCCCACACTTAGTCGATCAAGATTTTCATGTGTGCTTCTTTTGGAAGGCATCTTAAACTTAATATTATATTGAGGGGTTTTAATATGCTTATATATGCATATAAGTATCCAATCACCACATATATAGTATGTATCATATACATGCTATATCCCACAACAGAAAACATGCAATAATGATAAAGCGATGATTATGGCCATCCTATTGTAGTTCCTTGAGCCATAAGGAATTATAGTCATCTAGGTCTACATCACATGCAACCTGTTGTTGATGAAGATCTTGTGCTTAGGCCATTCTAGGTTTGATCAGCTCATCACACGACTAATCGACTTGCCTCCTGGCCATCCGGTTGGTTTTCTACAACCAATCATCTGGCTCCTCCAGATGGTCAGTTCGTCAGGTTGTCTGCTCGTTGTCAGGCCTCCACTTGCACCATCATCCGGTCATCTCAGTCCACCAGTTGATCGGTTGGCACCTCCAGTCGATCATCTCACACCACCAGCCGCTTGTCTGGGCACCCGCCAGTCTTTGACACAATAGGAAATAAAACTATCCTACTTTTACATAAACTTTGGGGAACCTCGAGTTACACTCGGGGGGAGCAAAGGTAGAAGAGAATCTCGAGTTACATCAGGAAAAGAAGAAGAGTGCTCGGTGCGCAGACTGAGAGCAAACAACCACAACCAACCAAGCACACATAGGGGTTTATAGGCCATAACCACACTACACATCCACCATCAAAACCGTTTTGAGCGACGCGTATCATTTGCATATATATACCATATCATATATGTATATATTTAGTTTGATATCATGTGGTATTAATCGGATATTCACATTTAGCTAGTAAAATATTAGCATCGTATGCAGTAAATAAAAGGTGGTAAAATAAAAAATTAATCATATCAATTATCCTAAAACACATTACATTGACGTGACTCTGATACCAATGTTGGGTTTTAGGTGAGGGAGAAGGCAACGGAAAAAAAAATTCTCTCACCACAAAACCATAACCACGGATCACATCAATGACTATGAAATAGGAAGGATGGTTTTAGCGAAGTGTACCTGGTCCTGAGGCTTGCTCAATGATAATACATCACAGCTAGTGCGGTCTTCGACCACCTAGTCTTCAACGATGTCTGTACCGCTCCTGGTCCCGACCCAGACTGCGGTTGGCAGTCATCCTCCTGAGCGGAAGAAACCTCCCACTTCTATAGATAGTCCACACAGACCACTGGGAACTTTAGTTGTCATGTCCTACAAGACACTAGAAGGAGTCGTCCCCTTCTATCGGCGTACTAGTCACCGACACACTCTCCCACCATCAGTTGCTTTTTTGTAGTTGTCTTTCCCTCGTTGTTCCTCCCTGGACGGGTAGAATATGTTTGGGCTCTCTTGATTACCACAACCAGAGAGAACAACAACTTTGCAGCGCAACCGATATTCTGAGTTGTGCTATCTGAGAAGCCCCCAGTACCCCTCTATATATATGAGGGGTCAGGGTTCTTAGCCCCGGGCAATGCAGGACTAAAGTGGAAGTAGAAGGGTCCAGAATTTCCATGAACTGATTGCACTACGGCAGCCGAACCAGTTGTTTCACAAACAAATCGGTCAGTTGGGAGTGTGAGCCGGTTGGTTCACTTAGTGAACCAATCAGTTTACTTCCCAGACTTGCCTCTAATTGGCTTTCCTTGTTCGTTTCTAATTAATGCAAAGATTAGTTCTTGTCCCAAGCGAATTGTACAAGTGAAACAATTTTTTTTCTCACAAATTGGGACAACCCAACCTTGCTTGTTTGGTCCAGTTGAACCGATCGGTTCACCAAGTGAATCGGTCGTCTCACTGACCATGAGCCGATCAGTTCACCCAGTGAACTGGTCGGTTGGTGGTCCAGATTGTGCAGAACATAGTCAATGTTGTTCTCAATCAATTTGACACTCAAATCAGTTAGTTCAACACTTGAACTTGATGATTCTGAGTCAAGTCAATTGATTGAATGTTTGATTGAGTACCTAAACACCTTTAGTAATCAATCCAAACTTCATTCATGGATAAACTCCTCTTCTAGGTAAATCCTTTGTGTGTGACCCTCTAGGTCTCATTTCACGTTGGCAGTGAATGTCCATAACTAGCTTATGACATCACAAGCAAAGAGTAGTGCCAAGTTGCACATCAGTGCTACCCAAGTGAAAAGGAAATTTGGAGAACAACTTTCAATCCTATAGTCTGTGATTGGTGTTCTAGTGAATGTATAATTCCTTTGTCTCTGATATCCTGAATGAACTCAAGGCATGGAGCTGTCATCCTTTCAACATTCATTCATGTTCCTTGATCCAAAGCAAGTTGTCTGAGATATGTGTGCCATCAATATCACATATTGACTCACATGTGCATGCCTTTCTCAGTCTCGCTTATCAAGTGGCCATGGACATCATACTCCCTCAGGAGGGACAAATCCCATATCTATCACTCACAGTCAAAACCCCATGTGTCAAAGTCACCCAATCATCACCTTTATAACAATCCATATTTCAGGACCGCATTTGATGATGTCAAAGTGTACCCAATGACATGTGATGAGTGCAATGATTTCAGGTCTAAGAATCACAATCACCACCATAACTGTGAGAGCTGACTGTGACTACCATGTCATGGTTCCATGTGTCACTCTCACGGTGGGTCTGTCCGATACACTATTCTCTAACATGTATCTATGTGCTTGGCTTGATATCACATATCATGACTAATGAGACTCTATAATCAACCAACACACACACTCTAGTCTTGCTGTGTCATTGTTGTCTATCAACCTTCTACAATGACATCCGACTAGGGACAAAACAAGAATGTACAAACTCTTAGCATCTGTATGATCTCATTCTTCAGGTCCTCAACCTGAAGACATACATCATTGAATATTGTCATTCTCTAGACATTCATTCTATTCTATCATTATCTCATAACTGATTGAACCAAAATAAATTGGAATCTTGCCTTTGATATTGATCAAATCAAGCATAATGTATCCCAATCCAAATCATCATATGATTAGCTCTGAGGGAATACATACCAACATCATCATCATCAAGATCTAGACTTTCATCCCTTACCATTCTGGTTCACGGAAAACAATCCTATGCAACTATTAGAACTCATAGATTCATCAACTATTCAAGAAAAAATCAAAATTGAAAGTAGATCAACAAGTATAGCAAGATTGAAGGTGAATAATAACATGATTGGGTTCAAGTTATATAACCCGCCTCAAGAAAAACTTCAAAGCTCCAAGCTCCAAAGCTTCACGTTCCAAAAGTTGAATATGAACTTATCAAAGATCCAAGACTTGTTCACAACTCTTCTATATGCAAAGAATCACCATAGATAATAACTTGGTGAAAAAGAAAAGAAAGGAAGAATCACAACCCGAGAATCATGCTTCAACCAAGGTTGAAGATGACCATGGCTTCACCTTAAGCTTAAGGCTCGAGCTCCTCCTTTCTACTCAACTACTATGCACAATATTTAAGAGAAATAGAGTTGTAGGATTCAAAAAGTTTCACTATAGGTGAAAGGAGTGGTATATATAATTGAGACTCATGAGAGAGAGTGTATAAGAGGTGTCATCACCTTATATTACTAGGTGACACATGTCCATGCATGGGTTGACACATGTCCATGCATGGACACAGATTTATCTTGACATGCAAAAATCTTGGGGATAATATAGGGATAAGATTTCGGCCATTAGTTATCTTGTTGAACAAGATATTTCAACCCAACATCACTTTATTCACAAACTGATACAACTTTTCCAATGAAAGTTATAAACAGATATCCATCACCTTCTTGAAGTGCTTAACTCATCATGGCCTTTACTAAGAGTTGAAAAAATGATATGGGACATCCTATATGGCTTCTTGGCCAATATGCACTCCCTTATAAGTTCTACAAATCAATACAACTCATTTTAAGGTTTCAACTATACAACTCTTCTTGGTCTTTTCATCACCAAGAATACCATCACTCAAATATGATTCAAACATAGTGCCTCTTTCTTTCTCTCTCATCTAGATGATTATAAGAGAGAGATTAGGGACACTCTAGAGGTGGTAATTTTCATATCAACCCTACATTTAGGGTAAATTGTAATTTGCATCAAAATTGGTACACAAGGCACAAGCATTATTCAAACATGCTCCAACTTGGAACTTAGGCTTTCTACAAGCCACCCCTTAGCATCATTCTCTCTCTTATGATGATAAAGCACTTGAGGCACAATCAAAATGTGAAATATTGCAATATAACCTCTCATCTTGGGTAAATTGCAATTTACACCTAGACTATCATATAATGCACAAACAATTTGCAAATAAGGTCAAACTTGAAAATTAAACTCTCCTTGAGTCTTAATTACTTTTCAAAAGATTAAAACAAGTTTATAAATAGCTTAATTAAGAAAAACTTCCAGGGTTATGCCATAACCCAGGTCAGGGATGTTACAATTATCAACCCCTAATAGGGATTTCATCCTCGAAATCTCAAGAGAAAAGAGAAGGGTACTTCCTCCAGATCCCATGTGGCTTCTTCAACGCCACAGTGATGCTAGAGAACTTTCACAAGAACTATGTCTTTCTTTTTCAACTTCTTGATTCTTCTGTCAAGAATCATCATTGGACCTTCCACATAGGATATATCTTCATTCAATTCTACCTCTATAGGTTGCAACACCAAATCTGTATCAGGATGACACTTTCTCTGCATAGATATATGAAACAGTGGATGTAGTCTATACAGCTCAGGTGGCAAATCCAGCCTATAGGCTACCTTTCCAATATGTGTTGTCACTAGGTAAGGTCCCATAAATCTAGGAGCTAACTTACCCTTCTTCCCAAATATGAGAACACCTTCCAAGGAGAGACCTTGAGATACACCCTATCTCCAACTTGGAATTATAAAGGTCTACAACGTTTATCGGCATATGACTTTTGTCTATAATGTGCAACCTTCAACTGTTGTTATATTACTTTAATCTTTTTAGTTTTCTGTTGCACTAATTCAGGACCTAGAAGTTGGTATTCTCTTGTCTCATACCAGCATAATAGACATCTACAACGTCTACCATACAAGGCTTCATATGGTGTCATATCAATACTTTTCAGATAACTATTGTTGTAGGCAAACTCTATTAAGCTCAAGTGTAAGTCCTAACTTCCTACAAATTGAAGAACACATGCCCTAAGAAAGTCCTATAAAGTTTGTATAGTCCATTTAGATTGTTCATCTATCTGAGGGTGAAAAGTTGTGCTAAACTTTAACTGCGTACCCAAGGCTTTATGTAGTCATTCCCAAAAACAACTTGTAAACTTGGGACCTCTATCATACACAATTGTGGATGGAACTTCGTGCAACCACACTATCTCAGCTATGTAGTTCTTTGCAAGTTTTTCAGCAGTATGGGTTGTTTTGACATGAAGAAAATGTGTCGACTTAGTCAACCTATCAAATATCACCCAAATGGAATCATGACTTTTGGCTGTTTAGGGTAGACCAACCACAAAGTCCATTGTCACATGATCCCATTTCCACTGCGGTATAGGTAAGGGTTGCAATGTTCCTGTAGACTTCTGGTGTTCTGCTTTAACTTGCTGACACACTGGACACCGCATAACAAACTCAGCTACATCCTTCTTCAAACCAGGCCACCAATACATATCTTTTAAGCTATGATACATTTTAATACTCCCTGGATGCATTGCATACATGGATGAATGAGCTTCCTCCATAACTATCTTTCTTAAGTCATTGGCATCAGGTACTACCATCCTACCATGGCAACAAACTACCTCATCTTCTGACTCATGGAAACTGTCCCGTTTCTCACTACCATACTCTGACCTGATCTACTGAATCACAGTATCATCCTGTTGTGCCTCTTTAATCTGTTGTCTCAGAGTAGGTTTCACATGCATCTCGGCCATAATCCAGCTAAAAAAGATACTTTTAACTATACATTTATTTGTCTTAAAGAGACAAACATGTCCCGTTTAAAGTACATTAAAGAAATCAACTGTGCTTTATCTATGGGTGGAGATGAAGATTTTCTACTTAGTGCATCTACCACTACATTAGCTTTTAATGGATGATAATCAATTGTACAATCACAGTCCTTGATTAATTCCATCCAGCGATGTTGTCTCATATTCAACTCGTGCTGTGAGAAGATGTACTTTAAGTTTTTATGGTCTATGAAAATCTGACACGTTTCTCCATAAATATAATGCCTCCAAATCTTCAACGCGTGGACTACTGAAGCTAACTCTAGATCATGCATCAGATAATTCTCCTTGTGTTTCTTAAGCTATCGGGAAGCAAAAGAAACTACATAATCACTCTACATCAGCACACATCCTAGACCATTCTTAGAGACATCACAGAAAATAATGTATCCCTTTCCCTACTCAGGTAAAATCAACACAGGTGCACTAGTCAACCTTTCTTTCAACAACTGGAAAGAACACCGACACTTGTCATTCCAAACAAAAGGAACCCCCTTCCTGGTCAACCTAGCTAGGGGTAATGCTACATAACTGAAGTCTTTAATAAAACTTCTGTAGTAACCTGCCAGACTTAGGAAACTGTGAATCTCAGTTGGTGTCTTGGGTTGTTCCCACTCTAACACAAACTCCACTTTCTTAGGATCAACATGAATACCTGAAGTAGATATAACGTGTCCTAGAAAAGAAACTTTTGACAACCATAACTCACACTTACTAAACTTAGCATATAGCTTGTGTTGTCTCAACAAAGTCAAGGCTCGACGAAGGTGTTGTTCATGTTGTTGACCATCTCTACTGTATATAAAGATTTCATCTATGAAGATCACTATGAACTGATCAAGGAATGGCTGGAAGTATCTATTCATCAGCTCCATTATGTAGCTGGTGCATTAGTTAGTCCAAACAATATAACTACAAACTCATAATGATTGTACCTTGTCCTAAAGGCCGAATTAGGTATGTCATCCTCCTTGATACGTAACTGATGATATCCTGACCTTAGATCTATCTTAGCGAACACTGTTGCACCATGCAACTGGTCAAACTGATCGTCTATCCTTGGCAGAGGATATTTGTTCTTTATGGTCACCTTTTTAAGCTGTCTATAGTCTACGCATAATCTCATAGACCCATCCTTATTTTTAACAAAAAGAACAGGAGCACCCCATGGTGAAGTACTCAATCAAATGAAACCTTTCTCAAGCAACTCCTATAACTATTTCTTGAGTTCTGCCATCTCAGCAGGGGCCATCCTATAAGGTGTTTGGGCTATTGGTTGCGTACCCAGAATTAGATTAATCTCAAAATCAATCTCTCGAGGTGGAGGAATATCTAGAAATTCTTTAGGAAACACATCCTTGAATTCCCTGATAATAGGAACTTCAGGAAGACTAGGATGTTCTATTTTGATATCTACTACATGTGCCAAGAATGCTTCACATCCTTGTCGCATCAGTCTCTTAACTACCATTGCTGATACAAGATAGGTTGGAAGAATCTTTCTGTCCCCCCTAAAAGACCCATGTCTCATTATTGTCTGCGAACATAGCTTGCTTGGAACCACAATCCAAGACAACCTTATATTTTTCTAGGGTATCCATCCCAAGAATTACATAAAAACCGTGCATCTCAAGTGGTATAAGATCCACCTGAATGTTGTGTTCTGAAAAAGAAAGAACACAGGGAGAACATACCTCCCGCAACACTACAGATCCAACTAACGGAGTTTCTAATAATAGATTATCTACTCTACGACTGACAGTCATATTGCAGTCATGAATCACTTCTTGAATGATAAAGGAATGTGTAGCACCCAGATTAATCAAAACAAATATGAAGTAGGATGAAGACATATCAGAATGAAACAATTCCATCTGACCTGTCATGACTTGTGGATTGACTATTGCCTCCGGCTGATTCATAACATAGAATATCACCGTTGTCGGTTGCTGACTCCGTGCTCTGTTGTTAGTGCAGATGAACCTGCTTGGGATGCCTATCCACGTCCTCGTGTGACACTGCTAAACTATTGCCTCTGAGAGCCTTGTTGACTCTGCCTTGGTGGTTGGGTTACCTCTGTGTCTTTAATTGGACATTCTCTTATCATATGTCTTGTCTGCCCACACTTGAAGCAATTTCTGTCCTGATGTGGTCTAGATGGTCCTATTACTGACATTGATGTCGTACTATGGGCTCCACTTGGCAGAAAACTACGGTCGCTACCCTTGCTTGACGTCCACTGCATCTGTGCATTGAACCTCTGTGGTGCTAATGGTACAAGAAACCTTAGTTTCTTGAAACTTCCAGACCTCCATCCCTTAAACTGGGTAGACACTGTTCGCCTCATGTTTCTCAGTCGCAAACCTCTCTATCCTCCTAACTGACTACACAAAGGTGGCAAACCTCTCTCTATTCTCTAGAGAAGCTACAGTTGTGGATAACTCAACGTTCTGATCCTTCTCAAAATGCTGAATCCTCTCCTCCTCTGTAGTAGCCATGTGTGGATAAAACCACAGAAGCTCCATGGACTTAGCTTCATACTCACTAATCTTCATTGGTCCTTGCCTTATACTCTCAAAATGTGAAATTTACTCATCCAAATAAGTCATGGTAAAGTATCTACTGACAAACTCACATTGGAACTCCTCCCATCCAACCTCAACACCCACTCTTTTCCCCTTTTTAGTGGCCCACCAATGGCCAACACTTCCTCTTAATAGGTACACAACATGCCTAACTTTATCAGTTTCTGGGATGGTAAGGATTCTAAAGGCGTTTTCTAGCAAAATGAGCCATAAATATGCGTCTGTTGGGTCAGCTGTACTGGCATATCCGGTGGCTCCTACCCGACGTAACCGCTCAAAGGTCTTATCAGACCCATGTCTCTCATTGGGAACCGGTGCTCAAGGTGCTAGTGCTGGCATCCGGTCTGCCATATGCGTTATTGTGGTCATGAAATGCCCGAAAAGAGCATGAAAGGCTGGGTTTTTTTAGCATGGCTTGATCAAGATGGGGATTCTCAGGCATTGATTCCTCTCTAGCCTATTCCCTTGCACCTCCTCCTAGTGTAGCAACACTGCTCTCAACAACATGTTCTTTGTGTGCTCCATCCATCTTTCATCTTTACTTCTTCTCCTATATGAGCAGAAGTCACTATAAGATAAACTGGAGGACACTAGAACAGACTCAACAACCTTAATCCTATGTCTCTATAGACTCAGCGAACCTTAGGCTCTGATACCAAAAACCTGTGACGACTGCTATCAAACCAACAACCAAATTACACAGTAATTACGTGGAATAACCATTAGCAGCGGATTAACAAAAATCACTAAAAATTAAAACCATTTTGCAAAGAGATCCATTGCTAGGAAACTCTTAAGGGAAGAACCAAAGCAATATATACATCATGGTTCACATTGTACATACATTATACCATCTCATCTCGAGGATATCATATACCAGTTGCTTTGCCCAAACATATACATAAGCAACATAAAACCTCAAGGCATACAAGCCAAAATCTCAGATCGTTTATAAAACCATTACGTACTAACTCCCAAGAACTTGAGAGTACAGAGACGACACATAGGACTTCAATCTATAAGACACGACAGACATCACACTCAACCTGAGCTATTACTGTTGTCCCTGTTTCTACTATCCTCCCTCTATAGTACAGTCTCTACCTCCTTGTCTGTGGCCACCTAAAAAATGTTGGGACCAACGGGGTGAGACAAAAGTCCCTACGAGAGATATAACTCTCCGTCAATAATATTATTATCACAAGTAAATAGTATAAAACTGAGCAGAGGATCTTTTATATTAATAATCAAGATTAATCACTATTTATAAGCATAACAGAGCAATATCATCTTTTCAAGCAATGCAGCTATCTATGATAGAGCAATAAATCATCTCTTCACTTTATGAGGAATATAAAGAACACATATATCATCTATCCATTTAAGATGTATAAAAGTAGTGTAACATCAACCAATGTTTCTGTATTCAATCCTTAATCAAATACACTACATGACTAATTACATATTTACATTCACTCTTATGCCCTGAGGAGATGAGTTATACCGCTCATGCTCCAACCGACCACAACTACGTAAAGCATAAGTACCATACAAGGTCAAAGGAAGAGCCGGCTTCCAAGACCTCACCTATCTCAGTCAGTACGAGACCACTGGCAGTGACATCACGTGTCAAACTGCAATTAGCTTGCCAGGGTATAGTGGCATCTTCACTATAGAGTTACAGCCGCATCATGCACTCTCTTTAGGGAGATCACACAACAACCCTGGTTTTATTAATATTGAGTCATGGCATATAGCCATACTCTTAAGATGATGAGGGAGTTCACACAACAATCTCTATTTGGACGTAAGGATATTTTCTCCCATCAACCCCACATATTAAAAAATATGCTCTCTGAGTTAAACTCATTTCACCATTCAACAAATTTTGACACTGAATGGATCTATGGCCAGAGAAACTACATGATAAGGTTCCACTTGATTAATTAGGTGCATTACATTATCTTTTAGCACCAACCAAGTTATAAGCATGAATTATAACAGATGCTACAAAGAAAGGTGTAATACATTTATCAAGTACTTTCATAATCTTTAGAACACATTGAATGCATAACACTCGAGATCTCAGTCCCTTATCACATTACTGGGGATTCTCATCCCTTAACATTATCATCATCATGATTGCTAGATCTGGGTATTCAAACCATTAGTTCATCACTGAACATTGTCACCTCTTATCAGGTAACTATTACCTCTAGGTCCTCAGACGCATGTATACATTATACTTGTTGCACAAGTATTTCACATGGCTCACAAGGCCCATTTAATATGTATCATATGAAACATCATAGCTCATACCTGGCCATGCTCATCATCTCATGATACCTTCATGGTTAGTATTTCCTAATAAAAACAATATCAAGTACATATCATCACTATGCAATACAAGAGAAATACAACCTTCCCATTATTAGGGTTAGGGTTTCCCTTTTTAGCCGATTAGGGTTTCAAGTTCATATTATCAAGAATCAAAACCCTGATTCATAGATCCACACATATTAGGAGCATATATTGATATCATAAGTATTCAATCATACTTGTTTATTCTCATCATTTATCATTAAATGATTATCACACAAAGTATGAGTTCTCTCTCATCCTAACTAGGATATTGATTACATCATACTTTATTAAGTTGGCTCAACCCTTTTCTCAAGGTACATTGGCCTACACTTATCAAAATGCATTAAACTTTTTACATCTTAATGTATCATTTGACATAACACACTTCATGTGTTACTCAATCAAGTATATCAGATTTGAGGTGCTTTCCTCCATATTGGTTTTGAGGTGCTTCCATCATATCAGGCAAGAGGTGTGTGCTTACCACCATATCATCCAAGAGGTGTGTGCTTGCCACCATATCGTCCAAGAGGTGTGTGCTTACCACCATATTGTCCAAGAAGTGTGTGCTTATCACCATTTTGTCCAAGATGTGTGTGCTTATCACCATATCGTCCAAGAGGTGTGCGCTTATCACCATATCATCCAAGAGGTGTGTGCTTGTCACGATATCATTCTAGAGGTGTGTGATTACCACCATATCGTTCTAGAGGGGTGTGTGTGTGTCACTTATACCGGGTTACTCAAGTGTAGGGTTTTGCATATTGGGTTAGACCCTTATGTGACATGGAATATTATCGCACTAACAAATTCACTCGGGGTTGAAATCCCCGAGCTTTACCAAAACCTTGTGTAATAATACCACCTGTAAGAGGACGAGTCTTATCACAATATAGTTAAGGATCAAATCCCAAGAGACAACATTTTTAAGAATCATCGTTAGTCAAATCTAGCTCAAGTAAGATTAATGTTTAGAATGATTGGTTGATTTGAGGTTAATTAAACTAATTGCTAGAAAGTAAAGAGCAGAATTAAAGTTGGATCTAGATTAATGATATGGAATTGCTGGGATGGTCCCGGGTTTCACCACCACTACACATGCAAACACATCCTAACATCAAACATCCAAGCAAGATATAACCATCCAAATGGATCTACTGCAAAAACCCCATACGAGCGTTAGGATTGTGTAAGCGTCACCTTAGGTATCAAATGTCTCGTCACCATCCGGATCACTCACTTACAGATCTGAAGATACAGAAATCCAACTAAGGTTGTGGGCCCCCTATACATGAATTAGGCACACAGAAGGGTCACCGTAGGCTAGATGGCTCGTCCCCTCACGGATCACACACTTACGACCTCAAGGAATCCTATCAGAAGTTCTCGTCAAGGAGTCAACCACGCTAATTGACAAGCAAGCAGGTGATTAATCTACAAGCAAACATCGACGATTAACAAAGAAGATATAAAATCCAACTAAGGCTATGGCCCTCCTTGAGGGATGTTTAGGCCACAGAAGCGTCACTGTAGGCTAGATGGCTCATCCCCTCACAGATCACACACTTACGACCTCAAGGAATCCCATTCTCTTTCTAGTTTGGGAGTCAACCTCATTAATCGACATTCTACCCTACATATAGAAGTTCTCACAACATAAGGAAAAACATGATGAAAGCAAGCAGGTAACCAAACTACAAACATTAATGATTAACAACGAAATGAAA
This sequence comes from Alisma plantago-aquatica, assembly GCA_963693085.1. Taxonomy (NCBI): domain Eukaryota; kingdom Viridiplantae; phylum Streptophyta; class Magnoliopsida; order Alismatales; family Alismataceae; genus Alisma; species Alisma plantago-aquatica. The sequence goes on along the minus strand of OY856413.1, from coordinate 498,185,329 downwards.
AGTTATATACATTGCTTTGGAATGTTAAATGAAAAGACATGAAAGCATGGGCAAGGGGGCTAGTCCCCGCACCCCAGAAAAAAGGAACTACTCTCTCATGATGCAAGAAATAAGAAGAACAAGAGAGAGGGAAGATTATGCCATGAGCATGATGCAGAAGGTAGTCGCAACTCGGTGAAGATGATGCGGTCTTCTACGTCGTGTCGGAGCAGATCTGGATGAGGAACGAGGGATGCCAAGACAAACCAGACAGTCTTTCTCACTCCTCCTTCCTTCTCTTCTCGGTCTCCTCGAGCGCAGCAAGAGCAGTAGGTGAATATGCATGATGATCTGGATCAGACCTATGTTCAGACAGCCTGTCGGCGTCTCGGACCCGATACCCAAATGAGGACCCTGTTGGTCCTATTTATAGGCACTGGTCTGGGGTCCTCATGTTTTTGGTGTGAATCCCTTTAAATGGTTTTGGAGGACCCCTTTAGTTATTAAAGGTTTGATAAGTGTCCATGTCCAGATGGTCTTAGAGACCGTTTAACATCCAAACGATCTTGTATTAAGTTTTCTCCAAACGGTTTTGCTTCTATCAGTTTGCTAAGTCCAGCCGATCTTAGCGTCGCTGCTGGCCTAACGGTCTTGCAGATCGTTAGGATTTGCACGGTCTCACGTAGCTGTCCAAACGATTTGGAATCTTTACATTCACACGGTCTAGGGTAAACGTTCTTCACAACAAATGTTCTTCACAGTTTGGTAATCATGGTTTCCCATGATTTGCCTCCAACTGATCTTGGATCTCTTCTCGATCTTGACTAGCGGCGGCGTGCAAGGGTGATGAAGGGTGCATATCGACGCTAAGGCAGAGGATGACGTCGGCAGTTGTGGGGTAGCCGTCCAAACAATATATGCTTATCGGTCTGCTCTGATCGGTCTGTGTTTGCTACCCCAACCGGTCCTGGAACTTTGCCTCCAAACGGTTTTGTGAAACCGATAGGCGCCAATCGGTCTTCACTTGCGCTTGCTCCAAGCGGTCTTGAGTGGCGATTGGCCAAATGGTCTCGAACGATCAGTGCGGAGAGCACATGGTGGAGGGCAGGGGTCTCGTGATTTTGCTGCCGAACTGTCTTGGTCATTTTTGCATAAGTATCACGATGACAGGAATCATATGCTTCAGAAGATGATTTTGATCAAAAGGCTTGTTTCAAAAAGTGGTCCTTTTGAGGATCTGCTTCGAATAAGGAGGGTATAATGATCCAAAATGCATAGCAGGCTAGGTAATGGCTTTTAATGAAGCAGAAAGTGTCAAAAATTCATCAATTATCTGTTCAATTTCTTTGAAAAACTTTAAAATTTTGAAAATTTTATTTGAAAATTTTGGTCAAAAATGCAACGATGAAATCTTAAGTCTGAAAAGGATGGGTGTAGGTGGAAAGTGAAATACGTACCACCCACCCTCCACCCTAAACTTAGAGATTTGCTCGTCCTGAGAAAACCCTAAATCCAAGATGGAGGGGAAAATTCATGCCGTTTGGACCACTAGATGTGGTTGCGTTTCAATCAGCGTGTGTCCTCCATCTGAAAATCTCAAAAAATGAAGACTAATCAGAACTTAAGATAGCATTGTGTGATGCGATCTTTATTTAGTGAATTTTTTTCTAAAAAGGTAAAAACAAAAGTAAAGAAACATTCTAATTTGAGATTAAAAGTCAGACGAATTTATTGACCGGGTTGCCTCCCGATAAGCGCCTTTGTTTGATGTCGATGTCTCGACTTGATTCTTTCAACTTTACGGTGGATATGTTGGATTGGTGAGTTCCAGCATTGCTTCGGTGCCTGTGTCGACTGAGGTGAAATATCTCTTCAAGCGTTGACCATTACCTACAAATTTGCCTGACTGTTCGCTCCATAAAGAGAAAGCACCATGTGGGGAGATGCTCTTGATGATGTAAGGTCTAGACCAGCGAGAATGGAGTTTTCCTGATAATAACTTCAATCTTGAGTTGAACAATAGAACTTGGTCTCCTACTTGTATGTCTTTTCTTTTCATATGACCATCGTGCCAAAGTTTCGTACGTTCTTTATAGATTTGTGCATTTTCATAACCTATCATCCAGAGTTCTTCCAGCCCCTGAAGTTGCAGAATCCTAGCTTGGCCTGCTTTCTTCATATCGAAATTCAGTTGTTTTATTGCCCACCATGCTTTGTGTTCGAGTTCAATAGGTAGGTGGTATGACTTTCCATAGATCAATCGAAATGGTGTAGTTCTAAGGGGAGTCTTAAAAGCAGTTCGGTAGGCCCACAATGCGTCATTGGTTTTCACTGACCAATCTTTTCGATTGTGGCCTACTGTCTTTTCCAAAATAGCATTGAGTTGACAGTTAGAAACCTCTACCTGTCCACTTGTTTGTGGATGGTAGGGTGCTTTGTGCGTTACACCATATTTTCTCAGCAATGCCTCAAAGCTTCTTTCCAGGAAATGAGATCCTCCATTGGATATCACAGTGCGTGGGACTCTGAAACTGGGGAAAATAATATCCTTGAACATTTTGATGACATGTTTGGAATCACTAGTGACAGTCGGTATGACTTCTACCCATTTTGAGACATAATCCACTGCCACTAGGATGTAGGAAAATCCATAAGAAGATGGGAATGGACCCATGTAGTCCACACCCCAAACATCAAATATCTTGACTTCTTGCCACAACTTCAGTGGAATCTCATCTCTCTTTGTTATGTTACCCGTTCTCTGACATTTGTCACATGATAGAACAAAATTGTAGGAATCTTTGGATATGGCTGGCCAAAAGAAACCACATTGCAAAACTTTCAAAGCAGTTTTCTTAGAACTCATATGGCCTCCAACTGGGCCTGAGTGACAGTGCTCTAAAATGAGTTGGGCTTCTTCCTCAGCGATACAACGTCTGTAAAGACCATCAACACATAGCTTGAAGAGGTATGGCTCATCCCAGTGATACTGCTTCACATCATGCATGAATTTCTTTAGTGCATTTCCGGTGCATTCAGGGTGGATGACACCAACGTCGAGGTAGTTCACATAGTCCGAGTACCAAGGTGTAGCTTCTGAAACTTTCATTAGTTGGTAATATGGAAGAGAATCCTTAATCGAGATCTTCTTAGTTTCTAGAGTGTGGATGCGATTGAGGTGGTTTGCCACCACATTCTCTGTACCTTTCTTATCTCTTATCTCTAGATCAAATTCTTGTAGGAGGAGAATCCATCTTATTAACCTGAGTTTAACATCTTTATTATCTAGGAGGTAATAGATGGCAGCATGATCTGTGTAGACAATGACTTTTGAACCAATGAGATAGGATCTAAACTTGTCAAAGGCATACACGACTGCCATGAGTTCTTTCTCGGTAGTTGCATAATTCCTCTGAGCTTCGTCAAGGGTTTTCGATGCATAGTAGATCACATAATGTTTCTTTTCTATACATTGGCCTAAAACATCACCCACAACATAATCACTGGCATCCCACATAATTTTGAATGGGTGATCCCAATCCGGAGCTCTAATGATGGGTGTTGTTGTAAGGGCATGTTTCAGGTTATTAAAACTTTTGACACATTCTTCGTCAAAATGGAACTCAGTGTCCTTTAGTAACAAATTTGTCATCGGCTTGGTTATCTTAGAGAAATCCTTTATGAATCATCTGTAAAAGCATGTATGACCTAGGACTACACGAACTTCTCTTACATTTGTCGGAACAACGAGTTTGGAAATTACTTCGATTTTTGTTCTATCCACTTCGATTCCTCGATTGCTGACTCTATGACCAAGGACAATGCCTTCCTTCACCATAAAGTGACACTTCTACCAATTCAACACAAGATGCGCTTCTTCACACCATTTAAGGACAAGGGAGAGGTGCTTTAGGCATGAGTCGTATGAATCTCCATATACAAAAAAATCATCCATAAAAACTTCCATGATAATCTCAGTTAGACCAGCGAATATAGCTGCCATGCAACGTTGGAAAGTTGTAGGTGCATTGCAGAGTCCGGACAACATTCTTCTGAAGCCATATGTTCCAAATGGGCAAGTAAAGGTTGTTTTCTCTTGGTCATCTGGATGTATAGGTATTTGATAGAATCCAGAGTAACCGTCGAGATAACAGAAATACTCTTGGTGGGCCAACCACTCTAAGACTTGATCAAGAAAAGGCATCAAAAAATGATCCTTTCGGGTTGCCTTATTCAACTTCCTGTAATCAATACACATCCTCCACCCGGTGACTATTCGAGTGGGGATGAGTTCATTGTATTCATTCCGCATTACAGTAGTTCCACCTCTCTTCGGAACAACATGCACGGGACTCACCCATGGCCAGTCAGATATCGGATAAATGATTCCAGTAGTGAGCAGTTTAATGACTTCTTGACGGAGTACTTCCTTCATGTTTGGATTAAGCTTTCTTTGATGTTCAATGGTTGTCTTATGATCTTCCATCATGGGGATTTTGTGCATGTAAAGCGCCTGACTCACCCCGGTGAGATCACTCATCTTGTAACCTATTGCTTTTCTTCTTTATCTTAATTCCGTCAAGAGTTTATCCTCTTTTTAGTCGTAAGATCAGAATTTATGATGACTAGGAAGACTTTGAGGTCATCTAGAAACACATACTTCAATCCCTCAGGTAAGGGTTTCATTTCAGGAGCTTGTGGTTTCTCACATGTTTCTTCAGTAACATCCACAGCTTTAAGTTCCTCAGATTTGGCTTTAGGATCTTCTCTAGTAGTATCAAGGTCGAGAACACAACTTTTCACTTGTTTGTCGGCTGAACTAGCTGCATTTGGATTAGTTAGAGCCACTCCTAAGGGGTCTTCTTGTTTGTAATCCTCTTGTGTGAGGAGTGACATCGGCTCTATGCATTCAATCAAGTAAACTTCTTCTTGCATACTCAGTCTTCTCATACTTTCAAAAACTTTAAACTTGAGGGTTTCTTTTCCTAATATGAGCAACAAGGTTCCTGCTTCAACATCAATTAGAGCTCTTGCAGTGGCGAGGAACTGACGTCCAAATATGAGAGGGTATCTATTATCTTCCTTTATATCCATGATGACAAAGTCACAAGGGACATAAGAATCTTTGCCAACCTTGAGAGGGACATCCTCAATGATTCCTAAGGATAGAGTCACAATGTTATCTGCAAGTTGTATTGTCATACCTGTCGGGAGTAGTTCAGAAAACCCTAGCCTTTTGCAAAGGCTAAGTGGCATGATGGAGATACTGGCGCCAAGATCGACCAATCCTTTCTTACACGATGAATCACCAATATGACAGGAGATCCCAAAAGATCCTGGATCTTTCTGCTTCTTGGGCATCTTACTCTGGATGATATCTGAAGTAGTTGTTGCTAACTTGACTGTTTCATATTCTTCAATTATATATTTCCTGGTGAGAAGTGACTTCAAGTACTTTGTCCAGGCTGGTATCTCAGTCAGCACATCTAGAAAAGGTGTATCAACATGAAGCTTTTTCATGGCTTCCTTGAACTTATTGAATCGAGTGTCAAGCTTGGTCTACCTCAAATGAGCTGGGAAAGGTATACAAGGCTTGTATACAGGAACATATGGCTTTGGTGTTTCCATTTCTGCAACAGTGGGTTCTTCATGACTTTCCTTATCTGTCTCATTAGCAGTTACTTGTTCTTTTGGTTGAGACTCAGGTGTTTTAGAGTCTTGAACAACCATCAGTTCATCCTTGTCTATAATAACCACAGGTGTCTTGACAGGAGGATCAGAATAGTCTTTTCCGAACCTGGTGGTGACATCCTTCAGTTGCTCAGGGTGCTTAGGATTATTTTCTGGTTGGCTAGCAAAGGCTCCAGTAGGTGGCTTCATGCTAGCTGCAAGATGAGCTAGTTGAGATTCAATAGCCTTCTGATGAGCTTGCTGGTTGGCTATCATAGTCTGTTATGACTGCAACATCTTCTCAATAGATGTTAGTTTGTCATCCGGAGAGACAGAATGGGCTTGTTGCCCTTGTTGTTGGTTCTGGTAAGGGGCTTGGTTGAGGTTCTGGAACTGAGAAATTTTCTGGTAATTGTTATAGTTCCTATTCTGAAAGTTACCTCTATAGTTCCATGGATTCTCGAAATTTTGTTGATTGTACTGGAATCCTGATGGGCCATGTTGTTGATTATTTGAACCAAGTTGTCGCGAGTTTTCTTCTCCTGAAGGATTTCCATATTGAAAACCAGGATGGTTCCTATTTTGATTTAGATTGTAGTATCCTTGACCAGGAATGGTGTTGACAACATTAAGATTTTCCATTTGACCATTATCTCCTTGTCCATAAGCATTGCTTAGAACCACATCATATAGAACATTGCATGCTAAAGTGGAATGATCGGTACCTTTACATGCTTCACAGAACAATGGAGCTGACTTGATCTGTTCTTGTTGTTGAGGGGGTGAACGTCCTCTTCTAAATGCAGCAAGGGATGATTCGATATGGTATTTCTTGGCAACTAAGAGTTTGAGGGTCTCAACGATAGACTTGTATTCTAGAATAACTTCACCCATAGCTACCTTCAATACTCCCTTACCTACGAATCTACCCCAATTAGCATGATTTTCAGCTCCAAGGGTGACAACCTTCCATGAGCTGTCATAACTTTGACGCATGAAGTTTCCTCCAGATGAGGAGTCTAAAAATCTTTTGATATTGTCATCCATACCTCTATAGAATATCTAGATAAGCTGATTCTTAGGAATGTCGTGGTGTGGACACTTGCATAAAAGCTCTTTGTATCTTTCCCACGCTTCAGTTAGGGTTTCTCCAGGGGCTTGGGTGAACATTGTTATTCGTCCCCTAATTTCATAGGTGAGAGAAGGAGGGTAAATTTTGTCCAGGAAGACATTTTGAAGTTGTTCCCAAGTAGTTATGGGTTCACATTGCAAGGAATTGTACCAACTTATAGCTCTATCAACAAGAGAATACTTGAAGAAACAAAGTCGAATAGCATCATCAGACACTCCATTTTGCTTTGTCATGGCACATTGATCGATAAACCTTAGAAGATGTTCCTGGATATCTTCTCCTTGTTTACCATAGAATGGGCTATTTTGAAGCAAGGTAATCCAATGCGCTCATATCTCAAAGTTGGGAGCATGGATGGGAGGAGGCTGAACTGGGTGATGAACATCAGCAGCTTTAGGGATTGAGAACTTCCTAAGATCCTTTTGCAGTTCTACTGCTTGCGTTGCTGCTTGTGCTGCTAGGATTTCTTCTTGAACTGCGGCTCTGGCTTCTTGCATGAGCCTTTCTCTCTGAGCATTGATGGCTTGAGCTACTCGTCGGGCTATTTCCTCCTCTTGAGCCATTCTTTCTTGATTCTCTCTATTTTGACGATGAAAAGTTTTGTCTATCTCAGGGTCAAAGCTAGCAGAGAGTCCGGGGTTGTTCAAAAAGTGCATACACTAGTCTTTGGTGGTTCCTGAAATTGAAAAGATCTAAAGTAAGATTGATGGAGTAGAGTGAAATTCAAGTAGATGATCAATTTTATCAAAAGAAAAAGCAAAGAGCTAAATTAGCCTCAAAAGAACTAGATTTGACTAAACTGATTCCGTTGTCCCCGGCAACGGTGCTAGAATTTGACGTGGAATATTATCGCACTAACTCTAAGTGAATGAATTGAAGATTCAAGATAATCCACTATAAACAAGTTCTTATTAAGAGACAAACCAAGTCCTTCTACCCTAGAATTTATTTTGATTTCCTAGTTTCTTCTTGTTTCTTGTTTCTATTTTACTGAGCTTGATCAACCTATTTTTATGGACTTACATATTATTTTACCATGTAACCAATCGACCTCAACAACCTCAATTGCTTTCAACATGATGACAGCTCGACCATTTTCACTAAGGAAACTATCAAACTATATTTGATCTTTTCCCATCTTGATAAGAAACAACCGATCTCTCAGTTTATCAACTAACCTAAGCAATCAAGATCATGTGTTTTAAAACTATCAAGCTCCTTAGTTTTTGACGTATCAGCCTTCTTTTCTTATTGACCTTGAATGATCAACCTCCAAGATTGATGGACATTTGTCCTCGACCAATCCACCCTACCCACTAACTGCCTCATCTATGAAAGTAAGGAGGGGTGGTGTTTCTGCTCACTTGATCTAGTATTAATGGTGGAGTGTTGTCAACAACTTTATCAAGCTATTGACCTCTCCATGTTTAGCTAGTCAACCTTGTGTTCGTGTTCAGACGATCGGCTATGAAGCTCGATAGAATCAAAGCTTAATCGAACTTCTATGAATATTAAGCCCTACAAAATTGATTAAGACATCAATCATAATGATTAAAAGATCAACATGATCAGACTAAATCACACGCCCAAAGGGAGCGGATCTAGAGTAATCACCTATTTGTACCCCCCCCCCCCAAAAAAAAACTTATCATGCACCCTATCCTCAAGGTCTCAAAGAGTGAGATTAAGTGAGAACATGAAAGTTAAGGCTTCCAGCATGTTAATGCCCCATTCATACGTTAATCTTGCATTGTGTATGTCCCCTAGAGGTGGTGGTAATAATTTTCTTGATAATACTCCACCTTTTGGTATGATGTGACAAGTATTTGCATAAAAAATAATATGTGAAAACCACAGTTGTTGGAGCCTTATGCTTGTTGTGAGCTCTTGTGGTAGAGCTACAGTTTCTCAAACTTCAAACCTTCACCTGGGAGGCCTTTACCATACATTCTTATCAGCTCGACAACTCTTGTAGCCACCTAGGTATCTTTCTATTCGATGATGTTGTTAGATGTTTTGTGGTAAGTAGTTCTTTTCATGTTAAACACGACATCCAGGTTGTTGTATAAGATTGCGGTTTGTTTCTTATTATCAACTGATAGAAGTGTCTAATATCCATCATGTAGGATAGATATAAATATAAAGTGGGGGACATTGTACTTTAAGTGATCAATTAGTCATTGTAGCTCCCCTATATCTTTCTTGTCATTATGTCCCCAATAATATCATAGAAGGCCATATATACATCATTGAGACTGGCAACAAAAGTCAACTGGTAGGTTGTCATGACGTTGAATTTCATATAGCCTCCTACTATGAGTATCTCGTGAAGGTCTGGATGTAGGACTTGAGCATTATCATGTGAATGATGGTGATAATTTCATCATCTTGCAACCTAAGTTCTACCATGATAAAATTCAGATACTCAATCGACAACCCATAGCAGGCATTTTTATTAGAATTTTCAAATGTGGGTTGTATCAAATTGGTTACTTCCAGCTCATCTGTAGGTTGATCTTTTGGTTCATTGGTTACCATGTCTTTCTTTACCCCTTCTTATTTGGCTTCTTAGTTGGATGGGACTAGGTATTCACCTTCTTCATTTTTTACTACTTCCTCTTCCGCCTCTGGTCGGTGAATCTCATCTTGAGGTAGGGAAGTAGCTCCTCCAGCCGCAAGTATTTTGAAAGGGAAACCAACAGCTATTTAGGAGGTGCTTCAGGAGCCAATGGTTTGTCTTCTATCTCTTCTATGTTGGAATCCTCCAGTCTTAGTTGGTGTAAGATAATGATCAACAGATAGATATAGAAATTGATGGATTCATAGGTGATGGAGGGGGTAAATCGATGGTTAGTGGAGCGAAAGTGAATGATCAATAGTGTAAATGGGTGAAGGATGGAGTGGTCCTCTGAACAGGCAGAAGGGAAGCCAGAGGACATCATTGGTGGTTTGTCGGAAGAAGGAGATCAAATCATAGAAAATGAAGGTGGTCGATTCATGGAAAATGAAATGAAAAAGAAGGTCAAGGGGGTTACCGATCGTCATCATTGTCGGTTGGTTTCCTATTGCTTCTGCCCTTCTAGTGAGCCATCTAGGTCCCATGATCATTGGGGTTGAACTCCTACTCCGTTGTGGCATATATCCGACCTAGGTTTGTACGCATCGCTGAAGCTATATAGATCCTTTTTTTGGTTTGCCCAACTTCTAATAGTTGGATGTTGAAGATGGTGTGTGTCTTCTGATGGTTTGTGAATTAGCTAGGTTAATCACCTTAGCTTGCATGAATAGGTGGTTAGAGTTTACTTTCATATTTTAATGCTCATGCGACTGTATGATGCGTCGGGTCCCCCTTTTTGCTTTTATAACAGTTGCACGAATGGTGGTGGGACTTGCTGATGGAGCTAGAACTTACACCAAAAGATTTCTCTTCCGATGGAAGTCCTAATGTGCACCAAAAACCCTAGGGAGTTGATGTACCCTCTAGGTTTACCTAGAATTGGTGCTAGATAAAAGCTCCATCCCCACAAGAGTGTGGAAGCCTTATCATATTACAGATTTAAGATCGAACCCAAAGGACAACGTTAAGAATCTGAGTGTCTTTATTTCATTTCGTCTCGATCTAAGTTAATCTTCTATGAACAAGAGTTTGATTTGAGTTATTTAACCTAAACCATGCAAAATCAAAGACAAGTATAAAAACTAGTTAAGGTTTAAAATCTAAGATTAGCAAATGATGATGGATCACTGGGATGATGCGGGTGTTCACCACCACTACACATGCGTTGTACCTGTACCATCATAGAAAGACCTGCAAGCAAGATGCATGGATGTTGTGCAATGCCGATGCCTTCTCAGACAAGGAGCATTGCACACATCCTTCACGGGTTGAATAACTCTCATCTGGTACATATCTATGTGTCAATGAAGATATGTAGTCTCCTAAGAGAGAATCTTACTCAACCTCATGAAACGTGCATCGGAAAACTAACAAGCGAGCGATAATTACCAAATCGATTAGTATCCTTATAGACTATCCCTCTTTTAAGGACATAGCTACAAGAAACGTGGGAGTGTTGCAACGTCAGCCATTCCCGAATGAATGGTCAAGTACTTTGCACCACTCCCTCCACAGAGTGTGTTCCTCGACCCATCAAGGTTTCTCTTTCGTACGTCAACTGGTTCCATTTCATAGTACGAAAGTACAACGATGGAGGTGAGTTTACTCCACTCCTTAGAAAGCATTCCTAGATACCGAAACTGATGTGCGGTGGATACACACACTAGAAGCCAACACTAAATCGGTATTCGAGTCCTAAGAGCGGTCGTAGACAAACCACAACGAAAGACAACAGATGCATACAAGAACACGACCAACATTCAAGCATGTATGAAACAATTTAGTATTGAATCGGAAAGGTAACATCTTCTTAGTACATATTACAAAGCATGGGCAGCAGGTCTAGTCCCCATGCCCCAGTGGATGGAACTACTCGCTCCTCATGGAGGGAGAAATAGAGAAAAAGAAGAGAGAGAAAGAAAGCATTGTCGGAGCAGAAGAGTAGATCTGTGACAGCCCGGTGTAGATCGCCCCAGTCTTCGGGACTACTCTGACTTTGTCGATGAAGTTCGTCTCTTGCTGCCTTGATCTTCGTGTGCACCTCCGTAGATGTGCGAGTAGAGCTGGGTAGAGCTTGGTGGAGATGAGGTAGCAGTGGAGCAGCCTTTAGGCCTCCTCCCCCTCATGCCTAAATGAGGACCCTTGTGGTCCTATTTATAAGCTTGGATGGGGTGCTCACGTTTTTGCTGTGAAAATGTTTCAAACGGTTTGGGGACCGTTTGGCCTTCAAACGGTTTTGAGACCGTTTGGATGACCAAACGGTTTGGAGGCCATTTGGCCTTCAAACGGTTTTGAGACCATTTAGATGACCAAACAGTTTGGAGACCGTTTGGATGACCAAATGGTCTTGCGTTTCTGCTCTATCTATCTGCTTGATCAATCTTGAGATATTAGTGACCATACGGTCTTAGATGATGGCCGACCGAATCGGTTTGGAAATTGTTTGGACACCCCAAACGGTCTGGAGACCATTTGGATGACCAAACGGTCTTGCTTCTGAACTTCAAATGGTCTTGAGTGATCATTCGGTCTTGAGGTCAAACAGTCTTGGGACCGAATGGCTCCAAACGGTCTTGGGACCGAATGGTCTTTGCTTGTGTGTCCCAAATGGTCTTCATCCAATCGGTCTTGGATCTTCATTGTCCAAATGGTTTTGTTGTCCGAACAGTTTTGAGGACCGAATCGATTTGAAACTGTTAGATGTCATATAGTCTTGGGACCGTTTGGGCTCATGCGGTCTTGAAACCGAATGGGCTCAAACGGTCTTGAGTGATCATTCGGTCTTGAGGTCAAATGGTCTTGGGACCGAATGGATCCAAACGGTCTTGGGACCGAATGGCTCCAAATGGTCTTGGGACCGAATGGTCTTTGCTTGCGTGTCCCAAACGGTCTTCATCCAATCGGTCTTGTATCTTTGTTGTCCAAACGGTTTTGTTGTCCAAACGGTTTCGAGGACCGAACCGATTTGAAACAGTTAGATGTCATACGGTCTTGGGACCATTTGGGCTCATGCGGTCTTGAAACTGAATGGGCTCAAACGGTCTTGAGACCGTTAAGACAAACTGTTTGGTGAAATCGTTTGGTCAAGACCAAAGTTGAGAGGATCTTTGAATGAATTCCATATGATGGTTTAACCTAATTAAGACCTCGATAATAAAATCCCACGCTGGATCTCAATCGGATGGTTGAGAGTGATCTGCAGAGAAGAAGGAAAGTGAGTAAGGGAGGATAAGATCAAATAAGCTGAAAACTAGGGTAATTAGAACTAGTAAAGCACTGTTTACATGAAACTGAGGAGATACTTAGAGTAAACCAAAACAAGGATAGATAAGTCGATATGAGGCACAAAATCCCTAGAATTGGCAACTGAGAGGCTGAATCTGGAGGATTCATCACCACACTGAACTTAAGCGTTGCTCGTCCCGAGGAACGAAAAAGCCTAAGACGGTCTCCAAGGCGCTCGTTTGTCTCGTAATTAACTCACCTTCGTACAAATGTTAGAATTTTCACGAAAATGAAAAAATGAGGCGAAAAAAAATTAGGGCAAAAAAACGTCGAAAATCCTTTGAATTGGTGACTGAGGAGGATGAATCTGGAGGATTCATCACCACACGGAACTTAAGCGTTGCTCATCTCGAGGAACAGAAAACTTAAAATAGACGCCAATGGAATTTTTCATCTCGTGGTTGCCTCATCCTTATGTCATATCATAATTTTGTTCATGGCTCAGATCGATACAACATCAAGGCTTCCTTAGATCACGGAATACATCTTATGATATCCTCGTTTCTGAGTTCACTTTACCAGAAGTATTTCCTTCTCACTCTCTATTGTATCAGTGTTTAAAAGTTTTATGAGACTATGAAAAGACCCACAGAATCAAGAAATATGCACACGATCCGTCACTGGTGTCAAAAAAGGAGAGAATGGGGTATGATCAAGAGATAAGAGTCTCTCCTCTAATTGACTCAAGATTCTTCTTATTGGTTGATTCATCGAGATACTTTGAATAATTTGTGTACAACTCTGGTTGACTTAGCCTTACACCTAATTTTTTTAAAGGTAACTTAGAAGTGTGCATAGGTTGGCTTAAGGCTTTTGGCTATTTTACCTCTTTGAGAGGAGGTAAGGGGTCATTTTTGGATCCTTAGGATCTCACTACCGATCGCGACACATCTGCCTTTGTGAGGGCAGCTAATGTACCGACCGGGTAAGACCTTTATCGTTTATCCTTATTCAGGGCACAACTCTCATGTTTTTATTCACACTCTGGCTTTTATTCATTCTTACTTGGCTTAGGAGAAAGGGTATTTTTGGATTTTTGTATATTTGGGCTGCCATGCCTCTTTTTTTGGAATCGGGGTAGATTTTTCACCAACCTCGGTATGTGCACAATCATCATTGTATACTCTTTGAATAGAAACAAGAAGGTGGTATGCCCCTGTTATGTATTTGTGGGAGCCAACTTATAAAACATGAGATAAACTAAGCGGAAGCGATTAAATAGCAGCGGAATATTGAAAATTAAATTTTTTTGGAGAAAGATCTTAAAACCATAAAACTTCTTTATAAGAAACAAGATAAACAATTTACATCTATGTTAAATCACCTCTTGAGTGATTATATACATCCATGTATAAGATTTCGAGGCTTAAAGCCAAAATCTCAGACCTAATGACTCCTAGAACCTGAGAGTACAGAGACGACATAAGACAAACTAACTACAGAACTCAGCAGTTAGTATCTCCAATTGAGATTCACTGCTACCCCTAGTGTTGCTGCTGCTGATACTGCTCACCCTCAGATTGGTTTCTTCGTCCTTGACGTCCACCTAAAAAGTTGAAACCTACGAGAGTGAGACAATCTGAATAGTTGTCCCAGCGAGAGTTATAACTCTCCGCCAGATGCTTTGTTATAGCAAAAGAAGAAATAACATAAGCAATATAAGCTTCAAGACCTGTAACAACATATTTAATATTAATTAAAGCAACATCATTAAGGAATATGCATACTAGATTCTTGAACAAGATATTAATATAAACAATGTAATATCAATCATTATTTCTCGTAGTTCAACCCTAGCAGATATGTTACGCGGCTGATTATATTTTACAAACATTATTATTATTATGCCCTACGGAGATGAGGTATACCACTCATACTCCAACCGATCACTACTAAGTCGCATCGGTATCATACCTAGGTCATCAAAAGAGCCAGATTCTTATGACCTCATCTTCCTCAGTCAGTGTGAGGATCAACATGTAGGACATCTCGTGTCTCTGCTACTATAGCTTACCAGGGTATTCTAGCACTTCGCTATTAGAGTCACAGTGGCATTCTGTACTATCTTCACCATCGAAAGAATCTCTTATTTTTCTCTCATCGATGTGGTATTAAAGATTTCCTGGGGAGAATAGTGTTACATCACCCCAACATAAACACATAGTGAAGGGTTGATAGATTAAGATACATCTACATCAACTCCTACACTAGGACGTAAGGATATTCACGTCCATATTCCCCCACATACTCAAAAGTATGTGATCCAGGAGTTCCCTTAGGAAAACCTGTTTCACCATCATTTAGCTTCTGACAATGATGGATCTATGACCAGGGCTCTACATGATATGATTATACTTGATTAGTTAGGTACATTTCAACATTCTTTTAACATCAAGCATGTTCTCAAACATTAATTCAGCTATGGAAGTAGAATACTTAAATGTATCAAGCTTAACTCACATCAGTTATCATATGGATATCAATTCTTAATCATTTCATCATAAGTCATCTAATCAGCATGACCTTGATGTTACTCATGGCTCTTACAACCTATCAATCTCATATGATGCCACTTGAACTAGGAAACATAGTATGCTACTATTCATAAATATAATAACATGCTTTCAATGAATATGATATCATAACCTTTACCTGGATATGATTACTTCTTTATAACCACCTACATGATTAGTATAATTGAGGATATGCATATATAACAATATCATCACAATATCAAAACCTTTCAATTTCTTTTATAGTACACCACGGCCGTGCTTCCTTGCACGGTCGTGCAAAGGCAGGCTACCACGGCCGTGCTCCTTAGCATGGGCGTGCTAAGAATCAACATATCACCATTGATTTTTAGGGTTTTGGATTTATTTACTTCAACATAGGGTTATTGAACCTCTTAGCTTACAAGGCATAAAGATTCTTCATGCTACAACTTATAATTAGGGTTTCACACTCAAAGGCATAACCCAGAATTACTCCATTCATCAAATCACCCTAAATTAGGGTTTACTATTCACATTACATGTTATTACCCTAGAATTAAGGTTTACTATTCACTTCATAGTGAATTGAGCCCATAGCATCATCATGTGTGAAAATTATCATCATTGATGCCCTCAAATTAGGTTAAGATTCATTAATCATCATAATTAGGGTTTCCATGATTTCACCTTGATGGATCATACCCTAATCATGTACATTCTTACACATTGAAGGTATGTTACTTGATTCTTATTCATATTAGGAACCTTCTCTCTCCTCTCACTACTAGATGATGTTCAAATCACTCTAGATTAGATTAGGTCAGTTCAACTTGATTAACATAGGTCAAGTCATCACCACTATGGTCATTAGGGTTTACTTGATCAAGGGTTGTTTGTTTACTTGAACCCTTCATGAGTGCCTTGATAATGTTCATCATTAATCATAACATGGTTCAAACTACTAGTTACTTAACCCTTTATTATCTTTAGGTATCATTAGGGTTTAGGTTAAACAACCATTGAACCATCTAAGCTTTCAAGGCATTAAGAAATCATAGCCCTAAAAGTCCCCAAACGATTACACACTTCAACCTCCAAACGGTTTTGAAACCATTTGGAAGGGTTGACCGTTTGGTTAGGGTTGACTTCAAGACCACATGACACTCAAGACCGTTTGCTCTTAAACGGTCTTGAAACCGTTTCATCATGTTGACCGTTTGAAAGAGTTGACTTTGAAATCGTTTGAAATGAAACGACCTTGAGATCGATTGGATCTAAACGACCTTGAGATCGTTTGAACCAAAATAGTCTTGAGACCATTTGGATTCAAACGGTCTTGAGACCGTTTGGTCCAAACATCTCAAAACCGATTGGACCCATAAAGTGCATCAACACATATAATCGATTAGGGTTTCCAAGGTTGAACCCCTCAATTGACCTCATATATGTTAACCACTTATCAATTGAGCCAATTAGAGTTAGATTTAACCAGTTGGATACTCAATTGACCCTCAATTGATAGCCAATTAGGGTTGAAACCAATCCAATTAGGGTTTGTAATCGGTTAACCATCAACATTGATCAACATAATTTTAATTGAAATTGAACCCATCAATTGCCACTCAATTGGGCCCCAACTTGGCCCAAATGGTATTTAGATCGTTTGGACATCCTCCAAATGGTCTTGAGACCGTTTTCCCAAAGTCACATCAAAATCTAAGTCAAATTGATAAGGGTTGAACCCTAATTAAGTTACAAATCAGCACTTTTGATTATTTCAACAACCTATTGTGATTGGACCTTCAATTGATCAAATTTCCTTAACCCTAGACCTCCAAACGGTCTTGGGTGGTCACCAAACGGTCTTGAGACCGTTTGGGTGACTCCCAAATGGTTTTGAAACCGTTTGGGCCACTCAACCCAAAGTTCAACAAGATTAGTTCTTGAAATCAGTAATTGAACCCGATTAGAGTTTAGAGGATTGAAGTGCCTTCAACTTGTGATTTACTTGCAATTAGACTTTGATTCTTTGTAGATGATTAATTCAACATGTGTTCAGAAGACCTCTAAATGGTCTTCACTTGGTCAAACTTTCCAAACGGTCTTGGAGACCGTTTGAATCTAAACAGTCTTGCAAACCGCATGAAATCAAACGGTCTTAAGATCGTTTGATTTCAAACGGTCTTGCAAACTGTTTAGATCAAATGGTCCAAGGTCGTTTGGTAAAGTTACCTAGGAAATCACGCCCATCATCTTCAACCTTAGATCAGGTCGGTTACTTCGTGGTTTTACTTGCAAAAGTGCAAGGAAGAGTAGAGAAGAAGAAGAACTATCTATTATTTGCAAGAACAAAGATATGCATAATCAAAGCAAGAGGTTTAGAGTTATAAAACCCGCCTTAAGGTCATTCCTAGAGCTCCAAGCTTCCAAGATTACAAGAATTTAATGGCGTCTTGAGCTCCACAGGTTGGCCAAGGGTGTTTCTCCAAGAAAAGGTTGGGAAAGATCGGCTAGAAAAAGAGAGTTAAGTAAGAAAACCATAAAACCAACCTTGTAATCCACTTTCCTCCATGAATTCGAGCAAGAAGATGGTCCAAGCTTACCTAGCTTCTCCTTATCCATTCTCCTATGTTCCTAAGCTCTGCCTTAGTCGGTCCAAGAAAGGTGATAAGTGATAGAAGAAAGGAAACGTTGCCTTTGGTTGCAAAGGAAAGGTGTATATGTACTTTGGGGTTATTTCCAACATAAGGACAACTAATTCTCCATTTCTCATCTAGGTCCCTACTTTATTCTTTGCAAGTCCCTTCCCCTTATTCCTAAAGCAAAACTCCTTCTAAGACCAAGAACTAAAGGCAAAGAAGGTCAACTTACTACTAAGGTGCACATATAAAAGGGTTATTATACTTATAACTTGATTATTCAATTACAAGGGTGTTCCTTATTATATGTTTATTCAAATAAAGTGCCCCCTTCATCATTATTACTCTAAATGATGCCAAGGGTCATAAAAGATATTCTTGAATGTGTATTTTACAAGTTGCACCCCACATTTTGAGTAAATTGCACTTTACACCAAAACTAGGGTTTTAAGTACAAGGATTACTCCACAAGATGCATCTTGGTGCCCAAGCTTGGAGAATCCATCATACTTCATCATATTTAATCTTATGATGTCTTAATCACCAAAGGAACATCTTAACATGTGTAATTTTCTAGGTAACCCCTCTAATTGGGTAATTTGCACATAGGTCCCTATAATACAAAACAATACTACAACATTGTTCAGAAGGGACAGAAATAGAATTATATGTTCCTCAGAAGCTTTAATTACATACCAAAAGATAGTCACAAGTATCTAATTACATAATTAAGAAAAACACCTAGGGTTAGTTCATAACCCAGGTCAGGGATGTTACAATATTGAGGGGTATGGAAGAAGCGGTAGTGGAAAAAGAGGTGTGGTGTATCACACCGAACTTAGAGTTCGACAGAGGTGTGGTTCACCACACCGAACTTAGAGTTCGACAATTTTCTAGTTTTCACTAGAAAGGAGTGTGGCGTGCCACACCAAACTTAAAGCTTTGGCATGATTGGTGAGTGGAGAGGTATGAAAATGAAGGAAGAAGTGTAGAAGAGAGTTCGGATCATAATGCAGTTTGCTTAGCGATTCCATATGACAGGTTCCTTTTTCTCAGATAGTGACATGATAAAACTTCAAATGATAATTCCAAACAACTGATCCATTAATCAGTGAGAGGCATGATGCATTTGATCTATCTCAGTCTTATTGAAGCCTATCATCTTTTTCTATTAAGGATATGACATTAGGATTCACAGACTATACACGATGAAATCATTTATCGGCTAGTTTTAAGCATTGTTTTCTCGAGGATTTGCAACGAAAAGAGGTGATGAACATAGATTTGAAAAGCAAAAGCTGACTAGATAAAGGCTTTATTTTAAGAAGGCTACAAAAATGCAGAACAATTATGAAAAAGGAGCTAGAATGGAGAAATAAAAAAAACAGTAAAGATAGCGGGTGGAGTGAGAAACATACCACCCACCCTCCACCTCGAACTTATGAGTTTGCTCATTTCTGAGATAACACTAAGTTGATATGGAGGGGAAGTGTCACGCCCCAATCCCACATTAAACACAAACCACGAGATTAAGGCACGACAGGTGGGATTATCACATAACCAATCAATCTTCACTTTTTAAAACAATTCAAGGCATTTAAATGATAATCAAGTTTAAGCTGTAAACAAGAACTAAACAAACTGCAGAAACTTCTCAGTTACACTGGTAGAGATACAAGCAAGGTTTACGGCATACTACATTGATTAACATAAAGAAAGCATAACATTAATTACATCTGTGTATACATTCTCTCTCTCACTCACACCTTGTCCCGAGGATCGAGGGGAATGGACTAAGAGACCTCTAACTAGACTAACTACAAACCTTCTATCAACTAGGCGTTAGGATGAAACGATCCTTCCGACTCCTGATGCTGATGCTGACCTGAAAATGTTTTGAGTAGAGGTATGAGCCTACTCGCTCAGTGAATAACATTTCACTTAGCTATCATTAAACAACTCGTCAGGTTTATAAACTGAAATAAACAAATATACAGTTCAAGCAGGGCAGTTCTATTAGCATAGCAAATATACAGACAATAACTACACTTCTAAGCATCAACAAATATTTCAAGTAAATAAACAGTTATATAAATTTACTGTGATCCTACATATTTACTTATTCATTTTTATTAATGCCCTAATCATATGCAGTGTACTCTGCATATAAAGATCCGCAACAAGTCCATGCTACGGTCCCACCGTACAAGACTTAGCGACACACCCGGGAAATGCTAAGTCTGACACCAGCCCTGCTCTGCTACAGGACCCCTGGCTCCCCGGCCAGAAACATAGGCTCTACGGCCTCAATGCACAACCACGTGTGCTCCCGACTCCTCCTTTAACCGGAGCACACCGGCGGAGGGTCACAGGGTTACCTTCGTGACACACGCACGAATGATGTTAGATAACCAAGTTTTCTTTTTCTTTTCCCCAGTGCCATCGTGACACACACACGATTGTTGTTAGACACTGCCTCTCTTTCTATCCTCATGCCACCAGAATTACTCAACCGGTTGATGTTGGACACGAGTTTCACCCCTAAGAAACAGACCTTCCTTTAGGGGTTCTACGGTGTTAGGGCACTTAGGTCTATTAATAAACTAACAGATAAACAATTAAATAGAAATATCATATAGCAACTGTAAGACATAGCATTTCCTCTTTTTCATCATTTACATCACGCAATTCAAGTTCCACTGAACTTATCATACTGAAGTACATGTTACACTGTTCAGGAATCATATTAACTGATACTGAAGCAAATAAGTATTTAAAATGAGTTAAATAATGATTTCTAAATGAACTATTACTCACCTACTTCGGTGTGTTCGTATACACCGAAAAACGTCCACAAACACGCCTAATTCTGCCCTTTACAGCAACGTGCACGCCGTGCACCTAGGCTGCACGCCGTGCACCTTCAGTGCACTTCAGTTCTACTTTTCTGCACCTTTGCACGCCGTGCAAACAGACTTTGCACGCCGTGCACCTGCGCAGAAACGAAATTTCCCCTAAATCAGCTTTCTGCAATGTTGCACGCCGTGCAAAACGGATTTGCACGCCGTGCAACCTGCGCAGGGGCAGAAATTGCAGAATTAAAAGAGACGATTGGGGTCGATTCGGTGGACGATTCTTACCCGAATCACTCCTATAGCTTCGGATTGACCTAGCAAGCACTTGGCAAGCAGAAAGAACGGAGGGGGAAGCACCGTTCGCTCCCTAGACCATCTCCATGGTCGTCTTCTTCATGGCTGCAGGAGGAAGAAGAAGGTGAGGAAGAAGAAGATGATGCAGCCGGTTGGTTTGGCTGGAGAAGATGAAGAAATCGAAGAAGGACGGAGAAGGAAGGAGCTGGGTTGCCTAGCTTCTCCTCTAGCTTGCTCTCTCTCCCTTTCTTCTTCTCTGTCTTTCCCAAGCAGCAACCGAAGGAAATGAACTATCGTTCATTCCCAAGTCGGTTAAAAGAGTTAAAAAGGAAAAACTGAAGGAAAGGATAAGGAAGGGCGCCCAGGGGGCCGGATGCAAATTGCCCAGAAACTTTCCGAAATTACACATAGGTCCCTGCACACTAAAAAGCTCATATCTTTTTACTCGTAGGTCGGTTTCACATGATTTCTTCGGCAACGGATTAAGCACAAACTTGTCCTCAACCTCAGGACAAGAAAACAAGCTAATGATACATTAACACTAGCTCAAAGCTCAAAACACTATTAACAAAAGCAAGTACTTAACTCAACATAACTAGTTCAATTATGCACTAACCAAGGTACTTACTGGTAAAACGAAATGTGGGTCATAACAATCTCCCTCCTTTATAAGAATTTCGTCCCGAAATTCCTATAAGAGAAAAGAAAACTTGTTACGCATTTCTGATTCAAGCTCCCACGTAGCTTCCTCTATATTGTGATTCCTCCACAAAACCTTCACTAAAGACAACTCACGGTTCTTAAGCTTTTTGATCCGGTGATCAACTATCTGCACTGGTCCTTCTACATAGGACACATCTGTTCTAAGCTGCGCCGGTTCTGGATCTACAATCTTTTCTGTACCGGGATGACACTTTTTCAGCATAGACACATGGAAGACATCATGAAGATTTGCCAACTCAGGAGGCAAATCCAACCTGTAAGCTACAGGTCCAACCCTCTAAATAATAGGATATGGACCCATATATCTAGGGGTCAACTTACCCCTCTTGCCAAACCTCAGCACTCCCTTCCACGGTGAAACTTTCAAGTAAACCTCGTCACCAACGTCGAACTCAAGAGGTCGACGTCGTCTTTCTGCATAACTTTTCTGTCTATCCTGAGCAGCTTTTAACTGATCCCTGATCACAAATATCTTTTCTGTAGTTACATCAACTAGCTCAGGTCCAAGAATTTCCTTCTCACCCACCTCGTACCAACAAACTGGCGATCTACACTTCCTGCCATAAAGAGCTTCATATGGAGCCATTCCAAGACTAGAATGGTAACTATTATTATATGCAAACTCCATTAGGCTTAAGTGTTCTTCCCAGTTACCTCTGAACTGCAGAACGCATGCTCTCAGCATGTCTTCAAGAGTCTGAATGGTCCTTTCAGATTGACCATCTGTCTGTGGGTGAAACGCTGTACTGAACTTCAGCCTTGTGCCCAACGCATGATGTAACTGATTCCAGAATCTAGATGTAAACTTTGGATCTCTGTCAGAAATAATGGAGATTGGAATCCCATGTAATCTGATTACCTCGTCCACATAAACTTTAGCCAACTTTGAAATGTCAAAGGTTGACTTGACAGGAAGAAAGTGAGCAGACTTAGTTAGTCTATCCACAATCACCCATATCGAGTCTGAACCCTTAGGCGTCCTGGGTAATCCTACCACAAAGTCCATCGTGATGTGTTCCCATTTCCATTCTGGTATAGGAAGCGACTGCAAAGTACCAGCAGGTTTCTGATGCTCAGCCTTAACCTGCTGACACACCCCGCACCTAGCCACGTATTCAGCCACATCCTTTTTCATACCAGACCACCAGTACAACTCTTTGAGATTCCTGTACATCTTTGTGTTACCTGGATGCATAGCATACATAGAAGTATGTGCTTCCTCAAGAATCTGCTCTTTCAACTCACTGTTTCCAGGTACACACAACCTATCATGAAGATACAACACGCCTTCATCAGAAAACCTGAACTCTGTTCTCTTACCTTCTGACATATCCTGCATGATTTGCCACAACTCATCATCACTCTGCTGTAACTCCTTAATCTGATAATAAAAAGTAGGTCTGACTTGCATCTGAGCAATCAACCCACTTCGTCCAGTCACATCCAAGTCCAAGTTCAATTTTCGCATATCTACAAGCAAGTCTCTTTTGAAACATGCCATAGAAAATGCATTTGCTGTTGAACTTGACTTTCTACTCAAAGCATCAGCTACAACATTCGCCTTACCAGGATGGTAATCGATTGTCACATCATAGTCTTTAATCAGCTCAAGCCATCTGCGCTGTCTCAAATTCAAGTCTCTCTGAGTGAAGATATATTTCAGGCTCTTATGATCTGTAAACACCTGACATGTCTCACCATACAAGTAGTGACGCCATGTTTTAAGAGCATGAACTATAGCAGCTAATTCCAAATCATGAACAGGGTAATTCTCTTCATTCTTCTTAAGCTGTCTAGATGCGTAAGCCACAACTTTGTCTTCTTGCATTAGTACACAGCCCAAACCTCTCCTGGAAGCATCACAGAACACTGTATAGCCTTTTTCTGCTTCAGGCAAAACCAACACTGGTGCTGAAGTCAACCTTTTCTTCAAAATCTGAAAACTTCTCTCACAGTTATCAGACCAAACAAACGGTACATCCTTCCTTGTCAAGCGTGTCAAAGGTGATGCTAACGCCCTGAAGTTCTGTATGAACCTTCTGTAATAACCTGCTAATCCCAAGAAACTTCTGATCTCAGTAGGAGTCTTAGGCTGTTCCCACTGAAGTACAGAATCAACTTTCTTAGGGTCAACACTAACTCCACCTCTCGAGATAACATGTCCAAGAAATGCTACCTCGGCCAACCAGAACTCACACTTGCTAAATTTAGCAAACAACTGGTGTTGTCTCAACAACTGCAACACTACTCTCAGGTGTTGCTCATGCTGCTCATCGTCTCTGGAATAGATCAGAATATCATCTATAAAGACTACAATAAACTGATCTAGAAACGGTTTGAAAATCCGGTTCATCATATCCATAAAGGCTGCTGGGGCATTGGTCAGCCCAAACGACATGACCAAAAACTCATAATGCCCATACCTGGTTCTGAAAGCTGTTTTGGGAATATCAGAAGCCTTTATCCTAAGCTGATGATATCCAGATCTCAAATCAATTTTAGAGAAGATCGTCGCTCCACGCAACTGATCAAACAGATCATCTATTCTCGGCAATGGATACTTGTTCTTTATAGTGATCTTGTTCAGTTGCCTGTAATCTATACAGAGACGCATGGTACCATCCTTCTTCTTAACAAACAGGACTGGAGCACCCCATGGTGAAGAACTGGGTCTAATGAAACCCTTATCTAGCAATTCCTGCAACTGCACCTTGAGTTCCTTCAACTCTGCAGGTGCCATTCTATAGGCTGGCAGTGCTACTGGATGACTACCTGGATATATATGAATTTCAAAATCCAAGTCTATGACAGGAGGTAGGCCTGGAAAATCTTCTGGAAAAACATCAGAAAACTCACAAACCACGGGCACATCATAAACACTGGCGGTTCTCTTCTCTGCTCTGGTGTCAACTACATGAGCAAGGAACGCTTCACATCCTTTCTGTAACATCTTATCAGCTACAACAGCTGATATTATGCACGTAGGTAGAACTTTCCTGTCTCCAGTAAAGACACAAGAAAACTCTCCTAGTTGAAAGGTAGCTTCCTTCTTCCAACAATCGAGTTGCACTCGATATGTCTCAAGACAATCCATACCCAAGATGACTTGAAAGGTATTGACATCCAAGGGTATGAGATTAGCAGCAAAGGTGTAACCTCCAAAAGATAACAAGCATCCGGGACAGAACTCGGATAAAACTGTTGGTCCACCTAGTGGAACCCTCAACACTAACTCATCTGCCAACTTTTGAGTTAACAAATTAAGTTCATCAACTAAAGAACGTCGTATAAAAGAATGAGTAGCACCCGGATCTATCAAAACTGAAACTGGTATACTATTAAACAAAAGCATCTCTCCTGTAACCACTTGTGAAGAAATTATACCTTCCTGAGGTGTCAAAGAGAAGAAACGTGCTGAAGCTCTCCCTCTGCCATGCTGTCCTTTCTGACCACTCCTGCCACTAGACATTCCACCACCTCTAGATCCAGAAGCCACAGAAGAACTTGGAACATCATGGTATTGAGGCTGGAAAGCTTGCGATGCTGCTTGTCGAAGCTGAGGACATTCCTTTTTGAAATGTCCTACTTGTCCACAGATAAAACAACCTCGAGAATTTGCACCCCAACACTGACCAGTATGTGGCCTTCCGCATTTGTCACATGGTGGTATCTCTTGCCTCTGAGGACCTGTCACTGACATTGATGACCCAGAAGACTGTCCACTATCGGCACTGCCCCATCTTCCTGGGTTGTATCCTCCTCTGCCTCTAGAAGTAGTGACATTCTCAGATCTCTGCCTGCCGAAACAACCAAAACCACGCCCAAGTTTAGAAAAGAAACCTCTACCTCCACCTCTGTATCCACTACTGGATTGCCCTCTACTGAAGTCTGCAGATCTCTTCTTAGACTCAGGCACCTTATCAGCATTCACAGATTCTTCAACCTGTCTAGCAGCCTCGACAAACTCACCAAAGTTCTCTCTGTTCCTCCTACTAGTAGCAGAAACTGTATGCCGAATCTCTGGCCTCAGCCCTTCTTGAAACCTTCTACATCTCTCTATGTTATCAGGAACAAGCTGTGGACAGAAGTTAGCTAACCGTGTGAAAAGCGCTTCATACTCAGTAACTGTCATGTTCCCCTGCTTGATATTCTGTAACTGCCTGATTTTCTCATTAAGAAAAGTGGGTGGATAGAATTTGAGATGAAACTCCTCAGAGAAATCCTGCCGGGAAAGCTCTGTACCTCTCCTCTTTTCTTCCACACCACGCCACCACAACTCTGCATCGCCTGTCAAAAGATAGACTGCATGATTAATCTTTTTCTCTTCTGAAAGCTCCATCAGGCGAAAGACCTTCTCTATCTGTCTAAACCATTCATCAGCCTCTGCTGGATCTGTAGTGCCACTGAACTCTGTTCCACCAAGCTTCTTTACAAGCTCATAAGATCGCATCAGATCCTTGCTACTGGTAGAAGAAGAAACTCGCCTATCAGCCTTGTACTTTTCTTTGGTTTCCAGAAACATCCTGTACATCCAGGATGCTTCATCCACGTGGTCACCACCACCTGGACCCAAGTACAAAGGATCAGGGCCAACATGGCTCTCGGCCTGATCATCACGATCAAAGCCTCTTCCTGCCATCTGCAATGATATAACAGAATATTTCCTGTTAGAAAACTACAGATAGAAGAAAGACACCTACACCTTAATCCTATTGGTCTCTTATCGTCCCCTGACCTGGACTCTGAGTAACTATGTACTCAACCTAAGCTCTGATACCAAGAGTTGTCACGCCCCAATCCCACATTAAACACAAACCACGAGATTAAGGCACGACAGGTGGGATTATCACATAACCAATCAATCTTCACTTTTTAAAACAATTCAAGGCATTTAAATGATAATCAAGTTTAAGCTGTAAACAAGAACTAAACAAACTGCAGAAACTTCTCAGTTACACTGGTAGAGATACAAGCAAGGTTTACGACATACTACATTGATTAACATAAAGAAAGCATAACATTAATTACATCTGTGTATACATTCTCTCTCTCACTCACACCTTGTCCCGAGGATCGAGGGGAATGGACTAAGAGACCTCTAACTAGACTAACTACAAACCTTCTATCAACTAGGCGTTAGGATGAAACGATCCTTCCGACTCCTGATGCTGATGCTGACCTGAAAATGTTTTGAGTAGAGGTATGAGCCTACTCGCTCAGTGAATAACATTTCACTTAGCTATCATTAAACAACTCGTCAGGTTTATAAACTGAAATAAATAAATATACAGTTCAAGCAGGGCAGTTCTATTAGCATAGCAAATATACAGACAATAACTACACTTCTAAGCATCAATAGATATTTCAAGTAAATAAACAGTTATATAAATTTACTGTGATCCTACATATTTACTTATTCATTTTTATTAATGCCCTAATCATATGCAGTGTACTCTGCATATAAAGATCCGCAACAAGTCCATGCTACGGTCCCACCGTACAAGACTTAGCGACACACCCGGGAAATGCTAAGTCTGACACCAGCCCTGCTCTGCTACAGGACCCCTAGCTCCCCGGCCAGAAACATAGGCTCTACGGCCTCAATGCACAACCACGTGTGCTCCCGACTCCTCCTTTAACCGGAGCACACCGGCGGAGGGTCACAGGGTTACCTTCGTGACACACGCACGAATGATGTTAGATAACCAAGTTTTCTTTTTCTTTTCCCCAGTGCCATCGTGACACATGCACGATTGTTGTTAGACACTGCCTCTCTTTCTATCCTCGTGCCACCAGAATTACTCAACCGGTTGATGTTGGACACGAGTTTCACCCCTAAGAAACAGACCTTCCTTTAGGGGTTCTACGGTGTTAGGGCACTTAGGTCTATTAATAAACTAACAGATAAACAATTAAACAGAAATATCATATAGCAACTGTAAGACATAGCATTTCCTCTTTTTCATCATTTACATCACGCAATTCAAGTTCCACTGAACTTATCATACTGAAGTACATGTTACACTGTTCAGGAATCATATTAACTGATACTGAAGCAAATAAGTATTTAAAATGAGTTAAATAATGATTTCTAAATGAACTATTACTCACCTACTTCGGTGTGTTCGTATACACCGAAAAACGTCCACAAACACGCCTAATTCTGCCCTTTACAGCAACGTGCACGCCGTGCACCTAGGCTGCACGCCGTGCACCTAGGCTGCACGCCGTGCACCTTCAGTGCACTTCAGTTCTACTTTTCTGCACCTTTGCACGCCGTGCAAACTGACTTTGCACGCCGTGCACCTGCGCAGAAACGAAATTTCCCCTAAATCAGCTTTCTGCAATGTTGCACGCCGTGCAA
Source organism: Alisma plantago-aquatica (assembly GCA_963693085.1). NCBI lineage: Eukaryota > Viridiplantae > Streptophyta > Magnoliopsida > Alismatales > Alismataceae > Alisma > Alisma plantago-aquatica. The sequence goes on along the minus strand of OY856413.1, from coordinate 498,157,276 downwards.
AACGGATTTGCACGCCGTGCAACCTGCGCAGGGGCGGAAATTGCAGAATTAAAAGAGACGATTGGGGTCGATTCGGTGGACGATTCTTACCCGAATCACTCCTATAGCTTCGGATTGACCTAGCAAGCACTTGGCAAGCAGAAAGAACGGAGGGGGAAGCACCGTTCGCTCCCTAGACCATCTCCATGGTCGTCTTCTTCATGGCTGCAGGAGGAAGAAGAAGGTGAGGAAGAAGAAGATGATGTAGCCGGTTGGTTTGGCTGGAGAAGATGAAGAAATCGAAGAAGGACGGAGAAGGAAGGAGCTGGGTTGCCTAGCTTCTCCTCTAGCTTGCTCTCTCTCCCTTTCTTCTTCTCTGTCTTTCCCAAGCAGCAACCGAAGGAAATGAACTATCGTTCATTCCCAAGTCGGTTAAAAGAGTTAAAAAGGAAAAACTGAAGGAAAGGATAAGGAAGGGCGCCCAGGGGGCCGGATGCAAATTGCCCAGAAACTTTCCGAAATTACACATAGGTCCCTGCACACTAAAAAGCTCATATCTTTTTACTCGTAGGTCGGTTTCACATGATTTCTTCGGCAACGGATTAAGCACAAACTTGTCCTCAACCTCAGGACAAGAAAACAAGCTAATGATACATTAACACTAGCTCAAAGCTCAAAACACTATTAACAAAAGCAAGTACTTAACTCAACATAACTAGTTCAATTATGCACTAACCAAGGTACTTACTGGTAAAACGAAATGTGGGTCATAACAGGAAGAGTTGCACAGTATTAACCAGGCGGTCCTCGTAATTGGAAGAAGTCCCCACGAAGATGTTTCATGAGGGTCAGAACTGAGAGCGAGGAAGTGGCACAGACAACCTGTAGCAACTCGAACGAGTTTTCTGGATGACTTGGATGCACATTTCTTTCACCTGTTTGTCGATCCAGAAGAATCCAGAGACCTTCCCCCCATCAGCGGGGGAGGTGGAATATATGTAGTCGGAATTGGGGGACTAGGTGAATAATTGAAGTCATGCCTATTTGTGTCATCCAGTTGTGGCGCGCCCTCAAAGTTCAAAGTAAAATTGCTTTCTTCAAAATCCAAAGCAGTTGATTGAGGGTCGACCACTTAAACTTCCTCCTGTCCTGGATCAGGTGGCAGATTCAGTTCGGGCTTCATTTCGTCACCTGGCTTTTCTTATGTAGGATATGGTAGCCAGGATGACGTTTCTTCATCAGAGGAGTTATTTTGAGAAGTATCATCATCTTTATCAATGTTGAAATTGATGAGAGCGTCATTCTTCTTTTCAAATTGTTCAGAATTTTCCTCGTAGAACATCCTTAATTCATCCAAGTAACTAGAAGAGGATTCGACTGGTAAAACAAACTCTTGCTCGGGCAAAGGAATCATGGGATTCTGGGGTATAGGTTCCAATGATGTTTCTTCATGGGAGGGATTAGTCCATGACATAATGTTTTGAGGACTAGAATCTCCCGATGACTCTGTTTCTTCGATATTGGGACGAAAATACCCCATTTCTGAGTCAGGTTGTTGTTACGGTACTTCTTCATAGTACTCCTCCGATTCTATTAAGTGCTTGGGAAGAGTCACTATGGGAAGAATGAAACCTTGTGCAGGTAATGGAAGTATCTCATTCTCTTGAATATGTGGTAACTCAGGAGGAGCTTCTTAATAGGGATGAGTTGCTATAAGAGGACATGTTTGTGGCTCGATGTCCTCCCATGAGTCCTTTTTGTCATTAAAAGAGTCTATGACAATATCGTAATCCATTCTAAAATCAAGAGATGGTTCATGTTTCTCTTCATAGTGCACTATCAACTCGTTCAAGTGACTAGAAGGAGATTCAATGGAAAGATCATGCTTTTGTTCGAGAACTGGGTCCGTTTGGACTTCTTGTAGAGGTGGTATCTCTGGTGATGTCATCTAATGGAAAGGATCAGTTATAGATTCATCATCTTGAGACCCATCCCCCTCCCATGATTCTTTTTCATCATCAGGGTCAGTGAGAATAGCATGATCCATTTTTGAATCAAGATTTTGATCAGTCACATCCTCGAAGTTTGTTTCTAGATCAGTCGAATGAACAGAAATTTCTTCATAAGGACAAATCAGATCATGTTCCAGTAATGGAGTTAGTTGAGTCTCTTGCATAAAAGATATCTCCTTATTCGAATCAGTCACATATTCCTCTGAGTCTGATTGTGAAGGAGTGTAGAGTTCTTATGACATAAACCCTTCTTCTATGGACTTCATTGATGAGACAGCTGAAGTTGAAGAGATTTTGTCATTTAAGGAGTCGATCATTGCTAATTGCTCCTCAATAGTTGGATATGGGTCTATGAAGTCAGAAGGTAGGTAAGTGTTGATTTTTATGTCCAATTGATCTCCTGACTGTAGAGAATCCCCATATTGGCTACTCAATCTTTCATCTAAGGGAATAGTACATGAGTCATTTTCCGAGTCAGACCTTGGCTCAGAAAATGATTCTTTTTCTTGTGATACTGTGGAGAAATCATCCTCAGGTTCAATCATTTGCTTTGAGGATGATTCCTCTCCCTGTACTACTGCTAGAAGATCATTGGAAGGCACCTCCCACATGATATCATAATCGTCATCGTAATCGATTGCAATATGCGGATGAGGGGTGTGCTCAAGGGAAACTGGTGACTGTTCTTCATGTTGCTCAGCAGCGAGGACAAGTTGCGTAAGTCGATCAAGATCGGCTATCAACTTCTCATTCGTGGCTGTTTGATCAGCTAGTTGTTGAGCCAGCGATATCTGTAAAGCTCGTAGTTCTTCCATCAATGTGTGTTGATCTTCATGAAAAGGCTCTTCACTGCACCCATTAGGTTGATGTTGATAATAGCTCTCCTCATCATAGTATTGATTTGCATTGTTTTCTCAGTTCCCTTTTACATTGTAGTCTACGCCTTGAAATCTACCATAGTTAGGTTTTCGTAGTAGCCTCCAGGGTGATACAGATTATAACTTGCATTATATCCATAGTTGTATGAAGAGGCTACTTTGAGCTTCCCAACTATACGATTCACGATTACTTGACGCATAGCCATCACGTAGAGTGGAGGGACATTGAAGCAGTAAATCGATGCATGAGAATAGTCACCACATAGTTGACATCTAAAAGTTGGTGGTGTCGACTGCTTCATTTTGAAGAGAGTTGGTACCTGAAATCAAAGAAAGAGTTTATCAGGCTTGACCAACCACTTCAAATCCAAGAAGATATGCGAGATTAAGTCCTTCACTTTTTAGGTTTTTGAGAAGAAAATGAAAAACCCTAGAGAAACCTAAATCAACACGGAATTTGAAAAAGACGATTCTTACACCGTTGTCCCTGGCAACGACACCATTTTTTGATGGAGCTAGAACTTACACCAAAAGATTTCTCTTCCGATGGAAGTCCTAATGTGCACCAAAAACCCTAGGGAGTTTATGTACCCTCTAGGTTTACCTAGAACTGGTGCTAGATAAAAGCTCCAACCCCACAAGAGTGTGGAAGCCTTATCATAGTACATATTTAGGATCGAACCCAAAGGACAATGTTCAGAATCTGAGTGTCTTTATCTCATTTCGTCTCGATCTAAGTTAATCATCTATGACCAAGAGTTTGATTTGAGTTATTTAACCTAAAACATGTAAAATCAAAGGCAAGTATAAAAACTAGTTAAGGTTTAAAATCTAAGATTAGCAAATGATGATGGATCACTGGGGTGATGCGGGTGTTCATCACCACTACACATGCGTTGTACCTGTACCATCATAGCAAGACCTGCAAGCAAGATGCATGTATGTTGTGCAATACCGATGCCCTCTCAGACAAGGAGCATTGCACACATCCTTTATGGGTTGAGTAACTCTCATCTGGTACATATCTATGTGTCAATGAAGATATGTAGTCTCCTAAGAGAGAATCTTACTCAACCTCATGAAACGTGCATCGAAAAACTAACAAGCGAGCGATAATTACCAAATCGATTAGTATCCTTATAGACTATCCCTCTTTCAAGGACATGGCTATGAGAAACGTGGGAGTGTTGCAACGTCAACCATTCCTGAATGAATGGTCAAGTACTTTGCACCACTCCCTCTGCAGAGTGTGTTCCTCGACCCATCAAGGTTGCACTTTCGTACGCCAACCGGTTCCATTTCATAGTACGAAAGTACAACAATGGAGGTGAGTTTACTCCACTCCTTAGAAAGTGTTCCTAGATACCGAAACGGATGTGCGGTGGATACACATACTAGAAACCAACACTAAATCAGGTATTCGAGTCCTAAGAGCGGTTGTAGACAAACCACAATGAAAGACAACAGATGCATACAAGAACGCGGCCAACATTCAAGCATGTATGAAATGATTTAGTATTGAATCAGAAAGGTAACATCTTCTTAGTACAGATTACAAAGCATGGGCAGTGGGGCTAGTCCCCGTACCCCAGTGGATGAAACTACTCGCTCCTCATGGAGGGAGAAATAGAGAAAAAGAAGAGAGATAAAGAAAGCATCGTCGGAGCAGAAGAGTAGATCTGTGACAGCCCGGTGTAGATCGCCCCAATCTTTGGGACTACTCTGACTTTGTCGATGAAGTCCGTCTCTTGCTACTTTGATCTTCGTGTGCACCTCTGTAGACGTGCGAGTAGAGATAGGTAGAGATTGGTGGAGATGAGGTAGCACTGGAGCAGCCTTTCGGCCTCCTCCCCCTCATGCCTAAATGAGGACCCTTGTGGTCCTATTTATAGGCTTGGATGGGGTGCTCACGTTTTTGCTGTGAAAATGCTTCAAACGGTTTGGGGACCGTTTGGCCTTCAAATGGTTTTGAGACCGTTTGGATGACCAAACGGTTTGGAGACCGTTTGGCCTTCAAATGGCTGTGAGACCGTTTGGATGACCAAACAGTTTGGAAACCGTTTGGATGACCAAACGGTCTTGCGTTTCTGCTCTATCAGTCTGCTTGATCGATCTTGAGATATTAGTGACCATACGGTCTTAGATGGTGGCTGGACGAATCGGTTTGGAAACCGTTTGGACACCGTAAATGGTCTGGAGACCATTTGGATGACCAAACAATCTTGCTTATGAACTTCAAATGGTCTTGAGTGATCATTCGATCTTGAGGTCAAACGGTCTTGGGAACGAATGGTCTTTGCTTGCGTGTCCCAAATGGTCTTCATCCAATCAGTCTTGGATCTTCGTTGTCCAAATGGTTTTGTTGTCTGAACAGTTTCGAGGACCGAATCGATTTGAAACCGTTAGATGTCATACAGTCTTGGGACCGTTTGGGCTCATGCGGTCTTGAAACCGAATGGGCTCAAATGGTCTTGAGTGATCATTCGGTCTTGAGGTCAAACGGTCTTGGGACCGAATGCATCCAAATGGTCTTGCGATCAAATGGCTCCAAATGGTCTTGGGACCGAATGGCTCCAAACGGTCTTGGGACCGAATGGTCTTTGCTTACGTGTCCCAAACGGTCTTCATCCAATTGGTCTTGGATCTTCGTTGTCCAAACGGTTTTGTTGTCTGAACGGTTTCGAGGACCGAATCAATTTGAAACAGTTAGATGTCATATGGTCTTGGGACCGTTTGGGCTGATGCGGTCTTGAAACCGAATGGGCTCAAACAGTCTTGAGACCATTAGGACAAACCATTTGGTGAAACCCCTTGGTTAAGACCAAAGTTGAGAGGATCTTTGAATGAATTCCATATGATGGTTGAACCTAGTTTAGACGTCGATAATAAAATCCCACACTGGATCTCAATCGGATGGTTGAGAGTGATCTACAGAGAAGAAGGAAATTGAGTAAGGGAGGATAAAATCAAATAAGCTGAAAACTAGGGTAATTAGAACTAGTAAAGCACTGTTTACATGAAACTGAGGAGACACTTAGAGTAAACCAAAACAAGGGTAGATCAGTCGATATGAGGCACAAAATCCCTAGAATTGGCAACTAAGATGATGAATCTGGAGGATTCATCACTTGCTCAGTCATCAGATGCGGTGTTACACCTTCCAATGGTTCACAGTGAGAGTGCCTTCTAATGTTCTGACTGACCGACTTCAAGATCTAATGGTGGGATGAGATACTTGTTCTGATGATTTGACAGATCTAACGTCTTGATGGTTCCACTTACTCGAAGATCTGATGGTTTGAAAGTTTTCTCTTTCATCTTTATCATCTGATGGTTTGACTAATCTTTCGACGGTAGAGGTCATTGTGCCTTCCAATGGATTCACAAATCTTGTGGTGTGATGGCTAGGAACATTGTGTCTTTCGATGGGAAGACTGGACTTCTTCCTTTTAATGGTTCATCCATCATGTCTATTGATGGTTCGGTAGTGTTTTTTAAAACCGATGGTTGTTCCTCTACCTCACCTTTTGTTGGTTTGCTTGACCGTCTTTTGATGGTAGGTCAGCACATCCAAGTGAAACTTAGGGTTCCACTGGAACCTAAATTGATGGTTCTCTTACTTTATCAATTGATGGTACCTGCAATGAACACATATCTTAGATTCATCACAAACTTTATTCTCTATACACTAAAACTTAAGAAACAAAAGTAACTAACCAACAACATAATGGGACCTAAAATAGAAATTAGTAAAATCTAATTACTGAGAAATAAAGTAAACTAAAATTAGAAAAGCATGTTTAAAAAATCATTGGCCTACCTCCCAGGAAGTGCTAATTTATATTGTTTAGCTTGACTATCTATGGGCAACATCATCATCCTTCCTCAGGTGGTGTTGTTGGTGGGTCATCCAACTGAGCCTCTCTCTTTATGTTAAAAGCTTCATCTTCATAATACCTCATTACTCTGTGTCCATTCATGAGGAAATTCCATGTCTTTTTACAGAATATGTCCATCATCCCTAATGGATATATCTTTGACATGGTGAACTATCTTGACCATCTTGATTTTAATTCCAATAAAAAGTCTAATTGTTGAATTGAACAAAAGAACCTTATTTCCTTCAGACACATCTTTTTTTTCAAGTGGGTGTCATGCCACACCTTAGTTCTTTGTTTATAAATTTTGGCGTATTCATAAGCATGGAGCCTAAGCTCCTCTAATTCTTGTAGTTGCAAGAACCTTTTCCTACTGACTAACTTTGGGTCCATATTCAAGAATTTGATTGCCTAAAAGGTCTTGTGTTCTAGTTCAACTGGTAAGTGGCATGCCTTGCCATAAATCAATCTGTAGGGAGTGGTCCCTATTAGAGTCTTATAGGTTGTATGATATTCCCACAGAGCATTGTCCAGGTTTATCGACAAACCTTTTTGGGTATGTCCAATTGTCTTTTTTGGAATTTGTTTTATTGACCGATTTGAAACATCAACTTGGCTTGAGGTTAGTGGGTGATTAGGGATGGAAACATTATGCCTTACCCCATACTTTTCTAGGTTGGCTTTGAATTGCCTTTCCCCAAAAAGGGATCCCCCGTCACAAATGATGGTGTGTGGGACACTGTATCTAGGAAAAATATTCTTCTCAAATAATCTTATGACGGCCTTTGAGTCACAACTGGGGGTAGATACTACTTCCACCCACTTGGATACATAATCCACTGCAACCAAGATGTATTGGTTGCCTTGTGACAATAGGAAAGGTCCCTATAATCTATTCCCCAAACATCAAAAATCTAAACTTTGACCCAATTAAACATAGGCATCTCATTTCTCCTGTATATATTTCTTATGCGTTGACATTCCTGGCAAGATTTAACATAAGCATGCACATCTTTGAATAATGTAGTCCAGCAAAACCCAGATTGTAAGATCTTAGAGGCGGTCCTGTCTCTACCTAAGTTTCCTCCATATGGTGAAGAATGACACCTGTATAGGATTTTTGGCACTTCCTCTTCTAGGATGCTACACCGACAGATTAGCAGTGCATATTTTTGAAGATCAGAAAATAGCTTCTTCTTCTTATTATAGGTGATGTCAGGAGGTATCTACTGACTTGCCAAGTAGTTGCAGATATATATGAACCAAGGTAAAGTAGGTTTGACTAACCTTGCCATCATCAATGCTTCATTAGCACAATTGTCATTAACCAATAGTGAGCTATCATTGGAAAGAGTGATTTGGGATAAGTGGTCAGCCACGACATTTTCTATCCCTTTCTTATCGATAATCTCATGATCAAACTCTTGTATTAAGAGTGCCCACTCAAGAGTCTCTTCTTGGTATCTTTCTTTTGCATAAGATATTTGATATCTTTGTGGTATGTATACTTTCACTTTTGAGCCCATAAGGTAAGATCTAAACTTGTCGAAAGCAAAAAGTACTGCCATCATTTCCTTCTTGATTGTGGTATAATTTACTTGGGCTGCGTCAAGGATTTTGCTCGCATAGTAGATCACATGATGTTTTTTTACCTTTCTTTTGACCGAGTACAACTCCAATTGCGTAATCGCTTGCATCACACATTACTTCAAAAGGAAGCTCCTGATTTGGAGCTTAAAGAATTGATGCGGTTGTCAAAGCACTTTTCAAGGTTTCATAGGCTTTAAGGCATTCGATCTTGAAATCAAACACGACATCCTTGATGAGAAGATTTGACATTGGTTTGTAGATCTTTGAGAAATCCTTAATGAATGTCATGTAGTAATCTAAGTGGACCAGAAAGATTCTTACTCTTGTCACATACTTAGGAGGTGGAGCTTAGAAATTGCTTCCACCTTACTCAAATCCACTTCTATTCGTTTCTTAGAAATCATATGTCCTAAGACAATTCCTTCTTGAACCATAAAGTAACATTTCTCCCATTTCAATAGTTCAGGACTTGTTATAGATTACTTAGACAATTGACAAAACTAGTACATGGAGAAGTCATCCATAAACACTTCCATAATGTCTTGAAGAAAGTCTGCAAACATTGAAATCATGCACATATGGAAAGTTCCTGGTCCATTGTAGAGACCAAACAACATTCTTCTAAAAGCGTATGTCTCATATATGAAAGTCTAGGTAGTCTTTTCTTGATAGTCTGGGTGAATGGGGACTTGATAAAATCATGAGTATCCATCCAGGAAACAAAAATACAAATGGTGGGCTAGGCATTCTAGAACTTGGTCGATAATGGCAACGGGAAATGATCTTTCTTGGGTGTGGCATTAAGTTTTTTTGTAGTCAATGCACATCATCCAACATGTTATCGTTCATGTTGCTATTTCATTACCATTCTCTCCTTTACCCATTGTCATATCACCTTTCTTGGGCACTACACGGATGGGACTCACCCAATTGTTGTCGCTTATAGGGTATATTATGTCTGCATCTCAAAGATTTATAACCTCCTTCTTGACTACCACTCTCAAGTTCTAATTGAGCTTTCTCTGAGGTTGGGCTAGAGGTTTTGTAGTCTCTCGCAAGTGTATTTTTTGCATGCAGTCAGTTGAACTTAAGCCTCCTACATCTTCTACAAAACCCCAATGGCCTTCCTCTTCAGTTTGAGTTCACTTAGTAGCCTTTCCTGTTGATCTTCTATCAGCATAGAATTTACAATAATTGGACTCCATTCTTCATTATCAAGAAATTTGTACTTTAAGCCTTCAGGGAGATACTTCAGATCTAGCTTAGGTTTTGTCATTTCCTTCTCTTTTGGATTTTGTTCCAAAGAGGTGTATTTCACATTCTCTATAATTGTATCTTCCTCATCATTATAATCTTCTTTAGGTTGATTCAAATAGTCAAGTATTTCCACAACTTCTAGGTCTTCTACATATGGATTGGGATTGTTTAGAGCTCCCATTAGTGGGTCAATAATGGCATTCTACTCCTAAACTTCCTTATATAATTGGTCGTAACTATCCATGAAGTAAACTGACTCAAAGAGCTTAGACATGAAAATTGATATGGTCGTTTCCCACTAGTGATGATACTTGATTTGATATCAATTAAAGATCTTCTAGTGCATAGGAATGGTCTCCCAAATATCATCAGATTGGTGGGATCTTTGATTGTGTCTATTATGACTATATCACATGGGATGAAGATTCTTCCCATGTAGATGGGGACATTCTCAACTATTCTAATTGGTTTTGTAAAGGAATGGTTTGCAAGCTGAATCTGCATTCCTGTTTTAACCATATGGTAATGCCTAGCCTTTGGGCTAACATGAGAAACATCAAACTATTACTCTCTCCAAGATCGGTGGAGCCTTGTCTTACTTCGTTATCTCCCACATTAAATGGAATAGTAAAGGCTCCATGATCTTTATGCTTGGTCAACATTTTCGCTTGCAAAAAGGCACTAGAAATCTTAGAAAATGGAACTATTTTGATTTCACTTCCTCCTCTCCTCTTTTTGAGGAGGTCCTTGGAAAACTTGGCGTAGGTTGGCATTTCTTCAATTGCATAAATAAACAGAATATCCATGTGCAGTTTCTTCACAACTGCCATAAATTGTTCATTTCTCTTTTTCAAGATTAGCTTATATGGGAAAGGAATACTTGGTGAATTAGGATCCCTAACTGCTAAAACCTCTTCATCTTCATCAAGCTTCTTCTCCTTAGGTGGCTTCTTTCACTTACCTTTTTCCTTCACTTTAACCTTCTTTGTAACAAATTCTAGTTCAGGTTCTTCTTCTAACAAGTCAACCTTAGATAGGGACTCAGTGATAGGAATATCTCCTTGACCAGCCTTGCTTGTCGATTCCTCTAGGACCTTTTTTGAATGGAGTGTATCCATCTTTACATTCTCAGTGGTGGAAGGGGTTTTCCCTTGTGGGTTATTTATCAGCTCAAATAATTCTTCCAATTGTTGGTCAATTTTCCTACTATGAGCTTGCATATCAGTCATATGTGAAGTGACGCCCCCCAACTAAGTTTGCATTGTGGTTAGTAGTCCCTTTTTTATAGTTCTTTGGCTCAGTTGCTTGTTTATAGATGCTTTCCCTTTGTGAATTCAAACAATTTAGAAAATAGATCTTGTTGATTAGAGTTCCTGTTCTAACCTTGATCCTGACTTGACCTGCTTGAACTTCTATTTTGGTTTTGGCCTTGTCCTTGGTAATTTTACCTATTTTGTTGATAAGTCATGTTTCATGTGAACACTGGTGGTCATACGCCTCTATTGAAGCTTGCATTCTTTTATGTGGGTTATTTAGTTAATGAGAATTTTTAGTAGCATCTTTGTTTCCCTAGGAGAAACCAAGATGATCCAGCCTCTTGAAGTTAACATAAGAAACATTCTCAGTAACATCTACCTAATTATCTTCTTGTGGTTGGGTGTAGATACAAATATCCACTCTGTGGCCTCCTTCTCCACATGTGACACACTTCATTCTAGTTCATGATTTATTCTTTCCTTTGCTTCCAAAATCTTTCAACTATTTCACATCCGAAGCGATCTTTTGAATTTGAGTAGTTATAGTTTTTAAAGCCTTAGACTTGGCAGTTGTCCCTTCAGATGATACCTTCTTTGTTGTTCCCCTATTATATTCCAAACTGGCTTGTAGGGCATACATATTGTTAATTATCTTCATGGTCTTCTTTGGGTTCTTACCTAGGAAATCACTTTCGGTAGTCGCATTTAGTGAGGTCCTTTCAGCAAAGGAAAGCCTATTGTAGAAGGTTGTAACTAGAAAGCCCTTATCAAAGTTATGGTGAGGACAGTCCCTCTAGTATTCTTGGAATCTTTCCTATGCTTTATAGAAGTTCTCACTGGGCTTCAATAGGAAGTCCATGATCTTGTGCCTGTTTCTAAGAGTCATCTCTACAGGATAGAACTTGGTGACAAAAGCGTCAGCCACCCATCCATTGATGGTTTTATCAGGCAAAACAAGGTACCAAGATAGAGCCTTATCCCTTAGAGAGAAGCTGAATTCCTTCCAGCAGATGACTTCCTACGACACCATGTTCATCTTGATGGTGTCACAGATGTTTTTGAAATCATCTATGTGGTGATAAGGGCTTTCTTCTCAAGATTTTCCTCCAAAAGTCTTATTCTGGATCTACTAAAGATTGTTGCCTTCAACTCAAAGTTTGAAGCATTGAATCGAGGGATGATGACTGGGCATATGGATTCATTAGCCCTGGTGGCAGCCAACTGGAGAAGAGAAGGGCCTCCATCATCTTCATAATCATCGTTGTTATTATTTCTCATGTTTCTTCTTTCTCTATCATGTGGGATTTATTCTCTATCCTAGGAATCTCTTCTTCTTCTTCATGACATTCATCGTGACCCTCTTCTTCATTGTTCTCTTCATCATGATCAGAATCATGTTCGTCATGAAGGTCCTCCACCCTCGGGTTGGTGATGACTTCCTTATGAGGAGCCATTATCTTTGTAGTTGGTAGTGATTATAATTTGGTTCACTCAAACTTCCTAAAATAAGTCACACAATCAAGTTAGAAACTGGATGGTGTGACACAAGATATTTAAGAAGATTCGAGTTATTAGATTTAAAATGTGTAGTCGAGTCTATTGCTAGACTTGAGGCATGGGTGTATGATAAGTAAACTTGGGTTCTTAACAATATTGGTTGCCTTGTTCCCAACAACAGTTCCAAAAAGTTGATCAGCCTAAATCACATGCCCAAAGGGAGTGGATCTAGAGTAATCAAACTTTTAAATTTATAACCCAACACTCAAGCCCCCACAACAATAATATGGGGCCCGATGTAGTATCTCAAGGTCGAACATGGGGACAAGGGTGGTAAGTGTTAAGATCCTTTAAGCCCAAGCTTAGTTACACCAATAAAAAAGTGTACGGTAAGGTTTACGTTCCCTATGGAATAGTAATTTTCCAACAAGCAAGTAACAAACAACTAAACAACACAAAGAGCAAAATAAAAGAATAAGAAAGTCAAAAGATAAGGTGTCAAGTATGGATGGGGAAACTTGGATTGAGTTTCACCATCTATTATATCTCACCAAGATGCAACACTCACATCTATTGTATACCCTTAGTAAGTTTACAATCATATCATAAGTGTCTATTCCCTCCTCTCTTGAGCTTAGGATAGATCTAGATTATATGGTTGTCTCTTTCTCAAAATGACAAATAGGCAATCAAAGAAAAACCATATGATCATTGACTTAAGCATTCCAACATTCTCATGTATTCATGCAACTCCATAACACTTAGATAAAGATTAATACTACTCTTTCAAGGTACTAACAATCAAACAACACAAGATGGTAGCTAATCATGTAAGTGAAGCATTAAGATCAAGAGTATGAGATAAATATTTATAACATCATACATTCAATAGAAGTAATCATTTACATGTTGGGAGAGCCTTAGTGGCTACTATCAAGCCAAATTAGGTGACTAGGCACTCATGGTGGTGAAAAGCATGGCAGAATTATTAGTGTGGCGAGACATTGAGATGGAAGGGATAAAAAGGGATGAACATATTTGAAAAAGGAGAAAAATACACCAACTACAACCACAAACTAGTCAAGGTAGATGGACAGTTTCTCCAGTCTAAATCTGGCATCAGTGGTGAAGGTAGAGGCTCCATATCCCTCATTCTCTCGAAGCAAGAACTTGGAATTTCTTAGCAGAGGTGAAGGTGCACTGCTCCTTGGACTCTCATCCTTGGAGATCATGAACCAATGGGAAAAACATGCAACTCAGAGTTATATGTTGGGGTGGTTGTGTGGCTGCACTTTAGTCTCTCTCATGTAACGACCTCTCCTTTGTAGCATGTGGTCTTCTATTTATATCTCTTGATCTAGTGTTCAAGGTGGAGCTTTGGGGTGCTTTACTTATGCTACAAGTCCTACAAGCATGTGGCTCGGGACACACATTTAACACTCTAAATGACCCTTGTGTCCAGTATCGCGATCATAAGGTGTGTCGCTTAGGTGAGCCATCATCTTCCTGACCATCAGTTGAGGTCCATTAGGCAGACCATCGAGTGTCGTCCTTTCGTTGGCCGTCGATTGACTCATACAATACAGCCATTAGTTCATCAGACTGGTGTGCCATTGATAGGCACCCCACCTTAGGTCTAGACGGGTCATTGGTTTTGAGAATTGATGGTGGTCTTGATAGGTCTGGCCAACCATTAGTTCTGGAAATCGATGGTTGGCCTGACTGCCCCTTTTTATGGGACACCTAGACATCGTTGGAGGCCATCGACTTTGAGAACCAATGGTCATTGTGGTTGGCCTTCCCGATATATGGTAGATCTGAATGCTGCTAGGGGAATTGATTTGGGAATTGATTGATGGTTAGTGGTAGCAGATCTTTGTATCTGATGCTATGGATGGTCATCATTGGTTATGGAAACTAATGGGCATTCTATCCAATGTTTTAAACCATCATTTAGTGAGTTACATGCATGTAAATGAGTAGTTACCTTCCAATCCAGGTAAAATCGGTAAACATGAGCAAAATAAGAGAAAGTTATTGTAACTTTGCATAAAGAGGGGAAATTAAATATCCCAAAAATTGGATTTTATCACCCCCAAACATAGAGTCTACCTTGTACTCAAGCTAATAAATAGAATCAATGCAATGATTAAATGCGAAGGGCTTTATTTGTTTAGTGTTTCATGACGTTTGGGGTCAAGACCTTTGTAAAAATAGCTTGGATTGCTTATGATAAACCCAATTCCTCCTTCTTCAATCTAGAGTATTTTCCAAGTGTGTCATTTTCTTAGGACGAGTGTCCCCTTCACAAAATGCACCTAATCTCATTTCCAAACTATACTTATGCAAAATGCCATAGAGTTAGCTTTTGCACCCGACCATTTTTTTATAGTCCTAGATAATGGTGTAAAGGTGGCCCAAGGCTGCTTGTGTTTCCTGTCTTTCTGGGGCTCACTCAACCATGAGTACTATTTTAAAATAGTGTCACTCAACTATTAGTCTTGATGTAATTTTAGGTGGTTATTGGAGATAGCCGTCGAAAGTCATGTGGGTTTTTGTTTGGCTTCCAGGCTCCACTACTGAACATGACATATATGCATTCTTGAGTGTAGCTATACACTAGTCAGGTGGAGCCTTTCAGAATCTTGTTGGGCAAAACTCTGATGTTTTTATTCACGATTGGCTTTTATTCTTGCTCACAAGGCTTTTAAGTGATGGGATTTTTAGGAGAAGGTGGGTTGTCGAGCCTCTTTTGTCCCATAGCGTGGATTAAGCACTAGAATGGGTAGTTGTTTCCTCTATTGTTGAAATTTGTACTTTACAACTTGTACTGGGAATCTAGGTGATCGATCGAGGGTACGCTAGATGGGGTCCTCCTTATTTTAGAGGGTTTTCATTGGAACAGTAGCATTCCTATACTTCCTACAATATCTTGATAGAATAATGATGTAAAGATGTAGTGACATTTGTTAGGTGAATTAGTAGCCAAAACACCACTCTTGGAATGATTACGCTAAGAAATGGCTTGAAGATAAGAAGTTCTAAGATAAGAGTGGTGACACACCCCTAAAAATTGGATTCAAAATTTGCTTTCAAAAATTTTATTTATCATAATGTTTCTTTCTAAAATTAAAGAGACAAATATATATATATATATATAGGCAAAATTTTGAAATTTTAGTGAAATTCAAAATGTTTGCATAAATGAAGTAAAATCAGTAATGCAGAAAATTTAGGTGTTGAGCAAGCAGACCAACCGAGCTCTCTTGTTTGGACCCCCCCAAAACTTAACATGCACCTTATCCTCAGGGTGTCAAAGAGTGAGGTTGAGTGAGAACATGTCAGTTAAGGCTTTGAGCATGTTAATGCCCTTTTAGACATTAAGATCTGCATAGTGTATGCTCCCCAGAGGTGGTGATTATAATATTCTTGATAATGATCCACCTTCTAGTCTGATGTGGCCAACATTTGCATCCAAAATAATATGAGAAACCACAGTCACTGGAGTCTTGTGCTTTTTGTGGGTCCCTATGGCAGAATTGTGGTTTTTCAAACTCCAAACATTCATCAGGGAGGCCTCTACCATACACTCTTATCAACTCAACAACTCGTGTAGCCACTTGGGTAGCTTTCCATTCAGGTTCATTGTCAATAGTTTTGTGGTAAGTAGTTCTTTTTATGCTAAACACGGTGTCTGAGTTGTTGTATAAGATTGTCATTTGTTTCTTGGTATCAATCGATAGAAGTGTGTGGTGTTTATCATGTAGGATAAGTACAAACATAAAGTGGGGAACATTGTACCTTAAGTGATCAATTGGTCAATGTAGCTCCCTTAAATCTTTCTTGTAGATTATGTCCCAATGATATCATAGAAGGCCATATATACATCATTGAGCCCGTCAGCTAAAAGTAATTGGCAGGTTGTCATGACATCAATTGTCATATAATCTCCTACCATGAGTATCTCATGGAGGTCTATTTGTAGGACTTGACATTAACCCATTAAAAGATGGTAACAATTTCATCATCTTGTGGTCTAAGTTCTTCCATGATAAAAGACAGATCCTCAACTGACAACCCATAGCAAGCATTTTTATCAAAAAATTTGAAGATGGGTTGTATTAGATTGGTTGGTCCCAACTCATCTGCAGGTTGATCTTATGGTTCATTGGATTCCTTATCTTTCTCTACCCCTTCTTCTTCAGCTTCTTAGTCAGAGGGGACCAGGTATTCAACTTCTTCATTGTTTTCTACTTCCTATTTCTCCCTCTGGTTTGTGGATCTCATTTTGAGGTGGGGAAGTATCTCCTCCAGTCTCAAGTATTTTAGAGGGGAAAACCAGGGGTTGTTCAAGAGGTGCTTTGGGAGACACTTGTTTGGCTTCTGTCTCTTCTATGTTCGGATCCTCCAGTCTTGGTTTGTGTAAATCGGTGATCAACAGACATGTTTGGAAACTAATGGTTTCACAGGTGGGGGAGGGGGTAAACCAATGGTTAGTGGATAGAAAGTAAAGGACCAATTGTGAAAACAAGTGTAGTATGGAGCTATCCTCCAAACAAGCTAAAGGGAATCTGGAGGACATCATTGGAAGTTTGTCAAAGTAAGGAGATAATATTAGATAAAACAAAGGTGCATGCTCAATAAATCTATTTTGCTCAATAGTCCAGTCTAGATCGAGCTTGGGGGCTATCTATTTCTATCGACCTAAACTAAATCGTGTGATCGGCTTCATCTTAGGTCGATTGTTTTCTAGGACCCTTTTTACAGATCAATTGCAAATCTTGATAGGCTGCCTATCGACCTCACTCATGGATGTCAAAAACCCTAAGAAATAGACCAGTGGACAATTGACTTAATTTTAAATAGATCTATTCTACATTGTAATTTCTCACAAGTTCAATTTCTAATCAATTGTAATTTTACATTGCCTTTTAAAAACTAGCAATGGCATGAACAAGGTTGACTATAGCATGACTGGTGTGGAAGGAGAAATTGAACAAGGAGATATCACTGCCTCAAGTAAAGCGAACGACTCTTACTCTGAACCAAGTGATAATGAAGTAGTGCAACAAAAGAGTAACAATTGAATCAAGCAAGCATCCAAGAATTAAACAACAGGATGCTACTACTTTTTAAGCATTTTAGGACTGGGCAAGGGAGGAGATCACTAGCTAAGAACCTTTATAGGGAACTTTCCATCCCAGAGATGATATACATTTAGCAGTCTATTCCAGAATGATTGTTAAAACTTCATAACAACATGCTTTGCTCACGAGCATACACTTTGAGAGATGGGTATTTTTCAAAGATTGTACGACTTGCTTGATGGAGCCAGCTTTACCACATTTTGTTTTGCTTCACCTAGGTCCCACACTAAGTGTACATGAGACTTTATGTCCTAAATATAGAAGCTCATGGTTGTGACAGTTGAATGATGTGAATGTGATAGACTTCACAAGATTAAAGTTTGTATCTTCAATGAAGAACTTATCCTAAAGGAGAAAATTCTAAATAATATTTTGTGTCACGATGAGGAGGTTGAAGCTATAAATTCTTACAAGCTTGAAAAAGGGGAATCTCTCTTCATCATCAATAAGGTTTGGGCAAAACTTATTTGGCAATAAGATAGAGATCTAGTGCTTCCATGGGCAACAAATGTGCATTCAAGGCTATGGTGTATCATACACAAGATTATCGCCAATTTCCTATTCACCAAGTCAGAATTGGGAAACATATATCATGAAGATCTCCACATTCTTTGGTGCATTATAGAGGGAGAGGCAATTAACATTGTCATGTTGTTGATTGATATATGGACAACCATTCTAGGGTAGAAAAGTAGTTTCTGCATGGGTGGCCTTCTAATATACTTAGTCAAGCATTTGAGAACTCAGGATATGTTAGTATCTACTTTGAGTCTAAAGGGGACTACTTCATAGACATAAAAACTTTGGTCTACAACACTACCCTAGCACACATGGGTGAAAAGTCATATTATCACTATATGAAGACTTACATCCTCCTACCTTTGTTTGAGCTTAAAACTATGATGAACATAAGCTCTTATTCACCAAAGCCAAACTGTGACAATTTCTTGAACAACCCGAGGAGTCACTCACTAATGCCAACAAAGATACCCCTACTTCATCCTCAATGCACCTTACTTTCGAGAAAGTGTTGAAAACACCTCTTCCTATTATTATAGAGGATTTTGTCAATTCTAGGGCTGATGAGCCTAGATATCCCAACCTTTTAGCCCTTTGTATACTTGACAACATGTGAACTTTCAATAGAAAATAGCTCATGCAGAAGAGCCACAAAGCAAGTGCCATCATCCAATCATGATTGCTCCCAACACAATTTCAACTACCCCCCTTCTATAGCTCAACCCATGCTAGCAAACAACTCATTGTTGTTCACCTTTATCGTTCCATGCCAAGCATAATGACCCACATAGTCTGCCACAATAACAACAACATCAAGCGGTCCATCTGGGACAAAAGAGGATCCCCTTGAGGAATCATATTTTCCCCCTTCTCCTCCTCATTAGTTAAATGAGGAGTATTATTCAAAGAATATTGTTGTTGCTTTTGGATGAGTTTAACCAACTACTCGAGGTAACTACTAAAAAGTCTAATGATTTTATTGACCTTAAACCAGATATGCAAGGAATGTATGCATAGATAATCAAATTCACTAATGCCATCTATGAGATGAGACATCTTCCATTCCAATTTGAAGCCTTTTCTACTCTCCCCTAGAAAATGGCAGAAATGTTGAAAAGAAATGCACGCCTTCTGGAAAGCGAATGAGGTGGACCACTAGGAGATGAAAGATAAGTGCAAGGCAGGGTAGCAATGTCTGTGTGAGAGATTGGCTTGCTGCAAACACATATGATGGGCCCATTTATTTTCCTCATCATAGGATCCTCTTATGATCCATATATGTATAGTGATGGGTTAGATGAGATAAAACACTATAATTGAGATCTCCCAATCAAATTTCCAGGCTATAATCAATTTCTTCATATCAAAAACTATTATGACAAAAAATGGTCAAAATGCCTCTAACACTAATGTTATTGTCCATGATAATATCCAAGGCAATCCATTTTCTTCTCCTCCACCTCTGAATCAACAAACTATTGCATCTACATGGAATAATGCTTTTAATGTAGCCGACACTCATTTCAGTCCTTCTACAGATTTCATTAAAGATGATTTCAACAAGGTGCAAGTCTCTCAGCTACAAGTGAATGAATATTTGTTTAAGGACAAATTAAGGGCCCGATCAAGGAAATTCTTTTGGGGTAAAACAACCCAATGTCCTCCCCAATTCTATCACTCAAAATCCAGCCTAGCCTGCCAGATCATTTCAAATCTCTATTCAATATGCATCTTGAAGATGCAGTTTGTCTAGATGACAATGAAGAAGATATTGTGCCACATTCATACACCAATAGTCTAGTATGCAATGATATGAGTTAACACATCTCTTCAAATGAGGATAATGGAATTATAGCATCCATTCTCTCAAATATTGGACAAAGGCCTGGTAACCATGTATTTCATGAACCCATGCTGCTACTTTCTCTGTGCATTACATACAAGAAGCACAACATAGATATAGTGTGCGTCAACAGAATGCAGGTTAGAGACATTTTTGTTCTGAATGACATTCTATATGACAAACTGGATGAAGATTAGATAGGTTACAACAATGGTCTCCAATCTCTTATGCAGAATTCCCTATGAAGAATTTTTAGAAGTCTAGTGAAAATAAACATACATCTCTCCATGGTGCTTATCTCCAGCATTGTGGAAAATGCCATGACCAACGATAAGCATCAACCCTATTACAATGCAACACCAATGCATGCCGATTTCTTATTCAAGAAATTCTTGGACACTCTATCCGTAACAGCTCTGATTGAAAAAGCGAAAAGAGTTCAAGACAAAGATCATCCTTCTCCCTTTCAATTACAAAGTCTATTGGTTTCTATGAATAGATCTAATTTGGCAACAAGTCATCTTAGTCAACACGTTGTGTTGAACTCCCACATGTACAATTGTATTTTTTGAGATCTATAGGTGCAACAAATTCCACACATCCATATCTATATGCAATGCCTAACTAGAGAGGGATGTGATTGTTATAGACCAAAGTGGACATCTTATGCTATTGAGCCATTGATACACTAAAAATGTCGAACAAAGGAGACATAGATTTTATTTTCCTTCTCATCTAGGAGGCTATCAACCATGACATACTAGTTGATACTCTAGACTTGATGCTTTTACCGAACTAAGAGGAATATATGCAATGGAGGTAACCCATGATCCTTAATTCTCCCAAGCATGAAAATTTCCTGAAAATCTAAGGGATTTTTATCACCTTATCCTAATTCCTTTTGAGGTACCTTTTAGGAAAGTTCTACATGAAGAAACAAAGGCTCAACACTCTGATACTAAGCAAAATCAGTCTGAGCAAAGCCATGTCCTAAAACAAGATTCTCAGATGTTGGAGTCTCTACCACTTATAAAACTTGACTGTGAAGTTACAACAAACAAAGCTATTTTGTAGGAAGGGAACACTAAAGTCACACCTTCCATCCAAGGGCTAGCTTCAACCATAGTTCCTTGCTATGAAAACTTTGGTAGGAGTGGCTACATCAGTCATTGAAAATATAATTGAAATCTCCTTATGAAGCAGCTCAAAGATGACGAGGACAATTTTGTTGTACTCTATCACAATGACATTATTTTTATTGAAAGATGATCTTCATGACACTCTTAAACTTGGAGGTTACTTATTGACCAGTCTTATGGTGTCATATCAGACTCTGCTTGGACAAGATTTGGAATATGTCTATATGACTGGACAAAGTCTAATGAATTATTTATATGCCAAAGAGAAATTAGGAGAGAGATAGATTCCAATCTAACATATACAACTAGCTATTCCAAAATATAACCTATCCTCCATGACAACCATTGGATGTTGCTCACAATCTTTACTCGATACCACAAAGTTTTTTTCTGTAACAGTTCAGATTATCTTTTCAACCTAGTAGGTCTCAATAATTCCATTCAAGTTAGCAGTGAGATTGAGCACTGAGCTAAACTATATGCAAGGAGCTTATTTATCGTATCCTCTAACATGGAAAGGGCTATGATTATCAAGGAATAAAGAATGGATAAAGCTCCAATTTTGTCTCTGCAACAAGGAACATTAACATTTATCAAATGACTACACATTATACATCATCTATTAGATGTACTCTCTTTTGTTCTTTAAATTGATTTAGAAGAATGCCACAATGAGAAATATCCCCACCTATAAGACCATTATGTGATCAAGCTCCTGCACTTTGAATGGGCAAATAAAAATCACTACTAGAGTGCCCTTTGAAATATCACACGATTCCATCTATTTCTTACTTTTTCATTATGGGGATATAGTGTATACTAAGGTTGGGGGGATGTAATCAGGTGAGATAGGTATCAACCAATTTTATCCTTTTTAGTTCATTTTCTATTTATTTTCTCATTTCCCTCCAAAATTTTCAAAAAAAAAAAGTTCTTACGTACATGATAAGATTGATTGTTTGCTCTTCCCAAACACATGTTTTGTTTGTTCCATACAACTATCATTTTACAAATCTAGTGTAAATAGAAAACAAGTTAGGACATTTTTTTAGATTTTATTTGATGATGGCATTGCTTTTATATCATTCTCTCAACAAATATTAGAGATTTTGCTAGCTTGTTTCTAACCCTAGAACATCACCAATGGATCTTTGCTTACGCCATACAATAATAAAAGACAAAATCATGTTCTATCAAAGAAACACACTCATGGACAAAGAAAGAGATACCTCACCTACAATGCCACAATCACACTCCAAAAAATCCCCAAAAAGAGTGAGGAATAAAAGGTAGAGTGTAAATAAAATAAAGAGTTGTGCCCTTTTATGGCCAAGGAAGTTATCTGGTGATAGTTATTCTCGGGCAAAGATATGTCAATTTTGGTCATTTCTAAAGCCAATATTACACACCTTGATTCTCGATGGTTCTCATTAAAGGTATAGCTATACAGAATTGTGGTACTTAGGACGTGCAATCACTTCTCTAAAACCAACTAGCTTGTACTGTAGGGACCACTTTCCCACCAAACGGACTTATAGTTGAATGACTAAAGAAAGAAAGAATACCCATAAGCCTTTAAACCTACCCATCCATTTTTGCCTCCCATACCAAAGATGAGAGTGAAAGCTACGTTAGAAAATAAGTGTACATTAGAGGTAGTTCATGAGCAATGACTATCAATATAACCTGGCAAGCAAAGGATCATTTCAAGCATGTTGTTTTATGAAAAGGAATCATATTAAATATTAATAACAATTTTGATAAGAGGATGGCATAATTTTTTTTATTTGTTATCTATCTTACTTGCTTTATCATTCACCTCAACATTTTTATTTTAAATTTTTAGTTTGAGGAACAACTAGATGCTAACTCTGGGGGGATTATAACATCAACATTTGTGAACATTTTATACTTCATTTACTGAGAAAATATTCTATATTTGCACATTTATTCATAAATCCATTTATTTTGAAGCACAATATTCAAATGACCCTCGTAATAGATTTAACCTTGAAAAATATAGGAAATCAACATCAACTAATCAAGATGGGACAAGTACAATTGACATGGACATCGATAAATTCCTAGTATCGAAAAGTGATAGATCAAATATTGAAGAAAAGCAATGAAGCTCAAGAGCTTGATAGTCAATGATGGTCGAGCACAACCCATCGTAATGTTACACCAAGACAAGCAATCAATATTCAGGTCAATCAAGGTCAGAGAAACCTAATTTGGCTTCAAGAAGTGTCTCAAAAGCTCAAACAACTCTAGCAATTGACTTCTCCTACCAAGTTCACCAATCAAGTTATGAGGTCGATAATTGCAAATGTAAAGCAATTAGTGAGAGCTTGACACACCATTTCAACCAAGAATACAAGTGTCATGATGATAATGAATAGTGTTATCAAGCTAGAAGACCGATCAAGCTTCAAATCTTGAAAGACATATGCCATGGGGTCAATTACACATGGACCAGTTCATAGGTCACTTTGATCCCAGTTGTCCCTATAAATAGGACCCCATGGCATCACTCCCTAGGCATCATGTCTTCTATGAAAAAGTTGAAATATTGTTGCAAAATTCACAAACCAAAGTCAATTCGATCAATCTAGAAGATGATTGACCTCCCTGGCTTCACCACCCATCCACTCTCACCAGCTTGATCAAGTTCTCTTGGTGGAAGGTGATTGCTAGTAACTTTAGTAAGAGTCAAGATGATCGACCTTCACTTCTATACATTGCTTTGATTGACATACAATTTGATTGATCGGTGCCATCAATCTCCTAGGGTGATCGACCTTATAATCCATCTCCAGTTGAAAGGTGGGTAGACCGACCTCCATCTCTGTCTACCCTTGTAATCAACCTTCTTCTTTCCCTTTGCTTTTTTGTTGTCATCTTTTTAAAGAAATGACTTGTTCAACTTATAATTTGATTATACCTTGCACCATGAGTGGTTAAGCTCCATAGACTTGGGTTGGGAATAGCAATAAGGCCCTCCTAGCCATGTAATCTTTCTTATTCTATTTAATACATATATTCTTATAGTTGTGTTTCTGTACTCTTGTTTTATTGCATCATTTTTTCATTAGACACCTTCTTTTGATGTTTCATTGTAAACCATTTTAAGAGAGCGAGTTCAGGAAGATTTGCATTAGCGAGGAACCATGAAAGTCATATTTTTGTTGTTGATTTTTTGTTACCATCTCGATAGAGAGGTACCTTTAGATAGAAATCTACCTGGATCTAAAGAGAAGTGTTATACATCCTTTATGACTGGTTGCAAAACATGTTGACAACATATAAAATGGAAGAGATGGTTTTGCATGGTTGAGTTTGGCCTGATTGGTGAAACCCAATCCAAGTTTACCTGTATTATAACCATCATTATCCTTGTTCATTTAAGTTTAATAACTTAGGTTTCTTTCTTTAACTAGATTAATTAATTCATTAATTGGAATACCAATCAAAATTTGTTCTACTAAGGCTTTTGTTTCTTTTATCCCTATATTTGACCTTGTAATACTACAATAGACTTTGTGCTGAGTTGCAAATGCCCGTTGGAGTTGGGTACAAGTTTAAAGTCTAATATTTTTTACCAAACAGTTGTGTTCACCAATTTTGATCTACATTTAAGGGCAATTAGTGTTTTAAAGTTCGATCAAAGTCAGGATGTCATTAATTGTCATCAACTGATGATGACCAACTGTAGCTCCTGATTGGTAAAGGCAACTAGCACAACTAAGGCAAATAAGGATGATGACGGGGGTATTTATATCCTAGAGGAAAGGGAAGAAGAGAGACAAGGAAATGGTCAAAGTTGTTGAGCATTCAATCTTCAAACTTGTGGCGTCATTGGTCAGCAACACCATTAGATGATGACTACCATATTCCATTAGTAGATTATAGCATAATCTCCATCTGCCTTGCACATAATTTCTTGCATTGGCATTTTCATTGGTGCACCAACACAAAAGGTTCATTAGTTAATGTCAGCTAGGCTCTTCGTTGGTCAGGAGCCGCTAGATATTTCATTAATTAGTAAATATTGGGAGTCCATCACTATCTGTCATCAAAGGGAAGTTATACAACTTCTAGTGAATCCCTTCCAACTAGAAATTTGTGACTTGCTACTATCAAGACTCATCAATGAATGACTTGCAAAGAATGATTAGTTGATGATAGGTTGAGCTCCATTGGTCCCTATATAACAAATCGATCAAAAGATAGGGGCAAGAAGATAAATAAGGCTAAGTGCCTTATAAACCCTCAACCAATGGAAAGGAAAGGTGATTGCTAAAGAAATCCAAGCCACAAAACCAAACCCAAACCAAGAAAGAGAGAGAGAAGATAATAAGAACAATCTTATCTCATATGCTATATTTCTAATGTGCTTTAATAATCTTGATACCAAAATAACCTTGTTTGATTTTATTTCGCTAAGATTGTCAAATTGGCCTAAAATTAGTGATTTATGACAAATCCAGTGATATTAGATTTTATATCTAAAAAAATTCAATCACTATAATATAACTCATTTTAGATAAGTCTAGAAAATTTCAGCTCATAATATGAAGATTTGAGCTATCTTCAATTGACCAAACCCCACCAGATTAGGGCAGAAATTGATGAATGCAAATGTTTTCATGAAAAGTGGTTCAATAACACAAAAATTATGTCAAAACATGTTTAATTATGTAGATTATTGTAAAACACACATGTATTAAAAGATTTCATAATAAAATTCTCATCTTACCACAAAATCAACCAAACTCTTCAAATAGGGATAAATTAGCATTAGTGGCTCAAATTAAGTGTAAAGCATACTTATATATCTAAGTGGATTTTAAGTCATTCTCCATTCCTATAATAAGCAAGTAAAACACTTCCTCCCATGTATCAAGCATGTGAATTCCATAATTATATAAAAGAATATACCAAACTTCATTAAAGTTGAGAATCACCACAAAAAACCAAGCTTGAGATCCTTCTTAGATAAAAGAATGAGAAATGAGAGAAAGCATGGAGATATTAGGATTTATCCTCCACCAAACTAATAGATATAACTAAGCTTAGAAGAAAGAAGAAGGGAAGTCAAGAACTTATGTAAGACCCTTGACCTATCTTAATCCTTTAAAACATTTGGTAACTTCATTATATGCTTGGGTGTTTTAATTTACTTGATTAATATAGATATCTAATTAGTTGATTTTTTATATTCTCTTGTGGGTCTATGTGTGATTTCTTCATGCTTGGACATCTATTTTATAATTTGCACATAACATGCTTTGTGCTCTATGTGTGTGTGTGTGTGGGCTTGGTTTTGTGGCTTGGATTGCTTTTGCAATCACCTTGCCTTTCCATTGGTTGAGGACCGATGAGGCACTTACACTTATTTATCTTCTATGCCACCATAATTTGATCGATTTGTTGTGTAGGGACCGATGGAGCTCAACCTATCATAACTAAATACCCTTTGCTAGCCATTCATGGATGAGTCTTGGTAGTAGCAAGTTGCAAATTTCCAGTCGGAAGGGATTCACTAGAAGTTGTAGCACTTCCCTTCGATGACAGACAGTGATGGACTCCCTATATGCACTGACTGATGAACTAGCTACCTGCTCTTGACCAATGAAGTATGATTGAAAGTTAATTTAAGCCATTAATGCTAATATTCAGCCCTAGTTCAGATAGTTTGGTTGGTTTTGTGGTAGGAATTTTATTATGAAATTTTTAATACATGTGTATTTTACAATAATCTACATATATCAAGCATGTTTAACATAATTTTTGTGTTATTGAATCATCTTTTTGCATTCATCAGTTTTTGCCCTAATCTGATGGGGTTTGGTCATAATGAAAATAGCTCAAATCTTCATATTATGAGCTAAAAGTTTCTAGACTAATTGAAAATGAGTTATATGATAGAGATTGACTTTTTTTAGATATAAAATGTAATATCACCGACTTTGTTAGAAATCACTCGTTTTAGGTAGATTTTGACAATCTTAGCAGAATAAAATCAAATAAATGTTATTTTGGTATCAAGATTATTAAAGTGCTTTATGTATTGTATAATATTGTATTCAATTTGATATACAAGTTTACTCTGCCCTTTATTGATAATTGATAAAAAATATAACATATGAGCTATGATTGAGCTTTTTACATAAATATGGGACCCTCGTGGCATGACCTAGTATTTTGTACTCTTGTGATGGGAAAAAAGTATTCTTGTTGTTATAAATTATATTCAATATAATATTATGTTCTAATGCAATATATCCATGATTTACCATGTTTATCATTTAATCACCTCATGTATGCAGTTTATACTTGAAATTAGGATTTTACATCTTAAAATGGCTAAGTGGCTAGCGAGTCTTTGTTACTATATTTTTAGGGTATATGAGTTTTAAAAGTTTTAATTCAAATAGATGGGGATGTCTAAAATGACATTTGTTATAGGATCAATGTAGCATGATTGAAATGGAGGAGTGAAACTGGAGTTGTATGTGATCGGAAGATCCCTCTTAGGTTAAAAAGTAAGTTCTATAGAACAGATATACAATTAGCCATGCTCTACGAGAGTGAATGTTGGGTGGTGAAGAAATAAGGTCTCAACAAGATGAATGTGGTTGAAATGCATATTCTGAGATGGATGTGTGGAAAGACAAGAAAAGGTCACTTGAGAAATGACTATATCAGAGATAAAGTGGGGGTGGTGAGCATTGAAAACAAGTTGCGTGAGGGCCGACTCAGATGGTATGAACATGTGAAACATAGACCGACTAATGCACCTATACGAAGTAATGATATTGAGTCAAGCACAATAAATAGAAGAAGAGGAAGGCCTAAATTAACATGTGATGAGCTTAAAAAGAGAGATTTTGAATCTCTACATCTCAACCAGAATATGACCCATGATAGAGCTGAATGGAAATGAAGGATCCATGTAGCTGACCCCAACATAGTTGGGACTAGTCTTAGATGATGATGATGACGACGACGACGATGATGATGAGTATTATAAGTGATTATTATGTATTATTAATCAAGTGTGACCATAATTAAAAAAATCCCAATCATTGTACAATTTTCCTAATGTTTGGATTAAAAGGGAAAGTAGCTCTCTTGTAGCATCCCAGAAGACTATAGAAAGGTGTCTAGAATCATGGAATTGTGATTTCACATAGATGCTTATGGATCTTTACTTGGTGGACTGGTCTAAAATATCTTGGATTCATTGTGTGAGAGTATTGATGAATGCATATTCATCATTTATTTTTGTATCATTTAGAATAATTAATTAAGACTTTTTGGTAAATTTAGTTTTATTTGCAAATAAATTGTACTTCCATTCCTTTTCTGAATTCTTATAAGATTTTTTCTCAATTTTCAGCAATTATTGAAGCATTTAAATCAAGATAAGAAAAGATGAAGATAGGAGACCTTTCAGATTTCCCGCAGATTTAAATATACTTTTCACCAAAATAGTCATAACTCTCACATACAAATTCTAAATTTGGATTTTAGATATATTTTGGAAAGATAATTTTAATTCTTACAGGAAAACTATATTTATTGATAACTTTGGAAGTTATTTGACTGTTCAACCAACAAGAAAACGTGTATGTTCATTTTCCCGTAGTGTCTGACTTAAATATATATCTTGCACCAAAATTGACATAACTCTCATATCCCAAGGCATAATTTAATGTTCAAATATGATTTGGAAAAGAAATTCAAATTTATACATGAAAAATATATTTTTAGATGTACTTTGAAGCTTGTTAGCAATCAAAATTTACATGAAACTTTGAGAATGGGAATCTATAGAAAGAGAGAGTCAGAATTTGAAGGATCGAAAGAAAGCAATAAAATGATTTTCTTAATTTCTTATTGAGTAAGAAAATTATTATCTTGACCAAGACACAAACAACAGTCGTCTCCTTCATTCCTTCTCCTCCTCTTTCAGGGTTTCCACCCCTCCTTCTCCTATAAAAGGAGGGGGGACTCCACTAAAAAAATGGTCTCAAATTTTGTACGCAATCAGTAGAGAAATTATGCCATTTTCCTTCTAGTGTAATTTTCCCTTGGGTATTCTCTCTAGTAAGCTTGGACCTTTTCTATGCTTCATATAAATTTTGATTGATTTTTTAACAAAATCGGTAATCTTGTTGCAAAAGCTTTAGTGAGACCAGTCCATGTTTCAATAGATAGAAGCTTAAGGTTGAGTTACCAAACTAGAGCCTTTTCCCTTAGGGAGAAGTGATTTTTTTTGCATATATAGCATCTTGGGGAACATGTTGAATCTTCCAAGTATCATATATAGCTCTCATAGAATCTATATGGTAATAAGGGTTTTTGTCAGGAAAATTCCCCCCCAGAAGTCCTTTGTTGAATCATAGATATGGTCCTCCCCTTGATGCCAACGGTGGATACATTTAGGATGGGGTTCACTACCAGACACATGAAATACCTAGCTTTTTATTGCATGTAGAAAGGGGAGATCTTCCTCTTTCCATAGCTTATGCCTATAAAGTACCTAAACATATCTAACACAATGTAGTAAGTACCTTCGAGGTAATAGAATATCCAAATAATAATTATAGAATGAAGTTTGTGAATTTATATTCAGAAGAGAAGACAAAGACATGTGACCAAGAGTAAGTAGACTTTAGGTTCTTAGTCGGTTTGCTATTTTGCTTATCCTAGATAACGACACCAAAAGTTTATAGACCTTAAACGTGGGTCAAAAGTGTGAACACAATTGCCTAGTTATAAAGGACCACACTTTAAATTTTTACCAGACTTAAAGAGATGGACACAACTTGATATGGAGTCTATTATAGTAGTGTGGGGTGAACACAGGGATAAAGGAGGGCAACTACATAAGAAACTAAAAGCCTTATCTTATCTTAGTTGATTACAACTTTGAATCAAATGTTCCAATCATGAAATTAAAGCAAGAAACCTAATTTATGAAACCTAAACAAAAAGGATAATGTTGATTATGGTAAAGGGTAACTTGGGTTGGGTTTAACCAATCAAGCCAGCCTCAACCATGAAAAACTCTCTATTCTATTTTATATATTCTCAACATATTATTCAAGGTCACGAAGGACATCTATCACCTTCTTACTCTTGAGATCTAAGTAGATTCTATCAAAAGGTACCTCTATCTTGATATGGTAATCAAAAGACCAAGAATAAACATATGACCTTTTTATAGCAATTTCTCACTTTTGTTGCTCAATACAAATCCAAACTACATATCTTACAGAATTTGTTCTATGATAATAGTATATAAGGTATCCAATAAAACAAGAAATGGAATAAAATAGGAGTATGGAAACTAAAATTGCAAGAATATATGTATTAAAGAACAAGAGATATTACATGGTTGGGAGGGCCTGATGGCCACTCCCCACCCAATTCTATTGACTTTATCTAGTCATGGTGCAAGAAAGAATCACATTATTAGTTGGACAAGTCATTGCTTCCAAAATATAACAATGAAATAGTAAAGGAGAAGAGATGGTTGATTACAAGGGTAGATAGATTCAGAGGTCGATCTACCAACCTTTCCACTAGAATCAAATCTAAGGTCAATCACCCTAGGAGGTTGGTGACACCTGTAACGTACCAAGATTTAAGACCTCAGATAAAATGATCATAAAAGGAATGATTGGACTACCCATATCACCAAGGTGCACCTCCTTTTTAGGGATACCATCACTAAAGAACTCTATAGTTAAGTGTGCTCAACCTAGAGTAGTACTAGGATGGGTGACCATTCAGGAATTTTATCCTATCTTGGGCACGAGTGAGGACAAAGTGCACACTTAAGGCATGTGGTGGTCTGTGGGGCCAGTCGTCATCCCTGAAACTCAACTAGAGCCTTGAGCAGTGGACCCAAGTGTTACAAATGGTATTAGAGCCATAAACCCTCCAGTAGGTGGGACTCACATGGGCATGTGGCATGCCAATCTTGAGCTGTGCAGTTTAGGCAAGTTGGAAAGGGCTATCCATGGTGATGTAGCCACCCTTGGACTGGTATTCCTTGATTGGGAGCTGGGGAGTGCATCACTAAAGAACTCTATGATTAAGCATCCTCAACCCAGAGTAGTACTAGGATAGGTGACCAGTCAGGAAGTTTATCTTGGATTGCGTGTGGGTGAGGACAAAGCACACAGTTAAGGCATGTGGTGCTCTGTGGGTCCAGTCATCATTCTTGAAACTTTACTAGAGCCTTGGGAAGTGGGCCCGAGCATTACAACACCATTTTACCAAATTGGAGGTTGATCAAAGCAATGCGAGGTTGATCATCTTGACTTTTGCTGAAGGGACCTGCAACCTCTTCTCTCAAAGAGAACGTGATTGAGCTAACAAGAGTGGTTGATGGCAAAGGTAGGGAGGTTGATCATTTTTGGGATCAATCGAACTGACTTTGGTACAAAATTCTACAATATAATTTCAACTATTCCACATAAGACAAGATGTCTTGGGAGTGATGCCACATGCTCCTATTGATAGGGAACGACTCAACTCGTGTCAATCTATGATTGGTCTATGTGGCATCGACCCCATGATTTTTTTATTATCGAGCTGTGGAGCTTGATCAATCTTATACCTTAATAACACTCTTCATGATCATCATGACACTTATATTATTGGTTGAAATGGGTTTTCTATCTCTTAGTAATTGCTTGATGTTTGCAAGTATCACCCTTCTAGCCTGATTGGTGAATTAGGTTGGAGAGGTCGATTGCTGGAGTTGGTTGAGCTTTTGAGGCACTACTTGAAGCTCTATTGGGTTTCTATGAACTTCACGACCTGAGATTGATTGTTTGTACTAGTGTAAGATCTTGATGGACTGTGCTTGTCCATCCTTAAATATCAAGATCTAGAGCTTGATTGGTTTTCTTTAATAATTGATCAATCAATTTTGGATGCTGAGATTAATTGACCTCAAGGTTGATTGTACTTGTACCACCTTGATCAATTGATGTCAACTTCTTATATTTTGAAG
The DNA here is from genome assembly GCA_963693085.1 of Alisma plantago-aquatica. NCBI lineage: Eukaryota > Viridiplantae > Streptophyta > Magnoliopsida > Alismatales > Alismataceae > Alisma > Alisma plantago-aquatica. The sequence goes on along the minus strand of OY856413.1, from coordinate 498,125,243 downwards.
GGTTATTCATTGTAAAATCATGCTCCAAAATAAATGGAGTTATGAATATTAGGTGCAAAACTATATTAATTTCTTTGTAAAGGAAGTATAAAATGTTCATGAAAGTTGATGCTATCGGAAACCTACTTCTTTCTCTTTTTATCTTCTTTAGTGGGGAACAAAATCTCTCCTTATACTATATGTATCTATATACATGTAAGTGAAACTCCTTTTCTTTATGTTATCTTGATGATCCTTCATTATTTCCTTTCTTTAGAATTGTTCTTGGTAGTTTTCTTCTTGGGTTATTGTAAGGCCCCTAAACTTGCTTAATGAGTTTAATAAGCTTAATTATCATAATTTAATACCTATAACACTAATATAACATTTTTATATGCTTTGAAATCATAAAACAAGCTTAAGTTTCAAATTTGGTCCAATTTGGACATTGTTTGAGCAAGTTATGCAATTTTATTCACATTTTGGACTTTTATGCAATTTACCCAATTGAGAGGTTTATATTACAATTTATCACTTGAATTATGTTCCTTGGATAGTATCTCATTAGTATTGAGCTTTTTGATCCATGGGGCACCTATTTAATCCTTGGTTTGAAGGTGTTTTCTCCAAGGGTATTTTAGGGTTTACCCCTTCATGGATGAGCTACCTTTAGTAGCTATCAACTAATGAATTATTTGTTTTGCTTGAAATTCAAGAAACGAGGGATAAGCATGTCTCTATGGACGGTGGGGGAGCTTCTTGTGTGTGTGCTTGTATATTCTTAATAGTTTAAGGCCATGGACACTTGGAAAGATACTAGAACTTCAACTTTTTCTTTTTCTTTATCAGAAAGTTTCATATACTTATCCCTAAGCACCAAATCGAGCCATTTGCTCTCCACCACTTCCCTCCTTCTAAAAACCTTGTTCTCCCTCTGTTCTTCTGCGAATTTCCTGTCCAAGGAAGAAGAAAGAGGAGATCTTCTTGGAAAAGGAATCTAGGGTTGCAATTGACTTCTTTTTAGGGTTTGAAAAGCTTCCTTCTAGTGATCTTGACCTAAAAGAGTAAGAATCCCCTTATTTCCTCTATTTATTTCTTTTTTATCCTTCCTCCTACCTTTCTCCAGGTTGAAACCTTGCTTTTACATGGTAGAAATTGCTCTAAATCTCTAAAACCCTACTTTTCTTGCTCCTTATGCTTAGGGTTTGCTCATTTGATGAAGAAAGGTGCTAGATGGACGTGTTTACATTTTATAATTGAATTTTCTACCCTACCTGCTCGCATTTTCTTATGTTGGGGATTTCATATTCTCATTAGAGGAAAGTTTTATAACTTTCTCCACGTTTATTGCTTACCATAAGCTTTCTATCTCATGTTCTTGCTTGAAAATGATGATCCATGCACTAAAAAGCTATGCTTGACTTGGATTTCAATTTTTATAATGTTTCCTGTTCTGATTTCAGTTCTATATGAACCTATGATCATTTGTACATTATTCCTAAGGTATAATATGACTTGTATCAGGTTGGTTTGACAACCTATGGTGCTAAGCACCTATCAACCAATGGTCAATTTTAGGGTTTTAAGCTGATTTCTTTTATAAACCCATGACCCGATGATGGTACCATTGCAACAACCCTATGGTATTGTCTTCATGACAACTGATGGTTAGGATCAAAGGTTTCATATGATGGTGACAACCTCTGGTCACCCCCTTAGGTCAGGTTTTGGATCAATTAAAGTTTAATGATCAACCATTAAGTACCCTACTGATGTTATCAATCAATGATGACATTAGCTTATTATTTGATGCTGATTAATGAACATAGTGCTGATATAACAACCTATGGTGACTTAATGGTCACTAATGATGGTATATCAGGTCTCCAAAACCCATGGTGAGTTAATCATATATTTGTAACATCAATTAAGCCTAAGACCAATGGTTTCTTGGGTCACTTGATGCAATGGTCGAACCTATACTGTAAATGATGGTTTTAACATATGAACTTGACCCAATGGTCAAGATCTAATGTTTATTCCTCCAATAAAGTGGAATTATGGCTAATGTAATATGTTGGTTCTAATAATGTGATTTAGATGGTTTCCTTTATATGATCAACTTAAGGAGCCTACTTGTTGACAATGGATGGGTTGTTTTAAATGAACAGGCGATTGTGGGTTTTACCCTACTCTCAAGAGAACCCTTATTGTTGTTAATCAAAGGATGTCTAGAATTAAATGGTGACTTTTATAGATCACAACTCAATAACCTCATAGATGATTCATTCAAGGTGTTTACTTATGCAAATGACCAATGGCTTTACCTTTTCAACATTTCATGGTTAGAAGTTGATGCCTCAATATTCCCATTGTTTTGGGTGAAGCATGTAGTATAATGTTATGATTTGAATGATGAGAATTTGATGGTTCAATGCATTAAACTTGTAGTGTTACCCTTTCCCTCGTATGATTATTATTTATAGTCACCGTAATGAATTAATGGGTAACCCTAATGAGGTATATCTTGTTATACATATCTTTAATATAACTAAATGATGGTAATCAAGTACGAATAGTCCTTGAATGACTAATAAAACCATGGAGTACTCTGTTACTGTTGTTGAAACCCTAGTATGCTATAACCTGATGGTTACACCTTGATTTATGTGTGGGTTCATACTTGAGAATAGTATGGAATGAGATGGTGATGCTTCACCTTATGCATCCATGATCCAATGGGGATGCCGTGAGTTAGGGTTTGGGTATAAGTGCTGACTAGTAACATTAATATAATTTATCTTGTGAACCTAACTCTAATGCAAATAGATAAATATGAGTATTCTTGTTTAACCTTCTTATATGATGGCATGATGGTGAAATAACCTCCTTAATATGATCGTAACCTTAATGTGTTAATTGGTGGTTATCATAGCCACATGGTTGATACTTTCTTATGCTAAACATGTGCATTATGAATATGATGAGGGTTAATCATATCTAGATTCCTTGCATGTTAATGTGATAAAAGAATTTTCTTAATGTTAATATAACCCTACTATGATTTTTTAGGAATATCTCCTAGCTCATTATTTCAATATTGTGTTGATCCGGTGTATTATATGTAAGTGATGTTGTTGAGCCTTGTTATAAGGCATGAAAAGATAATGATGATCTTACATGGAGTAGTATGATGGTCTTAATGACCTTTGGGCATGGTTGAGCCCTGAATGAGGTGTAATCCTCTTGTGTTGATAAGGGTTGATACCCTGTGATATTGTGAAAAGGATTTATATCCTGTGATAGTGTGATGGTCTTAATGACCTTTGGGCATGGTTGAGCCCTGAATGAGGTGTAATCCTCTTGTGTTGATAAGGGTTGATGCCCTGTCATATTGTAAAAAGGATTTATATCTTGTGATAGTATGATGACTAGTGTGGTCACATGAATGGCAAGTGAATAGTACCATGTGATGATGAGATGAGAAATTATGTTTCACATGTTTTATATCTTTTAAAAGTTGTGATATTTATATGCTTGCTAGAAGTGAATTAGAGTTTGTATGTACACTTATTTGATGAAGCCTTAATTCACCCAATTGTCATAACTAATCAAGTGCAACTCTAATCATGTAGTGGCCTGTGCCGGAGAGCCATGTTCAGTGTCAAAACTTGCTGGATGGTGAAACGAGTATTCCTAAGGGAAACTCGGAGCACATATTGTTGAGTATGTGGGGGTGGCAAGTTGAGGATATATACTTGTCATCCACATTGCAGGTTGTGGAGGATGGCTATGGTCATGTCTCATACATCTAATGTGATTGAGGACAACTACGGTTGTACCTCAGATTAGAGGGTTTTGTATACCCTGATTTCTAGTGCCATGACCTGTACCAAGGGCGGAGTAGTGGTTAGAAGCTTGACTATATGTCGTTGTAGTGGCAACTTTGACTGATATGTCACTGCCTTTTTACTCGTACTGATTGAGGGGAAGAGATCTTAGGATACTGACACTCCTAGATCTTGTACGAAACAGAATATCCCTTCACAGGGGTCGATTGGACTTTGAATGGTACGATTCTAATTCCCCAGGGCATTGATCGACCTTTTTCACGCGTCCAGAAATGAACGCGGGACGAAGGAAGGAATCAAGCTTTAAATTTATAACCCGAAACCTTCTAGGCCCCCGCAACTTTTATTACGGGGTCGAAGTAGATATACGGGGTCGAACACATGGACGTGGTGATGTTTAGGACGCCACAGATCTTGTTCTTTAGTCAGATAAGCCAAGACGATAGTCGATAAAAGTAAATACTAGAACTAGTCTAGCGGGTTGTCACGATTTAAATCAAAATAAAGAAAAGAAAACAAAACAAAACAGAGCTCGTGAGTCTACTAAATAGAGAAAGAGAGTTCCTAGCTATGTAACCACAAACGGGGCAGTCTATGCACTCGTTCTCGGGCGTAGACAACCCTCGAACACCTAAGCAAGCAACTAGCACGCACAGTGGCATCTGTCCTGTGGGGTCGTCCCACTCGCTCTCGCGATGCGTGACTAAAACCATCAATGATATGTCATCGACCCTCTCTCAAGGAATGACATATCAACACCTCAGAATATACTAAGTTCCCTCTCGGGTCTTAGGATATTCTGGGGTGTTAGGAATAGAATACCTCAGATCGTCCTCCTCTCAGGTTTAGATCCAAACTATCTTCTCTTAGCTATTCCTATAACAGATCTCTCGATACAGGCAGAAATAGCAGTTAAAGCGAGTAAGAGATCAACCAAACTAGAAATCATAACTTGGAAAGAGAAAATAGAACATGCAACATACTAGATCTGATATGAATCTACTTGGTTAAGGCAAAAGTATATAAACATGCCCAGATCGAGCCACATAGCTAAGAAGGAGCTAGCTAGCCATAGACAAGCATAGCTGGCACCGAACAAAGATGGATGAACATTGTTTGTACAAGAAACAAAGGAATGCAGTAGAATGAAAGAGAAGAGGGAAGAGATATAGCCCATAGAGGAGAGGTGGCTCTCGCTCCTCGGGCTCTGTGCAGGTCGGATCTTGGCCCTTGGGTCTTCTCTTTGTCCCTCTGGACTCCTCGGCTCACTCTCTCTCTAGACCGTATCGGTCGGCACACCCGTATCGGTCGGCACACCCGTATCGGTCGGCACACCCGTATCGGTCGGCGCTCGTATCGGTCGACGTCCATATCGGCCGACGGGCGTATCGGTCGGCGGGCGTATCGGTCGGCAGGCGTATCGGCCGGCGGGCGTATCGGTCGGCGCGGTCGTGTCGGTTGGTGGGCGAATCGGCCGACGCTCGTATCGGGCAGTAGACTCTTGGGGAATTCGACACCCTAGCTCCTTGGTCTAGGCACTAGCTCTTGCAGGGTCCTCCCTCCAGCTCTCCCTTTTCCTTTGTAGGTTGGCAGCTGCTATTTATAGGCAACGAGTTGATGGGAGTTGTAGCTTTTATTGGTCCACGTGCCTTCATCCGTGGCTTCGATCTTGAGGCATCAGGCGGCCGTATCGGGCATCGGCCGTATCGGGCGGCGGCCATATCGGTCGGCGCGACCGTATCGGGCGGCGGCCGTATCGGTCGGCACGGCCATATCGGTCGACACGGTCGTGTCGGTCGGAGCGGCCGTGTCGTTCGGCACGTTCTTGTCGGTCGGCACGGCCGTGTCGTTCGGCGCGGCCGTATCGGTCAGGCCCTATCGGTCAGCTGCTGGAATTCTTGTCTTTTCAGGTTCGGTACTTGAGAGTCCCAAAATTGGCTAGTTTCGGTGCCTGTAAGTCTAAAATAGGCTAATTAGCTACATTATTGGCTATTTTCACTACATTATCTAATGGAGAGACAGAAAACATAAAACATGAACAAAAGAGTGCATATTAAGACTAAAGTGGCACAAAACTATAGGTAAAATGCATAGAAAATATGCGCTAATTTGGGTGTTATCAACTACCCCAAGCTTAAAACTTGCTTGTCCTCAAGCAAGACTGTGCTCAAAGAGCAAAAGATAACATCCAAATTAAGCTTGGCAATAAATGCTAAGGTTAAGAAAAATAGTTTAAAGCATCAATACTCTTGATCCATGTCATTTCAGAAGAAACCCCCACCAAACAAGCACAATCCTTCCAAAGTAAGATCAAAGAATTTCCAGGCAAGATTAAGCGAATTAACTAAAGCCTGCCGATACTCATGAGGGTTTGAATCATAATTATTTAAAAATGAAAGAGTTGTCATTTAGGTGATCAAGAGGTGATGAGAAATGAGCCATCACCATGAATCCATGCATACCAATCAAGAATACCACGCCTCTCACTTATTCAAGTCCTAAGAAACAAAGCAAAAAGACTCTAATGACTTCTGAGGATCCCGATCTGCGTCTGGTTGGTCCATGTAGCGAGCAACAGTCCCTGCAGTCTGAACCAGTTGGTCCAAAGTAGTGAGATGAACTCCTCGTATTGCGCCCGAACCAACCCTGCTACTGAGATGATCTCATAGATCACCTAGGGGGTTCCTAGTGACTCTCTAATGAGCTTTTAGAGTGGTACTACCAGGCACGACATATCCACGTTCATGAGCACAGTCATACACCGGATGGGCACCATCCTCAACTCTCCTAAAAGAGAAAACAAGCGCTCATTTATTGTTCACACTCAGGCTTTTATCATCTGCATTCTATTTTTGTGGGCTTGGGTGAGAACTATATAGATATTTTTGGGATTTTGTGGGTGGCCAAGCCTCTTTTGCACATTTTTATATTTTTCATCTTTTTGACTCAATCTAATGTGAGAAGGCACGTAGTCCATCAAGGAGGAACATTTCATCTTGATCACAGCTCAAAGCCCATCGTAATCTGCTTGATACCTGTGTGAGAAGTAGCAATTATGATTCAAGAATCCTTAGAATAGAGGCAAGCTTGTGAAATTTGTAGCTAGGAGACTTTAATCATGATTTAGCCCATTCCAACGGTCCTTTAACATGGATTTTCCATTCAGAACATAGATCAAGGGAATTTAGCTTTAAGCTATGAAAAAGGGACATAACCTTAGATTTATTACCAAACTCAAGGAAAGAGTCAAAGAGCAAGTCAAGCAAGAGGTCAAGCAATTTTTAAGATGAAAACTGTGCAATTAGGCATAAAGTCAAGCATTTATCTATTAGAGTCGCACCACATAGCCATAATTGCAAAGCTACAAGCTTATGCTATATGCAAGAAATAAACATGCATGCAATAAGGGTGAAGAGAAAGAAGGGCGAAGCCTACCACCCCAAGCTTAAGAGTTTGCTCATCCTCGAGCAAGACTTAAACTTGAAATAGTGAGGCGGGAATGCATGATTGTTAATGGCAGTTATTGAAGTTCTAAAGATGATGCATGGATGCAAGGATATAAAATAGTTAGAGGAAAGAAACTAACAAGAACATGAAAAGCAAAATTTATTGTAATAAAAGGGCGGGAGGGTGGGTAATAGAGAAGGGGGTGGCTGCCCCACGATACCGACACTAGGATCCCAAATCCTAAGTTTTGGGACCAGTGTCACCTGTGTCTTGTCGATGGGTTCCGCCACATAATATGAGTAGAATAGGCGGATGTGTTGGCCCTGCCGAGTCTAAAGAACAAAAGTAAAATCTGGCGACTCGGTGAAGTCATCTTTGTGCTGGAATTGATTTGAGCTGCACAGGGATGAATTCTTCGGCAAATCATCCTCAAGGTACCTTTCATTATATGAATCTGAAAATGAAGGTCCTGGGATGTCTACGCAGGATGAGATGGATGAGAGAGGTTGGATGTCATCTTGATGACTCATATCTTCTCTCTCCATCTCTACACTTGAGGTTGGATGTTCAGATAGATCTTCATGTACAGTCTGAGTCATCCAATCATCTTCTGTGAAAGAAGTACCCCCTGAAGAATCTTTTTGTGGTTCTACCACCCCAAGCTTATCACCTAGCGTGGAGTCAGGGGTGTCTTCATGCTCAACAGCCATGTTGAAGTGGACCGTCCATCCTGCCCCCTTGACGTCCACCCTACCTTGTAAAGGGATGGTGACAAATGATGGCTCATGCTTCTCCAACTCGTCTTCGTTACTGTACTCACTGCTCCATGTCGAGCAGCTGTCATCGTCGTCATCGTCGTTGAACAAATTGTTCCAAACCATGGTTGGCGTACTGCTCAAAGTGAAATGACAAGTCTCAATATGAGAAATGTCACTCTGGTCTGGTTCAATATCTGACTCTGGTTCCTCAAACCAACCTTCTGGTTGTGAGGTCGATTGGCTTTTTGAGTCTTCATCATCATCATCATGGACCCATTCATGTCTATGACTCATTTCTTCCATTGGTTCATCAACTGGGTCATCTGGATAGAATGAAGGGCTTTCCCAAGTGGGTTGGTCTTCACAGAAAAATCCTGGTGAATCCAGTTGATGGTCTGAATAGGATGGTGATTCATACTCCACTTCATACCCAATGGAATGGTCTTGATGACTAACATCTTCATTGTCTTGTGATGGTAGTTGTAACCGAATTGTAACCAGATCAACGAGCTCTTGGAGCCTCCTGCCTTGTTCAACATCTTTATCATTAAGTTGTTGTACTTGAGCAGCAATGCTTTTGAGACCCGTCGATTCTGCCATGCACATGTAAGGGAAACCCGCTGTATCAAACTGATGCTTTAGGATGGATCCTTGTTCAACAGTTTGAATTATACTACTACTGCGGTCTGGAGCCCTGGTGGCTGCTTTGAGATGATGCTCCTGCTTGTCTAACAGTTGTTGGAGCAAATCAACATTTTCTTGGAGATGAGGAACTAGGGAGGTGAGTGCCTTGACACTTTCTCCAGCTAACTCCACTGCCTTGATCAGTTCTTGATCCCATGATAGCACGGGAGTCGATGGTTAACTGGAAGTCTCCTTTGTTGGAATTTCAACATATGACGACAGTGGAGGTGAGTATAACTCGACTAGTTGCAGAGCACGACCTTCAATTATTTGCCAGCAGCCGGAACTGCGGAAAAACTCGGGAGGACAGGTGGACAAGATGACTTGTCTTGCGGAAGAAAGGTCCATGGCTGAAAAAAGTATGAGAAAAAGAAAAGTGATTTAGTATATATGAACAAGTATGTGTAAAGTAAGAGGAAAACTATGCATGTATATACAGACTTATAGTGACAGAACAAAATCTACTAGGCGTGTAAACGTGGAAAACCCACGTCCCCGGCAACGGCGCCAAAAGTTGATCGGCCTTTTTCACGCGTCCAGAAATGAACGTGGGACGAAGGAAGGAATCAAGCTTTAAATTTATAACCCGAAACCTTCAAGGCCCCCACAACTTTTATTACGGGGTCGAAGTAGATATACGGGGTCAAACACAGGGACGTGGTGACATTTAGGACGCCACAGATCTCGTTCTTTAGTCAGATAAGCCAAGACGATAGTCGATAAAAGTAAATGCTAGAACTAGTTAGCGGGTTGTCACGATTTAAATCAAAATAAAGAAAAGAATACAAAACAAAACAGAGCTCGTGAGTCTACTAAATAGAGAAAGAGAGTTCCTGGCTATGTAACCACAAACGGAGCAGTCTATGCACTCGTTCTCGGGCGTAGACAACCCTCGAACACCTAAGCAAGCATCTAGCACGCACAGTGGCATCTGTCCTGTGGGGTTGTCCCACTCGCTCTCGCGATGCGTTACTAAAACCATCAATGATATGTCATCGACCCTCTCTCAAGGAATGACATATCAACACCTCAGAATATACTAAGTTCCCTCTCGGGTCTTAGGATATTCTGGGGCGTTAGGAACAGAATACCTCAGATCGTCCTCCTCTCGAGTTCAGATCCAAACTATCTTCTCTTAGCTATTCCTACAACGGATCTCTCGATACAGGCAGAAATAGCAGTTCAAGCGAGTAAGAGATCAACCAAACTAGCAATCATAACTTGGAAAGAGAAAATAGAACATGCAACATACTAGATCTGATATGAATCTACTTGCTTAAGGCAAAAGTATATAAACATGCCCAGATCGGGCCACATAGCTAAGAAGGAGCTAGCTAGCCATAGACAAGCATAGCTGGCACCGAACAAAGATGGATAAACATCGTTTGTACAAGAAACAAAGGAATGCAGTAGAATGAAAGAGAAGAGGGAAGAGATATAGACCGTAGAGGAGAGGTGGCTCTCGCTCCTCGGCCTCTATGCAGGTCGGATATCGGCCCTTGGGTCTTCTCTTTGTCCCTCTGGACTCCTCAGCTCACTCTCTCTCTAGACCGTATCGGTCGGCACACCCGTATCGGTCGGCGCTCGTATCGGTCGACGCCCATATCGGCCGACGGGCGTATCGGTCGGTGGGCGTATCGGTCGGCAGGCGTATCGGTCGGTGCGGTCGTGTCGGTCGGCGGGCGTATCGGACGATGCTCGTATCGGGCAGTAGACTCTTGGGGAACTCGACACCCTAGCTCCTTGGTCTAGGCACTAGCTCTTGCAGGGTCCTCCCTCCGGCTCTCCCCTTTTCCTTTGTAGGTTGGCAGCTGCTATTTATAGGCAGTGAGTTGATGGGAGTTGTAGCTTTTATTGGTCCACGTGTCCTTCATCCGTGGCTTCGATCTTGAGGCATTAGGCGGCCGTATCGGGCGGCGGCTGTATCGGTCGGCGCGGTCGTGTCGGTCGGTGCGGCCGTGTCGGTCGGTGCGGCCGTGTCGGTCGGCACGGCCGTGTCGGTCGACGCGGCCGTATCGGTCAGGCCCTATCGGTCAGCTGCTGGAATTCTTGTCTTTTCAGGTTCGGTACTTGAGAGTCCCAAAATTGGCTAGTTTCAGTGCCTGCAAGTCTAAAACAGGCTAATTAGCTACATTATTGGCTATTTTCACTACATTATCTAATGGAGAGACAGAAAACATAAAACATGAACAAAAGAGTGCATATTAAGACTAAAGTGGCACAAAACTATAGGTAAAATGCATAGAAAATATGCGCTAATTTGGGTGTTATCAGGCATAATAAAAGATTTAAGACAGTCGTGTAGCATATCTATTTAGGGTTATACACAACACTTCATATTAGATGATAACCCTTGTTTGCTTTATTTTCATTGAGATCATGTATAGTACAATAAGAGATAATAGATATGCTTATGTTGTAGTTATGCTCATGTTGTAAACATGCATATGGTGTCAAATATACTGACACTGATGGTTAAGATGGTACTGCTAGATATGTTTAATATTGCTAGCCATGCCTATGTAACTAGAAATTCTTAAACTACTAATCATGCCTATGTAGTTCATTATGTTATGATGTTAGTTCTACTTATGATATAGATCTGTTCCCTTTATTTGAGATGCCAATATTGATAGCCATGTTATCTTACTAGATATATTCATGATGTCAGGGATGCTTATGCTACTAGATTGCTTGTGCTGTTAGCAAGGAATATGATGATATTCAGATTAATGATAATGATTTCTATTAGATGCAATTCGATGACATTTGAGTAGATATCTATCCAAAGAAATGGATTTATTTGTTATCTATGTATGCATTGATGATCATACTTATTGGTAAGATTAATTTCTTAATCTATTTAGCATACGTGAACTGTTCAATCTATTCAATTGATTATTAAATACTCCAACTGCTTAGTTATCTACTATTTAAAATGTTGTAATCAATAAGTGTTGTTGGAGGTTATATCTCTTGCTGGGACATGGGTCTCACCCTTGTGGTTTGCCACATTTTTATTAGTAATCAGAAGTGACGAAAATAAACATGTGACAGCAAAGAGGATATATAGTAATGAATCTTTGAGAAAGTTGATTAGATATCTAGTGTGTCCTAGAGTCATCCCTGTACTCTCAGGTCCAGGTGAGAAAAATTTGTATATGGTGTTTTAAACGAATCAAGCTTTTGTTAGCATATTAATGCTTGTTTGTGTGGCATATACGAATATTGGTCTCCTGTGTATATATGTTGTGGATAAGGCAATAGAACAATTTGTATCTAATTCTTGGCATAGTATGGATATGATAAAGATGTTGGGATCTTATGCAAATGTTTCTGAGCGGGTGCTGACGTTGAAATCGATTTTAATTTACCCATATTTTTGGGTATGTGGTTAATTGGTGATTGATTGTGTTTTATGTTTTGAGTGATCTTGTTTAGTGTAACATGTTCTCACTAGTTCAGAGCTTTAGGTTCACTGAGTCTACAGGGACACTAGGACATAGGACTTGGATGATGTCAAAATTAGGAATATGACATAAAAATATGGTGCATACTGCCTGATCTCAGTATTTGGGTGCCCTGGCCAGGTATTCAATTATTGAAGAAAAGGTAAGTATGGAACTCTTAGATTGTTATCTTTCTAATTACTCTGATCAAGTAGTCATTTTGAGACAATCTAAAGAGCATAATGAATAAGAAATCATGGTGTAAATATCCAGTCCTACCTTAAAGAAGATGAGAATTGCATCATTACCTATCAAACTTGAATGTTTGGTAACTATAAGAGAAAGATACAACACCATGAAATCTAACTATGAATACAAATTAGAAAAAGTGGAGTTCTTGAAGATGTGATTCAAGAAGATAATAAAGTAAAAGACAGATAAGTCTATGCTTATAAAGTGAATCAAGGCATGAAATCCACATAAGATGGAGAGAACTCCAATGATAAGTATAAAATGAGAAGATAAATGAGAACAATGACAAAGGAATAAGGTGGAACCTGAGTTAATATTAGACCAACCTATGTGTGTAAGAAAATGTTAATGTAAAATAAGCATGGCATTTGAAAGAAATTAAGGCAGATGATCCATGTTTAATGAAGAAAATGTGGAATATGATGATTTACCTGTTGTTAAGTGGTTGAAAAACATAATAAAATAAGAGAACATACCCAAGTGTGATAAATAGTCATCAAGGAAGGAGTAATGATATATGTTAATCATGATGATTCCTATGCTAATGGTAAGAAATCCAAAATGAAAAAGGTAAAATGATACATAAGAAGTTGTAACCTGCATAATGAAAATAGAATTGGTTACCTTTTTACTAGTGACCCTTGAATAGTGCTTCTATGATGTGGGAAGTGTGTTCCTTTTGTGTATATCCTTTCTAGGTCACAACTTTCAAGTGGATCATTGCCACTTGGTATGTGTGGATTCATTGTAAACATGAGGGTGGATAGCTTATTATAGAATAAGTCTGTTTGGACTATGGTTCCAAGATCATAAAGTCTGTGATGATTTTGTTTTTTAGCCTTCCCACAATTAGGAAGATTCCTCGTATATTTCTTGATATTTGTTATGTTGGTAAAAGTGGATGAGATAATGATGTGAGTTCCTTATAGCACATGAGGTGGATACTAAGGTAATGAATCTTAGTATCCAAGATGTATCAATAGCATGAGAAATATCTGAAGGTTGGAGATGTTTATTAAATGAACATTCCAAGTATTCCTCTCCCGTAGAGAGAGAGAGTTGATGATGATCCTATAAATGTTGTTTGGAAGGAAAAACAAAAGTGCCTCTATAATGTTATGTATGGTCTAGTGATAGCTGGTCAAGACCACTATCAAGGATTGATGATTTTTTGACACAATAGATATAATTTTAGGATGATAGCTAGAATTTCGAGTTGAAAGTTACTATTAGTTTTGTACAAGTGGCACAACAAGTTTCTATGTTCAATATTTGCAAATGTCTTCTTATGTGGGGGTTTTTGTGCTGACCCAAGATGAGATATGTATGAATGATGTGAAATCACCATGATATGCAAGTAAACATGAGAATGTAACAGGATGAGGTACAAAGGAAGTACCCATCTTTGTTTACCTTGGATTTCAGGGGCAAAATCCATGTTAGGGGTTTATAGTTGTAAGACCCCTAAACTTGCTTAATGAGTTGAATAAGCTTAATTATCATAATTTAATTCTTATAACCCTACTCTAACATTTTGATATGCTTTGGAATCATAATACAAGCTTAAGTTTCAAATTTGCTCCAATTTGGACACTGTTTGAGCAAGTTATACAATTTTATGCACATTTTGGACTTTTTTGCAATTTACCCAATTGAGAGGTTTTATTTGCAATTTGTCACTTGCAGTATGTTCCTTGTATATTCTCTCATCATTCTTGAGCTTGTTTATCCATGGGTCACCTATTTAATCCTTGGTTTGAAGGTGTTTTCTCCAAGGGTATTTTAGGGTCTACCCTTACATGGATGAGCTACCTTTAGTAGCTATCCACTAACGAATTATTGTTTTTCTTGGAAATTCAAGAAATGAGGGATAAGCATGTATCTATGGACGGTGGGGCATCTTCTTGTGTGTGTGATTGTATATTCTTAACAATTTAAGGCCATGGACACTTGGAAAGATACTAGCACTTCAACTTTTTCCTTTTCATTATCTTAACGTTTCATATACTTATCCCTAAGCACCAAAACGAGCCATTTGCTATCCACCACTTCCCTCCTTCTACAAACCTCATTCTCCCTCTATTATGCTATGAATTTCCTATCCAAGGAAGAAGAAAAAGGGGATCTTCTTAGAAAAGGAATCTAGTGTTGCAATTGACTTCCTTTTAAGGTTTGAAAAGCTTCCTTCTAGTGATCTTGACCTAAAAGAGTAAGAATCCCCTTATTTCCTCTATTTATTTCTTTTTTATCCTTCCTCCTACCTTTCTCCAGGTCGAAAACTTGCTGTTCCATGGTAGAAATTGCTCTAAATCAATAAAAACCTACCTTTCTCGCTCCTTATGCTTAGGGTTTGCTCATTTGATGAAGAAAGGTGCAAGATGGACGTGTTCATAACTTATACTTGAATTTTCTACCCTACCTGCTCAAGTTTTCTTCTGTTTGGGATTTCATCTTCTCATGAGAGTCATGTTTTATAACTTGCTCCACGTTTATTGCTTACCATAAGCTTTCTAGCTCATGTTCTTGCTTGAAAATGATGATCCATGCACTAAAAAGCTATGCTTGACTTGGATTTCGATTTTTATAATGTTTCCTGTTATTATTTCAGTTCTATATGAACCTGTGATCATTTGTGCGTTATTCCTAAGGTATAATATGACTTTTATCAGGTTGGTTTGACAACCTATGGTGCTAATCCCCTATCAACCAATGGTCAATTTTAGGGTTTTAAGCTGATTTCTTTTATAAACCCATGACCCGATGATGGTACCACTGCAACAACCCTATGGTGTTGTCTCTATGACAACTGATGGTTGGGATCAAAGGTCTCAGATGATGGTGACAACCTCTGGTCACCCCCTTATGTCAGGTTTTGAATCAACTAAAGTTTAATGATCAACCATTAAGTACCCTACTTATGTTATCAATCAATGATGACATTAGCTTAATATTTGATACTGATTAATGAATATAGTACTGATCTAACAACCTATGGTGACTTAATGGTCACTAATGATGGTGGATCAGGTCTCCAAAACCCATGGTGAGTTAATCATATAGTTGTAGCATCAATTAAGCCTTGGACCAATGGTTTCTTGGGTCACTTTGGGTCACTTGATGCAGTGGTCAAACCTATACCGTAATTGATGGTTTTAACATATGAACTTGACCCAATGGTCAAGATATAATGTTTATTACTCCAATAAATTGGAATTATGGCTAATGTAATATGTTGGTCCTAATAATGTGATTTATATGGTTTCCTTTTTATGATCAACTTAAGGAGCTTACTTGTTGTTAATGAATGGCTTGTTTTAAATGAACAGTCGATTGTGAGTTTTACCCTACTCTGAAGAGAACCCTTATTGTTGTTAATAAAAGTATGTCTAGGGTTAAATGGTGAATTTTATAGATCAAAACTCAATAACCTCATAGATGATTCATTCAAGGTGTTTACTTATGTAAACGACCAATGGCTTTACCTTTTCAACATTTCAGGGTTAGAAGTTGATGCCTCAATATTCCCATTGTTTTGGATGAAGTGTGTAGTGTAATGTTATGATTCTGATGATGAGAATTTGATGGTTCAATGTCTTAAACTTGTAGTGTTACCCTTGCCCCCTTAGATTATGATTTATAATCACCATAATGAATTAATGGGTAACCCGAATGAGGTATGGATTGTTATACCTAGCTTTAATATAGCTGAATGATGGTAATTGGGTTTGAATAGTCCTTGAATGACTAATACAATCATGGAGTACTCTGTTACTATTGTTGAAACCCTAGTATGCTATAACCCAATGGTTACACCTTGATTTATGTGTGGGTTCATACTTGAGAATAGTATGGAATGTGATGGTGATGCTTCACCTTATGTATCCATGATCCAATGGGGATGTCGTGAGTTAGGGTTTGGGTATAAGTGCTGATTAGTAACATTAATATAATTTATCTTTTGAACCTAGCTCTAATGCAAATAGATAAAGATGAGTATTCTTGTTTAACCTTCTTATATGATGGCATGATGGTGAAATAACCTCCTTAATATGATCGTAACCTTAATGTTTGAATTGGTGGTTATCATAGCCACATGGTTGATACTTTCTTATGCTAAACATGTGCATTATGAATATGATGAGGGTTAATCATATCTAGATTCCTTGCATGTTGATGTACTAAAGGAATGTTCTTAATGTTAATATAACCCTGCTATGATTTTTTATGAATATCTCCTAGCTCATTAATGCAATATTGTATTGATCCAATGTATTATATGTAAGTGATATTGTTGAGCCTTGTTATAAGGCATGCAAAGATAATGATGATCTTGTAGGGAATAGTATGATGGTCTTAATGACCTTTGGGCATGGTTGAGCCCTGAATGAGGTGTAATCCTCTTGTGTTGATAAGGGTTGATACCCTGTGATTTTGTGAAAAGGATTTATATCTTATGATAGTATGATGGTCTTAATGACCTTTGGGCATGGTTGAGCCTTGAATGAGGTGTAATCCTCTTGTGTTGATAAGGGTTGATGCCCTATGATATTGTGAAAAGGATTTATATCTTGTGATAGTATGATGACTAGTGTGGTCTCATGAATGGCAAGTGAATAGTACCATGTGATGATGAGATGAGAAATTATGTTTCACACATTTTATATCTTTTAAAAGTTGTGATATATATATGCTTTCTAGAAGTGAATTAGGGTTTGTATGTCCACTTTTTTGATGTAGCCTTGATTCACCCAATTGGCATAACTAATCAAGTGCAACTATAATCATGTAGTGCCCTATGCCGTAGAGCCATCTTCAGTGTTAGAACTTGCTGGATGGTGAAACGAGTATTCCTAAGGGAATCTCAGAGTGCTTACTGTTGAGTATGTGGGGGTGGCAAGTTGAGGATATATCCTTGTCATCCACAATGTAGGTTGTGGAGGATGGCTATGGTCATGCCTCATACATCTGATGTGATTGAGGACAATTGTGATTGTACCTCAGATTAGAGGGTTTTGTATACCCTGATTTCTAGTGTTGTAACATGTACCAAGGGCGGACTAGTGGTTAGCAGCTTGACTATATGTCATTGTGGTGGCATCTTTGACTGATATGTCACTGCCTTTTTACTTGTACTGACTGAGGGGAAGAGATCTTAGGATACCGACACTCCTAGATCTTGTACGGAACCGAATATCCCTTCACATGGGTCAGTTAGACTTTGAATGGTACGATTCAAATTCCCCAGGGCATAATAAAAGATGTAAGATAGTTGTGTAGCATATATATTTAGGGTTATACACAACGCTTCATATTGGATGATAACCCTTATTTGCTTTCTTTTCACTGAGATCATGTATAGTACAATAAGAGATAATAGATATGCTTATGGTGTAGTGTTGCTCATGTTGGAAAACATGCATATGTTGTCAAATATACTGACACTGATGGTTAAGATGCTACTGCTAGCTATGTTTAATATTGCTAGCATGCCTATGTAACTAGAAATGCTTAAACTGCTAATAATGCCTATGTAGTTCATTGTGTTATGATGTTAGTTCTACTTATGATATAGATCTGTTCCCTTTATTAGAGATGATAATATTGATAGCCATGTTATGTTACTAGACATATTCATGATGTCAGGGATGCTTATGCTACTAGATTGCTTGTGCTGTTAGCAAGGAATATGATGATAGTTAGATTAATGATAATGATTGCTATTAGATGCAACTTGATGACATTTGAGTAGATATCTATCCAAAGAAATGGATTTATTTGTAATCTATATATGCATTGATGATCATACTTGTTGCTAAGATTAATTTCTTAATTTGTTTAGCATACTTGAACTATTCAATCTGTTCAATTGATTATTTAATACTCTAACTGCTTAGTTATCTACTATTTAAAATGTTATAATCAATAAGCATTGTTGGAGGTTATATCTCTTGCTGGGACATGGGTCTCACCCTTGTGGTTTGCCACATTTTTTAGTAATCGGAAGTGATGAAAACAAACATGTGGCAGCAAAGAGGAGCTATAGTAATGAATATTTGAGAAAGTTGATTAGATGTCTAGTGTTTCCTAGAGTCGTCCCTTTACTCTCAGGTCCGGGTGTGAAAAATTTGTATATGGTGTTTTAAACGAATCAGGATTTTGTTAGCATATTAATGCTTGTTTGTGTGGCATATATGAATATTGTTCTCCTGTGTATATATGTTGTGGCTAAGGCAATAGAACAATTTGTATCAAATTCTTGGCATAGTATGGATATAAGAAAGATTTTGGGATCTTATGCAAATGTTTCTGAGCGGGTGCTGACGTTGAAATCAGTTTTAATTTATCCATATTTTTGGGTATGTGGTTAATTGCTGATTGATTGTGTTTTATGTTTTGAGTAATCTCATTTAGTGTAACAGGTTCTCAAAGATATGCCTTGGTAGTCTTAAACTAAAACATACCAAAACCTAGCATCTCGACTCTATAAACTCTAATCTCATGATAAGGAGGTTGGCACACTTGGTTCTTTAGATTTGACCAAACAAGGATGGAGTTGTACCTTAATATAGTTGTTTGTAACCCTTATAAATATAGTTAATGCACATAAAATGAATAACTTAAAAGTATCCCTAATCGGTATGAGTTTGGAAAGCATATATACCATATTAAGTGCCATTAGGTTCTATATTCAACATCACATATCATGATACACTCATATTAACCTAATAACCTAAATATGTGCTAACATTTAAGTCAGTTCATGAAATGTGTCACATATGTTACCTTTGATAACTTACACATAATGGCTAAGATATGTCTACTGAGAGATATAATGTGCTTAATACATGAATTTGAATCAAATTGGAATTTTCATGTCCATAGATATGAATAATGTGCTGACATCTAAGTTAACATTGAATTAATGGATATAATAGGTCAAATAAGTAAAAAAACCTAATTCATGCATAATAATAGAAGTTAACTCTTTTGGTAACAATGTGAAGATAATATGACCCAATTTAAAGAATGTTAATCATAATGATGTAATATTATAATAAATATAATACTAATGAGCCTAAAATCCTAATTTTTATTAGAACTCATAAAAGGAAACTTCAAAAGTCAAATGGTAAGATCGTGATCCTTGGGTCCCAAGTAGCTTGGGTGTCAATTTTGAGATTAATTGGGAGATCCTAGCTATCCTAAATTCATATAATAAAGAAAATATATGACCAAACCTATAAATATATAAATACAATATTAAATGACCCCAAATATGAAAATTAGTGGTGAAGCTAGATTCTACACATCAAAATTTGTCTAAGTGTAGAATTTAGATTTATTTGAACCTTGTTTGAACCCTAAACTAAAATAGGAAAGTCAAACAGATTTAAATGCTGAAAATATGGCTATTTAACCAATGAACTCAATTTCATATATTTCCCTTTAATGGTTGATTCGTTTTAATGTCACATCACCTATATATAACCTCAAATTCTCTCTCATTTGTCAGATTTCAATCCAATAATTCTCTGCTTGTCTCCTTTCTTGAGTAGGAGACCACATGAGTACACAATAGATATATGAGCCTCCCTCTTTCCTTTGCAATTTTCTCTTGTAATTATTCACTTCTTTTTGTGATCTCTTTGGCTATTTTTTCCTCTATCCTTTCTGCATAGACTGATACCATTTTGTTTAGGATTTCACACCCCCTTCTTATTTAATGAACCCTAGTTTCCTTTTCCTTCGTTTCTCTGTTGTTTCTCTCTTTTGAACCATCTCCTCTTCTATTCAGGATTTCAAACCTCTATTAAACCCATCCAAAACCTTTGACAAACCCCAAGAATATTTTCCTGGTGATATCTTAGACCAGTTTCTTATCACACACACTTGCCATCACAATCGGTTTTTGGGTGATGCCACATGGTTGATGATGAGTTGTTGACCATTGAGATATCTCCTAACACCCATGAAGTTTCACCAGACTCCTCTGAAGCTAATTGACAATAGCTTGATCTTGATTTGTGAGAACGCATCATCCCCCCCCCCCCCCCAATTTCTTGGTCTTTGTGCTATGTCTTTAGTACTTAGAGGATGCTTCCTATCAATTTGATCATGGAGAGATCTAAGTTTGGGTTTCTGACACCGGGTGATCATCAGGAACTCAATTCCAAGGATGGTTCACCGAGATTCACTCTTTGTCGATAATTTGATTAAAGATTTTGAGGCCAACAACTTTGCTGCTTGAAAGGGATGAGAAGTGCAAGAGGAACATGCTTAATATTAGTTTCTAAATATCGTCATTGGTTTGATTTCATAATTTTTCACATAGAGGTGTCTCCTTCTACATTTTCCCAAATAGACATTCATTCATTTCTTTCTGCCTCTACCCTGTGGACAGAAACCACATGACTTTTCAAGACCCAAAAAGGAGAAGGACCTATGGTGGGCATTTGGGAAAGTCAAGCCGATCGGGTGTCTTCACTAGGGTATAGAGGAAGAACGAACTGACGTGAGAGGCCGGGAGACTTTGGGGGGGGGCAGAATGGGGGGGGGTCCCCAAGGGAGAAGCAAAATGAAATCCAAATTTGGTCAAAAAAATGCAATGCTATGGATACCATGGATTAGGCCGATCACCATTTAGAAAGAATCATCCTTCAGATTCTAAAGAACTTTGGGTCAGCGGAGCATCTGCGCATCTGAAATACACCGGGCTTGTAAATTATAGGGACTTCTTGATAGAAAATGATGACTCCCTAAAAAAATGAAGTTATTCAAATTATTTTTACCAAAGAAGTCCTTCTTTGATAGACCAAATAATCATCCACAAGAAAGGACCCTCCCCAAAGTGCGCCCCTCCTTGAATTATTCGATAATGCAATACTGGAGGAATACAAAGAACAAAATGAATTTCGACCCCATCATAGTTCTCAATCATTTTGTGACACCGGGCCTGTCTGAACCATTGAGGATTTGGGGAGTGAAGTGGGGGCACCAAATACGCTCTTGCATCACTTTTTTGTAGAAAGCTCAGCCAATGAGAAAAAGTGTTTGGCCCAAGCAAAAAAGAGGCCAAAAATAGCGGGAACAACAAAAACCACCACCTCACTCTTTCCTTTCTTCGATGCTACCTTCTTCTTTTCCAGGGATGGGGGTGGGTCTACTCGATAGGGCTGGGAACAACTCTGGAGTCAATTAAGTCAAAAATGTTGGAACCTCATGGGTAAGGATAAGGTCATGGAATTGATAGAGAAATGCAGAGAACCCAGTAGTACTAGAGAATTGATAAAGGGATTAGAGATGATGACATAGATCATACTTAGAAATAGAATAATTATGTATGGGTACAACTCTTATTTGAACAAAGTGAAAAAAATGCGATCCTTTTTGTCAGAGAGAACAAATACGGAGACCTCCATTGAGTAGGTAACGATCAAATCTGTTTATCAAAGTGCTTCTCCGATTGCTCAAGATATCTCTTTTCAACTGAGGAACAAAAGAAGATCATTTTGTTCCATTTTGAGTCACATAGTCAAGGATATTTCCTCCAGGAGGACAAAAGGGGTGGAGGGGATATGTATTTGTTGTTCAAGTCGATCAAAAGGTGCGGAAATATCTCGAGTTGAATGCGGAAAGTATGGAAAAACATCTCATAATGTATAGGAATAGAAAATCGATTATGCTTCTGTAGAGGTATATAGTCGTCACCGAATCTCAAGTGTCAAGGTGTGGATATCATATAGATAAAGGGGGGGGGTTACAGATATGCCCTCTCTGAAAAGTACTCTTTTTAGTCAATATCAACAAGGCAGATGTAGTAGGGGTCACGAACTAGACGATACACAATGTCAGGAAGGTATGACACCAAAAGTCCACCGAGCTGGTGGATACCGGAGAACTACAAAAATCCTTATGCAAGAATTTCAAAGAGGGTCGGAGTTCTCACAGACCTTCCTCTCCTGGGGAAACCCACAGAAGTGAGAATGGGAAGATGAAAATGAAATCTTAAGGGTTCTCTTACTCGTATGTCTATGAGACAAATCCCATTTGAAATGGGGTGTGGTTGTCCCCCACCGACAGGGGCCGTCAGGGTCTTGGTTTAATCTTTCTAATTCCACCGACCAAAGGGTAAGGTTAAGTGTTCTTAACTCTCAGTTTGAAGCGTGTCTTTTTTCTAGTCCTTTACAGATGACAAACTTGTCCCTTTGCTACCCTCTGATGGTTCTTTCCTTTTGGCTTGGCGAAGCGTGTCAAATAGACATAGGGGGAAATGAAGGGGATGTCCATGCAGAAAACTGAGGTCCTATGTGCACCATACTACCTACAAATAATAGGTACACCCACTCCAGGTAGATTCCATAAGCTGTGTAATAGGAGACCATTTCGCACTGTTCGGGGGGCACGTCGAGTAAGCCATCAACACCCGAATGTGTCTTGACCCCTATCCAATTTTTTGGAAAGTAATAACAAAAATGGCTGACCCGATAGCAGATTCTGCAGCTGCCACTGTTGGAACTAATGAAGCAAATGATTTACCCATCATATCATCCAAAGAAATGGAAAATACCAAAAAGTTTGAATTCACTGCTAATAACATTGATTCAATTGGCATTGACATAATAGCAATATTTTGTCTATTTAGGAGGATTACCCAAATACCTAAAATAGAGATGATTATCGAAAATGTAAAATATTTCTAGGGATCCTTTTTGGGAACGTGGAATGCAAGTAAGAGAATTTTAAATTCTACATCCCAATCCCAGGAAGCCTCCACAAATAAAAAAAAATCCAAAAAGTTTCTTTCACTCTTCCCTATCTCAAGCTCAGGATCTGAAGTGGTTACGGTGGGCCCATTAAACTTATGGAGCCAATGCAACTCCTTATTATCCCAGGTCCATTGTTGATCATTACTCTCCCGATAGACAAAGTGAAAGATTTTGCACAACTCCCATTCATGCTTCCCCTCATAGGAAGGACCCCATTTCTCCTCACATGCTCTGTGAGCAGCATCCAGGGCATCAAAATTCATATGATCACACCCACAGTACGTTACCGACAGGAATGGGTGTCCCTATCTGCAATTTTTTTTGCAGTAGCATTTCATCGTCTGCATCATTGTTCTTCGAAGAGTTTGGAGCAATCTCCTTCTCCTTTCTGGGTCTTCTGGATCACTCAGGAACCCTATATGAAGGTCTACATTGATCCCCATCCCCACAGTGACGTTGGGCCCATCTATTTGAACAGTGGCCCAAGATGCAAAGACTACTAAGATTTTGAAAAGGAGAAAAATAAAAAAGGTTATCTAACTTTTGAAATTCAAAGATATGCCTTTGACCCGACTGGAAAATTCTACCATTTCACCAGACTAAATTTCCTTTAATCCATAAACATGCTCAATCCCATTCCCAACCGAGATAACAATAACGCGCCTGATCTCCACAAGGGAAAAAGTAAAAGAAGATATGATTTTTCACTCACCCCAAAACATCAACCCTTTTTTTATCAACTAAGTTCATAATCAAAACAATCAAAGGTTGCCTTTATTAGAGATCCTGATTCCCCCTCACCTCTCCTCATCAATAATACTGGTTCATTCTCGCTTGGGATATCAGCCACTCCCCTCACCCCTACATATTAGCTTTTGAAGTGGATTGCCCACCCAATCTTGTTTTCAGGAAATATGTGTATTGAGCACTGGGCACTAAGCTTCAATCATCTCCTCTGGCCCAACTTTTCCAGCTGAGGAAGAGGTAGTGCATGCACCCGGTCATCCCATAGCATAGAGAGAATGAGTCTTCCCCCTAGCCCCCGGATCCCTACCCCCCACCCCAATAGAAGGAGATCAGAAAGAGAGACAAACAACTTGAGTTGAGTGAATTATGGGTCGGATGTTTTCGTGAGCAGTAAGCAGCGATCTCCCCTTTTTTGGGGGAAAGCTGGTGACTGCTTTGGCATACGGAGTCTTTCGATGGGGCAGCCTGGTTTGATTCGTTCGGTAGATCCGGTCGAGGTGGTTTTCATTTACCAACGTGTAGGTGGTTTGAACTTCCTATGACCGAGTCTAACTGGCCACTGTGAACATCTTTTCAGGAGGTATTAAAGAGGGCCTCTCTAACCAGTTCAAAGTGGTAGGTGTCCACTAACGACATTCCTAGATCAGCTTCGAGGAAGAAATTTTGAGAGGAGTCGGGGGGGGGCACTAGATCCCTTTGGACCTGGAGAAGATGTGATACTGGGTTGGGGTTTGGTGAACCAACAAGTCGCTCCTCGGGGTCAAGTATCAGGCCCTTCTTTTATTGCCTAGGTTACACCTTCAGAATACCCCTAAACGGGGATTTCACTCTACTCCTCCAAATCTTCACTTTACACCATGTCGACTCTCCATCATGGAATTAGACCACGGAATATCGACTGGAAAAACCCTCATCTTTTGCATGTAGGAGATTGAGCTGTTTGGGCAGGTCATAAGTAGAGAATCATCCCGACCCCCATGGAGGCACAATATATAATATATAGAATTCAAAGAGAATGATTTTTCGGGGTGGGGTCCGTTCTTACCCAAACAATAAGATTCCAGAGGGACATGCACCTAAGATCGAATATTTTGAGCCGACTTATGTGGAAAATTTAGACTTTCTTTTTGATGCAGCCATCACATAAAAACATAAACTTTGAGGCTCAATAGCTAAATACATGGCAATTAAATCATGAGCAGGGATCATAAAGAGCATACTACGAGTAGGAAGTGGAATTAATACAATGGATTCAAAAGCATCAAACCTCTCTTGTTCGGAAAAATCAAAACACATCGAAATGGTACCACCTGTACTTAATAATAGAAGGATTTGGCAGAAATATGTAAAATCGTCACTCCTAAAAAGATTATTCCGAAATAAATGGGAAATAGTTTGGAGAGGTGCGCCAACGGTGAGCAGAAGCAAAGTTATTAGATACCGAAGGAAAGCCCGACCGGAACCACACATGCATGTTTCCCCACATGTGGCTCATCCGTGATAACTTCTTCAAATTTGCGTGAACGGGAGGACAAATCCCCCACCCTATGGTAATGCTCCCTCTGAATTAACCCTTTATGTAGAGGAATGGGCACCCCCATCCCGCCCATCCATACACAACACCCTTTCTCATTATCATCCACCACCCTTTCTTTCCTCCCATCCCTTTACACATGAGGATCGTCGTATGTATGCTCAACCTCAGTTACCAGCGCAATAGATAGGAGTACATTATGGTAGGATCATTCACCCGAGCAAACCTTCCTCCAATCAAAATTTGCTATGCCCCCTACCTGTGACCCCCTGTTGAAGGAGGAACTACCTAGTGATCCCTAGGTTGCAGCACATCCGGTCTTCCACTCCTCGCGCCGCTGCCGTCATTTTGGGGACCGACCGATGCCTCACCAGCACAAGTACCTACATAGTGGGGGGGGTCGCACATTCATAATAGCGTTAAGACTCATGTGCCTTCCATAGATAGAATAGAAAGGGGAGTTCCCTTGCTCCTGCTGCGTACGAGGGTACAACCTTATGGCGGTAAAAGTCTCCAGATGTCCCCCCATGCTATGGTTCCTTGCGGTCCGGCCGCATTAGGTTAGAGAGCTGGGTGAGGAGAAATCCTATACATCCTAAAGTGCACTGCCCTCCTAGGCACGCAACACTAAGTAATCCAATCCAACCCACATTACTGACTAATAGTGGATAATCATCTTTCTTAGAGGTACTAAATACAACTCCATGAATGAGCAAAATGAAGGTTGCGTGGATAATCAGGATTTATGGGGAAACCACTAAAAAAAGATTGAACATGTGGGATGAGAGAGAGACATAATTCTTCATTTCCCCCATCTGGATCATAGTGTTGGAGTTACTGATGGTCTTCAATGGGCACATGCACGAAGACCTAGAGCTGCCCATAGTAGGCAGGCCGCCCTACCTAAACCAATCATCATATCGGTCCCTAGGCCCCATTGCTGGATAGGCTCAGCTTCAAAACTACATGTGGAGCTTCTGCCTCATACGACTCCTCCAGGGATAGAGGGAAAAGAGAACTGTTAAGGTTCTTTCTTGTATCATAAAAAAGGATCCCCATGCCTTCGTAAAAAGAGATCCCCCTATTGATCGCACCTTTGATCTTTTGAAAGGGTCGACTCTAGGTAAAGTTCTCGATCATCTCTTTTTGATAGAGATGTAGGGTTGCCTCCAGAATGGGAATCCCACTTGGGTAAAAAATGAGCCCACGAATCTGACTCTGGTTGGCATTGATACTTTCCACGGTATACCCCTACTAACATAGATAGAGTTCTAGTTCTATATCTAAGTCAACCAGTGTCTTGAACTCATAGTCTAAGACCACTAAATATACTTTGTCAATGGGAAAATAAAAGTAAAGGAGATGTTGTTGGAGTAGTACGTCCTCACTCTCCCTCATAGAGATGAGTGGGTGCTCCAGTGTATCCCATAATGCCTATTTGGGTATGCCGGGTAAAGACCCCGGACTTTCCACTTTTGTGCTGGAAACAGGGTCGGCCCTATCTATGAGCCCATCATTCCCGTGAGAAGACCCATGGTTCACGCCTCATCCACATGTAAGACCATATTCGAAAGAAAGGGTCCAGCCTCGGTAGCGAGCACGACTCTAAGAGCCCAACCAATGGCTAAGGCCAGCCCCCCTGCACAGCCAAACTGGCATAATGCAAGGGAGAAGGCCCAAATTCCTAGAGGGAAACCCATTTGACAAAGGAAGGTTGGAAAAAGGTCACTTAAACCCAGCATAAGGCTGAGCAGATAGAAGATAGCGAGCAAGGGAAAAATGATCAATACCGGGAAGAGACATTTATGAAATTTAGCTGCAGGATAAAAGTGGCTCTTTTTCTTTTTTTGCAATTCTTCTTTCTTTACTTTAAGCCTCACCTCAGAGATGAAGCTTTTTTGGATAGGTTAGGTATGGATAACAATTGTTGGAAAGGTACTTTTCCAAGGATATGGTATGGGATATCAAAAGGAAACTTGGATCGAAAGTCAAAGATAGTATTCCGAGAGCCGAAAGTGCATTTGAGCAAGAATTGAGTTACTAATCGACAAAGGTTGTCACCTTCATTAGAAGATGCTCGATAACTCACTTATATGATATTAAGTGAGGTGAGTTTTGAAGAATACAACATGTACCATTCCCTATTAAACTCATCAGAGTTGGATACCCTCAGAAAATGAAATAGGTTAGTATTTCCATTTCCTATTTGAACAAATCTCTTTTCTATAAGTAGAGTATGCATCTCCAAAATGGAAGGAGAATGGATCACTACTTAGGATCGTCATCTTAGTCAGTTATAGAATTTGACCTTGGCTATAGGTCCCATAGGTGATCGTATAGAGGCTTTTTAAAGAAGCCAATATCGATTCGAAAGGGCCCTTTCCCGTCCATATTCTCTATTCCAAGGCGAATGCCTATCTTGCTTCTTCGTCCTCTCTTAGTTGGTTTAAATATTCTAGATAGCCAGAGTTAAGAGTCTCGATTGTGAAGAGAATCTATAAGGAATTTAGCTACCTTTTGTGCTTCCTTTCACTAGGGCTTCGGATAGATCGTTATTGGTTTAGGCTGAACCAAGATATGGAATCCATCTTCTGATGCAACTACAGGAAAAATAAATCACTAACATAGCTAATAACGACTTGTTGAATACTTCATAGTTGGGGCATGAAATAGGAGAAAAAAGGAGGAGATCAGAGAAAATAATGAAACTACTGTAGGACCCGAAGGGAATCACATAACCTATGTGAAAGATCTGGGAATCTTTCTATTACTTGAATTCTATCCTAGGTCAAGAATAAAAAAAGGCACTTAGTGGAAGATCTTTGTATTTCTTCTTTTTCTTACACAATAATATAACCATCACCATGAAGACAAGATCAGTCCCATCTTTGACAAGGAGAAGCTGGAGTTAAAGGACCAACATGTAAAAGAAATAAGCATCTTCCAGCGGCTGAAGTGATGAGCCATTACTCTTTTAAATAAATAAGCTCACCTTTAAAGTAACAAGGAATAAAACAAGATAAGTGCCAAATGCCGAAAGAGTCAATAAGTCACCCATAGGGCAGTTACACAGTAAATGATAATAACATGATTCTATGCCTTTACTTGAACGAATTACGGAACAGAGAGACGAAACCTGGCTCTCTTTCAATAGAAAGGGTGAGTCACTAGGGCTAATTTCTTATATTATTTCATAACCTAGTCATAGGAAGAGATCATAGATTTAGATGACAAATAGGGAATAGTAGAAGTAAGTGGAAGAAAGCTAGGATCTACTCAAGTGAGTACTAGTCTTTGATTATGTTTTTGGGTTTGAATTTTGAATGAAAAAATGACTATTTGCTAAGTTCTCACTCTCATGAAGGTAATGTTAAGTCTTTCTTTCTCTTTCTTTCTTCTCAGAAGGGGAAACCAAAAAAGGAGAACTGGGTGGGCTCATGGCTCATGAAAATTCATTTGTAAGAGAAAAACATGCTAAAAGACCCATTTGTAGGGAAAATCCAAATCGATTCATTGGAGACTTGAGCAGCATGACTCCGATTTGATGTCGATCTCTTTTTTTGTAACTGGAAGGTTTGGGAAAAGGAAAAGTTGGTGATGTCATGATTATGATTCAAGCAGTACTGACTTATAGAGCTTATAATACTAAGAGGTTTTGTCTTTCGAGTTGACGAGCCGGTGGACGATCTCAACTCGGTAAACCCCTGGGAGACCCGGATCCCCCTTTTCCTAATGTGCACTTCTTGACTCTTGATTCTTTGCATGGGACCTATAGCTTAAGAAGGTATTGATTGGGATACTTCATTTTTGAGTCTAACCAAGCCAACCATAGATTCTTTGAATTTCTTTAAGGGATTATCCCTTCGGGCCCTTTTCTATAAGCATTTCTTCTTGCTAAATAGATTTCCGTGACTACTTTCTCATTGACTTCTTTTGACTATGTATAAGGTGACCTCGTATTCTATATAAAATCAAATCAAACATGTATCGCTTTAGCTGCAACTCCACCCTTTCTCCAATGCAACATCTCGATCAAGTCAGTCCGCATGGCTCTGTGGGGACTTTATATCAATTTGCTTCATGCTTCTCACCTTCCTTCTGATATAGGCTATTGGCTGGAATTAGAATAGAGAAAAAGAAAAGAATAGGAAAACCCTTGATGTCTTGGATTACTTTATGAGATGAGAAGGCTTTAGCTTCATGTCTAGCTGCATTTCTCCCTAACCAAAGAAAGCAAACTATAAAAATTGGTCAGGCTGATCTTATATGATGTCTGTTTCCAGTTGGAGAGGACAAGGTCCAGTAATTCAAAATAACAACTGCGCAATCTGCTTGACATGGTGGCAGTCTAAAATTCCTATAGAAGTATGCCCAAACTTGTTGAGCAACATGACCTTTAAAGAATAAGTGATTAGTATCCTCAATATGTTGGCAACATTGGCATTTTGATGCCAACTAAATCTTTCTCCTTTGCAAAACAGAATCAAATCCTACAACACTCTCCAACTGAGGAAGGAAAACATCTTAGGAATATAGGCCTTCCAAATCTGCCGCAATGACATAATGATGTTGTGATTTTGTCTGCAATAGTTCTGACTTGGTTGAGAAAATGCCTTTAGGATCCAGCTACCAGTTAGGAATATCTTTCTTTCCATGGAAGATAGGAGCCTGACTGGTCTGGATAGCCAGCTGAGGGTGGACTACCTGTGACAACTTTTGTATATCCCAGTTTCCTTCAAACCATAACTCTTTCACCATCAAGTGATCATTATGAACATCAATTTTGTCAACCAAAGGTTTGTGCATGTTCTTCCATCATCTTCCCTTGATGCAACCTTTTTGAAATTGGTGAGTTGAGATTATGCTGGAACTAACTACCATACTTATCCTGCATGACTTTTTGCCACAGATAGCTTCTTGATCTAAATTGCCACCAGATTTTCATAGTGATTCAATGTGTCTTGGAAGCTTCTCAAATTCAAACCCCCTTCTTCATAAGGGTAACATAATGCTGACCATGATCTTTATTACATAACATTTCTCCTTCTGTGTCTCCACATAGAAAACCTAGAAATAGCCTCTCAAGCTGCAAAAGAACTAAGTTAGGGGGATTACAAGCTTGAAGAAGGTAACAATGAATGAAGTTAAGCACATGTTGTATCAATGTCATCTTCCCTTCAGCTGATAACAACTTGGAACTCCAATCCCAAAGCCCACTCTTTTGATCTGCCATGACTTCTTTTCTTTCTATTTCTCTTCTTCCCTGCCTAACTATAATAGGTATAGGGATGAGCTTCCATAAAGCCTTGGTCACACGGTCCTTCTTAGAGAAGAGATAAGATTTGAGTTAAACAAAAGAAAGAAAATGATAGTAAGACAAGAAAGAATCTAGAGAAGTCACATAAGTCAGATAGATTGGTTGATAGAGGCAAAGAAAGCATCAGATAAAGGTTCTGTTCACTCGCTTTTCATTACCGTATTAGAAGTAATGGATTCATTTGTGAATTCATGAAATTCATTAGAAGAGGTTATGTAAGAAATTAGTAGCATGAAGGAATTCACTCGTAATAGAATAAATGCAGAGCACATTCAAGTAGAAAAGCAGCAGCTAGAGAAGAAAGGCATAAAAAGAAGGCAAAGGGGCGAATTGTGTGTGTAAATGTTGAATCTGGAATTTGTTGCATATGTCTTGGTGTTCAGTCTACTAAATACATTGTATGCTTGGGCAAATGCATTGATCCCATTCATTCCTACAACACCTCTTTTGCCTTTAGTCTTTCTTGCATTTGCATGGGTTGAACGAATTTCTCCCACTCAGTGTACTTTGTTATGTCTTTCAATCAGATTTCAAGCTTATGACTAACTGAGATTATGAAGTAAGTAAACAAAGAATCTCATATAATAAGGTAGTGACTCAAACAAAATGCACATATATGAAAGACCTCTTTTTCATGGATGTTCGTTAAGACAAAAAACATGGAAGTATCAAAATGCAGCTATATAAGATACTGACTTTTGAATCAAGCATAATGTCACTTCCAAAAAAGGAAGAATGCTCGACTACTGCTAAAGGAGAAAGCACCAACCGCGTAATGAGCATAGAATTTGCATCAGTCAATGCCAGTATGAAAGGCAAAACATAGTTTAGGAGAGTCCCAGTTCATTCGCTAGAAAAAGCAAGCAATTATTCCGCGATTAGTGATGTCTTTCTTTTTCCCTTAGAAATATAGATCAAATAATAGAATTGTCCATGCCTTAGGAATTTGTCTGTATTGTATGCTTGATCTTTGATAGCAATGAAATGAGAGAGAGGTGAAAGAAGAAAGAGTAGTATTTGTATATCAATTCTCCCGGCAGATCAGTAGCACCTATAATATGTATTTACAATGATATGCAATGGTTAAACCCAGATTTCAATACAATAGTCTGGGATTAGCCACTTCAATGGGATCTGATATCCTTATCTACGATTATTAATAAATAGAACCTCACACTTGGCACCAATGAGGTTTTTATTTGAGAGAAAAAAGAGGATTATGCCTTCACCATATGAAATATGAGCACTAAGTAATAATAGCATGGTTTCATTCGATATGAGAAAGATTTTTCTTGATTTTGAAAACATTCTATTATGTATCCAAAGAGTAGTATGAGATAAAAGAAAGTTCCTATTTCATTAGAGAAATCCCAAATATCTTCTTCGGATTGTCTTGAGTTTGTGAAATGTTTCATGACGGATGGGGCAAAAATAGATTGTTCGCCCATCTCACTACGCATGTCCCACAGATCCGTGGGCCAAGAGGCTTCCTCACTCCTTACTGGTTGTCGGTATATCATTATAGGTATCCTACCATTTGATGGGTGTAGGTTACCCTGAACATACACATGACGGAGACCACCATGGTCACTTGTCTCTCTTGTATATCATTATAGGTTTTTATTCTTTATCTAGGTTTCAATCCCCAAAAGAGTAGCACGAAGAGCGCTCCCAGTGGTTCACTTATGGTTTCACATTCAAACGCTGGGAACTGTATAGGAAGTGTAGAGTGCCTAGAGCACTTGTCTCTCTTGAGGATGAGGGGAGGCAAGCACAAGGATGTCGGTCGTCTTACAAACGGTCAGTAAACCTGCCGATATATAAGACTTTATGTGTGGGAAAGAAAAGACACGAATCCTATTTGTTTTCTGACGATTGCATCCGCTGATGAAACTACTGCTTATGCTGGGCTCTTCTCTTGTGTACTCCCTTTCTCTTCCTTTTCATCCATCAATGCTTTCTGCTAAGACCCCCTTTCAAACATACTCTTAGCGATTCAATCTATCTCTTATGTAAGACAACATGAAATATGCCTCATTCGAAGGAGAGAGACTGACTAAGTCGATTATGAGAAGATCCAAATGCACAAGAAGGCACTCCCTCACGTAGAAGGCAGTGAGCCCCCCCACCTTGATTCATTCTTCCTCCCAGTTCCCAGACTGGAGAATAGAAATTCAATAAAAAACACCTTTTTCTTTTTAAGATCACATGACAGATGAGGAAGGAAGATAAGAAGAATAGCTATCTTTCATATCCAAGCCCAAGCAGCAAGGGCATCCCAACTTGATTTTCTTTCTTGAATCAACCCAGGGCTACTAATCAATCCCTGAATGATCGGCTTTAATATTTCAGAAATGACAGATGCCAGTCCTTTAGATTTAGAATAGAATACCAAACACCCACCCTTCTATACATGACATGTACTTGCTCTTCTCTCTGTTATGCCATGCTTGGCTTGAAATAACTGAGCCCAAAGTGAAGTGAGTCCTTGATAATTCCTCTCCATAAAAGTTCCACATGCAAGGCTATTTGAAGAAGATACATCACAGCCAAACCACTTACTTCAGTTGGTCGGCATATGCTAGCCCATGATCTCCAATGTTTTTTTATTTTTCCCTTCATTAGCGAAGTTAGAAAAATGTTTCTTGATCAATGACTGAATACCTTTTTGGATAGCCTGACTCACCAAGGTATAAATCGGCCAATAGAACATGTTTTATTAAAACCAGCCTACCACCAGTAGAAAGTAGTGAAGAACACCATCCTTAGACTTTATGAAGGATCTTGATCTTATCCAAAATAGAAAACAAGAAAGATTTTTCGCATCTACAAGATATAAGAGGAATACTAAGGTACTTGACTGGAAATTCCTTATCAAAATAGCCTGTTATGTTGGCAATCAGGGTCCATAGTCAGAATGGGGCTTTAGATGACAACATGAAACCACTTTTATGTGCATTGACATCTAGAAGATCTATGATAAATTGGAAGGAAGCCCATAAGATTAGTAGGCGAGAACATCCCACTTTTTTTTATTATAGAAGGAAAGAGTCATCTTGACTATGCCCTAGAAGCCAGAAATAAACCATGACGCCGATGCAAGGAATAGCAATATTTCTTACCCCATTTAATAGACTTGCTTTATAAGATGGGAAAACTCCCTAGAGTGACCAAGTGGAGACCTTAGATGAAGAGAGTGTCCAGGAGAAATAAAAATGCCACACTGTTGGACACACTGACTTCGATTTTCTTTCGGGGGAAGGTTAGACTGGGGAGGTATTTTCTTTAGCTTTTCATGCCTCTAATTCTATTTCCACTTCAACCTCTCCCGTTCTCTTGTCGACTCTTACTGATTGTTTCGTTGAAAAAGAATAATAGCGATTGGTCAATGACATGCGAATGAATGATTTAGACTCTTTCTCGATGTGAAAGATGTTGTAGATAGGAAAGGTGCGGGAAATTTTGAGATGGGCGTTCTTGTCCTTGTCCTTGAGGAAAAAAAGAAGCTAATCACCCTGCTCTTTTCCATTGCAAATGAAGACGAGAAGACGACTGGTATTGGAGTCACATATTCTATTGAAATTGAACGAGCTTAGCTGTCGAAGACAAATGGTGTGAAGTGAGTCTTTAAGCCCCCCTAAAAAATGAAAGATCCTTCCTTATTTTGTGGATGTGTAAGAGCCAAACATCATCTTTCTTGACTTATACATCAAGCAAAGTTCGTATGGACTCCCGACCGCTATTGCAATATGGTCCTTCTTGATAGGTATGTGAAGGATTTTTTTTTGACATTTCAAATCAAATTAGGGTACTGATCTTCCTTCCTTCATGGTCTTTGAGCCTCAACAAAGGTCTGTCCTAAGTTTGTTCAAGTCCAGGCACATACTTTCAGACTTTCTTGCTTGATGCTGTTGTATTTGGATTTTCAAACTCTTTCAAATCATTATATGGAAGCGCACCTGTGGGCAGAGCGTGAGTTCAACCCACCCCAGGCAACATTAAAGTGATGATTGAGTTGGTCGACATAGTGCCGACTCACTTTTTTCCTCTCCTCTGTAGCAGGAAGGCCATTGTCCGTAAGAAAGAGGGGGCATGAAAGGTCCTCTTATTTGCGATTTCCAATCCCCTCAAAGGTCATGGTTAAACCTATTCGGTTGATGAAAATGACCGGATGACAACTCAAGTTAGGGTCATTTCCATTTGTATGTGCGCTTGGTCTGTTCTTTGCCTGCGAGTGCTTTCTTAGCAGTTAGGTTAGTATTTGGTCCGCTCTTTCCTATTATGCCTCTAAAAGCCCAATTTGGGTGTCGTTGCCCTCTTCAATCAAGGGGAATAGATCTTAATTCCGTGTCCTTTCTTCTACTGACTGGGGTCCAATTTCCTAGAAAGTGTGAAATAAGAGTAAGTAGGAATCATTGGAAAGCCAGTTCCAGTTCATGAATGAATGGAAAATGGCTATGGGGTGTGGTTCCAGTATTGTTGGTTCATGTTGGACGTCTTTCCCGTCAAATCTTTGTTGCATTTTTTGAGGCTTTAGCCTGTTCAATAATGGGATGATGAAGAAAAGAATGGGTTTTGATTTTGATGTCACTACTGAATGCGATTGGCCTTTAACAAGACCCAATTAGGATAAGGCACCAATCTCTCTTCGAAGGACTCTATGCCTCTTCAAGAATCTACAACAATAGATGAGGATTCACTTGCCTTGGTGGAAGCTCTAGATGTTGGTAGATCCCCTTATGAACTACATCCATAAATCAGACACTTCCCTAGTTGAAGTAGGAATTCCTATCAAACTTTCCTCCATGTGAGGGAGATTCTTCCTTTCTACTTCTTTCATACCAAAGGAAGGGATGCTTGGTCTCATTCGAGTACCACTGGTGGTCGGATGTGAAGGAGTAAGGAGCCCTTGTTCATTTTGAGTGGGTTCCCCGTTGTCTATGGGTAAGGAATGAATTAGAAGCCAGACTATGTATATCTCTACATTTCCTATTCTTTCTTGTCTTGTAGTCTAAGGGTCCATGCAAATCAGATAAAAAAGAGATGGAACTCTAATGTCAGAATATCATCTGTGTAGTTCTAATAAGTTCTATTTCTTCCCTTTTGGGAAGAAACCTTCTTTATCTATTTCAATCTGACAAGTTCCAAAAACTACCACTAAACAAGGGCAGTCGGGGAGTCTCCATTCACAGTTTATGGGAACCATTTCAGTCTTTCAAAAAAGGAAGAAGAACATGGGGCTCCTACCCTTCCACAATAGCACAGTAGCTTCCTTACACTATACTTGCTCCCGACATCTACAGACCGAGAAGTCCTCATACACAGACATGGAAGGCAGTAGAATAATGTCTGACTATAGATAGAATAGAGTCAGTAGTCAAAGTCAGACCTACAAGGACAAGAACTCTCAAGAAAGGAAAAAGAATCTCTATCATTGATCCATATAGTGTGGGTTGATACTGAACCATATAATATTGAATCACTTGATATACCCCCTACTGTTCAATTACTTTTAGATAGTTATACAAAGGAAGTCAAAGATACACTGAATTCTGATATTGATTCTCAAACGACTCCGGAGAATGATCAACCTACAAAAAAAATCACAAAAGTGCACAAAACCATAAGAAACTTTATTCAGGTAGATGTACACATGTGAAAGATTCAATCTGACTGGAATACACCACCCTCTCCATCCACACTTTGTCCACCCCTCTATCTATCTCTATTCCATAATTCAATGCTTAGATTGATCATTTACTAAATATCTATATCTAGCTTTTTTTTGATTCATCACACATTCAAATAAGGTTATATAGTGTGAGTCAATTTTTTGATTACTCGCATGTATTTTCCTTGTTTTAAATTATACTAGGTGTGATTTTAGATGTATTAGGAATTATTAAGTCTTTGTACTTTAATTGATTCTTTTATAGGAATATGAGCTTATCTGCTTTTTTGCGACCATAGTTCCAAAAAAAGGATTCTTCTCAGAGACTAAAATGTACTTGAGGCTTCTCCCAAAATGATTTAGTGGCACAGGGTTGTAATAAATAAATTCATACATGCGAATCAATGCTTTTCCATAAGACAGGATGACTCAGTTCGAATAAAATGTGAAAGTAGTAATGACCAATAATATCTGTTTTAGGTTCGAAATAGCTATCCTTGAGCATTGGAATTGAAATCGGATTCAATTGAATACCTGATGCTTTGCTTGTATATCATCAGTGCTGCTAAAACTCAGAAAAAAGTCTTTCTTAGTAGATTTCTGTCCCATCATTTTTTCTATCAGTTGTTCCCTGAATGGTACCAGTTGATCAAAGACTTTTACTTTGGAGTTGTCTGATGAATCTGGAGAATTGAGAAAAGGGGAAATTTTGCATTTTCAAAAGATGTAATTTTTCTTTACAGAGATGAAATGATTTTTTGCATTTTTAAGGGAGAGAGAACCACATGCGGTCAGAGCACAGCGCAGAGAGGGAGGCATACCGCTGCTTGCTGTTTCCACTCTGTCACTCTATTGCTGCTTCCATAGAGAACTGCACCACACCCTATCGGTTTGTACCTCTCCCTCTTTGATGCTTTGCTTAAGGAGGAGGCTCCTCTTTGAGGATGAAGGAGGAAGAGAAAGAAAGGAATAAAAGTAGGAGTTTGACGATGCAAAGGTACGTAGTCCTCAATGCTGCTCTCTTCACTACTTACATATGCCACACAATGAGTGCACCCCAAATGAGGTTGCAGCCGATTGGAGGGTGGTTGGGCACACAATAAGGATACCTGGCTTGGTGGAAGTGCAATCTGAATGGGGTAGCCAAGAACTATAAGGGGGTCTTTTGTGCCTACTGGGTTTGATTCCATGTTTGCTTTCATGAAAGGAAAGAATTCCATAACCATCTGAGACTGTTACATCCAGAGGGGGTGAAGGTTGAGACTGGAAATGCAACTGGAGGTTTGATTCAATGGATTAGTCTATGGCTTTTATCTGGGCAATGACCTCCCCGTGGATATAACCACACCGCTTCTATCACTTCAACTCACCGTCTCTCGCAGGAAGGCATGTTGCTTTTGGAGATAACCGCTGTCCACTTTGCTAAGTTGCTTCTCACAGTCATACTGGCCCACCTTCCAAAATATTTATCTCCCTGGGAGCCCCTACTATTACAGTACATGAGGGATAGTACCAATTCATATATGTGAGGGTAGTCGATAAGCGGAGTCCTATGTGGATGTCTATTTTCCGGGCTGCCTGCCTCCACCTAAACAAGAGGCATTCCCCACTGCTATAATGAAACTTCATGACAATGAAAAAGATATGAGTAGGACAAGTGATGTTTTACTACCAATCATGACCTGCTCATACTGGAAATTACTAAAAAGGATGACTCTATCAATAACCATCTACTCGAGATATGCCTTCTGAAGTATTTTCCAAATACAAGAGTGGAGTATCTGACCAGGAATCAGGCTGGATATTTTTGTTATTCCGTACAAAAACTAAGGGTCAATCTTCAACAATTTCCTCATCAATGTCCAACCCATGAAAATGTGAGAAAGAAGAGACAGAAAAGATGATGAACCACAACTTCTACTTCTACTTCGTTACGCTAACCTTACTGGACCTACGGATGGGCAAACCATTTCATGCATCGCCTCCCACGACGGAGTCCTTCTGTCTTTTCCCACAGCTTTCACTCAAGAGAGCATACCGCCGCTATCGCTCGAGTCACTCCGTACCTCTCCTTCCAGTCGAGCCTTTTCCAATTCCTCTCCTCAAGAAAATGGGCATACCTTTTGATAGTCAAACACTTCAATTTTCCAAGTCCAAGTAAACGACAATGGAAAGAGTAAAAAAAAGAGTGGAAGTTTCCCCGTTCTTATTTGAGGTGACATTGGAGTCTCTTCTCCATTCATTTCTCATCCTTGTGGGCCAGTTTCCTTCTATGTATGCCCATTGAATTAGTTGTACCAATTGCAAAAGTTTAGAGGCCCTCCATTGGAGTGCGGAGTGCTACTTTGGTAGTGGAGTTTTTTCTGACATCCAATGCTACATCTAGAGGTTCCCTTTGAAGTTGGAAAAAGAAAGCCATCAGGGAATAGAGCTAGATATAGGGATATGGATCCTAGTGATAGAACATCAGGATGCAATTTGTTTTGAGTTGGAGTCTTCATAAGAGTGCAAAAGTTTTGGTACTAGTAGTACCATTCCTTGATAGTAGTTAACTTGAGTTTTGAGGCCAGAAAGTGGTGGTATAGTGGTAGGCTTTAGGTCAAGGAAGGGTGAAAGCAGGACAAGGATGAGTTCGATCCATTTGGTTCTTAGATTTTCTGGGATAAACTTGCTCTCTCATTCTTTAAAATAAGCCAATATTTGAAGCGCTATTCTCGGTTGACTTTAGGTCTATGCCAACTATGAGTCTTATTTTGGTAAAAGAAATCCTTCATCTAATATTGAGTTCATAGGCCCTCTTTCTATTCCTAAACTGATACCAGACCGCAGACTAGTCTTTAATTGTATTGGGTATCAACCCCATTTGGCTCATATGCATCTCATCTTGTAGGACTCAACTAAACATTAAGGCGTGGAAATGTTTTACACCATGAGTATATCCAAGTAGAGAAATGGAGAGATGTTGGGCTGAACCAAATCTCACTATTTGAAGCAAAAGTAGATTATGGTAATGGGGAGCAGACACTTGTTCAGGATGTGTACCACTTATTCCATCATTTTGACTTTTTCCACATGCTTTTGTGTTACTTCATGACAATTGGATTCTACGTCAGTGCCGTAGTAAGCACCTTTTTCACACAAGACGGGCTACTAGAAATTATTGGTAACATTCTTTGGTTGGACGGATTAGTTATCAACTATGCTATGACTATCCTCAACCTACTGTTGATTATGCACACATATTAAAAGAATGAAGAGATGTATTGACACGTAGCACGAACGCCAATAAGGACGAAAGGAAAATAACCCAAATGAGAAAGAGGACAAATGTTAGAACTCATAAGTAGTGCAAAAGAATTTGAAGTGCAACATATATTAATAGTAAGATAAGTAGATCAACCATTCACTTACTAGGAAAAAGGGCCATGATTCCCCCCTCCCCTGGCTTGATTCCCAACATAGAGGTGTAAGAAGCAGAACCGGGGATGCAAATTGAGAAGTCTGTGGCCCGGGAGTGAGACTGAAAAGAGAGGAATTATGGCTCAAACACTTCCTTACTTTCCCTCAAACCGACTATCCAATGACATGGAAGACTCCGCATTGGCCTATCACTCCAATTCCATTTTATAACACTCCAACAATATGGGTTTCTCTTTTTTCTCCCACTAGATAGCTAGCAGACAGAATGGCAGGACGAAAGAAAGGCTTAGGATAGCTAATGACAGGGAGAAGGTGAATGAAAGGAAAACAAATCAAACTTTTGGCTCATAAGAAAGGTGAATAACTGCAATTGAATCGACATAGATGAAATTATAAACTCCGCACAATGCTTACCTCCAATTGTCGATATGCAAGAACTTACAAATCTACAACACTCTTTGTAACAAACTCCTACCTTTGATTTCTCATCCAAAACTCCAACCACAACTGACAAAAAAGGGGAACCACAAAAACCATCGGGAAGAGAAAAACAACAACTTCCACTCAATCATCCCCAGAAAGAAAGTGCCTCTTGAAAAAATTGAAGAAATTTCGATTCCATTACCTCGATGCCTTCAAAGATGGGATTCTTTCTCTAGGGTTCCTTCACTACTATAAGATGCTTATCTGGGATTAGATTTGAATAAGGTCCCCCTACTATTGGCAGCAAGGAATAGAGGTTGTTTTGGCTCTTGGAGTCAGGGGGAAGATTGCTGCTTTTTGAGACCGATCAATGGAAATTTCTTTAGGCGACGATCCCACGTCTGAGAGTCTGATTCTACTTTGAACCTTATCAAGGAGGGAGGCTACCAAGGGAGGTCTTTGCATGCTTATCCTATCTAATATGCCCATCTTTTTGTAAAAACTACTCTGTAAATCTTTTCAGGAAGAAGAGAAGACGATGCTCTTTTGTCAGCCCTTTGGCCCATTCGATCAAAAAATATGGAATTGACCTGAGCCAAGTAGTTTTCCAAAAAGAGGGGGATCCTCTTTGTGATGAAATGCGGCAATGTCCCCCTCAAAGCAATGCAAGGTCAATGATTTATATTGTCTTCTTCTTGATAGCATTGGTCTCTATAGGCCCTCTTTCTTTTCTCGAGTCACTTCACGGAGTCACCTTGTACCGAGAGAACCACATGTAGGTAGAGACCACTGCTTCCGCTCAAGAGAGTCACTTCACTTGTGGTTGAGTGGGGAGATAGAACCACATGTGGTCAGAGCGCAATGCAGAGAGGGAGGCATACCACTACTTTCGGTCACTTGTGTGGTTGCTGCTTGCGGGCTGAGAGAGGTATGTCACTTGTTGCTTCTGAAGAGAAGAGAGCATAGTGATTGTTGCTTTTGATTGTTGCACAGAGAAGATCACGAAGTATGGGGGGGGGGGAGAAAAGGATAGAAAGAAAGATCATATGAGGAGAAATGAGTCAGAAAGAATATCCAGAAAGCATCGCCCAATAGATTTTTGCCATGAGTAGATCCAAAAGTGGTCCCGCGAAGCCGGTCACCATACACCTACGATCCTATCTGACTTGCTCTTCTTTTCTTTTTTTTCTTGACCCAAACACAGAAGATTCAATCCTTATTGATCAAACAGATTTCGTACTGTCGGCTCGGGTTCTTCGCCTTCCACCAAAGCTATGAGTTTTTTGCATCTTTTAGTCTTGCTATTACATATATCTTGTAGTCCCTATGTCTGATGCTGGTCCTTTCACCTAGGCTTTCCATTTTGTAAGCATTCCAAACCCTACCATTGTTGGTGTTGGAAGGAACGCTTACTGCTTTTTGGTTGTTGCAAGGGAATAGTTTTCCGGTTGTCTGCTAGTGATGTGGGATTTTATCGCACTAACAAACTCACTCGAGGTTGAAATCCCCGAGCTTTTACCAAAACCAAGGTGTAATCATACCACCCGCAAGCGGATGAGTCTTATTACAGTATAGTTCAGTATAGTTAAGGATCGAACCCAAAGGACAACGTTTTTAGGAATCGTTGTCAGTTGGATCTAGCTCAAGTAAAACTAATATTTAGAACTATTGGTTGATTTGAGGTTAATTAAACTAATTGCAAGAAAGTAAAAAGCTGAATTAAAGTTGGATTTAGATGAATGATATGGAATCGCTGGGATGGTATCGGGTTTCACCACCGCTACACATGCAGACACATTCAATCACAAATAATCCAGGCAAGATGTAACAATCCAAATAGAGCTGCTGCAGAACCCCCCATACGGGCGTTAGGTTCGCATACACATCACCTTAGGCATCAAATGTCTCATCACCATCCAGATCACTTACTTACGACTCTGAAGATACAAAAATCCAACGAAGGTTGTGGACCCCCTATACAGGCGTTAGGCACACAGAAGCGTCACCGAAGGCTAGATGGCTCGTCCCCTCGCGGATCATACACTTATGACCTCGAAGAAATCACATTCTATTTCTAGTTTGGGAGTCAACCACATTAATTGATAAGCAAGCAGGTGATAGATCTACAAACTAACATCGACGATAAACAAGACGATACAAAATCTAACTAAGGCTGTGGTCCTCTCGGAGGGATGCTTAGACCATAGAAGCATCACCGTAGGCTAGATGTCTCGTCCCCTCATGGATCAAACACTTACAACCTCTAGGAATCCTATCAGAAGTTCTGGTCGAGGAGTCGAACTCGTAAATCGCCATTCTGTCCCATATATAGAAGATTTTGCAATAAAGGAAAGAATAAGATGAAAGCAAGTATATAATCAACTACAAACGTACCAACTAATAATGAAATGGAAAGTTATATACATTGCCAAGGACAGTTTAACAAAAGAACATGATTTGCATGGGTAGCGGGGCTAGTCCCCGCACCCCAGTGAAAAGGTACTACTCGCTCATGATGTGAGAAACAAGAAGAATAAGAGAAAGGGAAGGTTCCGCCATGAGCATGATGAAGAAGGTGGTCACAACTCGGTGAAGATGTTGCGGTCTCCTACGTCGTGTCGGGGCAGATCTGAATGAGGAGGAAGAACCACCAAGGCAGTCTGGGAAATTCTTCTTCTTCACTTTCCCTCTCTCCTTCTCTCCTTGCTCGGCACCAAGAGTAGTAGGTGGGCGTGGAAAATGGCATGGAAGTTGAAGCTGGATCGGACCTTTGGCAGCCTATCGATGTGGTGGCCTCGATGCCCGAAATGAGGATCCTTGCGGTCCTATTTATAGGCTTGGACGAGGTGGGCACGTTTTTGCTGTGAATAGTGCTCCAAACGGTTTGGAGATCATTTGTCCTTCAAACGGTTTAGAGACCGTTTGGTCTTCAAACAGTTTGGAAACCGTTTGGAAGTCCCAAACGGTTTGGAGACCGTTTGGTCATGTGTCTTTGCAAAATGAATGGATCCAAATAGTCTCGGATTCGATCTTCATTCGGTCTTCGCACAAGTGCCCAAATGGTCTTGATGTGATAAGTCTCTTGGCTTCATTCGGTCTTGTGAGCAAACGGTCTCGGGACCGAATGGCTCCAAACGGTCTTGGGACCGAATGGCTTCAAATGGTCTTGGGACCGAATGGCTTCAAACGGTCTTGGGACCGAATGGCTCCAAACGGTCTTGGGACCGAATGGCTCCAAACGGTTTCATTGTCAAAACGATTTTGTTGTCCAAACGGTTTCGTTGTCCAAACGGTTTTGAAATTGTTAGACGTTGTATGGTTTGGGGACCGTTTGGGCTCATGCGGTCTTGAAACCAAATGGTGAAAACTGTTTGGTCGAACTGATTGTTCAGACCGAATGGTGAAAGATTCTTTAGTGAATTCCATATTATGATAGAACTTGGTTTAGACCTACACCAAATCAATATAAATTTGATAAAAAATCATAATAATTGGATTTATCTAGAAAACTTGCAATTTGTGAGGTTTAAGAGATAAAATGAAAGAATTGAATCAAATTGGTTATAAAAATGGTGACAGAAAATCAGGATGAATATGCGTTCATCAAACACCCCGAACTTAAACGTTACTCGTCCTCGAGTAACACAAAACCTGAAACAGTCGCCAAATGAATACTTTCGATCATGTGATTGCTTCCTCTTCACATCACGATTATTTCTTTTCTGCTCAGTATGATTAAGCATCTCAACTTCCTGAGACCACAGAACACATCTTACAGTATCTTCGTTCCTGAGTTCGCTTTCCAACCTTACTTCCTCCTCACTTTTTCCAGAAACAAGCATGTCAAAGTGTTTTGTAAGAGTCCAGAGATACCCGCAGAACGACAAGTGTGCATCTAATCTGACACTGGTGTTTTTTAGGGCATTGAAGGGTTTAATTATAGGTAGAAAGGGGAGTGAAGGGTGGTATGGAAGGAAGAAATAAATCTCTCCTCTATTCGACTTGAGATTTTTATTATTTTTGCAATTGCATTTTTGTGCGAATCTCTCCTCTATTCGACTCGAGATTGCATTTCTTTTTGTGTGCACTTTGGCATCTTTTTGTTTGCAAATCTCTCCTCTATTCGACTCGAGATTGCGTTATTGGTGGTACACCCTTATTTGTCTGTTAGGGGTATGGAAGAAGTGGATATAGAGGGGAGTGGTGTGCCACCCCGAACTTAGGGTTTGGCATTCTTTTGGATTTTATTTGTTTTTTTGATGGATGGAGGGATACGAAGATGGTAGAAGAAGTGTAGAAGAGAGTTCAGATCAGAATGCAACTTGGTTTACAATTCAGGGTATCGAGTCGTTCTCCTTATCATACTCTGCTCAAATAATGACTTGATGAGGATCTGGTGGAGATTCCATGTTATTGTTCCACTAGTCAG
The DNA here is from genome assembly GCA_963693085.1 of Alisma plantago-aquatica. NCBI lineage: Eukaryota > Viridiplantae > Streptophyta > Magnoliopsida > Alismatales > Alismataceae > Alisma > Alisma plantago-aquatica. The sequence continues at coordinate 498,080,516 of OY856413.1, read as the reverse complement.
TTAGGAAGCATGACGTGTTAGATCCCTATCAGCACGACAGACACTTATCAATTTTGCAAAAAGTATCATGACGTTAGGAATCATAAGCTTCACAAGATGATTTCAATCAAAAGGCTTTGTTTCAAAAAGTGGTCCTTTTGAGGATTTACTTTGAATAAGGGGGATATAATGATTTAAAATGCATAGCAGGTTCGAGAGTGATTTTTTAATGAAATAGGAAGTGTCAAAAATTCATCGAGAATCTGTTCAATTTCTTTGAAAAACATTAAAGAATTTTGAAAATTTTGAATTTTTTTATCAAGAATGTGACAGTGAAAACTTGAGTATGAAAAGGATGGGTGTAGGTGGAAAGTGAGGTACGTACCACCCGCCCTCCACCCCGAACTTAGAGATTTGCTCGTACCAAGCAAGTCCTAAATCCAAGATGGAGGGGAAAATTTGTGCCAGATTGACCACCAGATGTGGTTGCGTTGCAATCAACGCACATCCTCTTATCTGAAAATCTCAAAGTAAAGAGCAATTAGATCTTAAAATAGCATCTCTCAATGTGAAAAATTAACTAGAAGGTAAAAACAAAATTAAGGAAACATTCTAATTTGAAATAAAAAGTAAAACAAATTTATTGATCGGGTTGCCTCCCGACAAGCGCCTTTGTTTTATGTCGATGGCTCGACTTGATATCTTCGACTTCACGGTGGTTCCTTTGGGTTGGAGAGATCTATTATTTCTTCGGTGCTTATATCTACCATGGTGAAATATCTTTTCAAGCGTTGGCCGTTCGTCACAAATTCACCTGACTTTTCACTCCATAAAGAGAAAGCACCATGTGGGGAGATGCTTTTGACAATGTACGGTCCAGACCAACGGGAGCGGAGTTTTCCCGGGAATAACTTCAACCTTGAGTTGAATAGCAGAACTTGGTCTCCTACTTGTATGTCTTTTCTTTTCAGATGTCCATCGTGCCAAAGTTTTGTGTGTTCTTTGTAGATTTGTGCATTCTCATAAGCTATCATCCTAAGTTCATCCAGCTCTTGAAGTTGCAGAATCCTGGCCTGGCCAATTTTCTTCATGTTGAAATTCAGTTGTTTTATTGCCCACCATGCCTTGTGTTCCAGTTCAACTGACAGGTGGCAAGCCTTTCCATATATTAATTGAAAAGGTGTAGTCCCGAGGGGAGTTTTATAAGCAGTTCGATAGGCCCATAATGCGTCGTTGATTTTCAGCGACCAATCTTTCTGATTGTGGCCTACTGTCTTTTCTAAGATACTCTTGAGTTGACGATTAGAAACCTCCACCTGTCCACTTTTCTGTGGGTGGTAGGGTGAGGCTACCTTGTGAGTAACACCATACTTTCTTAGCAATGCTTCAAAGCTTCTTTTAAGAAAATGGGAACTTCCGTCGGATATCACCGTGCGTGGGACACCAAAACGGGAAAAAATAATATCCTTGAATAATTTGATGACTGGTTTGGAATCACTAATGACGGTTGGTATGGCTTCAACCCATTTTGATACGTAGTCCACCGCCACTAGGATGTATGAAAATCCATGAGAAGATGGGAAAGGACCCATGTAGTCCACCCCCCAAACATCGAATATCTGTACTTATTGCCATAGATTCAGTGGCATCTCATCTGTCTTTGTTATATTTTGCCTGATCTTTGACATTTGTCACATGATAGGACAAAGTCATATGAATCTTTGGATATGGTTGGCTAAAAGAATCCACATTGCAAAACCTTTATCGCAGTCTTCTTAGAACTCATGTGGCCTCCAACTGGGCCAGAGTGGCAGTGCTCTAGAATGAGTTTGGTTTCTTCCTCAGTGATACATCATCTGTAAAGACCATCAACACATAGCTTAAAAAGATATGGCTCATCCCAGTGATATTGTTTCACATCGTGCATAAATTTCTTCAGTGCATTTCTGGTGCATCGAGGATGGATAACCCCAGTAGCAAGGTAGTTCACTAAATCTAAGTACCACGATACAACTTCTGAGACCTTCATTAATTGATCATCCGGTAGGGATTCATTGATCGGAATATTCTCAGTATCTAGAGTGTGGATGCGAATGAGGTGGTCTGCTACAACATTCTTTGTACCCTTTTTGTCTCTTATCTCTAAATCAAATTCTTGTAATAGGAGGATCCATATAATCAACCTGGGTTTTGCATATTTCTTTGCCAGAAGGTAACAAATGGCAGCGTGGTCTGTGTAGATAATGACCTTCGAACCAATTAGGTAGGATCTGAACTTGTCAAAGGCATACACAACTGCTAGAAGTTCTTTCTCAGTAGTTGCATAATTCCTCTGGGCTTCATCGAGAGTTTTCGATGCATAATAGATCACATAGTGTTTCTTCTCTATATATTGCCGTAAAACAGCGCCCACAACATAGTCACTGGCATCACACATAATTTCAAAAGGGTGGTCCCAGTCGAGAGCTCTAATGATGGGTGTTGTTGTGAGAGCCTGCTTTAGTGTGTTGAAGCTTTTGACACATTCTTCGTCAAAATTGAATTCATCAACTTTTAGTAACAAATTTGTCATTGGCTTGGCTATCTTTGAAAAGTCCTTTATGAATCTTCTATAAAATCCTGCATGACCTAGGAAAGCACAGACTTCTTTTACATTTATTGGGATAGCCAGTTTAGAAATCAATTCAATCTTGGCTTTATCTACTTCAATTCCTCTATTGCTTACCTTATGGCCGAGGACAATACCTTCCTTTACCATAAAATGGCACTTTTCCCAATTTAGCACAAGATGTGCTTCTTCACAACGTTTGAGGACCAGGGAGAGGTGCTTTAGACATGAATCGAATGAATCTCCGTATACAGAAAAATCATCCATGAAAACCTCCATAATTGTTTCAGTAATGCCAGCGAATATGGCAGCCATGCAATGTTGGAAAGTTGCGGGTGCATTACAGAGGCCAAACAACATTCTTTTAAATGCGTATGTTCTGAATGGGCAGGTAAAAGTAGTTTTCTCTTGGTCATCTGGATGTATGGGTATTTGATAGAATCCAGAGTAACCGTCTAGATAACAAAAATATTCTTGGTGAGCCAACCTTTCTAGGACTTGATCAAGGAAGGGCATTGGAAAATGATCTTTTCGAGTTACCTTGTTCAATTTTCTATAATCTATGCACATCCTCCACCCTGTGACTGTTTGAGTGGGGATAAGTTCATTATTTTTTTTCTGTATAACAGTTGTTCCACCTTTCTTTGGGACTACATGCACTGGGCTCACCCATGGCGAATCTGATATTGGATAGATTATTCCAGCTGTGAGCAGTTTAATGACCTTGCGACAGACCACTTCCTTCATATTTGGATTCAATTTCCATTGATGCTCAATAGTAGGCTTATGATCTTCCATCATAGGGATATTGTGCATACACAACGCTTGACTGACCCCAGTGAGGTCACTCATTTTATAAGCGATGTCTTTCTTTCTTTCCCTTAATTCCTTTAGGAGTTTATCTTCTAGTTCAACTATTCGATCGAAATTTATAATAACTGGCAAACTTTGAGGTCGTCTAAAAACACGTACTTCAGTCCCTCGGGCAAGGGCTTCATTTCGGGAGCCTCTGGGTTTTCGCATGTTTCTTCTGTAGTTTCCATAACTTTGAGTTCTTCACTAGTGGCTTCAACATCTTCTTTAGCAGAGTCGAAGGATTCGATGCAATCCTTTACTTGTTCGTCAATTGGTTCATCAACTGATGGGTTTGTTAGAGCAACATCTAAAGGATCGTCTAATTCATGATGCTCTTGAGTCAGAAGTGACATTTGCTCAATGCAGTCAATCAGATAGACTTCTTCTTGCATACTCAGTCTTCTCATACTTTCAAAAACCTTGAATTCGAGAGTTTCTTTGCCAAGTATGAGGAGCAAAGTTCCTGCTTCAACATCAATCAGAACTCTTGCAGTGGTGAGGAACAGATGCCTAAAGATGAGAGGATATCTGGCATCCTCTTTTATGTCCATGATGACAAAGTCACACGGAACATAAGAATCTTTCCCTACCTTGACAGGTACATCCTCAATAATTCCTAACAGGTGTTTTATCAAATTGTCTGCGAGCTGTATGGTCATGCCAGTTGCAAGAAGTTCAGCAAACCCTAGCCTTTTGCAAAGGCTGAGTGGCATGATGGAGATGCTAGCACCAAGATCTGCCAGCCCTTTCTTGCATGAAGAATCACTGATATGATAGGAAATCCCAAAAGATCCTGGATCTTTCTACTTCTTTGGCATCTTACTCTGGATGATATCTGAAGTGGTTTTAGCTAACTTGATTGTCTCATATTCTTCATTTATATATTTCCTGGTCAGGAGCGACTTTAAGTACTTTTTCCATGCTGTTATCTCAGCCAGAGCATCCAAAAAGGGTATATCAACATGAAGTTTCTTCATAGCTTCTTTAAACTTATTGAATCTGGTATCAAGCTTTGTTTGCCTTAGACGAGCTGGAAAAGGTATGCGAGGTTTGTACACATGGATATCAGATTCTGGAGTTTTAGTTTCTTCATCTTCTTGAGCATGCTTCTCAAAGTTTCCTTTTTCTGACTTATCATCAATTACTGGTTCCTTTGGTTGTGATTCAGGAGTTGTTGAATCTTGTATAATCATGGGTTCATCCTCATTTGTAACAACCACCGGTGGCTTGATAGGAGGATCAAAATAGTATTTTCCTGACCTGGTGGTGACCGCCTTTAGTTGTTCTGGATGCTTAGGATTATTCTCAGGCTGGCCAGCAAAAACCCCAGCCAGTGGCTTAATGCTAGCTGCAAGTTGAGCTAGTTGAGATTCAATAGCCTTTTGCTGAGCTTGTTGGTTAGCTATCATAGTTTGCTGAGTTTGCAACATCTTTTCAATGGTTGATAGCTTGTCATCAGGAGAAGCTAGACCTACTTGTTGTACTTGTTGTTGATAAGGAACCTGGTTGAGACTCTGGTACTGGGAGTTGTTTTGATAATTATTGAAATTCCTATTCTGAAAGTTTCCTTTGAAATTTCCTTGATTTCCTAAATTCTATTGTTGATTGTACTGGAATCCCGGTGGGCTTCTTGGTTGATTGTTCGAACCAAATTGATGTGAGTTTACTGCTCTAGAGGGGTTTCCATATTGAAAACCAGGATGGTTCCTATTCAGATTCGAATTGTAATACCCTTGACCAGGAATGGTGTTGACATCATTCAGATTTTCCATTTGACCGCTGTCTCCTTGTCCATATGTGTTGCTTAGGACAACATCATAGAGAACACTGCATGATAAAGTGGAATGGTCGGTACTTTTACATGCTTCACAAAATAGTGAAGCGGACTTGATCTGTTCTGGTTGTTGAAGGGGTGGACGTCCTCTTCCAATTGCAGCAAGTGAGGATTCAATATGGTCTTGCTTAGCAACTAAGAGTTTTAGGGTTTCAGTGATAGATTTGTATTCAGGTGTCGCTTCATCCATAACCACTTTCAACACTCCCTTACCTACAGACCTACCCCAATTTTCTTGATTTTCAGCTCCAAGGGTGACAACCCTCCATGCGCTATCATAGCTTTGACGCATGAAGTTTCCTCTAGATGAGGAATCTAGAAACCTCTTAATATCATCATCCACACCCCTGTAGAAGATCTCGATGAGTTGATTTTTAGGAATGGCATGGTGTGGACACTTTCGTAGAAGCTCCTTATATCTGTCCCATGCCTCAGCAAGGGTTTCTCCAGGGGCTTGAGTGAACATTGTTATTTTCCCCCTAATTTCATAAGTGAGAGATGGAGGATAGAACTTTTCTAGAAAAATGTTCTGCAGTTGTTCCCACATGGTGATAGGCTCACCTTTTAGAGAGTAGTACCAACTTATGGCTCTATTGGCAAGAGAATACTTGAATAGACAGAGTCGGATGGCATCGTCGGACACTCCATTTTGTTTTGTCATAGCACATAGATCGATGAATCTCAGAAGGTGTTCTTGACCATCTTCACCTTGTTTGCCATAGAATGGATTGTTTTGGAGCAAGGTGATCCAATGTGCTCATATCTCGAAATTCGGAGCATGGATGGGAGGAGGTTGGACTGGGTGATGTACATCAGTAGCTTTAGGGATTGAGAACTCCCTAAGATCCTTTTGCAGTTCTGCTGCCTGTGCCGGTGCTTGTGCTGCTAGGATTTCTTGCTGTACCGCAACTCTGGCTTCTTGCATGAGCCTTTCTCTCTATGCATTGATGGCTTGAGCCACTTTTCAAAGTTACTTCCTCTTCCTGAGCCATCCTTGATGAAAAGTTCTGTCTATCTTGGGATCAAAGCTCGTTGTTAGTCCAGGGTTGTCTGAACGACGCATGCACTATGCCTTGGGTTGTACCTGAATTAGAAAGATTTCGAAAGTGAGAACCACCGAGTAAAGTTAAATTTCAAGTAGATGATCGATTGTGTCAAAAGAAAAAGCAAAATCCTAAATTAGTCTTAAAAGAACTAGATTTGACTAACTGGTTCCGTTGTCCCCGGCAACGGTGCCAGAATTTGATGTGGGATTTTATCGCACTAACAAACTCACTCGGGGTTGAAATCCCCGAGCTTTTACCAAAACCAAGGTGCAATAATACCACCCGCAAGCAGACAAGTCTTATTGCAGTATAGTTAAGGATCGAACCCAAAGGACAACATTTTAAAGAATCATTATTAGTCGTATCTAGCTCAAGTAAAACTAATATTTATAACTATTAGTTGATTTGAGGTTAATTAAACTATTTGTAAGAAAGTAAAAAGCTGAATTAAAGTTGGATTTAGATGAATGATATGGAATCGCTGGGATGTTTTCGGGTTTCACCACTGCTACACATTCAAACACATTCAATCACAAACAATCCAGGAAAGATGTAACAATCCAAATAGAGCTACTGCGCAACCCCCCATACGGGCGTTAGGTTCGCGTAAGCATCACCTTAGGCATCAGATGTCTCGTCACCATCCAGATCACTTACTTACGGCTCTGAAGATACAAAAACCCAACGAAGGTTGTGGGCCCCCTATACAGGCGTTAGGCACACAGAAGCATCACCGAAGGCTAGATGGCTCGTCCCCTCACGGATCATACACTTACGACCTCGAAGAAATCCCATTCTATTTCTAGTTTGGGAGTCAACCACATTAATTGATAGGCAAGCAGGTGATAGATCTACAAACTAACATCGACGATAAATAAGATGATACAAAATCCAAAGATGGCTGTGGTCCTCCCGGAGGGATGTTTAGACCATAGAAGCATCACCGTAGGCTAGATGTCTCATCCCCTCACGGATCATACACTTACGACCCAAGGAATCCTATCAGAAGTTCTTATCAAGGAGTTGAACTCATAAATCGCCATTTCGTCCCATATATAGAAGATTTCATAATAAAGGAAAGAACAAGATGAAAGCAAGTAGATAATCAACTACAAACGTACCAACTAACAACGAAATGGAAAGTTATATACATTGCCAAGGAGAGTTTAACAAAAGAACATGATTTGTATGGGTAGCGGGGCTAGTCCCCGCACCCCAGCGAAAAGGTACTACTCGCTCATGATGTGAGAAATAAGAAGAATAAGAGAAAGGGAAGGTTCTGCCATGAGCATGATGAAGAAGGTGGTTTCAGCTCAGTGAAGATGATGTGGTCTCCTACGTCGTGTCGGGGCAGATCTGAACAAGGAGGAAGAACCACCAAGGCAGGCTGGGAAATTCTTCTTCTTCACTTTCCCTCTCTCCTTCTCTCTTTGCTCGGTGCCAAGAGGAGCAGGCGGGCATGGAAAATGGCATGGAAGTTGAAGCTGGATCAGACCTTTGGCAACCTGTCGGTGTGCTGGACTCGATGCCCGAAATGAGGACCCTTGTGGTCCTATTTATAGGCTTGGACGAGGTGGGCACATTTTAGCTGTGAATAGTGCTCCAAACAGTTTGAAGATTGTTTGTCATTCAAACGGTTTAGAGACCGTTTGGTCTTCAAACAGTTTGGAAGTCCCAAACGGTCTGGAGACCGTTTGGATGACCAAACGGTCTTGTGTCTTTGCAAAATGAATGGATCCAAACGGTCTCAGATTCGATCTTCATTCAGTCTTCGCGCAAGTGCCCAAATGGTCTTGATGTGATCGGTCTCTCAGCTTCATTTGGTCTTGCGAGCAAATGGTATCGGGACCGAATGGCTCCAAACGGTCTTGGGACCGAATGGCTTCAAACGGTCTTGGGATCGAATGGCTCCAAATGGTCTTGGGACCGAATGGCTCCAAACGGTTTCATTGTCAAAACGGTTTCATTGTCCAAATAGTTTCGTTGTCCAAACAGTTTCGTTGTCCAAATGGTTTTAAAATCGTTAGATGTCGTATGGTTTGGGGACCATTTGGGCTCATGCAGTCTTGAAACCGAATGGTAAAAACCATTTGGTCAAACCGATTGGTCAGACCGAATGGTGAAAGATTCTTTAGTGAATTCCATATGATGATAGAACTTGGTTTAGACCTGCACCAAATCAATATAAATTTGATCAAAAATCATAATAATTAGATTTATCTAGAAAACTTGCAATTTGTGTGGTTTAAGAGATAAATTGAAAGAATTGAATCAGATTGGTTATAAAAAGGGTGACAGAAAATCAGGATGAATATGCGTTCATCAGCTAGTCTGTGTAATAGCCCTTGGGGGATTCTATTTTTCTTTAGCATATCCTATACATTTCCTTTGCTTCGAATCAATCCTATCTGGTCGGAGTCTTCGAGGCAAGTGAATCAATCATATCAAACTTTCCAACACTCATCCTTGTGCGGAGTCTTGTAGTGCTTGACTCAGTCTCTCTGTCAGTCTAAAATCCATCTCGTAGGAAATGTTGTAGTATGAAAAAAGGATTCTCCTTCATGTTATTTTATTACAGTTCTCTCTTTGCTTTCTTAGAAAATGATTCTACTCTGACGTTATGTCCAGGTGTGTGAAGTCGATTCTTGCTTGACTTGTTGGATCACCCAAGGCGCGGACTGAGTTTGCTTTCTTTCTTGCTTTGTATCGAGGCAGTTGTAGGACATGTTCCTTATTGTTAGAGGTTTCCTTCTCTATTATATTAGTCTTGTATGTGGCGATTCTTTTGTATCACTATTTTCATATCCTTTCTTGTTTTAAGGAGAATGTGTCAGACCCGACAAAAAGGAAGATCTTTATCATGCTGCCCCTGCTTTCTTATCATTGAAAGCCTTGGCAGCAACTAAAGTAGAATCTCGCCCCGTGGGTCTCCAAGAGCAATTGGCCAAACTCGTGACATGGTTTATTTAACTAATATGAGAATTGTGTGTCAACCTTGTTTCACTATCTCACTTTCTGAACTTCCCGGTGGAGTCCGTGTTCCAGGAAAATCAAGGACTAAGAAAAGAAAGTGCTTCTATCGAAGAGGCCCACACTTCTTATCTTGAAGTAAGTACACCGGTGACGTATGAGGAGATCAATGGTCTTCTTCTTTCTTTCCTAAGCCGGAGAATCAAGTAAGTCACAAACCCGTGAGAGAAATTGAAAAAGACAAGCAAATAAATAGAATAAGGTTAGACATATCTTCTCATTGCAGTTGTCAGCCTTTCTGTTGTCACTGGGGATGGCATATCAGTAACCTTAGCTATTGAATCAACTCTAGTTTCTTGGCACTGATTCCTTTCCTATTTGAAAGAGGAAATTTCTCGATTTATTTCATTTAGCCTTTCCCATACTTTCTTTCTGTTGGTATACAACCCAACCCACCACTGTATAGTTCTTCAAAACTTGTTCGTACATGAAGGAGTCTCTTTCTGTCTGGAGGGAATCATTTTGGATGAACCAATAATGCCTCAATTGGATAAATTCACTTATTTCACACAATTCTTCTGGTCATGCCTGGTACTCTTTACTTATTATATTACTATACGTAATGATAGAGATGGAGTACTTGGGATCGGCATAATTCTCAAACTATGAAACCAACTACTTTCACAGTGGGCGAACAAGATCTAGAGCAACAACCTTACATAAAAAGAGAAATTGGAAGATGTATCGATTAAAAGTTTTAGCACCGGTGTCTCTTATATGTCCTCAATTTTATTCAAAGTATCCCAATGGTGTAAGGCCGTCGACTTATTGGGAAAAAGGAGGAAAATCACATTGATCTCTTCTTTTGGAGAAATCAGTGGCTCACGAGGAATGGAAAGAAACATTCTATATTTGATCTTGAAGTTCTTAGAGGGCATTTCCTCCAGTCTTTTCACTTGTAGGAATGACATAATGCTCATCCATGTTCCACACGGCCAAGGAAGCATCTGTTTTTAATCTCATTTGTCTTCTAGGTCTTTGTCTCAATCGGAGAAGATGAAGTACTCTTTTCTCATCTGTTGTGGAAAGGGGAGGTCCTATTTCAACAATGGGGTAGGAGAGGAGGGGAGTGGTGAGGTGGGCCCCTCCTCACCTAGAAAACTGATTGCAGTGGAGGACACATTGGATTTGATAGGAAAAGTGAGAGTCTCCGTCATGAGGGATGAAGTCGCTCAGCCGATAGGGAGAGGGATGGTCCAACTCCACCAAAATGTCGAATGTCACAACTTAGCTGTGAAGGTCAATCAAGTATCTGTGAATGAGTCAAGCTAAGTAAGGGGTCAGGAGGTACCTATATCTACCCAACTGGATGTGAGTTCTTTTTTCGGCAGTAGAAAATGGTGAAGTTCTTAGTCGGAAATGATCAAGGAGGGTGGGGATGATGACTTTCTTCAACTTCTACCAATTCTTTATCGTCTTCTTCTGAGCAGTACGATAGAGAGGACTCATGGATTTTGATCCTTTTAATTACTCATGGAATTGCATTTCACACCAGAAATGATTTTGGGAGAAGTTTGAATCCTTTTCGCTCGGATATTGATCGGTCTTGGTTTGACATGGTTTACACATTATTGGTTCCTGGGAGATTCAATTTCTCGATTAGCAAAACCCTTTCTGACTCTGCCTTTGGACTCGTATTTTTTTTGTACACAATCAATGGAGGCCTCCCCGACATATGTTGCAACATCCTCAATCACATGCTCTTACTTCGTATTTTCCTTTATCTGTCATCAAATTTGGTGCTTTTCGATCCCCAATTTCTATGGGGAACAAAGGACGAAAGACAACTGATTCCTCCATTTAAGTGGTTCTCTCTTCTTCTTGTTCATGTTCCTAACTCCTCCCTGGGCAGTTCCTAATGTTTGGCACTTTATTAGTTTTTGAATTTGTTCATGTAACAACCATCGATATTAGAACACCTGGATAGGTGAACTCCACTCTCATTTCCAAGAGACAAAGACACATTTTGAAATACCATTTGTTGACCATTGGTTTAAGGCTATGGGTCGAGATACCATCGAGAGAGGATTTGGAGTATATTGAACTCGACAAGCAAACCCTAGTACGATGCGATGCTTGAAAGTCAATTGCACTACTGGATGTCAATCTTCCCTACCAAGAGAAGAGGCCAAGACTTTTCTTTTCTTGAAGACCAGCTGGCAAGCTTAGCTCTTGTCCTGTAGCTGTTGGTAGCTGGTCGATAAGCAACAATCATGAAATATTTTGTTAGTTCTTCTTGCCCCAATTTCCCCCTCAATGCCTTCTTCAATTTCCCTTTCAGTAGAGGGAACCCTGTACTTCTATTTTAGTAGGAACAAAATCCATCAATGAAGAAATACATTTAGATGACGGGTAAGATGCTTCCTTTACCAGGTTCTTTCATTCAAAACGAATTGAACCGGGTGTAGGATCGATCCCTTCTAGTAGCCCCGTGCTTCTCTAATTCTAGTTAGTGACTTCTCTACCTTTACAGATGACCGAGAGTCTAGGGCTACCTTTAGCCATGCTCCTACTAAACCTAAACCACCAAGAGCCATTCGATAGTCAAATAGAGTTGTTGAGGTTTCTTTAATATAGGCTTAAGTTTGCCTTCCTGGTTCTAGTGGTGATGGTCCCCTACCCAGTATAGTCAAGAAAGAAACCTCATGTGTGATATAGACAATAAAGAAAATGCATAATTAGGGGAAAGATATACCACTTCTAGTCCCTTCATTTAATAAATAGATAGACTATTCACCTCTGGTATGGTGCTTGGTCATTGTGCCAGTCCTGATTCAAACATGCATTTGACAGGAGTAAGGAGACGTGTGGAAACACTTATCGGGTAAGCACATTTTGTTTCAGTGAATCACATTTTTGTATATGTACCTTGTGATGCATAATCATTCTAATACAAGATGCGAGGGTGTATCTATTGTTAACCACTATGATTTTGTTTTTATAATTTAGTAAATCAATTTAGATTACAAAATTAATAATGTATTCTATCTTTATTAGAAAAATCCAAATAAATACTCATTGGATTCAAAATGTTATTCTCTACCTAAATATATTCAATTCACAACCTAACTCTAATCACAATGAGACTTGATGATTTGGATCTTGAAATATATACATATTAATCAATGATATTTATATTTGCAGGTAATAATAGGTGAAGAATACCCTGATTTGGATCTAGGGGTTGGAACTTGACAATTAACATGCACCTTTGAGGTATGTTTCATCTCCCTATGAGTTATATTGAGAAAACCCCTAAATTTTCTCTCTCCCTCTCTCTTATTTTGTATTGCATTTCCTTATCCTATAATGATCAATTGATCCTATTTTCTCTCTCTTAAACCTCTATGAGGTATAAGTATGTTGTATTTTCTCTTTATTGATTTGATGGCCTATTTGAGTCTTATATCAATGGATTTGAGTCATGATATTCTCAAACTATCTATAATTCATGTTGAACTCTAAATTGTACTTTGCTTCAAGATGAAATCTTAATTGTAGAATTGAACTAAATTGTTCCTCATTGTGAGATGGAATCCTAATTTGCCCACTTTTGTGATGGATGTTTCATAATGTCCATTCGTGTAATGGAAATTTCATTAATTCTATTTTTATGACTAGATTTTCACTTGACTCTACATTTATGCATGCTTGTTGATTTAGTAGCCCTAGATTGATATAAGTACTTTGGTTTTTTGGTAATGTGCCCATGTTATGTTTTTGAGATGGAGGTTATGTGCCCCATACTCGGGTTTTGTGACCACTTTTATATATTTGGGTGTTTGGTCATGTTCCATTCTCTATCAGTTTTGGGTTATGTGCCCTAACTGCCATTGTTTATTTATATTTCACTTGCATGCATTTTGATTATTATTGCTGATGGGTTATTTGCCCTAAATTCTTTGTAAGCTATTAAGGCATACCTTATTTTGATTAATGTCAGGTGGAACTATTTATTATCATCATATTGAAATCAATATTCTTTTTATATCCACTTAGATGGTATTTACTCTCTTGGATGGGAAGCCTTATTAAATTTGTGGACCTTTTTCCTAACATTGCTCAATCCTATTAAGCTGCTCATATTGGCATTTTGATGTTGAAAACTTCCATTGTATATTCTTTTTTCAGGTGTGCTTCCAACCCCTTAGCTGACGAACATGGTGGACTTTCCATGATGGCATGGATTTGGCTTAGTGGAGCTATCTCTTAGAAGATAGACTTAAATGATTTGGAGATCCCTCTTCTTTGATCTTGAAGTTTTTGCCTTCATGTAAGCTCCTAGTGGGAGATTATTATATAATATTGCAAAATTGAATATAGTAATGATGTTTTTCCATTACTGTACTTTGTTCTATATGATAATCATTTATGAAAGATCAAATAGAAGTTATTTATCCAATTGTGGAAATTTTATACATGTTTAATATGGATGACAACTCTAATTTTATTTAGTAGGGAGTGGATCCCCTATCGGGTCCCACTCCTTACATAAATCTCATTTCCTTATTTTCTTTGCCCTAGTATCTCTTAGGTCATGGAGTTAAGGTTTTTGTGAGATTTGAAGAGAGAAATCTCATATATTTGGAAAGATCATGGCTTGATTGAGGTTCGATGCTTGTTGGAGATTGAAGAATAAATCTTGAGGCTTTCGATCTCCATCAATCTGTATACTCATTTCCACTACTCATAAGTTGAATGATATTGCATATGATACATTAAACACCTACTCACTACATGCAAACCCTAATCTTACTTCTAATTCCTATAACATGCTGGAAGATGGAATCTTCATGCTGATTTAAAAATATAAATAGGGATACAATCCTATATGGTCTCCCTTATCCCTTGAATACCTTTCTTAATGCTAAAGACTTGTTTGCATATTCTTAGTTGCAATCTATGATGTGAACTAATCTTAAGGTTTGTACCTTTGTAATGTTCTTGTACTCTATGATGTGGATCATGAAGTATATGATATCCCTTGATGCTAGAGAACCTTTCTACAATGTTATTCGAGCCCTTTAGTAAATCACAATGCTATTGAAAATCCATGGAAGTTGAATTGCTATGTAGAAACAACATATTTATTCTTGGTTTATCCTTCTTATACTTTGATATGAATCTCATATATCGTTTGTACCCTTTTAAGTGACGTCTTGTCATTTCTCATGGGGTGATGAATAGTTTTTAGATGACTATGATGTTGTCAAGTGAACATAATTTTGCAATGGCTTGACATAATGCCCTTAATAGAATTAGACCTTAGTATGGTCTTCCATGAATTATACGGCCTTGTGGTGCTTGTATCTTAAGGTATGGACTTGGTACAAGTATGAGCCATTATAGTGATCCACCCTATTTGGGTAGATGGAATTATATAGTAACATGTCTTCTATCTTTTAGAATTGTAAATGGACTAATTAATCTTTTAATTCTGTTGTTGATGATTGTATTTAACTTGATTCATATAGTCATAAAACAAATAATGTACCTAATTAATCAAGTGCAACATTAATCATTTAGTGCCCTAATTGTGTAGATCAATTCCCATGCTCATTAGGGGAAATAGTTGACACACATAAATTGTGTGTGCAAAACACAAATGTACACGTCGAGTAGTATAGGCCTATAAGGCCTGAATGTCGAACTCAGGAAAACTATACCCTAGAGACTTATTCTAATTATAACCTAATAAGATTGGCCTACCTAAAAGTGATTGGTTGTTTGTTTATAACTAAGGATAAGAATTGAAATCTTAATTAAGTGGAATGTGATCAAGAATTGGTGGATTCCCTAGGATTACAATTTCACCATGTTATACATTGCATTTAACTCCATTTCATTAATAATCATTTACCCTCTTTACCATGAACTAAGGATTCATAGCAAGTATCACCCACTCCTACATCATAATACCCTTCCTATACTGAGAGAAACCACACTTTTGTAGTAGTTTGAGAATTAGATAAGAGCTTTGGTGATATCTTTAGGATGTTGCCTTCACAGCCGTAGGCCCTCTCCCAAGGCACAATATTGTCTGTGTAAATCTATGACCTATCCAACCCTTAATCCCTCTCCTGAAGCAATTAACAAACTAAGAAATTGTGTTGATCAAGTAGAGACAATTCATTAAGGATTCATAGTTTTTCATTCAAAAAAAATATTAAATCATGGAAGTCAAATACAATGAAAAATCAGATTACTCATGGGTCCTAAGGAACAAGGGTATTTGTCCTGCATAATTTCTATCGATGAGTACAATGAGGAAGAGAGATAAAGAGACAAACTTTAAGAAAACTAATATAAATCCTTGGAGAAACCAATCTGGACAACCCTTTATAGTGAACGTCTCGATCTATAGTGTTCCGGTTACAAATCCGCTTCCCAGAGGTACCCAAATCATCCTGTACGTGGCCGTCTCCTTTGTCTCCCCCTCTTGGATCCGTGCTCTATTGAAATGAGATAAAATATATTTTTTTACTCTAAACAAACTCCACTTAGGTCATAAGTGGGACTTTGGCCGTCATTAAGTTTCACCCATCACATATGTGTTAATCTTTAACCTACTCTGATTGCGCAAAGCCAATACCACTGACTGGATGTCAGTGGCTCTGAGTTGTCGGCTGACTCAATACCTGATAAGTGTTAGTACTACTGACTTGTATGTTGGTAGCACCGAGTTGATTTTTGTGATTTGTGACTTGTTCTGGATGTGAAAGTCAGTACCACCAACTAGGGTGTTGGTAGCACCAAAACCATAAAGTTTGGTTCCTAATGCTTTCTGGGTGGTGAGTCGGTAGCATCAACTCCATCTTTTGATAGCATTGAGATATCTAGAATTCCCTATTGGACATCATCTTGGTAGAAACATGTGTAATCTCAGTAGCATTGAGATGTTCAAAATTCCCTGGATTTTTCCTATCACCAACTTTTACGTTGGTAGCACCGAGTTGTCTTAAAAGTGCCCAAATAACCTAAAATGAGGTAAACCCAACATAAGTCTGAATAAAAAGTAATACTTTAACATAATTCGGTAAAAATACTTATGATGAAATAATGTTTCATATGATAATAATGAAAAGAAATGCATAAATAGTATTAAAATGATCAATTATGCGACAAATACATCAAAAAGGCTTGTGAAAAGAAACTAAAACCCAACACAACAAAATCCTTTAAGTTGGAATGTCCTTGCCCTCGAGCAACACTACCTTTGGATCTGTTTGAAATAAGTCATCAAGATGACAAGCAATATGAATTACATTTCTCAATACCCCTACCTGACGGTCATGAACCAGCCTATACTAACCACTGAACAAACATGTACTCTGAAGTGACAAAAAATGTTCATTAAAGACGTCCACCCTTAGATAAATGAAACAATATTAATAGAGAAGTTAACATCATAGTCTATAGGGCATAGATTGATGCACCATGTGATTCCCTATCTACATTACTCTTATATACCCATCAAACTATGTTGGAAGCAATTATTCATATAATAGAGAATGAGGGGATCCATCATTGACGTGGCCTACCATAGAGATCAATGGGTGGAATGAAATAGGTGTCTATGAATAAGAATTACAAGTAACATCCAAATTATTTATGCAAAAACAAAATGTGATGGACCTATATGATGAAGCAAATGAGAAATGCATGGATCCTAATGCCTACTATTGCGGTGGAATGATGAATGCATTGAAGGTCTCATATGATTGATGAGTGTGGGGTAAAAGAATGCATACATGTAATTATTTTCACTTATCCTTGATCGACTTTCAAATTTGAGTTCAAGGCATCATTTTCTCCCTATTAATTTGATTTCTCTTTTTTCTTTTCTTTTCCCTCTTACTCTAGCATAAAATATGATTTATGCTCAGGCTTTTCTTCAACATAGCATTGTTTTTTTTTTCCACATTAGGAGGGATGTGAATGTGTATCTTTTCACTTTATATTTGAGGAGAAAGCTACATAGATATATTATGTAAAGAATGATGCAAAAGAAAATGCAATATTCATGAAATTTGTTATGCCACTAATTATTATACACATCTCTACATTTTGTATTTTTATTTTTCTAACTAATGCATTATAAATAACTAGCTATCATGCTAGGTATTATGTTATGCAATGCACTAAAGAGGAAACAATTCAAGTTACGTGATCATCTTAAGGTGGTGGATGAAATGTCATGAAAAGTGAGTGGAATCACATGATTAAGAGACAACACATGTCATAAATATTATATGTCCCTCTCCTATCAACTTGTGTACATGGTAACCTTAAGGTTTCTTTATGAAAATCCCATTTAAGGTCTTGTTACTTATTTGGTCAATTTTGGCTCAAACCCCATCATCATACACAAGTCTTAGATAAATTAAGATTTTCATTCATATTAAGTGTCCTCAAGCTGACTAACCCATACACTTCCTCTAGTTGGTGTTACCTTAGAATTTGCAAAATTCATCTTTAAAAGGTGTGATCATTTAATCATTTGTAATTTTCTTTGAAAAGGCACGAAACACATTTTTCTTTCATGATAGATGAAATTGTGATAACTAAGCTCCATGATTACACCAGATAGATGTGGATCCTTTACCTACAAAAAAAAAACTAAAACAAGATAGAATATAAAGCAGATCGTTCCAGCACCCCCCTAAGATTGAACTTGACTATTTCTGCATAGTCATAATCCAAACAAAGAGGTGGAATGAGGATGCCATGTGCGGTGATGGTACTAAAACATTCCGGATGGCCTTTATAGATCAAGTTCTACGAGCATGTCCCTCAATTTCAGTGTCACCAACTTGTGTGTCAATGGTACCGAGATATGACATCCTCTATCCTTCTTTGAGCTGTATGAGTTGATATTGACAATATTTTCCTATAGCTTTGTGATTTTCTAGAGAAAGTCAGTGGTACTGACTTGGCTGTCGATGGTACTGACTTTTTGTAAAATTCAACATGTCATGGATTCAATACCACTGACTTGTGTGTTGTTGGCATCGACTTTCTATGAAATCCATGTTGAACATGTTTAAGTAGGTCGGTGGTACCGACAATAATGTCGGTAGTACTGACTTTGACTATTCCTGCATAGCAAACAAAAGCATCAAGGTATTTTTTTTACATCAATTTAAAATATAACAAGAAAAAAATGAAATTTAAACAATGAAAAGTCCTAAATGAAATGTAAATGATAGGTAGAAATTGGGTTGCCACCCATAAGCACCTTTGTTTAATGTCCTAGGCTGGAGAAGGTGATTTTCTCCAGCCTGGGTTGTCACGTGATGGTTGTGAAGACTTGTCTGGCAGTCTGAGCTCCACTCTGTCATCATCTATCCTGAGTTTCAAGTAACCACTACCCAAGGCAATGATCACATCGGTTGTAGCTTGGAATGACCTTCCTAACACCATTTCTGACCCTTGCATCTCATGCATATCCATAACCACAAAGTCAACATGATAGATGAATTTGTTGACTTTGATAAGAATATTCTTACATATCGCATATGACCTCACAATCGACCCATCCACCAACTGAATTGTCATAGATGTCTTCCTTGGTTTCTTTAGGCCCACCTTCCAAAAGGTAGAGGGAGGCATGAGATTTATGCTCACCCCAGAGTCACATTGTGCTTGTTGGATATACTTGGCACCTATATAATAAGGGATGTAGAAACACCCTGGATCTTTTCTCATAATCGATAACCATCCCTGGATTATAACACTCACCACTTCATCAACATGCAAGACATTTGTATCTTTTATCTATTTTTTCTTATTAATGATATCCTTTAAGAATCTCCCATATGAAGGATTCTGTTCTATCACCTCGATGAGTGTAATGTTTGTGTAAAGCTTTCAGAAGATATCTAGAAATCTATTAAACTGCTATTCCTCCTTTCTCAGCTTCTAACTATCTCTGAATGGCACATGTGGCTTCTCTGCACGTTTATGAGGAGGAATGGATAGGAGTTTAGGGATCTCCTCCCCCAATCTTGATTTGTCTTGTGGGTGGGATGGCATGTGGTTTCTCCTTCTGAATTGTCTGTGCTTCCATATTGATCGTGACTACTCCACTATGAAGTAGAACCTTCACTTGTTCTTCTTGCATGGACACCACCTTTTCTAGAACTGGAGGCATGGTTATGAAAATGGTGGAACTTTGAAGTTCCTTGTCCTATAAAGCGGATGAAGATGGTATGTCCTCATGACTTGTTGCTGACCCTGTATCGATAGAGGTGATGCACAAGCATTCCACATCCCCCTAATATTTTGTAAAAGTTGTGTGGAAATGGATCTTCTGGCACATACACCCAATTGGACTCTACAATGAGCTAATCCGGTGGTTCCTTAGTAACATGCTCAGGTTTCTTAAGAATTGAGAAAAAATTTACTTGATAATGTTGTTGTGCTGTCTTTGTGTTCCCCAAATCCTTGATGAATGGGCTTTTTTATGGATGCCACCTCCTCTTCCAGTTGAGGGATCTAATTTCCAATGTTACAGATTTGATCCCCTTTAGTTTGCTATTTTTGTGTGGTTCGAAAGTGCCTCATTTTGAGTCACAAACCTACCCAACATGTCTTATATTTGATCTATCTTACTAGGACCTCTATCTTACTAATAGTGCTTATGCAAGTACATGCACTCCTCTTCACCTCTAGATGAGGTTCCAGATTCGTGCTCTAGATTCCTTGTGAGCCTCTCCATCTGAACCTTCAGTTTGGTAATCTTCCTAGATTCCATACCACTCTTGATTGTTGTTGATGCTTCTCTCTCCTCACCCCGAGATTGGTTTTTAGCCATTTTCTTCAAGATCTCATGATATCTGGTAGCCTTATTATTTTGAAAGAAGCCTGCTCATGTGCTGTCAAGACTAGTCCTCTCCCATTTATGTAGGCCATAGTAGAACACCTTTTCCTGTCCATATAGATCAATCCCATGATGAGGGACCTTTTGAGCATGTTTTGAAATCGCTCCCAGGCTTCAGAATATGACTCCTCTACATGTTTCTTAAAATTATGAATATTCCCCACTAGGTCATTGGTCTTATGAGGTGAAAAGTACCATTTGAAGAAAGTGTCAATCATTTCATCCCATGTCTCTATTGATTCTTGTGGAAGAGTAAGAAACATGCTTTTTCCTTATCTGATTGTGAGTTGGAGAATAACTTTAAGTAGATTACTATAGCTGGAACCCTGTTGATCTTCAACATATCACAACTTTTCACAAAGTTGTTAATGTACGCCATTTGGTCCTCCATGTCGTGTCTATGGAATGATTGAGATTTAATTAGTTCTACCAGTCTGGGATCTATTTTGTAATTGCCAACATTAACTGCTTGCCATTTGATCAACCCAAGTTTCACTGTGATTGAGGATGCCTTTATTTTCTCCCATAGAGTATGTTCCTCAGGCCCTATGATGCACGTCATTTAGCACACAATCACTAGGAAAATTATCCTAGAGTTTATCCTTTTTATACTTTCCAATAAAGGCTAGTATATAAGGGTCGATCCACATAGATGACAAAAGGAGATGGTTGAATTCAAATATGATTGTGAGAACAAAAAGTAAAATCTATTTGAGAGAGAGAGTTTGAATTAAACTAAATAGAAACTAAAGTTGTAGAATTAAAATGTAACTAGATTAATAAAGAAAGATATGAGATCTGAGGATTTTCTGCCAAAACCACGCTCTTATGCAATTCGATTTAACTCCATTTCTTAGTTTCTGAATTAAGATCGTGTGGTTGCCTATCCTTATGGACCGCACAAGGGTCAAGCTTTCCGCATACCCATTGGTCCCGATGTATGCATATCATGGCCCAACCATCTAACACTTTTCTATCCATGGTCACATCAAGAAAAATATGAATCTCGCTCTGGTATATTAATCCATAGATTAGTTGGTCTCGTCACTATGGACCACAATAGACAAGAAAATAAATAGAGTAAAATTGCCACTCGTGCTATTAAAACCCGAGTTCTCAACATTCCTGTAACAAAAAGACCTTACATGTCTAAGATCAAGTATGGATCAAAATATGAAATATCACAAAAAATTGTTAGGGTTCATGTGTTTTATTTAATTGGGGCCCTTGTTTTGGTGCTCCCCCATGAACATATCCATCATTTGCTCGAAAGAATCAGATTGAGAGATATTCATTAACTAAGAACAAAGAGTTGATACAAATAGCATAGAAACGGGCTATGGGATTAGTCCCCATAACCCAGAAAAAGACCACTCAAACATGATGTAATGAATAAAATTGCAAAGAAAGTAAGGCTAAGAACTTAATCTAAGATTACAATATGCTAAAAATTAGATATAAAATTTCAAAATGGCGCCCCTTTTCTTGTGAAGTCCCCCCCCTATAGGGGAAGGAGGGGTGGAAACCCTGAAAGGAGAGAAGAAGGAAGTGGAAGAGGTGGCTGCTATATGTCTAGGCCAAGATAACAATTTCCTTCTTCAATAGGCAATAGAGAAAATAATTGATTGTGTTCTTTTGAACCTTCGAATTTTGACTCTCTCTCTATAGATTCCCATTCTCAAAGTTTTGTGTGAATTTTGACTGGAAACAAGCTTTAAAGTGCGCCAAAAAAATATATTTTTCCTATAGACCTTTGAATTTCCTTTCTAAAGCATATTTGAACATTAAATTCTACCTTGGAATATGAGAGTTATGCCCATTTTGGTGCACGGTATATATTTAAATTAGATACTACAGAAAAACGAATAGGTACATTTACTGGTTGGTTGGATAGTCAAATGACTGCCAAAGTCACTGAGAAATATATTTTTCCTATAAAAATTTAAATTATCTTTTCAAAACATATTTAAACTCTAAATTTGGAATTTGCGTGTGAGAGTTATGACTGTTTTGGTGTGAGGGATATTAAACTCTACGGGAAATCTGAGAGGCCTCCTATCTTTTCTTATCTTGAGTTAAATGCTTCAATAATTCCTGAAGATTGAGAGAAATCTCATAAGAATTCAGAAAAGGAATATCGAGAGGATGAAAGTGAATGTCTGAAATTAAACTAAAATTATCAAAAAATATTAATTAATTATCCTAAATGATGCAAAAATAAATGATGAATATGCATTCATCAAAATACCCTAGACTTGAATCTTTACTTGTCCTCAAGCAAATTAAATTACAAATAAAGTCAAATTTATATCTCCAATATGTCATTCCTCACCCTTGTAACATCACTATAATCCTTACCTCCAATTTTTGGCCAGATGTCCCAATCTCATAGATATATGTAGCATAAAGTTTTATATTTCCTATCAAAACAATGATCACATCTTGCTTCAAAAATGAGATTTTGTAGAAAAATAGGCTTCATCTTACTTTCTCTTTGACACTCTCAAATTTTATTTTTTTGTACGTTTTTGCACAAGAACAAGACAAAATTGGGGGGTGCGAAAATAAAGAAGGAACTGATGAAAAAATGTTGATCCCTCCTCTATTCAACTCGGGATATGAATTTGTGGAGTTGTTTCTACATTGTCGTATTTTTTTTCATGTACACTTTTGGCATCTTTTTATGGTATGACCTTTTGTGGGGTATGGAGTTTTTATTTTGGGAAGCATGCCACCCTAAAATTGATTTTTGTCTAGTGGTGACTCTTTGCTTCTCTTTTTTAGAAGAAAAATAGAGGAAAGGAAGAGATGTTCTTGTGCTTATAACTTCAACACTTTTTTCATATTTTTTTCCTAGAGAGTGTCAATACTCTTAGTTAGAGTATTCTTATAAATATCATCATACACGTTTTATAACAAGATAATCTATTGTTCAAATATAGGGAAAAATTATGCTTGGTTCTGATCGGTTCCTTATGACTTGCCTACTATTCCAAGGAGTGATGTCATTTAGGGGTCCTAGGTGACAAAGTGGTTTCAGACATGGTAATTTGTAATTTTTTTTACAAATGATTTACTAAATTCAAGGGGGTACAATGATAAACATTTATTCATATTGGCCGACTAGATAAGGGCCAAACTAAAAAATCAAAATTTTTTTGAAAAATTGCAACTAAACTACATAACATGATGAAAATTTGCAAAAAAGTTAGATAGAGTGGGTGGAAGGATTATGTACCACCCACCTCTAACACAAACTTAAAATTTTGCTCATCTAGAGCAAAACTTAAATCTAAGATGGAGGGAAGAAGAGGGCGTCTAGGTGGATCTGTTAGTTCAAAGAAGTCCAGCTGAAGGGGATGCGTATGAGGGCTGTGACCTTCATTAGAGGAGCTTCATAGTACACCCTATGATAGGGTAGTCGTGGAAGTTCAGTGGGGTGTTCATATTTTTTCTTTCACCTCACATTCCCTTAAATAAGATTCACAAATCTTCCTTCGATAACAAAGGAAGTGTTGAAGACAGATGTGGACTGGGGGAAGTTGGCAGGTACTCGACAAGTAATGTTGGTAGAGTAGGATGAACAAAGTCCGATGGAGGATCTGGCTCAGGGATTTCACCATCATAATGACCTGCTTATGGGAGAATTGATGCTGATACAAAAGATTTCAAATCATTTACAAAAGTGTTTTATTTCTTCTTAAAAGTAATGCCATCAACATTGTATTTGGTAAGTTTCATTGTTGATATAACATATGGCTCTAATTATTTTTTGCAAGGGGTCCCCAGGGATTCAGGAGGGATGAGGACTTCTTCCTTACAAACAATAGAAGGGGGGTATGGGCTTCTTCCAAGGGTGGTATCTCCCCTTCTACATTAGTCTTATGTGGAATGAGAACTTGTTGTGTCAAAAAGGGGGTTAGATGCTCATTATCCAAAATATACTAAAAAAGGGTATTGGTCTATGGTATCATTCAAATTTATGTTAAGGATGGGAGGGCTTGTTGGTTCTTCAGAATGACTCTCCTGCAACAAATTTTCATATTCAAGTAATAAAGTCTCTAAAGGAAAGGTAGGGATACCAACGTCCTCATGGCATGCAAAATATGGCTCCATAGTTTGCGTTATTTCTTTAAGATACAACATACATGACAAAAAAGGGATCATCATCATCATCTTTGGAAAGAACCATCTTGGGTTTCTCAAATTATATAGGGGGAGTCTATGATTGAGCCTCTAATAAGGTAGCTAGAAGGACTTGATGGGATTCATTGCTTGTCCTTCTGCTATCATCTTCTCTACGACTTTATGTCTCTCTTCTAGTTCAAGATTAAATTGTGTTTCACCATAGGATTTATACACCCCAAAATTTTGGCCATCCTTACCATACCCCTCATAGTATTCTTGGGCCTTGTGCTCCTTATATTTATTGTGGCATTGCTCCTTATTATAATCTTCAGCAGATGATGGATTGTAATTTCCATTTCGTCCATCTTGGTGGGAAGATTCAATATTGCAAGATGTCACTGAATCATGGGGGAACATATTTGGAACATCTGGGTTTTGGAATTGGACTTTGAGCAGAGCAACTAACAAGGCTTGGTTGGTTACCAATTTTGCTGCCATCTTCTCTAGGGCCCTAAGTTTCTCTTCTTGTTGAGGATTATAATGGATATCATAAATATGTTCATTTCTCCCAAAGTTCTATTGGTCATACCCTCTAAAATTTTGTTGATCATACCTCCCTCTGAATATGACTCACAAGGTTCCCCATAATGGTTCTAAAAAAAAAATGTGGATTCACATTGTACCCACCAGGATGAAAGGGCTCGTAATTAAAAGGGGTGCTATCATAAATATGGGGTAAAGTCGAATAGGCAAGAGATACATGGTGGTAAATACCACAATAATAACATTGTAGGGAATATTGGGATGCCCACTCCATTGAGAAAAAGTTTTTGAAAGTTATGTAAATTAATAGATGAGAGTAGAAAGATTACTAGATAAGGGGGTTGGTCAAAATTACAAAGAGAACTAAAAATTATAAAGCTAAGAAATTATGGAAATAAACTAAAATTACAAAAAAAAACTAGAAAGTGGTACTACTAGAATGGAAACTCAATAGAAAGAAAAGATACACTTCTGGAATGATGCTCGAAAGGCAAAAAGAAATTACAAAAATCTAGAAGAAATTATGAAAAAGACTAAAGTTATACAAGTTAGTGAATATGAAACAAGATTATACAAGCAACCAGTTCTAAAAAACAATCGTGGTGTCCCCGACAATGATGCCAAATTGGTACACATCATTTAACATACCAATCACTAGGAAAAATTATCTTAGAGTTTATCTTTTTTCAACTTTCCGATAAAGGCTAGTATATAAGGGTCGATCCACAGAGATGGAAAAAGTGGATGGTTGAATTCAAATATGATTGTGAGAAAAAAAAGTAAAATCCCTTTGAGATATGAGGATTTTCCGCAAAAACCATGCTCTCATACAATTCGATTCAACTCCATTTCTTAGTTTCTGAATTAAGACCTTGTGGTTTCCTGTCCTTATGGACCGCACAAGGGTAAAGCTTCCCACATACCTCTGGGTCCCAGTGTATGCAGATGATGGCCCAACTGTCTAATACTTTCCTATTCATGGTCACATCAAGAAAATTGTAGATCTTACTTTGGTATTCTAATCCATAGATCAATTAGTCTCATTACTATGAACCATAATAGATAAGAAAATAGATATAGTAAAATCACCACTTGTGCTACTAAAACCCGAGATCTCGACATTCTAATAACAAAAAGACCTTACCTATCTATGATCAAGTATGGATCAAAAGATGAAAGATCACAAAAACTTGTTAGGAGTTTATGCATTTCATTCAATTGGAGCCTTGGTTTTGGTGCTCCCACCATAATTTGCTTGAAAGAATCACATTGAGAGATATTCATTAACTAAGAACAAAGAGTTGATACAAAGAGCATAGAAATGGGTTGTGGGGTTAGTCTCGTAGCCCAGAAAAGACTACTCAAACATGATGCAAGGAACAAAAATTATGAAGAAAGTAAGACGAAGAACTTAATCTAAAATTACAAGATGCTAAAAATTGAATCTAAGATTACAAGATGGTGCCCCTTTTTCTTGTGAAGTCCCCCCTCCTTTTATAGGGGAAGGAGGGGTGGAAACCATGAAAGGGGAGGAGAAGGAAGTGGAAGAGGCGATTGGTGTATGTTTTGGTCAAGAGAATAATTTCCTTCCTCAATAGGCAATAGAGAAAATCATTGATTGCCTTCTTTTGATCCTTTAAATTTTGACTCTCTCTCTCTACAGATTGTCATTTCCTAAGTTTCATGCCAATTTCGGCTGGTAACAAGCTTTAAAGTGCACCATAACGTTTTTCCTATAGGTTTTTGAATTTCCTTTCCAACTCATATTTGAACATTAAATTCCTCCTTGGGAGTGAGAGTTATGCCCATTTTAGTGTAGGGTATATATTTAAATCAGACACTATGGGCAATTGAATATGTGCACGTTTACTGATTGGTTGGACAGTCAAATGATTGCCAAAGTCATGGGAAAGTATATTTTTTTCTATAGCAATTAAAGTTAATTTTTTCAAAACATATATAAATCTAAATTTGGAATTTGTATGTGAGAGTTATGATTGTTTTTGTGTGAGATATATCAAAGTCTACAGGAAATCTGAAAGGCCTCCTATCTTTTCTTATCTTGAGTTAAATACTTCAATAATTCCTAAAAATTGAGAGAAATCTCATAAGAATTCAAAAAAGGAAGATTCAGAGGATGAAAGTGCAATTGATTTATGAATTAAACTAAATTATCAAAAAAGTCTTAACTAATTATCCTAAATGATGTAAAAATAAATGATGAATATGCATTCATCATCCTACCTTTACATGTTCTTCAGCGTTAGGGTCCATATTTACTGATAGCTCTTGCTCTGCTTGTGGTGGTGGGGTTTGGATGAGCTTCTCAGCTAAAGCTCCAAATTATCTTACTTTACGACGAATCTCCTCTAGATCTACAT
Organism: Alisma plantago-aquatica; assembly: GCA_963693085.1. Classification (NCBI taxonomy): domain Eukaryota; kingdom Viridiplantae; phylum Streptophyta; class Magnoliopsida; order Alismatales; family Alismataceae; genus Alisma; species Alisma plantago-aquatica. The sequence goes on along the minus strand of OY856413.1, from coordinate 498,053,230 downwards.
TAGATGGAGTAGACTCTCTGTGATCTATGCTTTGATTGTGAACCATGTACTAGTACCTGCAAAATTAATGGCTATGTGAGAACAAAGAATACTAGTGAATTTATAAAAGAAAAATGTTCAATTGTACTCAATTTCACATTAAAAGATTTGAAATGTAAATAAAAGGAAAAGAAATAGCCTAGAGTAGTTGGTCATAGCACTCGTAGTGTTGGAGTTGTCGCTTCCTTAACAACACACCAAAAACTAGATATGCCTAAACCGTGCATGCAAAATGCAAGTGTATGTGTCTAGTGGTATAGGCCTATTGTTGACCTAATAGTTATACATTATCTGTATTTTGATGATGACTTAACCATTCCATGCATGTGTATCTAATATGTCCATCTGTGATCAATTTCAGGTATTAGGTACATGAAGAGGATGAAATTAGCAAACCTTAATTTTCTATAAAAAAGTCAAAATGAATACAAATGGATGTTTTGTGAAATAGGCTATATATTTATTAGAATCATGTTATAAATCATTTGTATTCAATGTAGGACTTGTAAATAAGCTTAGAAAAAATCAAGAGCACTAAATTTGAATATTGAAGCACTTTTAGGGCATTTATCGAATGTCATCACATGTTGCCTTGTCTGATGAGTTTGTCCTGGTGACAACTCAACTAATGGGCTATACAACTCTTTACAACTCCCAAGGTTGACCGATTTTGTCCTGGTGACAACTCGACCGACACCCTACACATATAAAACAAATTAAATCCATTGACCAAGTTTCATTGAAGATAAACTCGACCAACAACTTCAAATTAATTTGTCATATAGTGTCATTAGTTGAGTTTCCCAAAAGGTAACTCAGCCAACAACACTATACGATAAAGTGTGGAAAAGTGTTTCTTGTCGTTGGAGTGTTACAAAACTCAAAAATATATTTTTTGGAACACTCAAAATGAATAGAATTCTCTCCTAAGTATCTCTATTAGCTAGAGGCACCCTCAACTATAAATAGGGGCCCTTGGACTTCATTCCAAGTGTGCCTCCTATGCTCCATAGTTATCGTTGAGTGGTTTTGCCTATACCAGCCCCTAATCTGTCTCAAGCTTATATAATAATCTACATCAAATTGAGTGAGTTAGGATCCTTGTAATAGAGATTCTCCAATGTACTCCTTGTGAAGGTCTCCGCTCCTTTTTCCCAACTTCTCTCTAGATACATGGTGAAAACTTCTTCTTGGCAAAGGTGAAGAAGAAGGCTGAAGATTCAAGTCAAGAGTGGTAATTTTTTGAAGGAGAAAGACTTGTTGCAAGAGTAGATCAGTCCTTGGTGAAGTCTAGAGGGGCTTGTTGCAAAAGTGGGTAGTCCTTGGCAAGGTAGAAGACTTTTGGTCATGGATAGGTAAGTCCTTGGCAAGGTAGAAGACTCTTGGTAATGGATAGGTAAGTCCTTTGGAAGATTATTGGATTCCTTGCCCTCAAAGGAAAGACTAGGTACCCTTAACCTTGAATAGGGTGGTATATATGTTGTAACTCTTATAATGGAATAAAAGAAGTGTGACATGGTTGAAAATCCTAGAGATTGACCTCTCTAGGTAGTGGATGTACATCTCCTAGTTTATAGGCTGTAGCCAATATACATAATAGTCTTGACTTGGTGTTTGCTCAATCTCTCTCTCCCTTGCTTTTCAATTTAGCATATCTTTTGGCAAATATCTTGAAGGTCTAATGTGTTTTGTTTAAGTGCTTTTAGCTCTATTCACCCACCCCTCTAGAGCCCATGGATCCAACAAATGGTATCAGATGTTCGTATTCTCAAACTAAGTAATCCTACAAGATGAGAAGATGGGTAAAAATATGTTGGGATCTCTTAACATAGAGAGTGGCTTATCCATGCATCCACCCATCTTTGATGGAACAAACTTCCTATATTGGATGAGGAGAATGGAATTCTACATCTAAGGCATGAGAAGGTTGTTGGATTTCCATACAAAGATCCCAAGGGAGATGTTTCTACATGGACTGAAGCTACCTTGAACAAAGCTCAACTCAATGCTAAAGCCATTAGAATCATCTACTATGCCCTTATTCCAACCGAGTTCAACTGGATTTCTTCTTGGGATACATTATGTGAGATTTGGGTCGAGCTTTTCATTAGCTAAAAATGCACCAAGCAACTCAAAGAATCCAAGGTGTATATTCTTAATGATCCTCTTGAGAACTTCAAGATGGGGAGAAAGGAAATAGTTCTTAGAATGTATGCAAGACTCAACACTATTGTGACTGGACTTGCTGCTTTGGATCATTCTATGGACCAAGGAAATATCAACTCAAAGATTCTTAGAACTCTCCCCAAGAGGTAGGATACAAGGGTGACCACCATTAAACAAATGAAGTCTCTTGGTGATATTCCTGTTGAAGAGCTCATAGGAAATGTACAAGCTTTTGAAGTAATACTTAACAAGCAAAAAGAAGAAGAAGACAAGCTAAAAGAGAAATAATACATGAAGATGAAGGATGAAATCTTCTAAGATCAAGTTGAAGCCATAGTGCAACAACAAAAAATTTCTTGCCAATCTGCTCCACATTCAAGTGAAGATGACTCCCCTAGTTACCTTGAAGCCCATTACTCAAAGGGGAAGCACTTTAAGGGTAAACCCTCCTCCTCCTCTAGTTCTAGGTGCTATGAATGTGGTCAAAAGGAGCATTTAAAAAATGAGTGTCCAAAAGCCAAGAAGTCACATCACAAGAGCTGCCATAGGAAGAAGGATTATGTCAGGACCCACTCTTTTGATTAGCATAAATATCAACCATTAGAGATAATCCCAAAACCTAAACCCAGATTATGAAATAAAACAATGAATTCTCGACAAAGGTGAATAAATAATATACAAAAAACACATATAAATTTTTCCTTTTTCTTTCTTCACAAATTCATAAATCAATGTCACATCAAGGACATCACATTTAGATATCACAAATCTTATTCCACTCTAAAACCAGAATCAAATCTTGTTCTCATATGTAGTTCAATTTACATCAAATACATGTACATTGATGAACAAACTTAGTCTACAACCCATCCCAGGAAAGAGAGAGTACATGGACATTCTAATCTATCTATAATATGCTATTTATATCTTCTTTATCATGACCTCTCCACTAGATAGAATTATACCTAAAAAAATTTGAAACAACTTCATGAGACTCATATAGAGCCCTAGTGAGTGGATACCTCCCACCCAAGCTAGGTACATGCATCATCATCAGATGAAGTATGATAAACTTAACAGAAACATGCAAATATTGAAAAGTCTAGCAGATAGTTCTATCATGAGTCAAATCTAGCTAACAATGGTAATCTAATCCAACAGATACAATAATCACCTAAACCAATTTTAAATTTGAAATAACTTTTTAGAGCATGTCTATGAACAAATCAACAGATAATTCTTAGTTCAAATTAAGAACCCTGTTGCATGAGAAATAAGTCAAGTTCTAAGCATTTTGAATCATTACATAGAAATAACATTAACTTTGTGACACTCCACCAGCCGGACAAGGAACACATCCTGTAGTCCTGAAGCTGAAGTACACATAATACTTATCTACCAAACAATACTATCAAATAGCAAGCAATCCAACTCATATTTAGAATGGATATAAATCCCAACATTTATAACTTGTCAGCATGACAGATCATAATATGAAATAGAAAATTTCCATAGCAACATGATTACTTTCCACAACATGAAGCTTAATAAATAATGACAAATCATCAACCAGCAATACAAGGAATGTAATCACCATTCAAATCATGTTCTATACGTCTTATCATCTTTTATTCATTTGCCCTGAAACTACTTGGCTTGTACCTCACCAAATAGAAGTTTCCACACCTGATTCTCATGTCAACGACTCACCATCACTATCTTAGGGTTTAGCCGGCCATCCTAAGATATCAACAACATACCCTGGCCACCTCTAGGTTTCCTAAAGAGGCTCATGTCCTCATCTCGGGTACATGAGATAGGAACCAACAAAATAGTATATCACATATCACAATATTTCACATATTTTTCATTTCACATTTCACATATTTCATTTCATCAGAGTCTATTCCATCTAGATATAGACTTTTACAGCAAGGATTTAGGGCCAGAGCCACTCCAGATGATTCACTCCTAAATCTTGGTGGTCTAACTTTTAAGGTCTTGATCCACACTCCGGAAATCCTTCTCATAATTCATCGATTACTACAAGGAGATCTGTTTTGTTTCCCCAGTATGGTCCTCGAGGGAAACTCACGGTGTTCAAGGAACCTAACTAGATGTTCCATCATTTCACTTATTATTAATCTCTTTTACTCATCTGAAAAGAATTCAAAACACCATATATCATATCTGTGTATTCTCACATAACTAGAAAACCTAAAACATATTAAGTTTATCAATAAGGATAATGATCAAGCAAGAAGCACAATAAATTTGTAGATTGCAACACATATGATTATTTCTATCTTATACATCATCTCATAGAAATCATCAACAGTGGGCCTTCAGCCTGAGACATAATCTTATTGCCCATCATTTACCCCATCAGGGTTTTATCATCATTAGTGGGCTTTCATCCCTAGACATAATCTCATTATGCAAGATTTACCCTTATTAGGGTTTCTCAATGTAAGGAGTGCATATTAAATTCAATTTCAACATAAATCTTATCAGTTCATTGTATATCACAGTTTTGAACAAATATTAGAAGAGGCATTAGAACTAGCAACAATAAAATCATATAGATATCATGTATCATTCCTCATACTTACAATAGATTTATCATACAATACATGCTTGTTCCATCCAATCTAAATAGATGCCAATAAATTTCATGCATATACATGCATAACAAACTTAGTTCTGTTCTTCTTTTATTTCACATTCTTCATATGGGGTTACTAATCAACACATGTTGATTATCATTTGAATTCCATCAAAACAGTTCATTCTCATAGTACAAGTATTCTATCAAACAATCACAATACAAGAAGACATTCTTGTAAATCAATTCAAATGCTTGAACCTCATCTTTTAATTGAATTAAACTATAATTATGTACATTCCTTAATCCCTCATTTGAGATTGTTATTCATTAGCACCATCTAGCTCAACATTTTAGGGTTAGAGTTTGTTTCTTAAATTTGTCTACTAATTCTCATCTTTTTCCTTCAATTCATATTCATTAATCTCAACTTCTCTCATGTCATGTTCATTAAATTACTAGAACCAATCATTTTTAACTCACTTGATATACAATACTTCTGTATTCATTAAAATCCATAAAAGCGTAGTTTTAGCATGTTTCATTCAATTTTTCTTAAGCCACATGTAATTAAAACATAGGATTAAAGACTTCATCATAATAAATTCATTAGTTTCATCTTTAACTTGCCATCACCATCCATAAATTTTTTCTTCATATCATTTCTTATATTTAGATAAGTGTACCATGTCATTGACTTCTAATGTCATTACCATAATCAACAATGATCATTCTTTATTATACTAAAATAGATGCATTAGACTTAGATCATATTAGTAAGACTCATCATATTCAATATAAGTATTAATACTTTCAACTTCAGCATTTGATCACATTTACAACATCATATACAAGTTCTAGCTTTATCACTCATAAATCGTCTTAATACTAAACTTTTAGGGTTTCAAGAAGTAATTCCTTAGTTCAACATATCATAAGAATCATATCATTCAGTAATCCAATCATGATTCAAGGGTTCATTGGGGTTATTCACAAAAATGGAAACCCTAGTTTCCATTTTCACACATTTCATTCATCAATCATAAGTATACTTTGATTAATTGACTCATTTGACTCACTTCCTCAACACAAATCCTAATCAGGATATGTGGTCATTCAATTCTATTAACATTCCACAATACACTTGTATAATTCAATCTAGTACAATTTAAATATGATTTTATGCATGTCAATTCAATTCCAAGCATATCGGCCATTGGGCTGATTTTTAGGAAAAATTCACATGAAATAGCATAGTCATCTACCCATATGAATACCCATGGATCCTCAATCAATATATCAAGAATTAATCAAGTTCCAATCAATGAGAAATAATCAAATCAGTAGAATTGGATCCCCCAATATCTTTCCCAAATCAAATCCAATCACATACATATACACACAAGGTTTCTGATTGTTTTAGCCAGATAGAATTAGGCTTTCAACATGAATACAAAGATTAGGAGGGAGAAAAACACTCACCTCAGGTGCCAAGCACCTTAAAAACGTAGGTCAACCTCTAAAGTTTTTGGAAACCCAATCTTTCTCCTCTCAACTCAAAAACCCTAGAAATGGGGATTAAAAGAGAAAGAGTAAGAAAAGGGGGAGATTTGATGTGATTTCAAATCAAATCAGAGAAGGTACCACTTATGATTTTTGATGTTTCATACGGCCGCCAAAAGATCACAACTGTTCGATCGTGGAAATTCTGAATGAACGAAGTCCTGATCTGATGACGTCGATACCATCGACGGGGTGTCGATGCTATCGACACCTTAGGGTGCACTTTCGTCGCTTCAAAACTGAGATCAACCTGTTGACTTCTCGATACTATCGACCAGATTGTCGATAGTATCGACGTGCTAACTTTTCTTCTGCTGAGCAAATCTCGAGACCATCGACAGTGTAGTCGATGGTATCGACGTGGATGCTTTCCCTCTGCCTTGGTTACTGTTGCCATGTCGATAGTATTGACGGACTAGTCGATGGTATCGACAGCATCTGGAACATAAAGTACCTGAAATAGAGAGAAAAACACAAGTCAATCCATGGAATTTAGTAATTCATTCAAAATAGGATAAAATAAGATAAATTTGATGCATACAATGATTATAGGATAAAGGAATTGAATCATGCCATTATAGTCACAAAGATGACAAACAAACACATAAAACAAGTACAAAATTAGCCTATAAATGCGACTCAAAAACCCTGCATCAAACTCCCCTAAGCTTGAATCTTGCTCATCCTCGAGCACAAAACTATAAAATCTGATTGAGAGGGTCAACTAAAGAACATAATCACATAAATGATATCTTAGTATGATTCCCACCTGCAAAACACATACTGACCCTTACCAACCACGGAACGATAACTACCCTTTAGGCGACAATAATCATTCATGATAGATGTCCATCCCAAGATCATGAACACTATCAAGTAAAGTAGTTAATATAATAAAATCCTCAGGTTCAGGCTTGGTGCATCTTGTGATCTCCTATCTACGTTGTTCATTTTCTCTAACTACCATCTAAATGGAAGCAGCTCTCCTGATGTACATGAATGAGGAGAAAATCATGGGTGGCCTACCACTTCGAGCAACAGGTGGATGGAATGGGTGGCCATTGAAGAAATGGAAGCACAATATAGTCGATCATGCAAAAACAAAAACGAATGACCTATCATGATGTGAATGCAAATGAAAATGTCCTAATGCTACATTTTTGGTGGAATGGTACATGCACTATCATTCCGTCTCAAGGTGAGATGGAATATCTAAGAAAGCTACACCATGTGCTTATTCTTCTTGATATGCGGGTGAGAACATGTTCCTTTCTCCCTATTATTCATACTTGCTTTTTAGTCTTATTTTTTCACTTTTTTTTCAAGCCCATATTTTCATAAACGACAATGGATTATTTGCCAGGCTCCCTTCTTATTACATAACTTGTACATTTGATGCATTCTATTCGAAGGGTATGGAACAAGTTCACCACCTTTAATGCTTTTAGAAGAAAATAAGACACATGATGTGCTATATGCTCAAAAGCTGTGAATGAAACTACATAATGACAATTATGCAACTACTATGACATGCACCTAAGGATGAAGTGCATGTATACTACTCTATCTATTTTTTTTTCATTTCATGCAAAAATATGCGAGAAAAATTGTAATGCAAAACCTATCTACATGGGATGCAATCAAAGAGTGAAAGACAGTAATGTGCTCCCAGTTCTTATGGTGGAGTGGAAATGAAATTACGGTGGATCAGATCACAAGACTAATTGACAGAACCTTCAGAAAGAATTATATGTCCCTCCTTACTGACTTGTGTACCAATTAATCTAGGGATTTCTCTCTATCACTTCAAATTAAAGTCACGTTAATGTTTGGTCAGTTTAGGCTCAACATCCATATCAATCCTCTTAACATGAACCATAAGGATATACAATCATGTTCATATGTTTTAAAGTTGACCTACCCAATGAGTTCCATAAGTGATGTCCTCAAGTTCTCACAAGACACGCTTACAATTTCTTAAAGATTTTTCATTTAAATTCATTTTCTCACAAACCCCCAAATGAAAACATCGAGATTCCATGCAATTACATTAGACTCCACAGATTACACTAGATAGATAGTGGATCCTAGAAAATTGTAAATTTAGAAATTAATAAAGATAAGATAACGAAAGATGAAAAATGCAAAAGCAAAACAAAAGATGAAATAAAATTAAATAAAAACTAGATAGATGTTGTTCCAGCACCCCCCTAAGCTTGAATTCAACTATGGCTTCATAGTCAAAATCCAGACTTAAGAGGTGGAACAACGATACCCCTCTACTTCTCTGGTGGTGGGTGTAGTGGGTACTGGTGGCCGCTGGGATCCCAAGTAGGATAATGCCCTTGGAACAACATTTTAGATGGGGGCATCGGTGGCGGCTGTGGGTATCCTCCAAAGTAATTCTGGCTCCAATAATGATCGTAAAATGGTTGTTGCTGCATCTCCATCCTATGCAACCTGTTGTGGATGTTTTCTTAGTTGGCGAGGAGGAGGCGCTCATTCTCGTATATGGATTCCTGATTCTCGTACAACCTATTTGTCATCTCTTGAATACCGGCAAAAGATGTAGTATGCTGGTGTTGCATCTGCTGAATGTCCTGGAGCATGATGTACATGCCCTACATCGAATAGACATCCTCGCCACCTTGAGAGGGTTGTGGTGGCGGCGGCTGGGAAGAAGACAAGGCTCCAAAGTGTCGTGGTCGCTTTCATGGAGCAACTCGTCGTCGAAGAGGAATGATAGCTTCCTCCTCCTCTTCTTCATCATTGTCACATTTTGGTACTTCTACTTCTTCAACTTGCTATTCTTCTTCATCTTGATCAATATCAATGATGGGCCACCTATAATCTTGGCTAGGCCGGAGGTTGAATGTAGGGTCAGGCAGTTCCCTCCTTTGAAAACACCTCCCACATGGCAAGTGGCGCCGACGGTGCTGTGGAAGACTTCGACGAGGCTCGTGTTTACAAAGTGGCTCAGATTGAGCATATTCTTACATTCCATCTTTGGTAGCCCGGACAGATCCAGGCCAAAGTGCATGGAGATCGGAGTGATAAGGCCCCCAAAGTAGATTGGGACCCTACGAGAAGTGTTCCTCGTCACCGCCATGATGTGTGTGAGGAAGAAAGCTCCAAAGTTGATACATTTCCTCTCCGACAGATTGTAGAGGAAGAAAAGATCCGTTTCTTGAAATTTGCTTTGTGACAGTCTAGATCTTGCAAAGAATGTGTTGGATAAAATCCGGTGCATGACTCTGACAAACAGATGCTCAAAATCAGCTATAATGATCGAATGACCTTTCGGTATAGTGACTAATGCCGAATACATGGCGTCATAGTCTGCATTCTGCGGTGGCTGGCGCAGGTTGCTATGTGACCACCCATAAATTGCATTGAACTCGCGAAGAGGCATTGTGTAATCCCTGTTGTAGAGGAGGAAAGAAACTCGCCCCTCTTTCCATTCCGTCCGTGTCAGTTGTAGCTCGTTGGAAATGACACAAATATCTAGAGACGCCATAAACTCTATGACAATCTCCTTGTAAGTTGGCCACCCCCTAAAAAATGGATGACCTTCGGCGTGGTCACGACATAACATCGGGGACCCCCTCAATTAACCCTGAAGCACATAGGCCATGTTGGCCTCGAATCCCAGGTCCTTGATTAGTTGCCGGTCTCCATACTAGGTAGGCTCGATTGAGCGCTTCCACAACTCTTTGTACACCTTCTTGATCTCAGGTGAGGGGTGGACTAGCCTCGGGCGAGGAACTAATCCTTATTGCAGGACATGTAGGGTAGGTGGGGCAGCCCTGGATGATGAAGCACTGGATCTCACCATTGTTGCAAAGGGAAACAGGTGAAAGAGAAAGGGATTGAGAAAGGAGTTTGGAGAAGATGGTCGGTGAAAATCAGAGAAGATGGAGATCCTCAAAGTCGATGGAGATGCTCGGAGACGACCTTCGATGAAGATATCTGTAGCTCCTGGGTGCTCGAAGATGCTATGGCTCGGAGATGGGAGATATGAACTTGAATGTGTGAGTTGGATTGAAGAAATACATCCCTTTTTATAAGGGTCGGCCGTCGTTGCTATCGGTGTGTCAATACTATCGACGAGAGTGTCGATAGTATCGACAACTGCTGGAATCTATGGCTCGCTGCTATCGACGGCCCTCAATGGCTGGATGGATGGGGTCGGGATTGCTGAAGTGTCGATGGTAGCGACGGGCATCGATACCATCGACGTTGTCCACGGATCGACATTGTGGACCGCTCGATGAAGATGCACGGATCACTGACGTGGCGCATCGATACCATCGACGGGGTGTCGATAGTATCAACAACTGTGTATACCTTTGATCCTCGTGAGGTGGGGGCGCTACTATCTGTGTTGTTGGCGTGTCGATACAATCGAAAAGGGTGTTGATAGTATCAACATTGCTGAGAAACCATTCTGAAAATCTCCAGACATCTCACGACCATCGATGAACTAATCAATGCTATCGACCCTCTCCAGTCTCGATCCTCTTTTGCCCTGTTCATTGGTTGATACTATCGATGAGGCCGTCGATACTATCGATAGAATGAAATTTTCATAGCTGCTTCGCTGTTCCAAACTCGATACCAGCGACACATGTGTCAATGGTATCGACATCATTCCAGTCCTGCACACTCAACAAACACATCAGGGTATCATTTTTATAAACTAAGTACAAAATTAATGAAAACTATTTAGGAAAATGAAAAATAAAGCAAATAAACATGCAATATACCAAGGTTGGGTTGCCTCCCAACAAGCGCCCTTTGTTAACGACTTAGGCTAGATGCAAACATGCTCATTCTTCATCAAGTGCAATGAGTTTTACCTCATGCACCTTTTTTGTGAAATCCTCTCCATAGTAGTACTTAAGACGCTGACCATTCACCAAGAATGTCCTTTCACCATCTCTCACCATCATGGCTCCATGTGGACGCACTTCCTCCACAACAAATGGTCCACTCCACTGGGACTTCAACTTCCCGGGATGTAGCTTTAGCTGCGAATTGAATAGCAAGGCACTCTCACCTTTTGAGAAGACTCTCCTTTGGACGTGGTAATCATGTAATTGTTTCGTCCGTTCCTTGTAAATCTGGGAACTCTCGTAAGCGTTCATTCTCAACTCAAGTAACTCATTGAGCTCGAGAAACCTTTGCTTCCTTGCATCATCCATGTTCACTTTCAACTTCCTTAGCGCCCAATGCGCCTTGTGCTCCAGCTCCACCGGCAAGTGGCATGCACGCCCATAAGCCAACCTAAATGGTGTAGTGCCTATAGGAGTCTTAAAGGCGGTCCTATACACCCAAAGTGCATCTAGTAGGAGCATGCTCTAGTTCTTCCTTGATGCGTTGACAGTACACTCCAGAATCTTCTTTATCTCCATATTAGAAATTTCTACTTGACCCTGCGTCTGCTGATGGTATGGGGTGCCCACATTGTGCTTTACCCCATACTTGCTCAAAAGTGCAGTGAACTTCCTATTTGTGAAATGCGTGCCTCCATCACTGATGATCATGCGGGGCACCCCAAACCTGCATAAGATGTATTCCTTTACGAACCTTCACACTACCGCAACATCATTAGTCCTAGTGGGTATCGCTTCTACCCACTTTGAAACATAATCAATAGAAAGTAAAATATACAGATTGGAATTTGAGGACACAAATGGTCCCATGAAATCTATTCCCCATACGTCAAAGACTTCAAACTCTTGAAACACATTTAGGGGCATTTCTTGTATTTTTGAGATATTACCTGCCCGCTGACATGAATCACATTTTCTTACAAAATCATAGGCATCTATAAAAAGTGTGGGCCAATATAGGCCGCTCTCCAACACCTTCTTAGCCATCCTCGAGCTAGCCTGATGGCCGCCGATGGGCAATGTATGACAATGTATGAGCACGCTGTCATACTAAAACTCTGGCACACACCTGTGTAGAACACCATCCCTACATTGTCTCAAAAGAATAGGGTCATCCCAAAAATAAAATCCTAATGAATGGAAAAACCACTTATTCTCTTGATAACTCCAATCCTCGGGTAGTTCTTTGCATGCAAGATAATTTACTATGTGTGAAAACCACGGGTCTTTGGATTTAATGGGAATAATATGTTCATCTGAAAAAGTCTCAGTAATGGGTATATTAGTACCCTTCTCATCTACCCTTTCAAGGTGAGACAAATGGTCCGCAACCACATTTTCAATGCACGCCTTATCCTTAACATCAATGTCAAATTCTTGTAAAAGAAGTATCCACCTAATGAGTCTAGGTTTTGCCTCTTTCTTTTCCATTAAATATTTTATTGCGGCATGATCTGTCCATACCACCACTTTAGATCCCACTAAGTATTGCCTAAATTTCTCAAAAGTGAAAACCACGACAAGTAATACTTTTTCGGTGGTGGTATAATTTAATTGTGCATCATTCAATGTTTTCGATGCATAATAAGTGATTGTGGGTTTGTTATCAAGGCACTGCCCAAGAACGCCCCCCACGGCGTAATCAGATGCGTCACACATAAGCTCAAATGGTTGACTCCAATCCAGAGTCTGCATGATCGGTGCGGAAATCAAGCGTTGTTTAAGGATCTCAAAAGCGTTCATACATTTTCCATTAAAATAAAAAATTGCATCCTTCTCAAGCAACTCAGATAGTGGCTTAGAGATTTTGGAAAAATCCTTAATAAACCGACGATAAAACCCTGTGTGACCAAGGAAAATTTTAACTCCCTTCACCGAGTTTGGTGGAGGCAATTTGGAAATAACCTCAATTTTTACTGGATCCACCTCCAGTCCCTTGCTAGACACCTTATGTCCTAGCACGATGCCCTCACTAACCATCATGAGGCATTTCTTCCAATTGAGGACCAAATGAGTGTCCTCACATCTCTGCAAACTTTATCAAGATTATAAAGACATTCATCAAAAGACGCACCGTAGATCGAGAAATTGTCCCTAAACACCTCTAAACAATGTTCAACCATGTCAGAGAAAATGGTAAGCATACAATGTTGAAAAGTGGTCGGTGCGTTGCACAGTCCAAAAGGCATCCGACGATATGCAAAGGTACCGTAAGGACAAGTGAAAGTAGATTTCTCTTGATCCTTAGGTTCAATCAAAATTTGGTTGTAGCCAGAATATCCGTCTAGAAAACAAAAATGAGAGCGACCATCTAGTCTCTCTAAAATCTGATCAATGAAGGGTAAAGGAAAATGATCCTTTAACATTTCAGTGTTCAATATATGGTAATCTATGCAAACCCGCCACCCGGTAACCAACCAGGTGGTTACTGGCTCATTTAACAAATTTGTAGTTATTGTAACTTCCCCCTTTTCAGGGACTACCTGTGTCGGGCTTACCCACATAGAGTCTGAGATGGCGTAGATGATTCCCGTTATAAGCAACTTGATCACCTCCTTCTTGACAACCTCCATCATGATAGGGTTGAGGCGACGTTGGGGCTGAATCACAGGTTTGGCTCCTTCAACAAGTCGGATCTTGTGTTGGCATAGAGTAGGGAGATCCCCTTGACGTCGGAGACTGACCACCCAAAAGCACCACAGTGGTTCTTCAATGTGACCATCAATTGTTCTTCTTCAGCAACAGTCAAATATGCCGAGATAATGATCGGTAGCTTTGAATCCACGGCTAAGAATGCATACTTCAAATGAGGGGGCAACGAATTTAGCTCCAAATCTGGCAGATTCACCAAAGAAGGTTGCAATGGGGGCGACAGAGGTCCCAAATCTTCAAAGTGCCTAGAATAGTAGCAGGGCAAAACTTGAAGCATCTTCACACAGTCCTGTAGCGACATGCTCCTCATCCAGTCATCCATAATATTGAACAAGCAAGCTTCGAGAGGCAATTGAGGGTAAGATTCTTTCATTGAAATCTCCGCAACATTATCCTCAGTAGACAAACAAACTTCTTTATCTTCATCATTTGGATATCCCACTGCCTTAACAAGAGAAACTACCTTAGTTTGCTCCATGATATCCACAACAAGTGTTCCCCTGTCTATCTTGGACATGACATGCGCCATGTCGAGAAAGGGTTTCCCTAGACAAATGGAAACATTGTGATCAAAGTGTTTGACTTTATTGCACTGTTCTTTCTCCTTTGATGATTTTGGGTTAGTTGGCATTTTTATTTCAAACCTGTCATCAGCTATGCCCATGGTTAAATGACCTCTACCCATTTCCAGAATCATGTCAGCTATAGCCTGGAAGGGTCTTCCTAGAAGCAACTCATTCCCTTGCTTATCTTGCATCTCCATCACAACGAAATCTGTCGGAAAAACAAATCTGTCCACCTTGACTAGAACATCCTCGAAAATCCCATAAGGCCTTACGACTGAATTATCTGCAAGCTGGATAGTCATATTGCTCCTACTAGATTCCTTGAGACCAAGTTTTCTAAAATTTGAGAGAGGCATCAAATTGATGCTCGGTCCTGAGTCATAAAGAGCCTCTCCAAATTTCGTTTTTCCAATGTAGTAGGAGATATTGAATCACCCTGGATCCTATCTCTTAGGTGGCAATGTCCCTAGAATGAATGAGCTCACCTGCTCTTTGAGTACCACCACTTCCGTATCTAGAATCTTCCTCTTCTTAGTGATAATGTCCTTCAAAAACTTACCATAAGAAGGTATCTGATCAATTGCGTCAAGCAGTGGAATATTGATAGATAATTTCCTAAAACTGTCAAAGAACTTCTTAAGTTGTTAATCCACCTTCTTTAATTTAAGGTTGTTCATATATGGAACTAGGACTGTCTTTGCTCTCTTATGTGGTGGCACATATGGCGTCCTCTTCTCTGTGTCTTTCTCAACAATGGGCTCCTCCACAACAATCTCTACACTATTCTCAGCAGTTTCTGTGACTTCAGCTTCCTCTGTAACCTCACCTATAGCTTCTGGCTGTGATGTGTTTGGTTCATTGGATTTAGAGTTTAAAATTTTCTTTCCACTCCTCAGCAAGATAGCCTTGTCTTGATGGTTCCCCCCTGGAACATTTGTATTCCATGGAAAACCCTATTGTGCCGACTTCTTCAAGCTTACAATTTCAGCTTCTATCTGCGCAATAGACGTCTCAAGTGTCCTCATCTGTGCCCCATGGCTTTGTAGAGTCTGACCAAATTGGTTCATAAATTCCCCCTGTGACTGAATTTGCTTGCCGAATGTATTATCATCGATGGGGTGTTGATGCTATCAACACCTTAGGGTGCACTTTCGTCGCTTGAAAACTGAGATCAACCTGTTGACTTCTCGATACTATCGACCAGATCATCAATAGTATCGACGTGCTGACTTTTCTTCTACTGAACTAATCTTGAGACCATCGACAGTGTGGTCGATGGTATCAACCTGGATGCTTTCCCTCCACCTTGGTTACTGTTGCCATGTCGATAGTATCAACGGACCTATCGATGGTATCGACAAGTTCTGGAATATAAAGTACCTAAAACTGAGAGAAAAACACAAGTCAATCCATGGAATTTAGTAATTCATTCAAAATAGGATAAAATAAGATAAATTTGATGCATATAATGATTATAGGCTAAAGGAATTTAATCATGCCATTATTATCACAAAGATGACAAATGAACGTATAAAACAAGTACAAAATTAGCCTATAAATGTGACTCAAAAACCCTGCATCACTTATCAAATTGTGTATTCATATGTCACCAAAACCCTAATTTGGGTCGATTAGGGTTTCCAAATGTTAACCATAATTATGTGGATCAAAGTATGATTAAAACTTCTCATTATATTTAAAACATCAAAACTTAACTACCATTGTTAATAAATATTTAAACAATGATCAACATAGTTAAGCATACAATCATCCAAGTACACCCTAATTAGATGAATAATTTAAAAACGGGTCATTACAGATAGGGGTGTAAACGGTGCGGGTATGGTGCGGGTCTAGCCATACCCATATCCATACCCATCTAATTTAGCGGGTCCGGTTCCGATTCTAGACCCGCATAATACAAAACCTGGACCCGCACCATACCCGTACCAGCAATTATAGCGGGTATACGGTGCGAGTATGCGGGTAAGCGGTTCTATAAAACATCATATTATTTATGTAAGAGAAATGACTATGTTCTATATATTTTAAGATGACTAGATATTGTTATTATATAGCATGTTAACATGCAATAGTTATATTAGACAATGCTATATTTTATACATTAACATTAATTGAGTTAATTGTTTACATATTTGTAGTCATCGTCATAATGTTTAACTTATGTAGAAAGTAATGCAAATTAGTAGACATTTTGATTTTTAAGTTTACATATAATGTTCATTATTGAAACTAGAATAGTTAATTCTTTATGATATGACTAGTCTCAACCTTATTGTGGTTAGATTAGGATATAATCTCAAGAATTATATTAATTATACTAGTAAAGTATTATATATATAATATGTTTTATAAGTAGTTACTTATGTATAGCGGGTACACGGGTCTAGCGGGTCTGGGTCCAAGCATACCCATTATTGGACCCGCTTATATGCAGGTCCAAGGGTATACAAGTCCAAGGGTATGCGGGTATAAAAAATTAGACCCGTGACAGGTTTTTTAAGGGTCTGAATTTGCGGGTCCGCGGGTCTACCCGTACCCATTTACAACCCTAATTACAGAATACTACAACAAGGAGAGAAAATCCAAAAATAGGGAGAAGAAAGAAAGAAGGGGGAAAGATGCTGCCCATGCCACTTGGAATGAGTCTTGTAACACCTTCCCATTTATTAACCACAAATACTATATACGGAAGCATCAACTCACATAAGTTAATAAAACATGGGCAAACATCACATATCCGACATACTAAAGCATTTCAATTACCAAAGTAACTAAATTCACTGACAAAGTTTAAGATAATGACACTAAAAGTTAAATAATAGCAATCCCAACATGAAATGAAAAGAAAATGGCTGAAAAGAAAACTCCAAATTGGAAGGATTGCCTGAGATAATGTCCCACCAGTGATAGATATCCTCTGAATCTACAGGTCCTCAAGCTACTCCTCAAATAGCTACTTGCTATTTGCGGATGTCGCATCCCCAACCATGCTTAAAAGGAGGAAATCTTGGGGTTAGAATAAGAGACAACAAATTCTAACACAAAAGATAAGGCATTAGTAGAATTGAAAGAAAAACTACAAAGACTTAGCAATATCTTTTATTTACGAATTTTATCTGACCTGTGGCCACCATTATACGATAAATCATCCTGGATTGACGTATCTACACCCTGAATTGGTACCAAAGTACCTCTGAATTGGTACGACATGCCTATGAATGACACTGAGATGTCTCTGAATTGGTACTAAAGTACCTATGAATTGGAGTAAGCACTCCTCTAGATTGGCAACACATGACTCTGAACTGGCAAGACATGCCTATGAATTGTTCCAGACTACTGAATGAGGATTTATCATATAATGTCTTATGATTTCTAAATCTAAACCTATATAGAAACTGAATACTGATAAATGAGTTCTAAATGTATATATAAATCGAAATTTAATAAGAACATCTAAGAAAGATTGTCTTACTTATCTGATGCAGTGAAATTATTCTATAGTGACTGAACATATTCAACTAAACTTAATTCTTATGCTCATGATAGGTAACAAGTTACTAAAACATTATAAGGCATACTTATGCATGTAACATCATATCTACTAGAAAGACTGAATGCAATCAACTAATACATTAGAAGAGCATAATGCAACTTCCTAATTTAGACTAACTGGCTATAGATGATAACTAAACAAGAATTCATAGGGCATGGCCCACTTACCTATAGTAAACCAAACTCCTAACTATGCTCCCAACATTGTGTATATATCTCTCTCCTAAAAAATACAATGGTTTTATCAGATCACATACTCCTTTCTGTTCAACATGATTAGGGTCATTAGAGTACTTTCTGGGTTATTGTTACATGCACTTTACTTACATCAATGTGTATGAGTATTAGGTATTTTATATTCATTCAATGCAATACAACTAGAGATTAGGTATACATATATTGAAATAATATAATTCCTTGGTATTAATGTTGGGGTAACACTTTAGGTCTAGGTAAAACAATGATATGACTTTTAATTTAAAATAGTAGTTAATGGGTGAAACTATTTTACTATCATTATTGGCCTCTTGATTAACACATTAGTGGGTATATGGTGTGTTTTTCCTTTAGGGCCACACACTAACCAATTGAGTTTGACTAGATGAAACCCCAAAGGTTTTGAACACAACATGAATCTTTAGCCCTAATAGGCTCGCTCATATAGACTAACACACTTACCCGCAAGCGCACGAGGGCATGCTATAGTATAGGAAAGCAAAAAGTTAGGGGTTGAACCCAAGAGGGAAAAGGGGGAACTAGAGCTAGGTTAGTTTGATCTAGGTTCCTAATACGAAGTTTAGGGTTTAAGGGTTTGAAGATTAATTTGTTGATTACACTAATGGTGAATAAGTAAGCAATTAAAGGAGAACAAACAAGATCAAAACCTAAGTTAACCCTAGACAGTTTAATCTAATGAGAAAGGAATGACATGACAAGCAAATGAAAGGAGCAAGCTACACTAAGACAAGCAAGAAGATGTCCACACTACACTAAGATAGCAAACTAGACAAAAGTACAATTAAAGACCTAAAATAGCAAGAACTAGACAAGAACAAGGCAATGAACTATCTAAGCTAACACTAGCTAAGCAAGGAGGCAATTAGGATTTTAATGCAATTAAGAGAAGTGTGGGTTGTTAGGGGGATGATCTTGTTAATTAGGTTGGGGGTGATAACATGTGAACATTACTTTTTCATTTAAATTACAAACCAAACAACAAGTTAGATGCGAATGGCATGCCCTAAACTACTAATTGGCCATGGATAGGGTAGATGTGTATATGGGAACAAGTCCCTAACCCCTCCTACCCACCCTTATGAGGCTCACTTGGATTAGGGTTTAGGTGTAATTCAATTCGTGATCTAATCGAGCCTAGGTTTCTAGGATAGGAACTCTTTGGGTAATTAGGGGCCCATGGTAGTAATTGAAGGTGGGAATGAGGTTTTAGACCCCACATCACCTACATTCTAGCATTGAGAAGGCTCCAAGCTAATTACAATAAATGATCCTATACTAGCTATTTAGATCTCTCACCTAGGTGTAGTAGAATTTCTTAACATGTAGGAAGGTGAATATCTAACTAGAAATCTATTAATTAGACTTAGAAGCAATTCACAAAAAGAGCCACACATAAGCAATTTTCCTAGAATCCTTGGTTATTTCAAGCACAAACCACAAAGAAATTGATAGGAAATGAGATAGAAGTAGAGCATAATAATTAGCAAATAAAATTATAATGTTTACATTTCACTTTACCCCAATATGGTATCAAAGTAACATTTTGAGCCCCAAACAACCCACCTAAGGGGCCTAGCTACTCATAGAATAAGAAAATACAAGAAGAAAGGAAGAAGAACGGGTGGAGGAGTGAAAAGACATGATGATCTCGGCAAAGACTCCTCTTTCTCAACCTCCTAGCAATAGCAGCCCGAGCACAACACTCCTCCAAGGTAGAATGGCATGGGTTTATGGTGGAAAATGGCCAAAGACCCTAAAATAGGTGTTTTTAGTGTGGAAGATAATGAAATGGAGGTGGAGTGGAGTGGGAATGGATGGGAGGCAAAATGGGGGAGTTGAAAGTGGACTACAGGGTCGCTAACCTCAGGATCCAGCTGCCACCTATGTATATATAGGTGGTGGAGAAGTATTAGATTATGTAGGAGTAAAATGGGAAGTATATTGGAAAAAGTGTTGCTAGGTTTGTATGTAGAACGATTGTGATGGGAAACACAGCTGTGGTGGGTAGGGTTAAACACACATGTGGTGGAGGAGAACATGCATGGTGAAAATTGTAATAGTTATAGGAGAATTTGGGGGTTTGAGTGGCTGTTGCCACAACTATGGTGGTCACCATGATTGTGGTGAGGCATTGGTGGAGCGGCCACGGTGGTCAGCACGGTCGTGGTGGTTTGAGGAAGTGCTTATCGTGGCGGTGAGAATGGGCATTCTATCTTCTTACCAACATGATTGTGCTACTTTGCACATCCATTCTGGGGCATGTTAGCATGATCGTGTGACCGGCCTAAATCGTGCGTCCAAAAAGTGGAGGCGGATTTGAAGTAGTCAGACTTTTAAATTTATAACCCGAAACCTTCTAGCCCCCCACAACTTTGTTTACGGGGTCGAAGTAGATATACGGGGTCGAACACAGGGACAAGGGTGGTAGTGATGAGAACAATGAATCAACACGTTATACTCCGGTAAGGAAAAGAGGTGATAAAGTTCCCCAAAAGGGACAACAGGTTCAGATCGATGAAATAAAAGAAATCTATCTCCAACTGGAGTTACGAGGAAAAGTTAAGGTTTTTGAGCATTTATCAGTTTTTAGGGGTTTTCACGCAACGGAAACAGAGAGATAAAACTATCGCTTTAGCAAGGAACGAAGGAGAAAACTTCGATAAAACAAGCGGCAACAGGAACATCCGGTACCCCTCCTCTCGAATTGGGTACCTCTAGCCAAGCATCAACACCCCTCTCGAGGTTGCTGGACTTCAGTTAGAGTGGAAAGGTTACTACAACAACTCCGATTCCGGGCACTCTCGTACTCCAGAATCAGACCAAACACTAGAGCCACAACACCTCTCTCGAGGCTATTGCAACGGGAAAACACGATTCGGTAGCTAATCGAAACGCGATCCAAGCCTACAAGCTAGAGTTTGGATGTCAAACACAGCAATCATCCAACAAAAGGTACCAAGCATAAAACAACAGATAATTAAACTTCTTCTAATTCCATTAACAAATAAGGTTCTGATTACATTGCATAAATGAAGGAATTAAATGACTGAAATAAGTAAGATAAGTGTCGCCTTCTTGATTTAGAAGGGCGATAGACAACAACAGACTTTCCAGCCTGATACCGGGTAGGGGCCTTGCCCGATACACCCATGTCGGGCGGCATACCCTCTCGGGCGACATGCTCACGACGAGCTGATGTATCATGCGGGGCGCCCTGGCCTGTTACGATCATGTCGGGCGGCACCCTCTCGGGTGACACGCCGCAACTAGCGATGCGTATCGGGGTTCGATATCGTGCCGGGCAAGAGTGTTGCTTCCTGTATCAGGTACTTCTATCGGGCATCATTGATGACCGATATCGACCTGCAGCGGTGCCCGGGGCCGACCCTAAGTGAACCATTCCCTCCCTCTCGGGATGAGGAAGTACTCACCTAGAATCGCCCAGTACACCCTGAGGCACGATACGCGAGCTCCATATGCTTTCCTTAGTTAGCTTTCAAGAGGTTCCGACTTGTCCCATCAGAGTCCTATAGTTGCTATTTATAGGCAGCGGCTGGGGGAAGTTATGGTGCTCCAGACGCCACGTGTTCTTCATCAGCTCCATTATTGCGACTTCAGGGATGCTCGATATGCATGTCACCTGGCAAAAGGATGTCGGGCTGTCGGTCATCGTGACGAGTGGCACCTACCGGTGGGTGGCCCGTATTGCCCGACATGCTTCGGCAGTCATGACGAGTTCGGCTCCCAATCGGGTAAAAGGCGTGTCGCTCATCCGCTTCCTCTTGAGCGACACCCTCATGTCGCGCGGCAGTGTATCGGGCTGCCCTATCGGACAATGACCGTATCGGCCAGCAGGTTGGTAAGGAGGCTGATGCAGGTGGAACGTGTTCGTGGGTCGGGACGGGCCTGTTAAAAACCGAGGAGAACTCTGCAAAAGATGACAAAATTAAGTTAATAGCTCCGCGTGGCCTGTTTATTCAGAAACACTATAAAAAGGAGAGGAAAATAGTTTAAAAGGGCAGTTTTGATAACAAAATAAGGGCCAAAAACATCACAAAATTTGGTGTTATCAACTCCCCCAAACTTAGCATTTTGATTGTCCTCAATCAATCTTTTTACTTTGTTTTGCGATACTTCTTCTTGACCGGTATAGTTTTTAGGCCAAAGGTTTGAGTGAGGATTGAGATGTCTTACAGAAAATGTGGCCCGACCACAGACAACATACTTTATTTCTCCTGCCTTATTTAAGCAAAAATTTTCTCTACAGCTTCAGCGAGACTTGGGTGCATGATTCGAAGTTAGCTTTCACACCAAACAACTTTTGGGGGCAGGATGTTGTGTGCTTGGGTAGGCTTAAGGCTTTTTGGGTTTTTCATATTGTTTCCCATCATTCCATCCAGGTAAGGTTCCGTTAGCGGGTGAGTGGTCCCTAGAGTCCAAGCCAGTTGGCTTTAGAGTAGTGATTTCACATCCTACGTACCACTGCCCCGGATCTACCATGCCTAAAGATGGGTACTTTTGGAAAACAAGTGTGCATATATTTTTTTCTTTCTTTTCATTTGGCACAACTCTCATGCTTTTATTCACTCTCATAACACTATTCTCTCTTTTTGGGATTTTGCTGGGTAAGGGAAAACAAGAGAAATTTTTGCTGTTTGGGCAACTTTTTCCTTCTGCATACACATCTCTTAGCTGTCGCAAGATTATTTTTCAAAATTTTTGGCGTAGAAAGTCATAGTCAATTGTTGTTTGAGGCTGCATTATCATAAAGACATAACAAAACTTGCATCTCCTTATGCACATAGAAAACAAACTGACAAGAAGTCGTATCAGGTTTTTACTATATAATGTCTTTGTACAGATGTATGGAGACAAAATAAGCAAAATTTTTCAAAATTTTTGTATTAGACATGCATATATATATATATATATATATATGTACACATGATATAGAAAGAAGAACAACAGAACAAAAAGGGTGGAGTTGGAAGAAAATTTTTGAATTTTTGTACCTCCCTCACTGGTACATGGTACCCCCCAAACTTACTCCACACTCTATCCCAGAGTTGTGAAGTGGATAGGGTAGGTAAATGTTAACCCAGTGAGGGTTAGCTGGTGAGAGCGCATGTGCCAGATAGAAGCTCCCACACATATTCTCCTTGTTTTTTGTGGTAGGCGATGTGGTGGAGTTGGTCAGGCGTCTCTTTATTTGATATGCATACCAGGATGAGGATGCTGCAGTCAGTTGTATCAAAAGGCAAAATAGGGCTCAGAAATGCAAGATTCAATGAGATCAGCCATGCGCTTTTGCTGAGGCAGAAAGTTCCAAGACTCTTAGGACTGATCATCAATCTCATCTTCTTTAAACTTTCATCGTCTATTGAACTAGCCATAGAAGTCCCCTTATCTCTTTCAATACTTTTTCTTGATTTGGTAGCCCCCAAGAGAGATCCATTTCCTTATCATAGTCTGTCTTCTGCGGTGGTTTAGGACCATCACCAAAAGAGAAAACAAGTAGAAGTCTTTCTCTAGTGGCTTCTGGATTGAATGTGGGCATTTTGAGTTCACCAGCCGTGAATCCACCTTCTTCGTGGGTGGCACCTTCTTTAGATATAGTATCCACAAGTGTTTTCAAGAGCTCTCTATCTACCATAGGCCAGTTATCATCGTCATAATTTGCAGGAGCCTTGCGTTTCCTTCTTGAGATCTTTGCACTTGTTCTAGCTGCATCCTCTGGGAAAGAAAATGGACTCGTTACTTCGTCCGTCCTTGCTCTCTTTTCAACGGTTGATGGCCCAGCTGCCTCAGGATTCTGGCGTTTCTGCCCGACCGTTGTTGCTTCAGCTGCGGCCTTAGTTTTGATTCTTCTGCCGCATTTGTCAACTCAAATGGATGTTTGTTTTGTACGGGCCATATCTGTTATCATTTAAACATTGATCATTTAAATATTAGGTAGGCTAGACCTTAAAATTTTGATACCGGCATTTTAGAGAAAAATGGATTGCACGATAAAAGCTGTGCGTCAAACACGTTGCCCGACACAGGTGTGTCGGGCGATACGGTTGCTAGGAACAAAGAGCCCGATAGGGTCTTCCTCAAAGAAAAATGTGTCGACCGATAAAAAAAACAAGCGAAGCGGCATAAGGATGGGCGACACGATTATCGCCTGATATGGCATATCGGACAAACGCGAGTGAAGGCCGTGTCGCGCGACATGCGTGTCGGGTGACACAAGGAAAATTAACTGAATATGTCAACCCGATACGCTGCGCGCGATATGAAGCTCGTGTCGGGCAAGTAGGCTGTCGGGCTATATCCTTACTACCTGAAGCTCTTGCACGATACGAGAGCAAAAGCTAGCTGGCCGACACACGAGCAAAGGGAGAAATTACCGCATGATTCAGGTAGCTAGAAGAGTAAGTGCAGTAGCCCGATACGGTAAATCATCCGTACTATATATACCAATCTCAACCGGGGGTAAAACATGTAAATCCGGGGTGCGTGTCGGCCGTTGAGACAAGCCATTCTCGAGACAAGCGGTCCCATATGTCTAATCAAGGGTAATTACTCATTTTTTCCGATACGGGAGATTGCTGCCCGGACGTGTCGTCCGACACGGCTTATGCGATGCCCGATATACCTTTGCCCGATATGAGCGTGTTCTACGCGTCGGTTGAGTTGCTGCCCGATACGAAGCCTTCAGAACAGAATCTAGATGAAAAACTTAAAAACAAAACGGGAAAAATCGATTGAGGAGTAAAACAAAACATCATTGGCCTAACGTTAAGTTCCCATACTCAGATAGTGTTACCCATCTAGACCCATAAAATAGAGCGGTGGCCCATAAAATAGAAGAGTCAGTGCACGTGGCGCATGCACTGACTCAGACCTTATTACATTCCAAATGTTCATAGTGTTTTTCATTCAGGAAAGTAAATAACATTCTATTCTAGGAAAAGTAAAAGCTCGGGCTGCCTCCCGAGGAGCGCTGTAGTTTGCGTCGCCAGCTCGACCGGTTTAGGTCCTTTACTTTTCGTCTTCAACAACATCCATGTCCTGCAAGTTGATCTCTTCCCTCCTAACAAAAGCTTCATCTTCATAGAACCTTTTCACCCTGTGCTCGTTCACTTGAAAAACTTTGGTCGGATCATCTTTTTCGTATAGCTCCATCATTCTGGATGGGTATATCTTTGACACAGGGAACGGTCCGGACCATCTCATTTGTAGCTTTCCTGGAAAAAGACGAATGGAGGACTTAAATAATAAAACTTTATCACCTTCTCTTACGTCCTTCCTCCTCATGTGGGCATCATGCCACACCTTCGTCCTTTGTTTATAGATTTTTGCATTCTCATAAGCATGAATCCTTAATTCTTCAAGCTCTTATAACTGCAAATATGTCTTTTCTCCCTCTTTCTCCAGATCCATATTCAAGAATTTGATTGCCCAGAGGGCCTTGTGTTCCAACTCAAGTGGTAGATGACAAGATTTTCTGTAGATCAACTTATAGGGGGTGGTTCCAATGGGCGTTTTATAGGCAGTCCTGTAGGCCCAAAGTGCATCGTCAAGATTTATTGACCAATCCTTCCTCGTCCGGCTGACAGTCTTTTCCAGAATCTACTTGATTTGTCTATTCGAGACCTCTACCTGCCCGGAAGTCTGTGGGTGGTAGGGTGTAGCGATCTTGTGCTTAACTCCATACTTTCGTAGGAGTTCTTCGAACTATCTTTCTCCAAAATGCGACCCTCTGTCGCTTATTACAGTGCGTGGTACACCGAACTAAGGGAAAATCATTTTCTCGAACAACTTGATCACTGACTTGGCGTCGCACGTTTGGGTTGCCACAACTTCTACCCATTTCGATACATAATCTACTGCCACTAGAATGTATTGATACCCCCTTGATGGGGGAAATGGCCCCATGTAATCAATCCCACATACATCAAAGATCTCTACTTCAATCTAATTTTCCATCGAAATCTCGTTCCTTCACCCTATATTGCCCTTCGACTGGCATTCTTTGCATACCTTTACAAACTGTGCGACATCTTTAAATAATGAGGGCCAATAAAAACCTGATTGTAGCACTTTGGCAGCAGCCCTTTCACTGCCTAGATGTCCTCCATAAGGGGAGGCGTGGCACTCTTTAAGAATGTTCGGGGTTTCTTCTTCGGGAACAGATCTCCTGTACAAGTTATCAGCACATCTTCTGAAAAGGAGAGGATCATCCCAATAGTAATTTTTCACATCTGCGAACAACTTTTTCTTCTGGTTATAGGTGATGTCAGGGGGCAGTTCTCCGCAGGCAAGATAATAGCAGATATCTGCGAACCAGGGTAAGTCTTCTTCATTGGTTTCAACCAACATTAAAGCTTAATCGGCATAGTTGTCATTGATAAGTGTTTCCCCCTATCCTTCGGCCACGATCCTTCATAAGTGGTCAACGACCACATTTTCTGCACCCTTCTTATCGATAATCTCATGGTCAAACTCTTGTAGCAATAAGGCCCCCCTCAACAGTCTGGGCTTTGTGTCTTTCTTTTGCATTAGGTATCTTATGGCCCCGTGATCTGTGTATACTTTGACCTTTGATCCAATGAGGTACGACCTGAACTTATCAAAAGCGAAGACGATCGTGAGAATCTCTTTTTCCGTAGTTGTATAATTTACCTGAGCTTCGTCCAACGTGCGACTGGCGTAGCAGATCACGTGGTGCTTTTTATCCTTTTTCTACCCCAGGACTGCTGCTACTGCATAGTCACTGGCGTCGCACATAAGCTCGAACAGTAATTCCCAGTCTGGAGCTTGGAGGATGGGTGGTGAGACAAGGATGTTCTTCAAAGCCTGAAAAGCAGTTAGACAGTTATAAGAGAAAACAAATTCAACATCTTTTACCAGCAGATTGGACAATGGTTTTGAAATCTTTGAGAAGTCCTTTATGAATCTTCGGTAATAGCCGGCGTGTCCGAGAAAGCTTCTCACTCCCGTCACGGACTTCGGTGGAGGAATCTTGAATATGGCTTCAACTTTGCTAGTGTCCACCTCGATGCCACGCCTTGAGATTTTATGTCCCAGAACGATGCCTTCTCGTACCATAAAATGGAACTTTTCCTAGTTCAAAACTAGACTGTTCTCCTCACATCTTTGCAGAACCAAAGATAGGTTTTTCAGGCAGGTATCGAAGTCCTTTCCATAGACTGAAAAATCGTCCATGAAGACTTCCACGATATCTTCCAGAAAATCTGAAAACATTGATATCATGCATCATTGAAACGTAGCGGGAGTGTTGCAGAGGCCGAAGGGAATCCTTATGAAGGCATAGGTGCCGTAGAGGCAGGTAAAGGTTGTCTTCTCCTGGTCATCTGGCAGGATGGGGACCTAATAAAATCCTGAAAAACCATCTAAGAAACAGAAAAAGTCATGATGCGCTAATCTTTCAAGAACTTGATCAATAAAAGGTAGCGGAAAATGATCCTTTTTTGTAGCTTGGTTTAGCTTCCTGTAATCAATGCACATTCTCCATCCGGTAACAGTCCTAACCACCACCTCATCACCCTTATCTCCTTTTACCATTGTCATACCGCCCTTTTTGGGTACTACATGGATCGGGCTTACCCAGTTACTATCGTTGATCGAGTAAATGATCCCCGCATCCCTTAACTTGATTACCTCTTTCTTGACGACTTCCTTCAACATTTGATTCAACTTTCTCTGGGGTTGAGCCAGAGGTTTGGCAGATTCTTCCAGATTGATGCGATGCATACATAAAGCGGGGTTAAGGCCTTTGATGTCTTCCATTGAGTATCCTATAGCCCGCCGGTGGAGTCTTAACTCCTCAAGAAGTCTGTCTAGATGGTTCCTTGAAAGATTGGCATTGACGATTACAGGGTTCCTTTCTTCTTGATCCAGGAATTCGTATTTCAACCCTTCAGGTAACGGCTTCAATTCAGGCTTGGTCCTGGATATTTTTTCTTGCGGCTCCCCCTCAAGAGAGGCATACTTGACAGATTCCACCACCTCGTCCTCGTTGCTCAAATCTTCATCAGACAGGTTAAGAAGGCTGAGACACTCTGCAACTTCTGGACTCTCAAAGTCGGAATTCTGACTGCTTATCGCCCTCACAAGGGGGTCTACCATTCAGATGTCTTCTTCTATCTCCTTGCAGAACTGGTCGTAGCTGTCCGCAAAGCAAGCAGACTTTGACAGGGAAGGTCCTATCATTGCATCCTTCACCTTGAAGTCTATGTGGTCGTTTTCGACCCTCAGAGTGATTACCCCCTCAAAAACATCGATCAACGCCCTTCCCGTAGCCAGGAAAGGACGTCCAAAGATGACAGGACAGTGGGGGTCCTCCACGGTGTCTATGACAACTATATCACATGGAATGAAGAAATTGCCTACTCGGATTGGCACATCCTCAACAACGCCGATAGGTATTTTGAAGGTATGGTCTGCTAGTTCAATTCTCATATTGGTTCTAACCATATCAGTTAGACCTAATCTTTGCGTGAAGCTTAGGGGCATAAGGTGTTGGTATGTATGCCCTGAGAGCCAATCATGGGATGATTGGTGGGATACATTAAGATTGAT
The DNA here is from genome assembly GCA_963693085.1 of Alisma plantago-aquatica. Classification (NCBI taxonomy): domain Eukaryota; kingdom Viridiplantae; phylum Streptophyta; class Magnoliopsida; order Alismatales; family Alismataceae; genus Alisma; species Alisma plantago-aquatica. The sequence goes on along the minus strand of OY856413.1, from coordinate 498,024,338 downwards.
TTGATAAACATCAAAGGCAAGCTTCCAATTCTTTCTGGTTCAGTCATATGAGATAGTGATAGAACAGATTGAATGTCTAGAGAATGACAGTACTCAATGACGTATGCCTTCAGGTTCATGACCTGAACGATGAGATCATACGGATGCTAAGAGTTTGTACATTCTTGATATGTCCCTAGTCGGATGTCATTGTGGAAGGTAGATAGACATCAATGACACACAAGACTAGATTGTGGTGTTGGTTGATGACAGAATCTCATTAGTCATGATATAGAGATATCAAACCAAACACATAGGTACTTGTTAGAGAACAAGTGTACCGGACAGACCCACCGTGAGTTTGACACATGGAACCATGAGATGGTAGTCACAGTCAGTACTCACAGTGATGGTGGTGAGTGTGATTCTTAGACCTGAAATCACTGCACTCAACACATGTCGTTGGGCACACTTTGACATCATCAAACGCAGTCCTGAAACATGGGTTGTTATAAAGGTGATGATTGGGTGGCTTTGACACATGGGGCTTTTGAGGGGTGAGTGATAGATATGGGATTTGTCCCTCCTGAGGGAGTATGATATCCATGGCCACTTGATGAGTAGGATTGAGAAAGGCGTGCACACATGTGTGAATCAGTATGTGATACTGATGTCATACATATCTCTTCCAGTCTACTCTGAGATCAAGGAAGTGAATGAACGTTGACAGGATGACTGTTCCATGCCTCAAGTTCATTCGGGATATCAGTGACAAAGGAATTATACATTCGCTGTAACACCATTCACAGATTGTAGGATGAAAGTTGTTCTCCAACTTTCTACTTTCACTTGGGTAGCACTGATGTGTGACTAGGAACCGCTCTTTGCTTGTGAAGTCATCAGTGTTATGGACTTTCACTGCCAACGTGAAATGGACCTGCAGGGTCACACACATAGGATTTAACCTGGAAGAGGAGTTTTGTCCACAAAGCAATGTTTAGATTGATTACTAAAGGAGTTTAGTAGTTCAATTAAACACTCAATCAGTCGATAGCTCAATATCATATGGTTCAAGGTGTTGGACGCATTGATTGGAGTATCGGATTGATTGAAATCGCAATTGACTGATTTTTGCCCAACCTGTGCTCCCAACCGATCGGTTCATGTGATGAACCGGTCGGTTGAGGTTGCTGAACCGGTCGGCTGGAGTGTCCAGGCCGATCGGCTCATGCCCAGGTTGAAACGACCGGTTCAAGGGTTGAACCGATCGGCTCAACTGGTGCAACCGACCAGTTGGGAAAAGTCATGTCGGCAAGAATTTTCCTTTAGTTTCAAGTTGCCCAATTCGATTGGGAATAATATTGGTATTCGATACCAATTGGGAAAGAAACAAGGAAAGTCTTTTTGAGCCGGATTAGGACCATGAGCCGATCGGTTCAGGGCACCAACCAATCGGTTGGAGTGCCCCAAACGATCGGCTCAGTTCCAACCGATCGGCTCAATGGCCGAACCGATCAGTTCAGTTGTGAACCGATCATTTCAAGTTGCGAACCGGTTGCTTTTTGTGGAAAATTCTCGAACCCTTCTACTCCTGCTTTAGTCCCTCATTGCCCGGGATGGAGAACCCTATCCCATGACTCTCCTATATATATAGGGGTATTGGGGGCTTCTCAAAGTACAGCTCAGTGCAACCAGTTGCTCTGCAAGTTGTCGTTCTCTCTGGTTTTGGTAACCGTGAGAGAGCCCGAGCAAGTGCTTCCCGCAAAAGGGAGGTGCAGTAAGGGAAGGACAACTGCAGTTGCAACAGGAGGCAGGCGAGTGTGTTGGCGACTAGTACGTCAACAGGAGGGTGCGACTCCTTCCACTTCCTTGTGGGACAAGGAGAGTGGATTTCCAGATGGTCCGTGTGGACTACTACAGAGGCGGGAGGACACTGCCGCTTAGGAGGACAACTGTCATCCGACAGTCCGGTTCGAGTAGGAGTTGTCAGTCCCGGTGCGACCAGGAGCTGCACAGACACCGTCGAAGTCCGGAGTTGAAGACCGCGCATTGCGCGAGGTATTGTCGCCGAGCAAGCCTTAGGACAAGGTATGATTCCGCAAACCATCCTTTCCTATTATATAGACGTTGACGCGTTTCCTCGGTATGGGTTGGGGGAGAAAAATTTTTTGTTTCCGCTGCCTTCTCTGTCTCCCCTAAAACCCAACAGTGGTATCAGAGCCAGGTCAACTGCTCTATATTTTAGGATTATCGATATGATCGATTTTGGTTTGTCGCCTTTATTTATTGCATGCGATGCAAATAATATTGGCTTTATGCATGTCCAATCCTAAATCCACAAATCCAAAATTACATATATGATATGTATTATTAATGTACTCGATACGCGTCGCCCTTAAACGAGTTTTGTGGTGGATGTGTGTAGCGTGATTATGGCCTATAAACCCCTATCTGTGTGTGGTTGTTTGTGGTTGCTTGCATCTCAGTCTGCGCACCGATCTTCCCTCTCTTATTCCCAATGTAACTCGAAATAATTCGAGATTCTTTCCTACCTTTGCTCCCCCCGAATGTAACTCGGGGTTTCCTTTTAAAGAAATTTAATAAACAGAATAGGATTTTATTTCCTGTTATGTCAAAGACCGGAGGACATCAAGACGACTGCTCAGACGGTCGGTTCAAGGAGTGAACCGATCGATTGACCTTCCAGACGGTCGGTTCAAGGAGTGAACCGATCGGTTGATGACCGGTTCGAGGAGAGAGACGAGCGGGTGGCAGACATGACGAGATGCACGACGACCAGGCGAACCGATCGGTTGGAGGAGCCAACTGATCGGCTGGTGGCACCCAGACGACCGGTTGGAGAGTACAGATCATTCATGTGATGAGTTGATCAACTCGGATGGCAAGGCACAAAGTTCATCTTGTACAAGTTGCATGTGATGTAGACCTAGATGACCGTGATTCCTCTTGGCTCGAGGAATCACATTAGGATGGCCATAATCATCGCTTTTTATCGTTTGTGCATGTTTTCTGTGGGATATAGCATGTATATGATACATACTATGTATTGTAGTGATTGGATATGTATATGTATATAAAACCAAATCCCTCATTAAAATATTAAGTTTTAGATGCCTTACAAATACGACACACGTGAAAAGCTTGTTCGACCAAGTGTGGGCACGCCCTAGCGTGGTGCACCGTCTACCTCGTGGAAGCGTGAAGGATGAATGTGTGGGTCTGCCCTAGCAGGGTGCATGTTCATCGTGTTTGCTTTGGGTCGGACTTAACAAGGTGATCTAGATGGGATCTAGTACCTTGAGGCATAGAGATGATCATTGCAAGGAGTTGTATATGACATCTTATCAAGAGTTGCATATGATGCAATTGGCAAAAGTTGCCTACCTGAGAGATCTATGTTGTGGGTGACAACCCTAGCTGGTCCATGGCTTAGAGGATTTCAGGATCTTGCCCACTAGAAGGTTGTACGCTGCAATCTTCCGAATTGATGGTGAGGGCTATCAATTTGAAGTAAAATAGTGGGAGCGATAATTAATTAAAGGCCTAATTATATCGTCAAACTTTCAAATCAATCAAATAAGTCAAAAATGAGTTTTGGACTTAAATTGCATATTTTCCTTTTTGTAGTTCAAATGGCAACAAACAACAACAACTTTTCTTTGCGATCGGTCCTTGACAAGGACAAACTAAATGGGACAAACTTCCACGACTGGTATCGGACATTGAGAATTGTTCTCACTCAAGAGCGTAAGCTCTATGTCCTGGATACTCCAATTCCAGAGGAACCCACTCCTAATGCACCAAGGACAGAAAGGGATGCATACAAGAAGAATTCTGATGATGCCATTGATGCAAAGTTCTTGATGCTATGTTCAATGAACCATGAGTTGCAGAGGCAACATGAGAACATGGGTGTCATAGAGATGATTCTGCATCTCAGGAACATGTATGAAGATCAGGCACGGCAAGAGAGGTACAATGTTTCTAGGGCGTTGTTCAAGTGCGTCATGACAGAAGGAGATCCAGTTGGTCCTCACACACTCAAGATGATTGGGTATGTGGAGAACCTGCAGAGACTGGGATTTCCACTGAGCCAAGAGTTGGCTACTGACGTGATACTGCAATCGTTGCCAGAATCTTACAGTCAGTTTGTGATGAACTACAACATGAACAACTTTGATAGGCCACTGTCAGAGTTGTTGGGCATGTTGAGGACAACTGAGTTACAGATGAAGAAGGACAAGCCTAAGTCCGTGATGGTGATCACGAGCAAGAAAGGCAAGTCCAAGCGCAAGGGCAAGGGCAAAGCTAAGAAAGGTTCTGAAGCTAGCCAGGAGTCCAAGCCATCTTCAGCTCTCAAGGCCAAGGGAGGCGTGACCAAGAAAGGAAATTGCCACCATTGTCAAAAGCCAGGACATTGGAAAAGGAATTGTCCTCTCTACCTGGAAGAACAAAAGAAGAAGGAGGCGACTGAAACCTCTACTTAAAGGTGTCATGAAAGTAAACTTGTAACACTTTTGAGATATATGATATCAAGATGTAAAGTGTAAAGCATTCTTACTTGGGGCAAGTGTTGCCTTTAATAGATAGGAATACTTTAGTTTATTCTCAGCCAATAAGGCATGTAATACAGTTATGAACTGCTATTTCATACTTGCCAATAGATAGAAACACTTTATTTTTTCATATTGTATGACAATGATAGCAATTAATAAAGAGATGTTTCAATTTATAAAGATGTGATATTTGTGGCAAAGCCTTATTTATCTTGTGATATTTGATATGCATAAGATAAGACAATACCTAAAAGTTATAGATAACTCAAACAATTTAATTAGCATTAATCATGAGAAATTCATTTCTAGTTTCCATGTGATGGATAAAACTAGACTCTTTTGGTTAGAGAACCAGTAAGGGACATGAATATCTTGGACATGATTAATCAATCTTCACTAAAGTAGTGGAAGAGTGATTATCCTATTAGGTATAATACATGTGATGTATTTACATACCTATTGGAATAAATGCTAATACTTCAAATGGTGTTTAGAGAAATACCAATATGAATGTCTTGAAATGTTCAAGATTATCATAAATGAAGTAAAAATTTGGTAAAGTATTAATTCTTGATGAGATCAATGAATGAAATACTTGGACCAAATGTTTGAGATCCTTATGAGTGATTATGATAGTGTATCATAGTGAACTCATGATTAAGGCATGGTGATGTCTGAATCAAGAAGGAATCATACTCTAAGGAGTTAGAGAATGATTATCAAATAACTGAATTCTTCTTAATAAAAGAATACCCCATACTAATAAAAGAAATTAAGAATCACAAGGGTTGTGAGTTCTTATATCTTTAACAGATACACCTCAATTATCTATGTGATGAGTTGTTCATGTGATGAGTCAACTATCAAGATGAATATGAGGAACCGAATCTTGAGTTATGGTTTATGACCTTTACATCCTAGATGACATCCATGTGAACCATAAGGTATGACCTTGATGGTAGCACTCATTGGATTATATCCATAAGTGCAAATGAGTCTTAAGTGTTAAGACACATGGATGACATTTTGAGAGGATGATGCTTGTTGATTGCAACTTAATGACTAAGACATTTGGCATATGGATACTAAAACCGCATTCCTATGAGGAATAAAACCAGGATGTGTACGTGACACAACCTATAAGGTTTATGAATCCACTAATGCAAATGAAGTCTATAAGTTACAATGGACTAATAAATGTGATTGATTGAGTACAAGCAACTCAAAATTGGATCTTTATTTTGATAATATAGTCAAAGGGTTTGACTGATATGTCAAAGATAAAGAAGTGATCTGTGATTTAGTGGGAGCGTATTCACATTCCACATATTGATGTGAAATGGAATTGTTCTAGAATGGAAATCCAAAAGTGGAAATTATCTTTAAGGAAGATAGAGATGTTTCCTATGTGATAGGAATAGAGATCTATAGAGATAGTTCTCGAAAATCTCTTGACCTGGAAAGAGAGAGCATACATTGGCAATATGTACTGAAGTGTTCAGTATGCACAGATTCAGTGGGAGAAAACTTGTCCATGTTACATGAAGTTAGTATCCCAAGGCCAAGTGTCCAATTCTTATGAAGAATGGGAACACTAAGAATAGATATGGATCTATCATGTATGTAATCATCCCATTGTCTTGCATGTATGACATGGCAAGAATAAAATGCATTCATCATCTTGTATGTAGGACATGGCAATATGATGTGCTCATCCTGATAACTCGTATGTGGGACATGACGAGTGGATGTCTGTCTGCTTCCAGTAAGGGTTACTGGAATACCATGAGAACTTGATAAGTGCTTGTGAAGCACTAGTTCTATGGAGAAGAGTTCAATGTAAAGAGTTACATTGATGCAAACTTCCGAAAGGACAGAAAATTAATCGCAATATATATACATAAGATGTATAAAAGTGAAAGTTTGTTGATAATTGGAAATGTTCCAATAAAGCCATTTGAAAAAGGGAAATGCCGAGTATCTATGTATTAGTAAACAACAGTGGATACTATATGGATCTCAAAGTTCATGAGATGAACTTATATTCCACTCATTGATGACAAGTCTGGAATCCTTAATCATGCAATGTGGCTAAAGGTTAGCAAATGGAATACAAGGTCGCATATTACGGCAACTCCATCTCATACGTGTGACGTACAGTGAAGAGATGAGAGACATGCAATTTATACAGACTTTGGAAATGTGTTGCCATTACTCACTATGGTTGCACTAAGAGCACAGTAACATGTGGGACATGTTTGAAGATCACTATGAATATGATTCATGGGTGATTGGCTCGCAGTGCAAGTGGGAGTCTGTTGGTATGTATGCCCTGAGAGCCAATCATGGGATGATTGGTGGGATACATTAAGATTGATTTGATAAACATCAAAGGAAAGCTTCCAATTCTTTCTGGTTCAGTCATATGAGATAGTGATAGAACAGATTGAATGTCTAGAGAATGACAGTACTCAATGACGTATGCCTTCAGGTTCATGACCTGAACGATGAGATCATACGGATGCTAAGAGTTTGTACATTCTTGATATGTCCCTATTCGGATGTCATTGTGGAAGGTAGATAGACAGCAATGACACACAAGACTAGATTGTGGTGTTGGTTGATGACAGAATCTCATTAGTCATGATATAGAGATATCAAACCAAACACATAGGTACTTGTTAGAGAACAAGTGTACCGGACAGACCCACCGTGAGTTTGACACATGGAACCATGAGATGGTAGTCACAGTCAGTACTCACAGTGATGGTGGTGAGTGTGATTCTTAGACCTAAAATCACTGCACTCAACACATGTCGTTGGGCACACTTTGACATCATCAAACGCAGTCCTGAAACATGGGTTGTTATAAAGGTGATGATTGGGTGGCTTTGACACATGGGGCTTTTGAGGGGTGAGTGATAGATATGGGATTTGTCCCTCCTGAGGGAGTATGATATCCATGGCCACTTGATGAGTAGGATTGAGAAAGGCGTGCACGCATGTGTGAATCAGTATGTGATACTGATGTCATACATATCTCTTCTAGTCTACTCTGAGATCAAGGAAGTGAATGAACGTTGACAGGATGACTGTTCCATGCCTCGATTTCATTCGGGATATCAGTGACAAAGGAATTATACATTCGCTGTAACACCATTCACGGATTGTAGGATGAAAGTTGTTCTCCAACTTTCTACTTTCACTTGGGTAGCACTGATGTGTGACTAGGCACCGCTCTTTGCTTGTGAAGTCATAAGTGTTATGGACTTTCACTGCCAACGTGAAATGGACCTGCAGGGTCACACACATAGGATTTAACCTGGAAGAGGAGTTTTGTCCACAAAGCAATGTTTAGATTGATTACTAAAGGGGTTTAGTAGTTCAATTAAACACTCAATCAGTCGATAGCTCAATATCATATGGTTCAAGGTATTGGACACATTGATTGGAGTATCGGATTGATTGAAATCGCAATTGACTGATTTTTGCCCAACCTGTGCTCCCAACCGATCGGTTCATGTGATGAACCGGTCGGCTGAGGTTGCTGAACCGGTCGGCTGGAGTGTCCAGGCCGATCGGCTCATGCCCAGGTTGAAACGACCGGTTCAAGGGTTGAACCGATCGGCTCAACTGGTGCAATCGAACAGTTGGGAAAAGTCATGTCGGCAAGAATTTTCCTTTAGTTTCAAATTGCCCAATTCGATTGGGAATAATATTGGTATTCAATACCAATTGGGAAAGAAACAAGGAAAGTCTTTTTGAGCCGGATTAGGACCATGAACTGATCGGTTCAGGGCACCAACCGATCGGTTGGAGTGCCCCAAACGATCGGCTCAGTTCCAACCGATCGGCTCAATGGCCGAATCGATCGGTTCAGTTGTGAACCGATCATTTCAAGTTGCGAACCGGTTGCTTTTTGTGGAAAATTCTCGAACCCTTCTACTCCTGCTTTAGTCCCGCATTGCCCGGGATGGAGAACCCTGTCCCATGACTCTCCTATATATAGGGGTATTGGGGGCTTCTCAAAGTACAGCTCAGTGCAACCAGTTGCTCTGTAAGTTGTCGTTCTCTCTGGTTTTGGTAACCGTGAGAGAGCCCGAGCAAGTGCTTCCCGCAAAAGGGAGGTGCAGCAAGGGAAGGACAACTGCAGTTGCAACAGGAGACAGGAGAGCGTGTTGGCGACTAGTACGTCAACAGGAGGGTGCGACTCCTTCCACTTCCTTGTGGGACAAGGAGAGTGGAGTTCCAGATGGTCCGTGTGGACTACTACAGAGGAGGGAGGACACTACCGCTTAGGAGGACAACTGTCATCCGACAGTCCGGTTCGAGTAGGAGTTGTCAGTCCCGGTGCGACCATGAGCTGCACAGACACCGTCGAAGTCCGGAGTTGAAGACCGCGCATTGCGCGAGGTATTGTCGCCGAGCAAGCCTCGGGACAAGGTATGATTCCGCAAACCATCCTTTCCTATTATATAGACGTTGACGCGTTTCCTCGGTATGGGTTAGGGGAGAAATTTTTTTTGTTTTCGCTGCCTTCTCTGTCTCCCCTAAAACCCAACATAAGGCTGATGCTAGCCCCTAAGTCGGCAAGACCCCTCCGTTCGACGTTGTCTCCGATGGCGAAAGGGATTGTGAAAGCCCCCAGATCTTTCTTTTTGTTGGGTAGATCCAGTTTTACAAAAGAAGAGGACACATCTGCTAGATGCACAGTTTCAATCCTTCCTCCTCTTCTCTTCTTCGTAATCAGATCTTTGAGAAACTTGGCATAAGTTGGCATCTCTTCCAAAGTGTCCAGAAAGGGAACTTCAAGATAAAGTTTGTTGATTGATTCCATGAACTTTTCGTGGTGCTTCTTCAGGTTTGCCTTTATCAATTTGTATGGAAAAGGTAGCCTGGGAGCGTAAGGGCTTCTCCCACCAGGTAGCTCCTCGAAGGATCTTTGTTCAGGCTCTCTGGCATCAGCTTGTCGATTTTCCTCTTCTGCGGGATTCACACCCACAGTCCTCAGTTCAGGTTCTAGTCTGGCCTCCTTGTTACACTCCGCTGTCTTCTCGAATCTCAGTACTGCCATTCTGGCAGATTCGGGACTGGAGAGCATCTTTCTTGAAGGGTTATTCATCAAATCGGCCATCTGGACCAACTGTTTATCAATTTGACGTTGGCGTGTCTGCATATTCGCCATCTGGAACTGCATGGAGTTTAGAACTCCTGGATGGGGAAGCGTACTCTACGTCAGCTGGTTTATGATTGTATCTTGTCTCTTTATAAAAGCAAATAACTGTCCAACCAAGGTTGGTTGGCTTGAGACCTCATCTTGGCTTTGACTGGTGCTCGAGAGAGGTCTGGCTCTCCCTTGGCGTTCACCTTCAGAAATAGGTTGTTCAACACGAGGCGGCATGCTTGATTATGTCGATGCTCAGGTTAATGGAAGGTCTTCCTTCTGAGTAGCTGAAATAGTGTGAAAAATTCAAGTTAGAAAATCTGTTATTAATAATAAGAATTACTCATTTAGATAAATAATAATAAAAAGGAAAAAGAGAGTGCTATCAAGCTTATTTCTAAGCTTGAGGCACTGGAGTGTAGTTAGTGGATTCGGGTTCGTCAACAGTACCGTTTTGCCTTGTCCCCGGTAACAGCGCCAAAAAGTTGACCGGCCTAAATCGCGCTTTCGAAAAGTGGAGGCAGATTTGAAGTAGTCGGACTTTTAAAATTTATAACCTGAAACCTTCTAGGCCCCCGCAACTTTGTTTACGGGGGTCAAAGTAGATATACAGGGTCGAACACAGGGACAAGGGTGGTAGTGATGAGAACGCTGAATCAACACGTTACACTCCGGTAAGGAAAAGAGGTGATAAAGTTCCCCAAAAGGGACAACAGGTTAAGATCGATGAAATAAAAGAAATCTATCTCCAACTGGAGCTACGAGGAAAGTTAAGGTTTTTGAGCATTTATTAGTTTTTAGGGGTTTTCACGCAACAGAAATAGAGAGATAAAACTATCGCTTTAGCAAGGAACGAAGGAGAAAACTTCGATAAAACAAGCGGCAACAGGAACATCCGGTACCCCTCCTCTTGAAGCGGGTACCTCTAGCCAAGCATCAACACCCCTCTCGAGGTTGCTGGACTTCAGTTAGAGTAGAAAGGTTACTACAGCAACTCCAATTCCGGGCACTCTCGTACTCCAGAATCAGACCAAACACTAGAGCCACAACACCTCTCTCGAGGCTGTTGCAATGGGAAAACATGATTCAGTAGCTAATCAAAATGCGATCCAAGCGTATAAGCTAGAGTTCGGATGTCAAACATAGCAATCATCCAACAAAAGGTACCAAGCATAAAGTAGCAGATAATTAAACTTCTTCTAATTCCATTAACAAATAAGGTTCTGATTACATTGCATAAATGAAGGAAGTAAATGACTGAAATAAGTAAGATAAGTGTCGCCTTCTTAATTTAGAAGGGTGACAGACAACAATAGACTTTCCAGCCCGATACCGGGCAGGGGCCTTGCTCGATACACCAGTGTCGGGCGGTACACCCTCTCAGGCGACACGCTCACGATGGGCGGATGTATCGCGCAGGGCTCCCTAGCCCGATACGATCATGTCGGGCGACACCCTCTCGGGCGACACGCCGCGACTGGCGATGCGTATCAGGGTTCGGTATCGTGCCGGGCAAGAGTGTTGCTTCCTGTATCAGGTACTTCTATCGGGCGTCATTGATGACCGATATCGGCCTACAGCGGTGCCTGAGGCCGACCCTAAGTGAACCATTCCCTCCCTCTCAGGATGAGGAAGTGCTCACCTAGAATCGCCCAGTACACCCTGAGGCACGACGCGCGAGCTCCAGATGCTTTCCTTAGTTAGCTTTTGAGAGGTTCTGACCTGTCCCATCAGAGTCCTGTAGCTTCTATTTATAGGCAGCGGCTGGGGGAAGTTATGGTGCTCCGGACGCCACGTGTTCTTCATCAGCTCCATTATTGCGACTTCAGGGATGCTCGATATACATGTCGCCCGGCACAAGGATGTCGGGTTGTCAGTCATCGTGACGAGTGGCGCCTGCCGGTGGGTGGCCCGTCTCGCCCGACACGCTTCGGCAGTCGTGGCAGGTTCGACTCCCAGTCGGGTAAAAGGCGTGTCGCTCATCCGCTTCCTGTTACACGGCTCCCTCGTGTCGCGCGGCAGTGTATCGGGTTGCCCTATCGGGCAGTGACCGTATCAGCCGACAGGTTGGTAAGGAGGCTGATGCATGTGGAATGTGTTCGTGGGCCGGGACGGGCCTTTTTGCCGATAAATGTGTTAAAAACCAAGGAAAACTCTACAAAAGATGACAAAATTGAGTTAATAGCGTCGTGTGGCCTGTTTATTCAAAAACACTATAAAAAGGAGAGGAAAACAGTTTAAAAGGGCAGTTTTGATAACAATATAAGGGCCAAAAACATCACAAAATTTGGTGTTATCACCGTACTACATTACACATTCATTCTACTAAACTTGAATCTTCATCGCTTGACTCTGTGGATTTGCTTGGGCCAGCATGTCCATTTTTCTATACCTCGACCATGTTAACTTCTTCATCAACACTTAGAGATTGTACTTTGAATTTACTTAGACCTCTTCACTTCGATTGACCCTCGGCCACTAGGGGTAGGTTGAGGGAGCATGGGACTTGACTTTGAGCCTTTCTAAGGGTAGAGAAACCCTAGGATTATTCTCTCTCTCTTCTATCCAAGCATGGTTTGAGTACCTGAAAAACATGCAAATAACATCCATAAGTGCAATTTACACAAATATGCATATTGAGGGGAATAACATGTAATCTAGCAGATGTATATGTGATTGAAGTGCAATACACAGTATGAAGGCCGAAAATTGGGTTGTATCAGTATAATTAGGTTATAATACAATGCTTTAGTATAATACTAATTAGTCATCACTTATGACAATTATGGTACTTAACGAGTTCTTCATTCAAGACAAAATTGCCAAGACTACTGATATAGGTACTGGTCTTGGATCATTGTTTCCAATCAGGATTTGGACTCAAATAGTGTCATAGACACATGGCCATAACATATAACATATGGTACATAAAAGTTTAGTTCTTTAGATTGATTGTTGAGAAGAAAGACAAGGTGACATGGTACATGAACACATGTTGTATTGTCTCTAGTTCAACAAATGTGATAGCAGCCATGATAAAAAGAGAAACATGTGTACATAGAAACATGAGAAAGACATGTGTAGAAAATATTGCTTGTGAAAAGGTCTTGATCAAGAGACCTTGATCTAGAAAACTTATCCAAGATTCCCTTAACATGGATAAGGCTGAGACACGGACCCTTGGCATGCTGAGTCACTCAAAATCTTCCCTAAACCAAGTCAGTGGATGATCAGAGTAGCAAACTCAGGCTGCCATGGCTGAGTAGTAAGAAAATAGGGGAACGTTTGAGGGAAAATGAGACACAAGGAGGAAGGGGCTCGCGCCCTTGCTATCAACTGAAACCACACACTCAGACACCACGATGACGAAGGATTGGCCGTGTGGTCCATCATAAAGGAGCATGACCAACAACATCGATAGAAGGTGAGTGGTTCTAGATAGATGCATTGGTGCAGGGTTAAGGCAATGTACCTCTTTATGGTGACTCAGGCATAGTTGAGGAAGCTTCAAGAAACTCAACACTGGCTCCTCATTGCTCCTTGCATGACTACAAAAACCTGGAGTTACTAGGCAACAAAGCTCCCACCTGCTGCTGCTGGAGGCTCCAGAAGATAAGTTGGCACAACAATCCTCGGCTCAATAGGAAGATGGAGTTTTGTTCATGGTGTCCAAGTGATGCTTCAGGAGCGGCGAATTGGGTGGATATAGCCTGGTAATGGTGGAAAATGGTAGATTGCTCGAGGTTGAAGATGGCAATAGGGGGTGTACTCAGGGGTGAAGGAAGACGAATTGAAGGAAGGAAAACCTTCTAGGTCCTTTACTTGTGTAATGATGATGCTCTCAAGGCCGAGTCAGGCACTCTATGATCTCCAACAATGGTGGTACGAAAGAAGTATGGTGATAGATTTGGGTGTTTTTTGTTGGGTGAGAACTAGGATTCACATAAGGGCCTATATAGTGTGGAATCTTCTCCCCAATCCAACCAGTGGCGGAGCCACACTACGGGCCTACGGCCTCATGAGGCACATGCCTCACCCAACTTCTGCAGAAATATGCAAGAGTGCATGGAGGCCCTAAGTCGTTACAAAGATTCCGACGATAGACGCTTTCTTTCCGGAAGATTAATTTGATTCCATTTCTAGCGGTGCCTCAGTGCCTCCGTAATTACTTTTCATTTTCTGATAACTGCTTTCTGATTTAATTATTTCTTAATGTGAGTGCCATGTTCAGATTTCTCGCTACAATTCAGTTTTATCCTAGTAATTGCAGTCCACAAGATAATCCGTTATGCTTATCTTTCCTGACTAATCCTTTCAACACCACGGTCCACGGGTCCTCGGTTCTTTCTTTCCAATTCATTGTCAGTTATAAACTTGAAACTTCGATAAAAAAAGCTGTCATTGCTATGAAGATATTTCTAGCGCTCTATCTTTTGCATCATTATGATGACGGTCCGCTCTAACAACGTTGCGTCTCCTTCGTAGAAACATAATGGCAGCCTTCTCTAACACAATGCCTTCTCTTTCCCAAAGCATCATAGTGACATAAGTACAAAGAAGAAGAGAAGGGAAATACAGATGAAACTTTTCCAACTAGATGAACACGAACATCGAAGATATCACAAGCAGCAAGGAGAGAAGGTGGACACTGGGCGGTCAATCCGCCAAATCGCATGTCAAATTGTAGGTATAGTGATTTATATTTGGTTTTTTACCAAGTTCATTTGTTCCGTCCCTTTTGTCGTTAGTTTTGTTCATAATATAAAATATAAATACATCATTTATTTTGGCTTTCATCACGTGGTTACTGTCTTCGTTTTACTTTTGAAGGTAGTTATTTCATTTTGTTAGTTAGCATTTTTGCTATCTTGTTGGACGCACATACATAAGCATTGATTTTTTTAATGTTATTTTCTATACACGTAAAATTGTTTGGAAGACGTAAAGAAGTTGGTCATCCAAATAAGATGTATGGATGGAAGCTAGAATTCCTTGCGGAAATGATGAAATAGGATGTATAAAAGAATGTATTTTAATGAAAAATGTAGAACATTATTGGTAAAATGGGATGGGCAAGAGTTTCTTGATGATTGCTTGGTTGTCTAAATTGAAAAAGATATCTCCAAGAAATCTTGATAGACTTGCTAAAGCAGTGGGTTGGGTTGAGTTTGATTTCGGTCATTGCAGTGTATTAGGTGCGGTATAAAAATATTCTATTTGTGTAAACAGATGGAATAAAAGTACATCCAAACCACATCCGTCAGTCTAACAAAATCTGTGTAATTTGTATTAAGTAGCTACATTATTTATGTAAATAAAAAAAATCTGCGCTCGCTGTTAAGTTGTTGCTATTGTTAGCATTATATGAAACCAAACAAAAATGTAGATGTTGACATTTGACGTAAGATATAATAGAAAATGTCACTTTTTGTAAACGGGTGATTAGCTCACAATGGAACAATAAAATACATATATTTTCGCATAACTTGTTGTAGACCCGCATTGCGAAAGCCTAATATAAATCAGCTTGAGCCATTATTCAGAAATTTGCATTACCCGCGAGTAAACCTGCTAAATTCGTCAGATAAACGGGTTGGGTTAGACACAATTCTAAACGAGAGGTCAAAATTATTATTCAAACGTGTGTTAAGCGGGTTGACTCTTGAGTATCCATAGGTCAATGAACTGGTTTGACAGTTGTAAGTCTTAATATGAAGGTTTTTTTTTGTTCAAATCGAACGAGTAGTTAAAAATTGAATAACGCATGACCAGGGAGTAGTATCAATTGGTGATCTATAAAACGGTCTCTGGAAGTTCCTCTTAGTAATATTTTAAGAAATAGGCAAAAGGGATGTGGAGAAATAAATAGATAGAAGTAAGGTAACAGTTCATATAGGGCTATAAATAGTTACATGTATAACCACACACTTGTGAACCCATACCCTTCTAACCCGTCATGGTTATATATATGAAGGTTTATATACCGATTCTGGGATATATAACCTCTTCCTATGGTAACTTTTGCAGTCTTAGAAAATTGAACTCTTTTTAATTTTGCCTCACCCACACTAAATTTCTGACTTCACCACTAAATCCAACAATGAAAATGGTTTTGGAAACGATTGAGGGATCTGTGAGATAATCGTGTTCGACTGGAACCAGGAAGTATGTTCGGAGGTTGAAGAACGCATGGCTCTCACGGGAAGTTGTGATAAATTGGGTCCATACCGGGCACCGATAAAATGACCCAAATGATGTCCCGAATAATAAAATTCAAATAAAAGCCTTATTATCTCGTTAAAGCTCTATTATCTTCTAGAATTTAATTACCTAGTCAAATAGACTCAGATTAGTCCAAATTTTAACAGTTGGTCACGATAGTGTTTAGAAAATTCTCCTTGGGTTAGTTTCTAAGTTGGGTGATCAAAATAATTAATAAGATTAATAATAGATAAGTTTTTGGTATCACATAACTAATTATCTAAAATGAATTAAATCTTGAAATATTAAGTGTCATTGTATTCTCACATTTTCTCTTAATGGGAAATTTTCTAGTGCATTTTAATAACCAATATTAGTAAAAATTTGACCCTTTTGTAATATGTGACCATAAAGGATATGATATTAGGAAAAATGCAAGTCAGTACCTGAAAAATGAGGATGTTACAATCCTATCTCCCTCAAGAAAATTTTTTCTTTAAAATTTCAAGGGTCAAAGAGCTCTGGGTACTTCTTTAACATATCATCTCTAAGTTTCCAAGTGGCTTCTTCTAAGTTGTGATTTTTTCATAAGACTTTAACTAGGACAATGTCTTTCTTCTTTAATTTCTTTGTCAAAGTATCAATATCTTCAATGGAGTAAAAAAGAGATAAGTCTTTCCAGATCTCAATAGGTCCATGAGAGATAATATGTGAACTGTCCTAAACATACTTCCTCAGCATAGATGCATGGAAGACATTATGGATTTGCTCATAATAAGGTGGCAAAGCTAACATGTAGGTGCTCTCGCCTACTCTATCAAGAATCTCAAAAGGATCAACATATCTGGGACTGAGTTTTCCTTTCACTTTGGATCTAGCAATGAACTTTATAGGCTTGACTTTTAGGAACACTTGATCCCCTACAAGGAACTCTCTATTCGATCTGTGTGCAGCTGCATACTTCTTCTGTCTATTTTGAGCTACTTTCATTCACTTCTTTTTGAGTGCTACCTGATATGTATAAAGTTGTAGATCTTCACTCCTTATTAAGCTTCTCTTACTAGGCTCATGACAGAGTAATGCTGATTTGCATGGCCTCCCATATAGGGCCTCATCTAGTGCCATGCATATACTTGCATGAAAACTATTGTTATAGGTGAATTCAATAAGCGGAAGATACTTCGCCCATGAACCACCCCAGTCTAGAATGCAAGCTCTAAGCATGTCCTCAAGGGTTTGGATAGTCCTCTCAAACTGACCATCAGTCTAAGGATGATAGGCAATACTAAAGTGAAGCTTGGTACCGAACTCTTCCTAAACTTGTTTCCACAATTTTGAAGTGAACTTAGGATCTTTGTCAAAAACAATGGAGGTAGGCACTCCATGCAAACATACAATCTCCTGTATATAAAGCTCATCCATATTTGAAATTGTAGCAGTAGTTTTGAAAGCCAAGAAATGAGAAATCTTGGTCAATCAGATCACGACTCCCATACTGCATCATACCCTTTCTCGACCTTTAGCAGACCCGTGATGAAGTCCATGGTTATCTTGTCCCATTTCCATTCAGGAATGTCGAACTGTTTCAGCAAACCTCCAGGTCTCTGATGCTCTGCTTTCACCTATTGACAAGTGAGGCACTTAGACACAAACTCTTCTATATATCTCTTCATGCCCTCCCACCACAAGGCTCTCTTCAGCTCCTAGTACATCTTTGTAGAACCTGGATGAATAGTGCACTTTGTCCCATGTGCCTCTAATAGATTCTTCTGTTGCAACTCAAATGTCGGTAGCCATAACATATTCTTCATCTTACCATATTTGCCTTTATACAAATTAACATCATTATTATGTAGTTGTCCTAGGATAGACAGAAGATCATTACTATCTTGCTAGGCTTGTACTATTGTAGACGTATAGTCCGGCTGAATTGTGAGATGTGCCATCTTTAACTCTACCTCTTTAAGATGTGGTCTCCATTCTTTCAAGTTCTGCATCATCTTCCATTCATTGATAAAAGATGTTGCATTGACTACTTCCTTCCTCCTACTCAAGGCATCAACCACCACATTAGACTTGTGGGGATGATAGGATATAATGACGTATTAGTCCTTCAAGAACTCAATTCACTGATGCTACCTCATGTTTATATCTTTCTGACTAAGGATATACTTGAGGCTCTTATGATCATAGAAAATATTGATCTGTGTATCGTACATGTAATGCATCTAGATCTTCAATGCATACACAATATCTACCAGCTCCAGATCATAAGTAGGGTAGTTTTCCTTAGGTGGTTTGAGCTGCCTGGATGCATAAGCTATAACACTGTCCTTTTGTAGAAAAACACAACCCAAACCTAACTTCAAAGCGTCACTGAAGATAATGAAACCATCATTGCCTG
Organism: Alisma plantago-aquatica; assembly: GCA_963693085.1. Lineage (NCBI taxonomy): Eukaryota > Viridiplantae > Streptophyta > Magnoliopsida > Alismatales > Alismataceae > Alisma > Alisma plantago-aquatica. The sequence goes on along the minus strand of OY856413.1, from coordinate 498,006,013 downwards.
AATGAATTACGAGCACATGTGCTTAGTGAGTCTCCTCTTTAAGGTCTGGAAACTCTAGTCACACTTCTCACTCCACACAAACTTTGCTTCTTTTTGTTTGAGTGCAGTCAGAGGATTTGCTATAATAGAGAAGTCCTAAAAAATGCCTATAATAGCTAGTTAACCCCAAAAAGTTTCTAATATCTAATGGAGTAGTAGGGATAGACCAGTTCATCACTAACTCAACCTTTAATGGATTAATAGAGATGTGACCATCATAAATTATATGCCCAAGAAACATAACTTCACGAAGCCAGAAATTGCATTTAGACAACTTCCCATACAACCAATGTTTTTGAAGAATCTCAAGAGTGATATAGAGATGTTCCTCTTACAACTGGTAATTATCAGATATATGAGAATATCGTCTATGAAGACAATAATAAAATAGCCCAAATACTGATGGAAGATGCAATTCATTAGGTCCATGTAGATAGAAGGGACATTAGTGAGGCCAAAGGATATAACAAGAAACTCAAAGTGCCCATGTCTGGTGTGGAAGGCTATATTCTCTAAATCTGAGGGTTTAACCTTCATTTGATGGTATCCATTATGCAAATCTATCTTTGAAAATACCTTGAATGATTTTAACTGATTAAATAAGTGATTAGTTTGTGGCAGTGGGTACATGTTGTTTGTTGTCATCGGGTTCAACATCTGATAGTCGACACACATACGAAGAGAACCATCCTTGTTTTTGACAAAGAGGATATGTTCTCCCTAGGGAGATGCACTAGGAAAAATAAAACCTATATCTAGAAGCTCTTGAATATGCTTCTTCAATTCAATGAGCTCTGTAGGCACCATAATGTTTGGAGCCTTAGAAATAAGTGCAGTGCCAGGAAGGAAATCAATAGAGAATTCAAGCTCTCGATCAGGAGGTAGGCCAGGCAAGTCCTCAGGGAAAACATCATAGAATTCATTAACTATAGGAACAACAAATTTCCCATCTTTAGCTATAATAGATACAAGATAGGTTTGACACTCTTTCTTCTTTAGCGTATCTACCTGAATTGTAGAAACAAAGAAGTTTTGTGGTGATTCTTCCTTCCCTTGATAACTATAGGCTTCTCATTAGGATGAGATATGGTGACTAGATTTCTCCTGCGGCACATAGTGCTCATGGATCCAACTCATGCCTAGAATAATATCAAAATCAATCAAGGGTATAACCATAAGATTTGCAGGAAACACTCTCCCCTCTAGGGTAATTCTGACTCTAGAAATCATTCTCTAAAGTACATTAACACATCTACTAGCTGTTTTAATCTTAATATCATAACTGAGGTCCTCTACTAATAGTTCTAGCATTGAGACTAATGCAGAAGATACGAAAGCATGTGATGAACCAGAATAAAACTTTAACAGATAACTGGCCGATATAAGACATACCTTCAATGACCTGGTCTTCATCTGCCTCTTCTGTAGTCATGGCAAAGACCCTTGCATGACATTTCTCTGTTTGATTATTATGACCTTGCTTATGATTTTTGTTGCCAAACTTCTACTGCATCTTTGGACAATTAATCTTGATGTGGCTTTCCTCACCACATAAGTAGCATACACTTTGTCTGAGTCTACACTCTCCAGAATGAGCTCGCTAGAACTTGGGGTAGATTGGGGTTGATGGTCACTATGTTCCTTTAGTCGGTGATCCTTTTTGTGCTGGTGGACCTCCTGTGCCTCTCTGAGCTGGGGCTCCTCCCTTCTGAGTTGGAACACCTCTTGGAGCGTTTCTCTTGTTTTTTTGTCCTCCATGATGGTTGTTGAGCTGATACCTACCTCTAGAAGATCCTCCATTCTTCTAGTTTTGTCTTGGATGATCCTCAATCTCCATGTATGCTTCTAGTTCCTCCTATACCGTCTTGATGTTGTGTCCCACCAGAGCATAGCTGAGGTCGGGCTTTAGATCGCACATGAACTTCTTTTCTAGATGCACCTCATCTTCAGTCCCATCTTTTTCCAGCATACATAAATTCATCAGATACTGGCTGATGGTAGGGTCATACTACTTTAGGTGCTTGAACTCCATCTCATTCTTCTCGATCATAACTTATGAAATGTAGCAGTTCTGGATGGCGGTGGTGAACTCCTCCCAAGTCAACGTGCATCATTAGGTCCTCGGGTGTTGGTGAAGTTCTCCCAACAAATCTGAGCAACACTCTTCAGTAGATGGGTCCATAAATGGATCTTGGAATGCTCAGGGCATCCCAGATCATGGGAGTAGTGTTCAACATTTAACAACCACTCCTTGGCATGAGTGACCACATCCATCTCAGCTTCGCTAGCAAAAGTCTCTGGCTTGATCTTCAGGAATTAAACCAGGTTTAGCTCTTCGTTTCTCAGCTGTGGTTGTCCCATATGTGGCCCAATCAGGGTGTCAGTCAAGGCCTTAGCGAACACATCAAGAGGAGGATTGGGGTTTCCACTGGTGTTGCCTCCCCCATATGTCTTGTGATAATCTCCTACACTACATGAGCTTTCCTCTCCATCCACATGCTCCTTGCCCTTATCATATTTCTTCTTGGGGGGCATCTGTAGAAAAGGGAATCTATATGAGGTCTTATCTAATGATATCAATCACTAATGGTTATTGAATTGCTTTGATACACAATTGTAACACATGCCCATTTATTAACGACAAATACTACATGCGGAAGCATCAACTCACATAACTAAATAAAACATTGTCAAACATCACATATCTGGCATACTAATGCATTTAAATAACCAAAGTAACTGAGTTTACTAACAAAGTTTATGATAATGATACTAAAAGTTCGGGAATAGAAATCCCAAAATGAACTGAAAAGAAAACTCTAAGATGGAAGGATCACCTGAGATAATGTTCCACCAGTGATAGATATCCTCTGAATCTGTAGGTCCTCAAGCTACTTCTCGAATAGCTACTCGCTATCTACAAACGTCGTGTCCCCAACCATGCACAAATGGAGAAAATCTAGGGGTTAGAGTAAGTGGCAATGAATTCTAACACAAAATATAAGGCATGAGTATAACTAAAAGAAAAATTGCAAAGAATTAGCAATATCTTTTATCTATGAATTTTATCTGACTCGTTGCTACCATTATACGATAAGTCCTCCTGAATTTGCTTATTTACACTCTGAGTTGGTACCAAAGTATCTCTAAATTGGCACTACATGACTCTGAATGACAACAAGGTGTCTCAAAATTGGTGCCAAAGTACCTTCGAATTAGAGTAAACACTCCTATGAATTAGCAACACATGCCTCTAAATTGGAAACACACGCATATGATTTTTCTTGGGACTACTGAATAAGGACTTATGATATAATGTCTTATGTGAGGGTTCTGACTTATTTATCTTAATCTTAGTTTACTTATTTCTAAATTTAAACTTATAAGAAATTGAATACTGATATTGAGTTCTAAATGTATATCTAAATCTAAATCTAATCTGAACATCTAAGAAAGTTTGTCTTTCTTATCTGATGCAGTGAAATTATTCTATAGTGACTGAACATATTCAACTAAACTGAATTCTTATGCTTATGGCAGGTAACAAGTTACTGAAACATTATAAGGCATAACTACACGTGTAGCATCATATATACTGGAAAGCCTAAATGCAGTCAACTACTGCATTAGGAGAACATAATGGAACTTTCTAATTTAGACTAACTATTTAAAGATGATAACTAAATAAGAATTCATAGGGAATGGTCCACTTACATGTTGTAAGGCAAACGCCTAACTTTTCTCCCAACACCCTAGATCTATATCTCTCCTGAAAAACCCAATGGTTTTACCAGATCACATATTCCTTTCTGATCGAAATAATTAGGGTCATTAGAGTACTGTTTGGGTTATTTTCACATGTACTTTATTTACATCAAGCTGTATGAGTATTAGGTCTTTTATACCCATTAAATGTAATATAGCTAGAGATTAGCGTATACATATATTGAAATAATATAGTGCCTTGGTATTCATGTTGGGGTAACACTTTAGGGCTAGGAAAAATAATAATTCTAACTTTTAGGTTAAAATGATAGTTAACGGGTGAAACTATTTTACTATCATTGTTGACCTCTTAATTAACACATTAGTGGGTATGCTTAGGTTATAATACAATGCTTTAGTATAATATTGATTAGTCATCACTTATGACAATTATGGTACTCAATGGATTCTTCATTAAAGACAAAATTGCCAAGATTACTGACATAAGTACTAGTCTTAGATCATTAATTCCAATTGAATATTGGCCTAACAGAAGTGTCATAGACACATGGACATAACAAATAGCATATGGTACATATAGGTTTAGTCTTTATATTGATCATTTATCACAAAGACAAGATAATAGGGTTCATGAACACATGTTGTATTATCTCTGGATCTGCAGCTACGATAGAAGTCATAAAATCAGAGAAACATGTATACATAGAGACAGAAAAAAGACATGTGCAGAAAATGCTTCTTGCACATAAGTCTTGAGCAAGAGACCTTGATCTAAAGAACTGATCTAGGATGCCCTCTAAATGGATAAGGCTGAGAGACGGACCCTTGGTGTGATAGGTCGCTCAAAATCTTCCCTAAAGCAAGTAAGTGGACGACCAGAGCATCAGACTCAGACTGCCATGGTTGAGTACTGAGAAAATAGGGGAACGTTTGAGGGAAAATAAGACACAAGGAGGAAGGGGCTCCTACCCTTGCTATCAAGTGAAGACACACACACATACACCACACTAATGAAGGACTGGACGCATGCACCGTCATAGAGGATCAAGGCCAGCAACATCGACAGAAGGTGAGTGGTTCAAGATAGATGCATTGGTGCAGGGTTTAGGCAATGTACCTCTTTATGGTGACTCAAGCATGGTTGAGGAATTTTTAGGAGAATCGACAGTAGTTCCTTGTTTCTCCTTGCATGAATGAAAATGCCTGGAGTTTCTAGGTGGCAAAGTTCCCACCCGTTGTTGTTGGAAGCATTAAAGGATAGGATGGCACATCGATCCTCGACTCAATAGGAAGATGGAGTTTTGTTCCGGGTGTCTAGGTGATGGTTTAAGAGTGGTGAATTTGGTGGAGATGGCCTGGTGATGGTGGATAATGGTAGATTGCTCGAGGTTGAAGACAATAATAGGGGTGTACTCATGTGTGAAGGTAGATGAATTGAGGGAAGGAAAACCTTCTAGGGCCTTCGCTCGTGAAATGCCGATGCTCTCATGGCCAAGTTAGGCACTTATGATCTCAGTCAAAGGTGGTCCAGAAGAAGGATGGCAGCAAATTTGGGCATTTTCTGTTGGGCGAGAACTAGGGTTCGTATAGGGACTTATATGTTGTGGAATCTTCTTCCCAATCCAACCGTATAAATGGTTTTGGAAACAATTGAGGGAGCTGCAAGATAATCATGCTCCATTGGAACTAGGAAGTCTGTTCGAAGGTTGAAGAAGGTGGGACTCTCACAGATGGCTGTGATAAATTAGGTCTATTTTAGGAACTGATCTAAAGGCCCAAACGATGCCCTAAATAACATAATTCAAAGAAAAGCCTTATCATCCCATTAAATCTCTATAATCTTCTAGAATTTAGTTACCTATCCAAATAGACTCAAATTATGTCCAAATTTTGACCAGTTGGTCACCATAGTGTCTAGAAAATTATCCTAGGGTTAATTATTGAATTGGGTGATCAAAATAATTAATATGATTAATGATAGATAATTCTTTGATATTGCATAAACTAACTATATAAAACAAATTAAATCTTTAAATTTTAAGTGTCATTGTATTCTCACATTTTCTCTTAATGGGAATTTTTCCAATGTGTTTTAATAACCAAAATTAGTTGAAAATTTCCCCCTTTTGTAACATGTGACCATACCTAAAAAATGAGGATGTTACAAGTCTTCCTCTAGTGATTCTAGCTCAAATGAAGGAGAGTGCCACATTGCCCTCATGGCATATACAAGTGAATATGTAAGTGAGGTAAGTGAGGTAAGTTGAAATGAAGTTTTAAAAGATGCTCTAAAAGAAAATATAAAAAGAAGAGATTAGGGAAAATCATAGATGACCAATATGATAGAACTGAAGTGCTTGAAAAAAGTGAGAAAACTCATATTGATAGCATAAAATCCTTGAAAGAGCAATACCTTGAGCTAGAACTTCAATATAATGATGTTGAAATTGAAAATGGCATTTATATAAATAAAATGAATGATCTTAAAGAAGAAAACAAAAACTATGTTGATGAAGTTGTCATGCTTAGAACTGAAAATTCTAGGCTTCTTGCTAGACTTAATGATCTTGAACCTAGACCTATCTTTCCTAGTAAAGAGGTAGCTAGCTTAACTCTTGATTTTTTTTACTTGACTAAAACCCTATGTTTGGAGGCCGACCTATTGCATGCCCAAGATGATCTTACTTGTTTTTATTCTACAACCATAACTCTTGGTGATGATAATCATATGCTTAGAGCATCCTTGTAAAAATTTCTCAAAGGGAAAAAAATCCCTAAATGAAATCCTTGAACATTCTACCAAACAATTGGGTAGTAGTGATTTGGGATATGAGGGAACCCCTAAGAATAAGGGGAAAGGTAAGAAAAAGAGAAAGGGACCTCCAATATACCATGGAGAGCCTTTAGGCTCTAAGACATTAATGATTTTCTCTAACTATAAGTGTGATGATCAATACTCTATGTTTTGTCCTTATAATAAGAAGGGGACCAACCCAAACATGAAATGGGTCCCCAAGATAAATCCAGATCCCAAAGTTTGAATTGGGCACCAACCTCTCCTTTATATGTAGGATAAAGGAAAATGGATTTTTGATAAAGGATATTGGAGGCATATGACTGGTGATAAAGACCACTTCAACATTCTCACAATAGTAACCGAGGCTCAGTGACTTTTTGGGACAATAAGAAAGGTAAAGTGAAAGGTGAGGGTGATGTAGGTGAATCACTATGAATAAAGAATGTTCTTCATGTAGATGGCCTACATTACAATTTAATTAGTGTTAGTCAACTATGTGACAATGTATATCTTATTCTTTTTACTTTTAATGAATGCTAGATTCTAGATTTCCTCACTTACAATGTCATATATAAGGGATCTAGAAATGGAAATTTGTATATTATTTTTCTTGATTATCTTAATCTTGTTCATGGTAATTTCCTAATTGTTGATAAGAATGATATATCTTTGTGGCACCATAGGCTTGGTCATGTAAATATGCATCAATTGAAAAAGTTGAACAAAAAGGAATTGGTCCAAAGACTCTTAAATTGGAATTTGAGAAGGATGAGGAATGCCAACCTTGCACACAAGGAAATCAAACCAAATCCTCCTTTGAATCCAAAGGAGTCCTTAGAACTAAGAGAGCTCTTTAACTTCTTCACATTTCTCTATTTGGACCAAAGAGAACTCAAACTTTTCATGGTTGCAGGTATTGCCTAGTGATTGTCAGTGACTTCTCTCACTTTACTTGGATTTTCTTCTTTATTGCAAAAAGTGATACTCTTGATGTTTTCTCAACTTTTTACAAATGATTAGAAAATGAAGCTTCATGCGGAATTGTCTCTATTCACAATGACCATGGGGGATAATTTGAAATGATTTACTTGAAGTTTTTGTGAAAAATCCTGGTACACGCACAACTTTTCTGCCCCCATGCACCTCAATAAAATGGGGTAGTTGAGAGGAAGAATAGATCTTTGCAAGAAATGGGTAGGAAAATGTTGTTGAAGTATGCCACTTCTAAGAAGTTTTGTGCCAAATCTGTTAGCACCACATATTTTGTGCAAAATTGGGTTTTCACACATCCTTTGCTTAATAAAACTCCCTACAAGTTATGGTGTGGTAGAAAGCCTTCTATCGAATTCTTTCATATTTTTGTTTGTCCATTTTTTGTTTTTAATACCAAAGATTCTCTTGATAAGTTTGATGTGAAATCCTACAAGGCTTTGTTCCTTGGCTATATCAATAGTATAAGATCTTATAGAGTGCTTAAGATTAAACTATCTAACATAGAAGAATCTATCAGTGTTAAATTTTTTGAGATTGACCTTTTTTCCCAAGAATGTTATGAATGATAATGTTGTAGATGAAGTGATCCCTAGATTGAAAGAGCTCAAAATCAACAATAACGGAAAAGAGGTGGATGAAGAAGATTATTCAAAAGAATAATAAAAGAAGGAGTGCAACTCCTCACTTTGCTAAAGATCATCCAAAAGATCTCATTATAAGCAATCTATTTGAATGAGTGAAGACACAAATGCTATCAACAAAGAACAATCCAACAATGCCTTCATCGTAGAATTTGAGCCGAAGAATGCCAAAGAAACTCTTGAGGATGAAGAGTGGATCCTAGACATGCAAGGAGTTTGAAAAGAAGAAGGTGTGGAATCTAGTGCCAAGACCAAATGAGAAAGATCATCGACATGAAGTGGGTCTACATGAACAAGCTTGATGAAAGTGGTAAAGTGGTAAGGAACAAGGCAAGGTTTGTATCTCAAGGTTTCATTCAACATGAAGGAATTGATTTTGGTGAAACTTATGCTCCTTTGCTAGAATTGTATCCATTAGAATGTTACTTGCCTTTGCTAGTCATAAAATTTTCTTACTATATCAAATGGATGTTAAAAGTGCAATTCTGAATGGAGAAATAGAGGAGGAAGTATATGTTTCTCAACCTTCTAGCTTTGAACATGACAATCATACTAACCATGTTCATCTATTTCAAAAGGCTCTTTATGGACTCAAACAATCCCCTAGAGCTTGGTGTGAGAAATTAATAAACTTTTTAATTGATAATGACTATGTCATGGGAAAGGTTGAATCTACTCTATTTCTAAAACACACTTCTAGCAATTTCTTGATCACTCAAATTTATGTAGATGATATCATTTTTAGCGGGACTAATCTTGATCTTTGCAAGGAGTATAGTTCTCTCATACAGAGTAATTTTGAGATGAGAATGATGGGGGAGCTTAAGTTCTTCCTTAGCTTTCAAATCAAGAAAATAAAGGATGGAATCTTCATCAACCAAGGCAAGTATACAAATGAATTGTTGAAGCACTTTGGATGGAGAACAAAAAAAATGGATACTTCCATGTCCAACATCGCCAAACTTGATTATGATGAAGAATTTGAAAAGGTAGATGGGAATATATATAGAGGTATGATTGGTATCCTACTATATGTAATTGTCTCTAGACTGAGTATTATGTTTAGTGTTGGCTTGTGTGCTAGATTTCAATCAAGCCCTAGAAAATATCATCTTGTAGCTGCTAAGAGGATTCTAAGGCACCTAGCCAAGACCCAAAAATTTAGACTATGGTATCCTAAGCCAAGGGACTTTACTCTTATAGCCTATAGTGATGCATATTATGCCGAATGATTAGTTGATATAAAGTGCCCAAGTGGCACTTTCTTCCTTCGAGAACCATGTTTAGTTTCTTGGTTTTCTATGAAGCAAAACATCGTGACTCTTTCAACTACCAAGGCTAAATACATTGCAGCTGGAAGTTGTTGTGCCCAAGTCATATGGATGAAGCAAATTCTCCAAGAATTTAATGTTTTCTCTTATGCTTCTCCTATATATTGTGAATTCAACTTGTCATACAATTTTATATTGCATAGTAGAGCTAAACCCATAGAGGTCCACCATCATTTCCTTTGTGACCACATTGCTAAGAAATACATATATATCACACATGTGGACATAGAAAATCAACTTGTGAATATTTTGACTAAACCTCTAGCTAGAGAGAAATTCACTTTTATTAGGTCAAAATTGCTTATTACTACCTTTGATAATAATCTATACCCTGTAGCTAAGATGTTCCTATTTCTCTATGTTGTTTCTAAAAAGTTCTTATCATGTGCTTCTATTCGCTCAAATTGCCACATTTTTAATGCCTTATTTTTCTCAAATTAGTTCTTTTTTGCAAACACTTATTTTATCACAAAATAGTAGCCCATTATGATTGAAAAGTGTATATATACTTAAAATACATGATAGACTAGAGAAATGCATTTACATAATAATCTAGGACCCTAGAATCAATTATCTAATCATTGTGACAGACCTACTTGTTGGCCGAGTTTGTCCTATGAGTAACTTGACCGACATCCTACCTGAGGACTGAGCTAGACACCATTGTCGGCTGATTTACCCAAACCACAAACTCAATCGACAACATTGTGCCCCATTTCAGAAGTAGGTTCTATCGGCCAATTTTCTTTGTCTCAACTAGAGAAAGTCAATCGAAAACCCTTCCCTCAAGCTCGTCCTCAAACTCTAGACCTCTACCTACCCTTTTTCTAGCATATCTCAAATGGAATCCTCTCCTTAACCCATCCCTAGGCCGGTTTAGGTGGTTTTGCTATTGTTCTTGCTTTGGTTTGGCCTGCTACAATCTGATTTCTTCTCTCTTCTCTTGGTGATTGTTATCCATGGCCAAGAGAAGGAAGAAGAGAAGCTCCTCTATTAGGAATCCTACCTCTTCTCCTTCATCTCATATTGTTGGCTACAATGGAGTCTCTTTCATACACCAACAAGCTATAATAATTACAAAGAGTTCCTACCTCATGCCCCCACCCCTTTCAGACCCTTAGTGGAGTCAATATATGAATTCCTATCTAAAATTTGTGAGCTTTCACGAGCCACTACCTTGGTGCACTATGTGTTGAGTGATATTGATTCTATAATTCTCACGCAAGAACAAAGGTGGTCCTTGAGGTCTACACCAACTTGACATGCAACTACACAACTCTGATTCCTCCACTGAGTACCAAAATCATTCTTAAATCCATGGTTGTTGGGACTAGGCTCACAATCTCTAAAGATGACCTCAACTATTACTTGATTGGAGAAACTCCCACATCAAGTTGGCTGTCTACGTACCCAAGTCACCTAGACCTAATCTACCCCGATGACTTCTATAAAAACTTTGAACCCCCATTGTCACTTTCCAATATTCACAAAGCTTTGAAGAAGCCCATCCTACCATTTAGGAAGAAAGCAATCCTACCCTCTTCCTCCATGAACCTATAGTCACACATAATTGCTCTAATAGTGAACTGCAATGTCCACCCAAAGAGAAACCTAACAGACATTATAGAGAACTCTGTAGTGATTGCGTATTGTATCCTAAAGGATATTCAAGTCAAGTAGGGAACATATATTCTTCTTCACATGACCTATTTTGATTGAAAGAAAAACACCCGTGGCTCACAACCTACCTATACCAATATGATTTGTGGTCTATTTCATTCCATCACTAAAAATATCTCTTGTAAGACTTGAAATATCTCCAAAGTCAAAGAGGTGTGTGCATCAGTGAGACCACATTCAAGAAGTCATCCCACTATTCTAGCTCCTTCCCCTGAGTGCCTCCTCCTCCTCCTCCATGCAGTCACTCCTCCATCACCTTGACCTACAAAATATTCTTTATCTGTGTCAAATGAGACCCTCATGGGTTACATTATGCACCAAAATGAATACAATATGTAGGTCCATGAACACCTTCACTAGTATCTAGTTCACATCATGTCTAACATGAACTTATCCTTCGCTGACCCATACTCATCATACCAGCCTTCCTTCTCTGCCACTAATGATTCCACATACACCTATGATCAGTTTTACCCTACTCACCAATATGCTTCTTCCGCTGCACCTCTTGCTTCTCGTGATGGACCTCCACCTGCTTCCTCTCATCCACATCCAAATTCCACTCAGTTATGCCCTTCCACCTGGGCCCGCTTATGCTATGCTAGGTAGATTTGATTGGGGTTCTGCACCCAATTTTGAGGAAGTGAAGCCATTGTTTTCCTATGGCATGTCCTGGGAAGAGCACATCATTTGTTTCCAGCTACTCACTCCATTGCTCCTGATGAGGAGGAGGAGATGGCTGAGGAAAAGGAAGCTGAGGATGAGGAGTCTGATGATGACACAAATGGTGAGGTTGAAGGTTCTAATGATGATGGACCTGATGATGGTGATGAGGTCACTATTGTGCGTAACACTTTTACGCATCTTGAGCAAGCCAATGATGAAGATTATGACCATGCTGATGAAGAGCTTGACTTGGATGACCTAGATATATAGTTCTTAGGTCTGAGTGTGCCCATGCATTTGTCTTTTTGTAGGCTTAGCATGTATTTTGCATTTGGACACCTTTACCTGAGGCTACTATTTTTATATCATCCCACTATTTTCAGCATTGGTTGTTGTTTTCATCATGGACTGATTTCATTTGGTTGCAATCTTTATCCTTTATACTCTAAACTCTTTGTTATGAATCTATATGAGTTTCGATGTACACACATCTATATTTTGATTATGGCTAACTGTTCTCAGTTCTCTTTAGCTAGTTTGTGCTTAGTACTGGTGTATGATGCTTATGAGTTGGAAAGACCAAACCTAGCTCTTCTACCCCTCCCTTTTTTGATATGACAAAGGGGGAGACATAGCTTAACACCATATTGAAATTGATCTAAAATTTCATATCTCTTGCTTTCTAAAAATTGAATAGCGTATATATATGTGGTGGCTATGTTCTTAGAGGAACTAAAATCACAAGTGAAGGTAAGCATAATCTAAGGGGAACCAATCACTTTCATACATTCATGTATCCCCTACACATCAAAGGTAACAATGTTCAAATTTTAGTCATTTTCAATATATTAAGGAGTTGTTTGTCATCTTCCAAAAGGGGGAGAATATTGACCTAATACTTATACATTGTCTGTAATATGATGATGACTTAACCATTCCATTCTTGTGTATCTAATATGTCTATTTGAGATCAATTTTAGGTATTAGGTACATGAAGTGGATGAAATTAACAAAACCTAGTTTGCTAGAAGACAAGTCAACATTAATGCAAATGTATGTTTTATGGAATAGGCTATATCTCTACTAGAATCATGTTGTAAATAATTTGTATTGATTGCATGACCTATAAATAAACTTAGAAAAAGTCAAGAGCATGTAATTCAAATATTTAAGCACTTTTAGGGTATTTATAAAAACTCATCACATGTTTCCTTGTCGGCCGAGTTTGTCCGGTGACAACTCAGCTGATGTGCTATATGATTCTTGATAACTCCCAGGGTCGGTTGATTTGGTCTTGGTGACAACTCGACCGACACCCTATATGTTACACCCTGATCTCACAATTACCACCAATCATGAGATTAGGGCATAAATTGAGGATTTAACATAAAACAAAGATCACCCTTAACTTTTTCTTTTCTTAATCACTTAGAATTAACCTAAAGGAAAATATTATAACTTGGATAACACCGAATTGTATTTAATGCAGAAGCAACTTACCATTTACCTTATTAGGAAGATAAAACAAAATTTCACGACATATTACATTTTTCGTGCAGAATATAAAACACAACAGATAACTTAATACTAAACTACATATTACATTACTTTCTCTCTCTACCACACCACATGTCCAAGGACCGAGGGGAAAGGACTAAGAGACCTCTATTCTAACTATGAACTACCTCCTAAGAGCCTGGGTGATAAGAACCTTCAACTTCCTCATGCTGGCGCTGACCTGAAAAATATTTTAGTAGGTTGGTGAGCTACTGGATCAGTGAATAGAATTTCACCCAACCATCGCAAATAACTCATTTATGTTTATTAAACTGAAATAAAATGTAGGAATTGCTACACTGAGTAGATCTAACAATTACAATTAAATGCTACAGGAAATGTAAATATTACATTAAAAGAACAACTGTTGTGAAACTGTACCCAAATCTTTCTTAACATTTCTTACTAAAACAAAACTCTTTAAACCTATATGAACATATTTTAGCTTATGCCCTGATCATATGCAGTGTACTTTACATATGAAGAATTGTAGCGAACTACGATCTCACCGTACAAGACTTAGCTTAAAACACGGGAAGCTAAGCCTAGAACTAAATCCGGGTCTTCTTGACTCGAACCGTCACGTCTGACTATGGCGGCTAAATGGCTGGCCTTTCACTGGACCTCTCCTTCTAGGCTGAGTACACAAGCAGAGGGTCTGAGACGCTATGTGGGCCTCATCATGGTACGCTCTGTGGGTACTTCTGGGTTACAACCGGGATCTCTAGTTCATGTTGGGTAGCCTATCTTCTCTTAGGAGACTTCCTAAAGGGCTTCGTCTCCCCACACGCTCTATGGGTGCGATCCGATCCCCGTATACTAGTCGCTGCCAGGGTGGATCGTTTCCTCCCTACAGTGCAAACATCCATAGGGAATCTACGGTGTTCAGGGCACCTATGTCTATTATTTTATTATTCTTGGAAAGCTCTTTCTACATTGTACCTTTCTCTTACTTATACTTGACTATGATATCTCTATGGTACCACATCTATTTAATTGAAGTTTATAATACAACATGTACATCATTCTAAACTTGGCAGAGCAGTATATTTAAAACATTGTAATTTACTGAGAAATCAACATATTGTAAATGCAGGCAGACTAAAGTTCTTAAATAAACTGAATACATGTCAACTTGGCACATATACACTGAAATCATGTGATTGAGCTCCTTAATACACTAATAAATGTTAATTGCTTGACATATGAGAAATCATCATTAACACATGTAAAATAATTATACTCTCTTGGAAAACATGCACATTAACCCAAATCCTGAGTTGTGCATCACATAACTCAATTAAGAGTTAATTACTTATCATGACATGAATTATTGTTAATAACTGAGAATTTCTAATAATATTCTTAAGAAACGTGCCAAATTGCGTAAATACTAAATCACACACATTTACTATAACAGAGAGCGTGCAACAAATTTATATTGAGACATTGCATGTCATTGTCTATTTCTTAAAATCGTGCAACTAATTAATTACTAAAATCGTACAGCCCGAGTTTATACCCAAACCGTACAACTACTGTAAATATGGGGTCGTGTGCTACAATCTTTAACTTTTAAACTGAGCAATTTAGAATTTAATCAACCATCTAATTCCAGTAATCCAAATCACACAAAACAGTTAAATAATTAGGGTTGTGTAAATGTGAAGATGAAAAGCATGCAACAAAAAGTCGGGAAACGCCAAGACTGCCCAACACTTGGGTAATCACTGTTACCCGTGAAAAACATAGGTCTAACAAAAAATTATTCGTTTCATGGAGTAGATCTTGCTACGTGAGTGAAATTCTACTCACTGTCGGTTGAGGTGACCGAAATCTTCTAGAAACTCATCCACAGGGTTGTCTTCAACCTTGGGTAGCCCTGGATTGAACCTGCTGCACACAACAACAACTTCCACGCACGTACATGTTGAAGAGGGGAGCTTGGCTGGGTCGTTGCTCGCGGATAAAGGCTATGGATTGGGCTCTAGACTCACGACCAGAGTCAAGGGCACCGTTCCCTTGGTGCTTCCCGTGCCCACCTGCACCTGGCTGGCGCTACTCTATTGGTCGGGCACTGATGGGGCAAGGAAGAGGAAGGAGAAAGGAAGAGGAAAGGAGGACAGAAGGTGGTGCCGCTTCAAACGGGGCTAGGGAGCCCTAGAATTGCCCTCGCTCATCACCACTGCTGGCCGATCGGGTTAGCAACTGTGCGCCGCTCAAGCGGTGCCCCTGCTCGATCGGGGAAAGGGGAAAGAAGATAAGGGAAAGGGTTATAACTTATGGGCAAATTACATTTTAGGTCCAAGGAAAATTAAAAATCTATAACTATTGCCTCGGAGGTCCAATTCGAATGATTTCTTTTGCAAAATTTCAAGAATGAGATCCACTACAACCTCAAGGCATGAAAACATAATAATTAAACCATATTATCTAGGTTAATCATCTTAGGTAATTAACTAAATAATTAACATTGCAATTAACATTAAATTACATCGAATGAATCAATCTTGACTAATGATTCACATCTTAGCTTATCTTGATTAACCATGATGTTTAACAAGGTACTTCATGCTAATTGATGTACTTACAGACTAACCTCAATGTGGGTTGTAACAATCTCCCTCCCTTATAACAATTTCGTCCCGAAATTCCTAAAAGAGAAAAGGAAACTTATTACGCATCTCGAACTCAAGCTCCCACGTAGCTTCCTCTAGGTAGTGGTTCTTCCACAGAACTTTTACTAACGGTATTTCTCGATTCTCAGACTTCATTCCAACTTTTCCTTCTATGCTCCCTAGTTATAGTTGAGTGATTTTTCCCACAAGTGCTTTAATCTTGATGATTGCATATTCATCTTAGTTTTAGTCGCCATTTCGACCCAATTTTGCACTCAAATCTCTCATATAACCCTTAGTGTACTCTTATATAATTTCCTTTGATTTATATGAAAATTTAGGGTTCTGGTCCAATCCATTCACTTTTATGGCAGGATTACACATTGTATTACGTGCACCAGCTTAGGAGATGGCTTTCCCAATATCTGAGTAGCGGGCCCATGAAACTTTTGACAATTTGTACCCTATTTTTGACAGCTAGTCCCTTCATCAGTAAGCATCCTCATCTCTCAGAATTTCATCAATGTAGGCCCATCCACCTATAGTAATAACCCCCTGGGGGTGGGTTTATTCCTAAGGAGCATCAACATTGACTTCCATGACAAAATCTCAATGGCCGATGAGAATCAATGATCCCAGTAACCACTGAGAACTTGTGACCTCAATGATTGTTGAGAAATCTCAATGACCAATGACTGCTATGAATCAGTGACTCAACAACCTCTGATAAATCTCAACAACTTGTGACCTCAACGACTGCTAAGAAATCTTAGTGACTAGCAATCTCAACAAACATTGAGAAATCTTAGCAACCAACAATCTCAGCTACCACCGGACTACCTGCACACTCAGAGCCTATAAATAATCAAAGCCCTCCTTCATTTGGAGAGGTTGCTTCCTTGTCCATAATGCTGGGAGGCTGCTGCTCTGTTCCCAATCAAGGAAGATGATCTTCATCGACCGTTTCCAACACCACTGTGGCACTTCGACCACACTCACACTTCGTCGCCTATAGTGCTCCTTGGGAGAATGGATCCTAGAAAGAAAAGGACGAAGAATGAAGCATACTAACAATAGTCTAGGTTACTTCTACCTTATGTTGGTTTCTCTCTCCTTCAATCAAAGATGATGGCTACTCGGTCTTCCTTCTCTTTCCCTAGTTTTGAATTCCTGGCATCTTGGTTTTGCTTTATTACTTGATTGAGCAACTCATTGCTTTTGTCTTCTGCACTAGGTTGTGGCTTTTGATCCGGGTCTTATAGAAAATTGTTTGGATCCTTCCATGAAAATTTCTTGTCCTTCCTCCACGAGTAGTCATTTTTCCTGTAGCCCTATTGTTGGCACATAAACTTTTCTTGTGCCTCATCATCAGACCCTTCATCATCTTTTACTAGAAGCATCTTCACTATCAAGACCATCTTCTCATTTAATTCTTTAATGGCCTTTGCATCCCCTGCAACTTTGACCTATTCTGGTGCATCTCTTTCACCCCAAGACTGCTTCTTAGCCATATTCTTTAAAATCTCTCGACACTTGGAACCTTTGTTGTTTAGAAAGAACCCTATTCTAGCTGAGTCTAGATTACTCCTATCATGTTCGTTAAGAGCAAAATAAAAGATCTTCGCTTGGGTTTCTAAATCCAGCCCATGATGTGGGCATTTGCATAACATGATATTGAAACACTTCCATGTCTCTGAGTAAGTCTCGCCGGCCTACTGTTTGAAATTGTGGATCCTCCTCACGAGATCATTTGTATTTTCGAGCGGAAAATACCTTTCAAAGAACACCTCAATCATCATATCTCATGATTCGACATATACATCATCCAAATTGTAGAGCCACTCCCTTGCATTTCCTACTAGAGAAGATGGAAATAATTTCAAATAAATGGCCTCCAGTGGGAACCTATCCACCTTCACCATATCACAGTTCTCCACAAATGTGCTGATGTGGGCCACTGGGTCCTCATTTTTGAGTCCATGGAATGCCTGCGACTTGACCAATTGAATAAGCCCTGGGTCAATCTTGTAACTGGGTATGTTGATAGCTTGTTTCTTGATTGGCCCCTTCTGCGCAGAGGAAGAAGAAGCTTTAATCTTCTCCCAAATAGTTTGCTCCCCTGCCATTGTGAAAGCCTCAAGTTCCTGTTCAATTTCCTTGGGTGGCGTATTTCTCAGTTCGTCTTCTTCACCCGATGGCAGAATCTCAGGTGTCAATTATGCGTAGTCCGTACTACGCATCCTCACCATGCACTAGTACCTGAAATATGAAGAATAAAATAAGTACAGTGCTAGAGCAAATAGAGAATCTGAAAGATAGTCAATTAAGTACAAAAATTAAAATTGCAATAAAAAAGTGGCCTAGAATGGCCACTTGCAACACTCGTAGTGCTAAAATTTGCCATCTCTTGACAACGACGCTAAAAGCTTGACATGCTTGAGCCATGCGTTAAATGCAAGTGCACATATCGAAGTAATATAGGCCTTGTGAGGCCCAAGTCAAACTCAGGGAAATGTAAATTTCAGTAGACTACTACTAATTGGTCGCGATCAGCTAGACTGATTGGAAAAGTTGATTGTTGGTTTTGAAACAAAATAAAAATAAAACAAAGAGAAAACAAAAGCAAGCGATGATTAAATGTTTAGTTTAATCAAATAGAATGGGAATCAAGAGCTGGATGGGTGACCAAATGTTATAGACACTGTAGTTTGTTGCAGCTGTTTACTCCTGGGTGAACCAAGAGCTGGAGCTTTTGGTTAGTCTCCTTGGTGTAGCAAAGATGAGCATGGTCTATTATCTGGTGATTGTTGATTGAAGAGGGGCTGGTCATCTACCCAGATTTCACATCTTCAGGGATTGAATCAAATGCCAGTGGAGGAAAGGCAGTGCCGAGCTCAAGGAAATTTATTGATGGTTAGCTTATGGATGGATTCTGTTGTTTTCACTTCTGCATCTCGGTGGTCATCTTGGTGTCCTTCTGACCTGGGTCCATCCCAGGTACTGGATGAAGTGCCTTGGTGCACAGCAGTAAGGGGTCCCTTGTTGGATGCTTGCTCATCCATTTAGTGACCTGAAGTTTTCTGAAGGTTTGGTGGCAGAAGTGATCCCTATCTCTTCTTGAAGATAACAACTGCTTCAATTCTATGTTCCGCTTTCAGATTTCCAGGATGGCACATTTTGAAGGTGTTTTTATTGTTAGTGTTGTGCTAGCTGTGCTGGTTGACGCCCATAGCAAATGTTTGGGGTTTTTGTCTTTTGTAGTAGATGTAGATTTCTTTTCCTCTTCCTTTCTGGAGGTCTTTTTTAAGATCTCATTGTTTCTTATTTTGGATGTTTCATCCCTGCTAGTTAAGGGGCACAATGTTTTGTACCGAAAGTTTTGGTAATATTATAGCAATAGGATTTTTGACCGACCAAAAAAAATAGAATGGGAATCCTTAGGGTTACGGTTTCACCACGAGGTCTTGCTGCATGCAATTCTACACAACTAACATAATTTGTGCCTTATCCCTGATTATGGACTGTAGTTAAAATTGCTTGCTTCCGCAATACAATTCACTACCTAGTTCTAGGTCAGTTCCACACTAGTAGTAACTTATACCCTAGATCTAAGTGCTTTAATAAATTCTCTGGGAATCCACCATTATCCGTACATTACCTTGTCTAAGGAATTTATTGGTTAATGTGTTAATTGTGCCTTTCCAACCAATAATCCTCCGTCAAGAGCAATTAACAGTATTAGAAATCAACTATGGTGATCAAGCATAGAAAATTGCAATAGAAACACGATAACATATCAAGGATAATTGAGACAAATTATGATAATCAATGGAAAATTGTCATACATCGATTCCCCAGGCTACTCTCGGTCCTAAGGAAAATGGGGATTAGACCCGCATGTTCATATCAACAATACACATGGAGAAGAAAGAGGAAAACATGGGGAAATGAATGAGAATATGATGTAACCCCTGAAACAGAGAAGATCCAGATGATCCTTGGTGCGAGATGCACGTTCTGTAGCCTTCCGGCGGTAGAATCATCCGTCTGCAGCTCTAGAATCATTTGGGGCGTAGCTCTGGGCTCTATTCTTCACTTTCCTCTCCTTCGAGACTTGTGCAGAGGAATAGAACGTCCTCCTTCTCTTTGGGCCACCTTTTCTTAGGTATAGGTATCACTTACGGCCGCCAAAAGATCACAACCGTTCGATCGTGGCAATTCTGAATGAATGAAGTCCTGATCCGACGACGTCGCTAGGGTGTGGGGAGTAGCCCATCACCCATGTTTAATATTTCTACATGAAAACATTCTATGGATCATATATAACTTTCCATCTCAATATTAACCATTTCATGCATGTTTGGTGTTTGATCTCCTACTTTGCATGATCTATTATATTCCTTGTTGTCAGAACTTCTATACTTGGCATTTGAATATCGATTGAATCGGTTGATGTCTGAACAAAAAATTCTAAGGGATATCTCTAGAGTAGTAAGTGAATGATCTGTGGGTAATGAGGCATCGAGCCCATGGAGATGCTTATGCATCTCTATTTCCTAATAGATGGTTTTGTCTTTAATCCTTTTGGATAGTTACATCTTGCCTGGATATGTTAGGGACATGTTTTCATATATGGTGGTGGTGAAACCTGATTCCACCCCACTGACTCCCATCATTAATCTAAACCCAATTTTGATTATGCTCTTTTAACCTCCTTGCATTTAGTCTCCATTCTAGATATTAGTCTTAGTTCATCTGGATACATACTAGCTAGATTCTTAAAAATGTTGTCCTATGGGATTTAATCCTTAGCTATACTGTGATAAGACCCGTCCACTTGCGGTTGGTACTATTGCACATGATTTTGGTAAAAACTTAAGGATTTCAGACCTAGATGAATTTGGTAGTGTAGTAAAAATCACGTAAAATTTTGGCATTGTTGCCAAGGACAATGAAATTGTCAAGTTAATTCTAGATTTATTAACACTAATCTAGGATTTTACTTTTACAATTGATATTATGGTACATACGCTTGAATTCGGTTCTACACTATTCATCTAACTCCAGAAATATCTTTCCATCATATGTACCCCCAAAGACTAGTGTATACGATGCTCCAACAACACCAACCTTGCATCTTGCTTTGACCCTAAAATAGAAAGAACCTTTCATCATCAGAGCAGGGAGAACCAAGCTAGGATGGCTCAAGATGAGGGAATTTCCCGTAGGGTAACTCAAGCCCTTGAAGTGCAAAGGGAAAGGCTTATGAAAGAAGCCCGATCTACGGTTCAAGAGGAGATCCAAGCAGCCCAAGCAACTTCTCAACAAGTTGAGTTAAAAAGGACCTTAGGAAATTCTCAATCCCTAAGGCTACTGACGTTCAACACCTGATGCAACCTCCTCCTATGCTCCAAATTTTGAGATCAAGGTACATTGGATCTCACTGCTTCAAAGTAGCCCCTTCTATGGTAAGCAAGGCAAGGATTGTCAAGAACATATTATGAGGTTTGTAGATTTGTGTGCTATGACAAAGAAAAATGGAGTTACTGATGATGCCATTAGACTCTATCTTTTCAAATATTCTCTTGTAGATAGGGCCATCAGTTGGTATAACTCCTTGCAGTGCGACCCCATCACCAATTGGGAACAACTTCAAAATGCCTTTCTGGAAAAATTCTATCCTCCTTCCTTGACGTACACCATTTGAGGCCAGATAACGCAATTCACTCAGGTCCATGGTGAATCTCTAGCAGAAGCATGGGAAAGATGCAATGAGTTACTATGTAAGTGTTCACACCATGGCATTTTCAAAAATTAGCTTATTGAAATCTTTTATAGGGGTGTGGACGATGATATCAATAAGTTTTTAGACTCCTCGTCTAGAGGAAACTTCATGCGTCAAAGATGTGACAACATATGGAGGGTTGTCACCCTTGGAGATGAAAATCAAGCCAACAAGGGAAGATCTATAGGAAAAGGAGTTCTAAAGGTAGATATGGCAGAAAGTAGTTCTGAGTACAAGTCTATTGCCGAATCTCTAAAGATACCAGCCAACAACTAAGAGAACATCGAATTTTCTTTCAACACTTATGAAAGAAGAAAATCTCCACCATGACAACAACAACAAGTTAAAGAAAACATCTCTATCATGTAAAGCGTGTAAAGGCACTGATCATTCTACGCTAGCCTAAAATATTCTCTACAACATAGTTCTAGGCAATGCTTGTCCCCAAGGAGGTAATGATAAAATGGAAAATCTAAATGCCATCCACACTATCCCTAGTCAAGGGTATTATAATGCAAATTAGAACAAGAACCCATCCAGGTTTTTAGTACGTGAATCCTTCGGGAGAGGAGAACTCCCAATAGATTGGTCCAAATAGGAATCAACAATGAGGCATGATGGGATTCCATTATGATCAACAACAAAACTTTAGGAATTAGGGGAACTTCATAGGTAACTATTAGAATAGAAATTACAACCGGTACCAAAATGACTCTCACTTCCAGAATCACAAAAAAGTCTCACATCAACAACAACAATAAGGAAAACAAGATAATCCTGGTGACAAATTGTCAGCTATTGAGAAGATGCTACAATTGCCACAAACAATGATAGCAAATTAACAAACTCACCAGAAGGCTCAACTTTCAACCATCCTCAAGCCACTAGTGGGAGCTTTTGTTGGGAAACCTGAGGAAAATCCTAAATACCCAGAGCAATTGAAGGTTGTTTCCACTCAATCCAGAAAGGACTATTTTGATCCTCCTCTCAAGACACCCTTGGTAGTTACAAACAAGAATGAGTTCATTTTTGTCTAAGACACTGAAGTACTCGAATCTCAACTGAAAGAACCACTAACCACTAATAAGGCAGATATAGAGATTTACACAAAACCTATCATTGCAAAAATAAAAAACACACCTGAGCTGGTTGTATCAGTTTACAAGCCTCGCCCTCCTTTCCAAGCCTGACTGAAGAAAACAAGGCTTGCTACTCGGTTCATGAAGTTCAAGAAGCAATGAAGAAGCTTCATGTTGACACCCTTTTTGGATGCGCTGGCCGAGATACCAACCTGCACGAAGTAATTAAAAATTCTCCTAACAAGGAAATACATCATCGAGGAATATGAGATAGTCAAATTAGCAAAAATATCTTCCGATATTATTCATAGAAAAATGCCCAAGAAGTAGAAAGACCCATGATCTTTTGGGATTTCATGCCACATCAACGACTCCACATGTAAAAAGGGATTAGCATATCTATCATGTCACTTAGCCTTTGCAAAAGGATAGGGTTTGCAAAACTTCTCCCAACCAACATGACCATACAACTCGATTACAATTCTATGACACTCCCATTGGTAATTATTGAGGATGTCTCAACCAAGGTAGGCAAGGACTCTTACGTCCCATGTGACTTTTTTGTCATGGACATAAAAGAGGATTTCAGATACCCTCTTATGTTTGGCCTACCTTTCCTTGACACTGTAAGAGAATTGATCGATGTCAAAGCATGAACCTTGTTCCTAAGGCTAGGAAAGGAAATTCTCAATTTCAAAGTCTTTGATAGCATGCAAAGACCAAGCATGCAAGAAGAGGTCTTTCTTATTGATTGCATAAAGAAAATGTCTCTCCTCACACAAGATAATCATGAATGAGACAATCCTTTAGAAGTTTTTCTAACGAATCCACTGCCAATGATGAACATGTAAAGAAATGTGTGCTCCACCTCAACACTGTAGAAGAATTTCCTAAAGCTAAATTTGAGGAACTCAAAGTGGTGCACATAACGGAAGAGTTATGTGAGATGCTAAAGGCCCCTAAAATGAAGCCCCTACCTAAAGGACTAAAATACATGTTTCTAGATGACGTCAAGGTCTACCTGATTATCTTGAATTCCACACATAAGGATCATTTTCCGATGCCCTTCCTAGACCAAGTCCTAGAGTGATTGGCTCACCGACATACTTTTGGTATCTCGATGGTTACTCTAGATTTTATCAAATTCCCATACATCTAGATGACCAAGAGAAGACAACATTCACTTTCCCCTTTGGAACATATGCTTTCAGAAGGATGCCTTTCGGGCTCTGTAATGTGCCTTCCACTTTCCAATGTTTCATGACCGCCATATTTATTGGGCTCAATGAAACTATTATGGAAGTTTTTATGGATGATTTCTCCATCGATGGAGATTCATTTGAATCATGGCTTAAGAACTCCTCCCTGGTCCTCAAACGATGTGAAGAATTACATCTACTCCTAAACTAGGAGAAATGTCATCTTATGGTAAAGGAAGGCATTGCACTTGGCCATAGGGTCAACAATCAGGGGATCAAAGTAGATAAGGAAAAGATCAAAGTAATCGCTAAACTCGGTCTTCCAACCAATGTAAAAGAGGTCCATGATTTTCTTGGTCATGCAGGATTTTATAGAAGGTTTATAAAGGACTTATCTAAGATATCCAAGCCAATGACGAACTTACTGCTAAAGGATGCAACTTCCACTTTGACGAAGAATGCATCAAGATCTTAAACAATATTAAGCATGCCCTTACATCAACCCCTATCATTCAGGGTCAAGATTGGAAGCACCCATTTGAAATAATGTGTGATGCCAATGACTATGCAGTTGGTGTTGTTTTGGGTGAATATATAGAAAAGAAACATTATATCATCTACTGTGGATCTAAGACCCTTGATGAAGCTCAAAGGAACTATGAAACTACCAAGAAGAAACTCTTAGCGGTTGTGCCTTTGACAAGTTTAGATCATACCTTTTTGGTTAGAAGGTCATCATCTACATAGATCATGATGCAATTCGTTACCTACTAGAAAAAAAAGACACAAAACCCATATTAATCAGATGGATTCTCCTCTTGCAAGAATTCGATCTGGAAATAAGAGATAAGAAAGGCACATAGAATTTTGTGGCAGATCACTTGAGTCGTATCCATAATCTAGACACTGAAATGATCCCTATCAATGACTCTCTTCCTGACAACCATCTCATGAAAGATTCAAAAATTATCTTATGGTACACAGACTATGTTAATTACCTCACACCCGGTATAATCCACCTTGAATGCACTGACATTGTACTAAAGAAATTCATGCATGAAGTGAGGCAATATCACTGGGATGTGCCGTATCTCATCAAGCTATGTGTTGATGGTCTTTACAAATGTTGTATCACTGAGGGAGAAGCTCACCTTGTTCTGGAATAATGTCACTCAGGCCCTACTTGAGGCCATATGAGTTCCAAGAAAACTGCTTTGAAAGTCCTGCAATGTGGCTTCTTTTGGCCAACCATCTTCAAGGATACCTACAACTTTGTATTTTCATGTGAGAAATGCCAAAAAGCTGGTAACATTACAAAAAGAGATGAGATGCCCCTTATGCTTTGATAGGAGTTTGAGATTTTCGATGTATGGGGAGTGGACTACATGGGCCCATTCCTATCCTTGTATGGATTTTGCTACAATTCAGTTATGGTGGATTATGTCTCTAAATGGGTAGAGGCCATACCAACATTATTAGCGACTCTAAACCAGTTATAAAACTGTTCAAATACTTTATAAATCCCTATTTTGAAGTTTCACACATTGTAATATCCGATGGAGGTTCTCAATTTTTGGAAACAAGTTCAAATATCTATTGGGAAAACTGGCATGACTCACAAGGTAGCTTCCCCCTACCACCCACAAATGAGTGGACATGTAGAAGTATCAAACCGTCAACTCAAATCCATCCTAGAATAGACACCTAAATGATTGGTCACAAAAAATTAATGACGTCATGTGGGCAACTGCTTTTAAGACTCCTCTCAGAATGACCCCATTACGGGAAATCATGTTACTTGCCCGTATAACTTAAACATAAAGCTTGGTGGACATTCAAACAACAAAATTTCAACATGAAGAACTAGAGGAACTCCAGATGATAGATTACGATAATGCATAGATATACAAAGAACGTACAAAATTATGGCATGATGGTCATCTGAAAAGGAAAGACATACAAGTGGGAGACCCAGATCTACTATTCAACTCAAGACTGAGGTTGTTCCTAGGGAAACTCCGTTCTCGATGGTACAGACCATACACTATTAAGAGCATCTACCCACATGGTGCCTTTGTTTTATGGAGTGAAAAGTCAGGTGAGTTTTTGGCAAATGGCCAACACTTGAAGAGATATTTCACCACAGTTGAAACTAGCATTGAGGCACCACTAAATCTTTACAACCCATCACAGCTACCTACAAATTGATAGAATCACGTCAAGCCAATAACATAAAATAGAGGTGCTTGTTAGGAGGCAACCCAATCCTTACCTTAGCTTTTACTTTCAGTTTTGAATTAGACAATTTTACACCCAATAGATAACACATCACAAGATGCAATCTTATGATAATTTTAATTTTAGGATTTTAGATGGAGGACTCGTTGCTGAAAGGAACACAACCACATCTAGTGGTCCAACCAGCATGATTTTTTCCCTCTGTCTCGGATTTAGAGTTTGTTCAGGACGAGCAAATTTCTTAGTTCAGGTTGGAAAGTGGGTGGTATGTACTCTAATTTCCACCCACACCTATTTGTTTCAGACTTAAGATTCCATATTTGCATTTTTGAAGCAATTTTGATCAAATTTTTTAAAATTGTAAAATTTTCAAAGTAGAATTGTATAGATACTTGATGGAGTTTTGATGCCTTCATTTCAATCAAAGCCATTAACTAGCTAGTTAGTTACTTTTTCCATGAAAGTTTGCATCATTATACCCTTCTTATTTGAAGAAAAGCCTCAAGAGGGACAACTTTTAAAACTAGCCAATGGTAATAAATCACCTCGTGAAGCTTATGAATCCTAACATCATGTTTGTTCAAAAAAGATGGCAAGTATCTATAGAACTAAGAGGGATCAAACACATCATGCTTCCTAGTGACTAGTGGAACAATAACATGGAATCACCAGTTGACCCCCATTAAGTCATTATTTTCACATAGTCTTACAAGGAGAACAACTCGATGCATTGAACCATAAATCAAGTTGCATAATGATGTGAACCCTCTTCTACACTTCTTCTGCCATCTTCATACCCCTCCATCCATCAAAAGGAAACAAAAAGCCATAAAAATAGTGCCAATACCTAAGTTAAGGGGGGCACACCACCCCTCTCTTTGTCTACGTCTTCCATACCCCTCTCTGTGTAATAGAGGTGTACCACCAAAAAAAAGATGACAATGTCCACATAAGAGAAACACAATGTCAAATAGAATAGAGGAGAGACTCAAATATGAAAAGAAAAAAACTCAATCAATGTAATTGCAACCATAGAGGAGAGATCTGTTACTTCATTCCATACCTCCCTTCACTACTTTTTCCACCTACATGCACAATGAATGCCTCAATTTTGCCACTCTCTTAAAAAACACTAGTTTCAGACCATATGCACACTTGTTGATTCTATGGGTACCTCTAGAATCTTACAAAGCCTTTAGACATGCCTGATGTTGGAGAAACTGGAGAAGAAGTGTTTTAGGAAAAGAACTGGGGAACGAAGATTTTTTAAGATGTATTAAGTGATCTCAGGAAGTTGAGATGCTCAACCATACTTAATAGTAAAGAAACCAACATGATGTGAGGATAAGGCAACCACAAGGTTGAAAGTATTTGATTGGCGAATGTTTTAGATTTTGTGTTTTTTTTTGGTCGGTCCAAAAAAGCGTGTTACTATATTACCAAAACTTTGGGTACAAAAGAGATTGCACCCTGTATGAAGACATCCAAACAACCAGAAAAACAAACTAAAAACAAGCTACACAGTAGCCAACAACCTAGATAAAGAAGAAAACAGACCCGCAATACTAACTCAAGAGAGACCAGAGGGACTGAAACGACTATCCAAACTACACATGCCAACACTGGCAGTAGACTCATCCTCTGAAATTGTGGCAACATGGGCAGCCAACCATCACTTCAACACCCAGGAAGTCACAGGAGAAGTATAGCAGGAGCCTCCATTGCTATCATCTAGGTCTTCGAGTTTCTGGCAAGCAAAGGAAACCACCAAGGAGACCTGGTAGTTTCTTTACGCGAGAACGAGAGACCAAGAAACGAATGATGATGTTTGCATAGCAACACCCCAGATATGGACCTCCTGAAAGAACAAGAAGAAAAAGAAAACAAAGGCAGCCAACAAACCACTGACTCCAGCCGACAACTGAAGAAGCCAACAACCATACCACCAGCGCTGATCACTAGCATTATGGCCACCTTCAAAGAGTGACGTCTTTGGCTTCTGGAGGCTGAATCAAGAGTTGCAGGAGAGCATCAACAGTTCTGGTTGCTAAGGCTCAGTTACTTCTCATTCAACCAACTATATCTATCACAAGGCAGTGAAGGTCACACGAGGATCCATCAAAACATCTCATTGCACACTGGGATCATGTGATTAGTCCACCTACTAGTTCTTCACTGGCATTAACTAGCACCCACAGATTAGTGAAGAGCAGATAGATCTGTAACCCCATTCCTCCAATCAACAACAAAAGGGATCTTTGAATCAAAGTAGGACCGGACACCAGCAATGGATCATGAACTATCGGTAGAAGCTGTTTACACAACAATATACCCATACACCCAAAAGCATACTCCTTGCACACATCAGCAGAACGGGCAAGGAAGAAGAGAGGAAGAAAACCCCTCTAAGACCAAACCCCTCGTAATGCACCTGAAGCAGCAACTGGAGCCATCCTTTCAAGAGCTCGATGTCCCTATTTACACAGGAGCATTTCATCGAGAAATTGAGTGGCGTCCAACAATCAGCAAGGGAAGATCAGGGGAACCGGATCAATACCCAACACATGGGCTCGAACGACCACCCTGAAGATCCTCACGGATGCCTGTAGGGCGAGACGGACGCTACCAGAGCCTGGGGGAGGAACCCCATAGAACCTGGAGGACACCACATGAGCCCATGAAGGCAGAACTAGGTTTTCGGAGGAGCGAGGAATCATCCATCGACCAACACCAACATGCCATCTGCAAGAATCCTCCCAAAACTAGAGGGAGCACCTGAGAAGACGACTGTGGGTGAACCGCCAGTAGGGTGAGGAGGGGCCACCAGAACCTAGATGGGAAAGCACCATAAAATCCGGAGGACGCCACTAGAGTCCAGCCGCCACCATGGTCGCCAGAAGACCATCGGGGGAAGACCACCGACGCTAACAGTAGCAAAATGCTCCGAATTCCATGGTCTTTTAGGACCCGGACTCTGAATCGGGGAAAGGGAAAAGAAAGGCGAGAGAAAGAGAGGGGTGAGGCTCCGGTCTGGAAGAGTCTCTAGGATCACTGGACGCTATATGAATACGACTCCACTCCCACTAACCTCCATTAGCTAGATGGGTGTCAATCAGACCGACTCTGCCATTTCCGCTACCAGATCCAGATCCTACTTGAGATCTTCCAGACCCTCACTGCCAAACACTTTCTTATCCTCCTTTACCTCAACCGAACAAGACGAATAAAGGAGGAAGGCGAGAAGGAGTCGAAAATCCCCTTGCCAACACTTCCTTGACTTCAGGCACAAACCATGATCCACGACTCTATCTAGATCGAGTCACTCGCCACTTCCGCCGGAGTCCTTTGCAGGTCGCAAGAGAGGCCAGGGGGAGGAAGACGCCGACGAAGCGCCCCTCCCCCCAGTGGCGGCCGCCGAGAACCCTAAAGAGAAGGGGGAGCGGGTGAACTTGAGAGAGAGGGGGGTCGACTCTTATCTAAACAATTTTGTGTTACTTAAGGACAAGCAACATTTAAGTTTAGGGTGTTTCAATGAATGCATATTCATCTTAGTTCCTATCGCCATTTTGGCCCAATTTTGCACTCAAATCTCTCATATAACCCTTGGATATGCTCTTATATTGTTTTCCTTTGACTTATGTGAATGTTTAGGGTTTTTATCAAATCCATTCGTTCCCATGCCAGGATTATGCATTGCACTATGTGCACCATCTTAGGAGATGGTGATCCTTCTAGTCAAGAAACTTTTGACAATTTGCACCCTATTTTTGATGGCCAGTTTCTTGATCAACAAGCATCCTCATCGATCCAAAGTTTCATTGACGCATGCCCGTCGACTTATAGTAATGACCCCCTTGGGGGTGGTTTTTTTTGCTAAGGAGCATCATCATCGACCGAACTCAGCGGCGGTTGAGAGTCAGTGATCCCAGCGACCACTTAGAATATGTGGCCTCAACAACCACTGAGAAATCTTAGCAACCATAAATCTCATCAAATAGCAACCACCAAAAATCAGTGACTCAATGACCATTGAGAAATCTCAGCAACATGCGACCTTAGCGACCAATGATTGTAATGACCATCGATCTCAGTGATCATCAGACCACCTGCACACTCAGAGCCTATAAGTAGTCGACCCCTTTCATTTGGAGAGGTCACTTCACTCCATTACATTGAGATATTGCATCTCTGTGCCCATCCAAGGAAGACAATCTTCATAGATCTCTACCAACGCCCCTATAGTACTTCGGCCAGGCTCACACTCTGTCACCTACAATGCTCCTTGGGAGAATAGATCTTAGGAAGAGAAGTATGAAGAATGAAGTAGCCCAATGACAATCTAGGATACTTCTTCCTTCAGCTGGTTTCTCTCTCCTTCAACCGAAGATGGTGTCTAATCCTTCCTCCTTATCTTTCTCTTGTTTTTAATTCTTCTCAATGAGCAAATAGTTCCATCTCATTGGGGTGTGGGGAGTAGACTTGTCACCCACATTTAATATCATGATCAGGGTTGCAGATTGACAATAGACCCTGTTCAATAACATGAAAATATTCTATGGCTTGTATATAACTTTCAATCTCAATGTTAATTGTTTTATGCATGTTTGGTGGCTTGATCTTCTTCTTTGCATTGTCTATTATATTCCTTATTTTGAGAACTTTTATACTTGGGATTTGAATATCAATTGACTTGGTTGACGTCCAGACGAGAACTTTGGAGGGACATATCTAGAGTAGTAAGTGTGTGATCCATTAGTAACAAGACATCAAACCCATGGATATGCTTATGCAATCTCTATTTCCTAACATATGGTTTTTGCTTTACTCCTTTTGGATAGTTATATGTTGCCTGGATATGTTAGGGACATGTTTGCATGGATGGTGGTGGTGAAACTCGATCCACCCCAGTGACTCCCATCATTAATCTAAACCTAGTTTTGATCCAGCTCTTTTACTTTCCTTGCATTTAGTTTAACTGAACTCAAATCAAATCACTGTTCTTAATATTAGTCTTAGTTCGAATGGATACATACTAGCTAGATTCTTCAATATACTATGTTAAGACCCATCCACTTGCATGTGGTACTATTGCACTAGGTTTTGGTAAAAACTTAGGGATTTTAGACCTAGGTGAACTTATTAGTGTAGTAAAAATCACATCAAATCTCTATCAAGCCTATCAACTAACATACATCCAATTGAGTGAGTTTGGATCCTTGTAAGAGAGCTGCTCCAATGTAATCCTTGTGAATCTCTTCACTCTCTTTCCCAACCTCTCTCCAGATACACAGTCAAAGTTTATCCTTGGTGAAGGCAAAGAATAAGGCTGAAGATATAAGTAAAGAGTGGTAACTCCTTGAAGGAGAAAGACTTGTTGAAAGAGTAGACCAGTCCTTGGTGAAGTCTAGATGCTTGTTATAAAAGTGGGTAATTCCTTGGAAAGGTAGAAGACTCTTGTTCATGGATAGGTAAGTCCTCTGTAAGGTTATTGTCTCCCATAGCCTCAAAGAGAAGGCTAGGTGCCCTTGACCTTGAACATGGTGGCCTATATGTTGTAACTCTTATAATGGAATCTAAGAAGTGTAAAATGGTTGAAAATCCTAGAGATTGACCCCCCTAAAAATGCTAGAGATTGACCCCTCTAGGTAGTGGATGTACATCTCCTAGTTTGGAAGTTGGAACCACTATACATATAGTCTTCAATTGGTATTTGCTCAATCTCTCTCCCCCTTGATTTTCAATATGGCATGTCTTTTGACAAATATCTTAAAGGTCTAATGTGTTTTATATAAGTTATTTTAGCCCCATTCACCCCCTCTAGAGCCCATAGATCCAACATCAATGAGGCCCCAATGTCAAACTTAGGGAAACATACTGCAGAGACTACTACTAACTATAACCTAATCATCTAGGCCAAGGGAAAAGTGATTGGTTGTTTGTTTATAACTAAGTAGAAGAATTGAAATTGAAATTAAGTGGAATGTGATCAAGAATTGGTGGATTCTATAGGATTACAGTTTCACCATGATATACATTGCATTTAACTCAATTTCATGAATAATCATTTACACTTGACCCTGGACTAAGGACCTGATGCAAATATTACCCACTCTTGTAGCGTAACACCCTACCTATAATAAGACAACCCCCACTTTAACAATGATTTAAGAATTAGATAAGCACATTAATGATATCTCTAGGTTGTTCCCTTCACAGCTGTAGGCCCTCTTCTGAGGCAAAATATTGGCTGTGTAATTCTATGACCTGTCCAATTCTTAATCCCTCTATTGAAGCAATTAACGGCCTAAGAAATTGATTGTGGTGATCAAGCACATACAATTCATTAAGCAATCATAGTTTTACATCCAAAATTAAGGAATATATATATATGTGTGTATATATATAGGGCCCATCTTTATTGCCCGCGCGGGTAGCTACCCGCCCACCCTTCCGACCACTTTTTTTCAAAAAAAATTTCGCAATTGTAGAGGACTATTTTGTCTACCTCTCCAAAAAATTTTAGCCAAAAATAATATCATTTGCCCCTCGAAAATCAAAAAACCCGTCCTTATATATATTTGTTGTATATTTTGTACAGAGTTACTCTTTTATTCGTGTAGTTACTTTTTGTTCACCATAGTTACTTTTTTGACAACAGAGTTACTTTTTTGGCTAGGAGAGTTACTTTTTTGGCTGCCGGGTAGCGAAAATCCAAGCTACCCGCGCGGGCAACGAATGAACGCCCATATATATATATATAATCATGGAAGTCAAATACAATATATAACCGGGCTAATATGGGGTCCTAAGGAACAAGGGGATTAATCCCACATGATTTCTACCAACAAATACAATGAGGAAGAAAGAGACAAAGAGCTAAACATCAAGAAAACTAATGTAGAACACTAGAGAAACTGGTCTGAAGATACCCTTTGGTGAGCATCTCGACCTGTAATATTCTAGCTACAAATTTGTTTTCTGGAGGTGCCTAAATCATCTAGTACATGGACATCTCCTATGTCTCCTCCTCTCTCAGCTCCATGCTCTGTTGCATTGAGATAGAACATAGATTTTTCCTTTGGACGAACTCCCCTTCGGTCATAAGTGGGATTCGAGCCATCATTAAGTCTCAACCATAAGATCTATCTTAATCTTTCATTTGATCTGATTGTGCAAAGTCAATACCACCAATTGGACGATGGTAGCACTAAGTGGTCGGCTGACTCCAAACCTTGATAAGTGTCAAAACTACTTCCTAGTATGATGGTAGCACCGAGTTGATTCTTACAAGCTCTAATTTGTTCTTGATGCAAAAGTCACTACCACCAATTAGAGTGTCAGTGGAACCAATACCATAAAATCCAGTTCCTGATGCTTTTTGGGTGATGATTTGGTAGCACCGACACCATCTTTCTGTAGCATTGAATGTCATCTAGGTAGCACCGAGTGTAATCGTGGTAGCACTGAGATATCCAAAATTCCCTGTTGGATTTTGCCTAATGTTGGTACCATAGACTTTTATGTCGATAGAACTGAGTTGTCCTAAATGTTCTCAAATAGCCTAAAATGAGAAAAAAACCCAACGTAAGTCTGAATAAAAGTTGATAATTTAACATAATTTGGTAAAAAAACTTATAATTTGATGAAATATTGTTTCACATGCTAGTAATGATAAACAATGCATAAATTGTATCAAAATGAGCAATTATGCAATAAATACATGAAAAAACAGCTTGTGAAAAGCAACTAAAATACATCATAATAATAGTGAAATGAGTACATTTCATAGCAATATGAGAATTGTGAGAAAATTATCAGAGCCATATATCACTAAATATATGGGTACAATTGGGGTTGATATTCCATGACGAATTTAAATCTTGTTGGGATTCAGTTGCTGCCTATGGTTTGATAATATATGACATGTTATGGAGAAAGAATGTTGTCATGTCTTAGAATTTAAGGGTTTGAATACCTAGTGTTTGGCGTCATGGCTTGTATACCCATGACTAACTTGTGATATGTGGATCCACTTTTAAGAAATTTGCATGGTAGATCTAGCCTTTGAGAAGTCTGGCTTTTGTTACCTCTGCTTCAACCCAAGGATGAGTGGAGAGATCTAATGAATTATAGATATCCTTAGATATTATATGGATTTCCATAGAAGCATAGCCTTAGAGGTCATGTGAATTGCTGGAGAGGCTTCACAATAGCTTGGTAGTAATTTGAGATGTATGCCTCAGACTACCCATAACATAATAGAAAGTATAAATGACATGCACATTATATTTGTTTATGTTTGATAAAGTGAACACTCCTATATTGATAAATCAAGTGGAGTACATATCACTTACTTCTGTAAAACAATAGACTAAAGAAAAAAAGGGAAACAAATACTCATACAAGGAAAGGAAAATACATACTCCTATAAGAAAATGGAAAAAGGAAAAAGACACACACTCATATAAAGTAAAAGAAAGGAAATAACCATAAAAACTACTGAAAAGGGAACAAAAATTTAACACTTCTCCTCAAGATGAAGCATGTATGTCTTTCATGCTCAACTTGTCAACCAAAGTAGCAAATTTGGACATTGGAATAAGCTTTGTGAAGATATCAACAATTTGATATTTAATCCGAATATAAGGTGTAGAAATACGTCCGTACATAGTAACTTCCCTAATAGGGTGAAAATCCACTTGTATGCATTTAGTGCGCTCATGAAAGATGGGATTACTGGCAATGAAGATGAATGGTTTATTATCAATGTACATTGGAATAGGATTAAGATCACATATATCAAAACCTTCACAATTCCATGCACCCACATTAATTCACCCACATTATGAGACATCCATCTATAATCATCTTCAATACTTGAACAAGCAACTACTGGATTACCTCCCACAAATGTGCAATAAACATACATAGATTTGCAATCACATTTATTCCCTTCATAATCAAAATCTGAGTAACTAGTAAGTTTTCCATGTCCATGTCACATGTAAAGAAGACCTTTCCCAAGATATCTTTTCAATTACTTTAGTATATGACAAACACCATCCCAATGGCACTGTCGAGGTTTTTCTAGATACCTATCGACAAGTCCTACTAAAGAAGAAATACTAGCTCAGTAACTGTTAAGTAAATTATCTTACCAACCAATTTTCTATACTGTTGGTTGTCATGATAAGGAGAAGAAGTGTCATCATCCCAATTTGTATTGGGATCAAGAGAAGTACTAGCAGGTTAATCCCCAAAAAAACCTATTTCTTTTTAGATATCAAGAGCATACTTCTATTGAGATAAATTTAATCCCAAAGAAGATCATGAAACCTCGATACTTAGAAAATATCAAAGTTTCCCTAAGTCTTTGGAAATAAAATGTCTCTAGATACTCCTTAGTAACTTGTGTGCCTTCTAGATAGAAAAATGGTATCAACATATACAAATAGAATAAAAAAGGACAAAATTAGTCTTTTTAATAAATACATAATGATCAAAATGAGAGAATTTAAAACTAAATATGTTAAGAATTTGGCTCAGTTTATCAAAACATGCTTGTGGGCTCTGCTTCAACCCATAAATAGCCTTGCAAAGTTTACACACCTTAGAATACTCCCCTTGAGAAACAAAACTAGAAGGTTTCTCCATATACATTTCTTCATGCAGATCACCAGATAAGAATGCATTCTTCTCAGCCTATTGGAACAAGGCCTAATAGTGATTAACTACAAAAGAATTAAGTATTTGAACAAAATTAATATAGCAATTGAAGAGAAGGTTTCAAAGTAGTCCACTCCAAAGGTTTGAGTATATCCTATAGCAACCAAGCAAGTTTTTAATCATTCAATAATACCATGAGGTTGATACTTAATAGTAAAGATCCATTGGCCCCTCATAGGACATTGTTAGAAGGAGGATCAAACATGTCCGCATATGTCTATTAGTAAGAGAAAGCATCTCAGTTTCCATATATTGGTACCATGCAAGATGTTTTAGGGCTTGGGCAGCATTCTTACGAATAGAAAAAGCAAATAAGGCAAAGGTAGAATTGATAAAGTTTGCGTCAAGATGAGCATTAGAACAAAAATTACTTTTAGGATGCAAAGTATAGGAATACACTTCTTTTTTAAACTAATAGGAAGGTCTAGATCAGAAGTTACCTGGCTGGTGGTTGTATCTGTTGAAGTGAGGATTGTGCAAGGGAGGGACCATGGTGGGAACTACAACTGTAGCTCTTCTTTGATAAGGCTGAGAAGATATAGTAGTAGTATCATGTGAACCAAGCTCAACAATTATAGGTAACTACGTATCATCCAAGATATCATGAGATAAATAAGATCCTTTCTCAGAGTATAACAACACCTATTCAAAGAACGCCACATCTACACTCACAAACTATTACTTGGAAGATAGATCATAGCATCAATATCCTTTATGAGTCCTTGAGTACCCCAAGAACATACATTTAGTAGACCTTGGTTTTAGTTTTGTCAAACATATATGAAGACTTTTAACAATACAAGTACTGCCAAAAATCCTTGGGGGAATAGAAAAAAGCAATACGATTGGATATAGAATACTGCACATCACCTGATTGCTTATGTCACGGAACTATTTGTTACCCAAATCCTAAATCCAAATGACTATAAAGTCAATGGTGATAGAACCTAGGCGTACGTCCCTAGCATGGTATTATCAAAGTGCAAATGTGGAAGCATAAATCTTAGTATACATGAATAGATAACAAGCTAAAAGCACCAATCATAATCTCAACATTCAATAAGTATTTTTAAGGAACATTATTATTACAAGCTTTCAATTACATGTTCAAGAGTATAATTTTACCAGTCAGCTCATGGATACTAGGGCTCGAAAACAAGTACACCTGACATAGCCCACCAAGCCCATCAACTTCTAGCCATCTCTAAACCTATAAAATACGTGAAACAAGGTGGGTCAAGCACACAAGGTGCTGAGTACATGGATAAAAGATACATATACATAAGTTTTGCATAAATTGAAAATATTTGCAGAAGTAACGAGAAAGAATAAAAAAGTTAAGTACCTAGCAAAGCTTCAAGGAGGTGTGGTTCAAGTTTCAAGTCATTTCGAGGTTCTGTGCATTTTGTATCACTATTTTATGATTCATGTCACATGCACATTTTAGGGTCCAAAGGCTCATAATAGGGCAAGAAGGGCCATAGATCATCAAGTCAAGAGGTACAAGCATAAAGGATGATTTGGATCAATAAATTTAGGACACAAGAATCATATATCAAGATGAAGTGGATGTCCCCAAGGTCTAGGCATCATAGGATTCCATATTATCAACACGCATTCCCAAAAACCAACACATAAGGCCTAGATCATAATGTACCAACATACATATTAGATGGGACATCTATACCCAATGGATCACAAGGATTGATCATCTCTAATTTGACAGAGTAAAACATAAGATTAAGATCCATGTAACTATTAGGGAATAAGCTAGACAAACAAGCCATTTAGGTCACATAGGAGGTTAAAATGGGTGGTTAAGGCCACACACAACATGATTAGAACACGGGGGATGACCTTGGGTCTTTAGTTCATATCGCATCATTATAGTATTGATTTCAAAGATCAAACATAATTTACTGCACAAATTTGGTAAAATACATCCTTTTACTTCAAGGTATAATCAAGCCTTCACATATTGGGGGTACATGTATGCATCAGGCTGTATGACTCAAACATAGCAAAATGAGAATAAAGGTGGATATGTGTATTATATCATAGCATAAATCTACTGATGTCCAAGTTAGGGTGAGGCTACATGTCATATTTGATGCAAAAGATAGCAATTAGGGCAAGGTATATCATTCAAGTCCCAAACTAGGCACACATGAAGAATAAAAGTCATTCATGGTCAATAAGACCCTAATATATCTCAAACATACATAAATGACATTTTAATACCATGATTAGGGGGATAGATGATCATCAAAGGCTCAAGCTTTATCTTGAAGTTGTATTAGAAGTGTATAATAACTAAAGATTGTATCTGAAGACCAATTCGAGAACAATCAGTAGAATTAGGGTTTGAAAATATTTCCTTGTTGTAGATCTTTTTGAGAAGATCAATTTGGTATATAATTTCATATAGTTTGTCCAAAGGATGAGAGAGTTATCTATTTTCCAATATTTCCATTCAAACTATAAGGATTTGGCATCGAGCGTTACCTTCAATTTATTTACCGATCTGGGCTGTTGGCCCGAGATCCAGCGATCAAGGCCTCCTTACTCGTGCAGGCACTGGGCCAGCGGTTAGCCACTGGATGATAGTGGTTCGTGGAGGGTGAGAGAGAGGTAGCAACTGGATGCCGCTCGCGATTAGGGTGGCTGGCCGCATGCAGTCGGTCCGGCTAGTGCTGCTCGCCCTCCTGATCTGGACCGTCACCTCTAGGAGGTCTCACGATCCAAGGGCTCTCAGTCCCTAACCAAGCTGCACACCAACCTCCTCTGTTGATGTGTGCTGTGAAAACTACCCTTGCAGCTACTCGCCGGAGATGGATGTGCGAGGCTTAAACGACCCCAACCTCCTCGATGACATGCTATCACTCTTATTACAGGGGCCTGAAGATCTCTAGAGTGTAGGAACTGGGCTAAGAGATCAACACTGTATTTGTATGGAGGAGCAAATCCCCAACTTGTGGGTCATGGCAGTGCTGTTGGGCTAAAGTGAAGAAAGCACCCGTGGAGAAGGGCGAGTGCGAAGGGGAAAAGAGGAGAAAAGAGAGGGGAAAGGAAGAAAACAAGGGGGGACAATAAGGCTCATATATTTTGACAAAATGGCATGATAATGAAGCAATTTGGTTGCGATTGGGGTGGTAGGTGATGGTCACAACGCTTCCTCCATTGGCACTCATACGGATCTTTAAGACGCAATCCAGACCGTCCGTTTAAGGGTGAGGAAGTTGTGGGATTTGATCCAACACACGCGGTCATCCAAAACAAACACAAGATCTGGATAGGTGATGTGGCAAGGGTGGATGGGAACCACCATTTTTGGGCCTTGCGCCCAAGATTGGGCCCATTAAGGGTCACAATTCAAATAAATCAAGTATAATTGAGTCAATTTTCATAAATTCATAACTTGGGTTTTACAAATCCGATTGAAGTGATTTTTACATCATTGGATTCAAAATTGAGATCTCTAGCACTTGGATTATAATATAGAGAAAGATTATTACATTAAATAGGTTCAAAATTTCTTATAAGAGCATGATATGTTAAGAGCTTAGAACTTAGTATACAAGAAAGTTATGTCACAATTGAGAAAATCGAGCATATAGTGATCAATTTAGGTCCTTAACAGTGTTAAGTCATGAAATTGAATTTTAAATGAGTGATATGGCTCACAAAAGAGAGAAAAGGAGCATAATAAAGGAGAGAGAAAGTCAGGTTGTCATAGCTTAACACAAAGTAAGATATCTAGTTGATTAAGTAGCAAGCAGTAGAAACTACCTTAGGCAAAACATATTGGGGACATTACAATGGAGAATAATAGTCTGTGCAACTTCAAGAAGATGACAATTCTTTATTTCTACAACCCTATTTTGTTGTGGGGTATAGAAGCATGATGTTTGATGAATAGTACCCATCTTTGTACACAATTGACTAACAAAATTTTGCATGAATTTAAGTGCATTAAGTTCTTAAAACTTTAATAGGTACAACAAACTGGGTTTGTATTTCAGTTAAAAAGGCGGTGACTGTATCCAAAATATGAGCCCTATCCTTGAGTAACAACCATGTAGCTCCTGGAAAATCATCTACAAACTTCATAAAATAGTAAAATTTGGAAATGCTAGATATAGAATAGGGTCCCCAAACATCAACATGCACCACATCAAATTAGTACCGATGTTTTTTTATTTGAGTAGACAACACATGTTTGTTTGCCAAGATGGCAAGAATCATAATGAAAATTTGTATCAGAGATAGAAGTAAATAATCTTTTAAACTTTGCAATAGACAGGCGACCAAGACGATATTGCCACTGCATACTAGTCATAGACACAGGGAGAAGAGTAGTAGGCGCAGTCTTCATTGTATCTAGGTAATAGAGTCCATCTCATCCCTCATGGACCAAACCAACCCTCATATTCTTGCGAAGATCCTGAAACACACAACCATCAAGGTTAAATGTTATAGAGCACTGAAGGCTCTTTATAGTCCTACTAATAAATAGAAGATTTAAGGGAAATTTGGGAACATGGAGCTAGAGCTAAGAAGTAACTTTGTAGGGTGAAAATACTCCCAATGACATGTATTGGAGTATGAGAGCCATCAGCCAACGTGACAGGTGGAACAATAGTAATCTCAGTGTGTTTATCAAATAATGTACAATTTCCAAAAATATGAGAGGATGCACCAGAACCAATAACCCATTTATTTTTACAATATGAAGTAGGGGAGGAAAGGAAAGCAAAATCTCCATTAGAATGCAAATCGATAGTTGAAGAAGGAATTCTATATTGAATAAGCTTCTCAAATTCATAGTGGATCTAATGTATAGAGGTTTGGGTAGAGGAAGTGGGCAAACTAGAATCAACATGCTCTATAGTGACTTGATTGTCCCATGTTGGTTTACCATGTTTGGCCCAACAACAATCTTCACTATGATTAGTGCTTGCACAAAAGTTACAATGTCTCTGACCGTGGAGTGGCTGTCTACGACTAGAGACAGAGGGATGTAGACCACGTCTAGAACCTCAAGAAAAACATCACCCTATCCATGACTACGACCACAGTCGTGGCCACAATTGACGTCTCCTGAGCGCATAGCCAAGATAATAGTACAAGAGTGGTTGGATGTTTGAGAAGAGATAGATGGGAGATGTTGGACCCATTTCATAACATTACTAGATAAGATTTAATCAACAACGCTAGAGAAGGCATCCAACAAATAAGTAAGAAATTGTATCAATTGAAGTTGATTGCATTGGCATTGAATTTCTATGATATCAACAAATAAGGGATGATAAACCTCAAATTTATCCATGAGAGTACAATAGTGATGGTTGTAGTCCTAAACAGATCAATCAGTGGAGTATTCCTTCTTATCTATGTTCTTGAAGATTTCGAGCACCTTCATAGGTTTTCTGGTGAGAGTTGACATGTGAGAGTTTATCACACATGGATTTGACAGTTCAGAGATGACGCATAGTGTGGTTGATTTTAGATTCCACACTACTGACCATCCATGTCATGACACTAGAGTCTTCCTTAATCTATAGGTTATAGGTCTGGTTTTATCATCGGTAGTTTCCATAGGTGCGAGTAGAGCAGTTTTAGTCGGGTGCGAGTAACGCCCTTAGGATTTGACCTATAACTCAAAGGAAATATGCCAAGTATGATAGTTAGATCCATCCAATTTTTCAGTTGTGACACAGAGAGTGAGGGAGGGATCGGTTGATTCCATGATCAAGAGAGATAAAAAAGATGTGTATGGCCACATGTAGCACCTATAGTACTAGGATGTCAGTCTTGCAGGTATGCAGTTGCAGAAAGATTACTAGAACCTAACACATGGGCAACAACAGAAGTAGTGAAAAGAACCTACTTTACCATAGCAATAATACACCATGTAAAGTAGGAAGTAGTAGGAAAAACATGTCCCCCAAAAAATTAGACTAGAGAACAAATGTAAAGAGTGAGACCCAAAAGGAAATCTATTCAAATGATACAATATAAGAGCCTTGTAATAATAAGGCAGTTGAAACAAAACTATGACAAAGTTACATGATGATTTATTTACAATTGTTCCTCACCTAAAAGGTGATGTAATAAAGTAAAAAGGTAAACATATAATAAATCTAATCACATGCAAGACATGTTGCAGAGGGATACTCAACCATTCTAAGTCATCCTTAGGTCCAATCCTCTATATACAATCTTCATGCATCCTAGTCTTCTAATATACTATAACACCCCAAATTTTCATATCGCATAAACATATGTAATTTTTTTTTGAGAGTGTCACAAACATGATACAACACAATATTAATAGAAAGAAACCAATGAATCTAGTGTACATAATCTCATAAATTATTAGAATACAAACTTGATTACATAAATGGTTATAAGAAAGACTAACTACATGTTGCAAAATCCCGCACTCTATCTATCATCTTGGACCGTGTAGATGGTGCCCCACCAAGCAAACCTCTTAAAGTTGCTGCTGCATCATCTTGTCATGACTATATCCTAAAGTTTTATACCCGCAAACATCTCATCCCCAACCATGCACAAAGGGAAACCTAGGTTAGATTCAGTGGCATTGAATTTCTAATAAGACAAACATGAATATTCTATAACTAAAATTGAATTGATACCTAAAAGTTATAAATTTATACTAAATCAATGTGTCTTTTATTTATGTCATTTATGTTCTTGTGGCCACCATTATACGATACTTCCTCCTCTATGACACCAAATTGTCCTCTATGATGTAATGCACCCTCTATTGGTATAACGTGCCCACTATTGATACCGAAATGTCATCTATGATGCAACACACCCTCTGTTGGAACAACGTGCCCTCTGTGACACCCACAGTGTCTGATGCAGTGCACCCTCTTAATCATCCTGGGACTCTCTAGCGAGGAGTTATCCTATAATGTGTGTAATTAATGTTCTGATGTCATTTTCTATCTCTGCTCTTAATTTCTTATCTCTGAATCTTAATATGTTGTCTCTGAATCTTGATCTCTTATCTCTAAATCTGTTCTCAATTTCTTACTTATGAATCTTAATCTACTGTCTCTGAGTCTGTATCTCTATTTTTTAATTCTTAGAAGAATCCAATTCTGAATCTAAAATCTAATAATCTTATTAACTAATAAATCCTAATCTTGGGCTCTGTTTCAACATGATGACTTAATGTGATTCTGATATCTGATATATGAAATATGTGTCTAAAGGATTGAGAAGAAAACTAAAGTAAATAGATAAACTCTGAATATTTGATAATCATATAAATTTCAAATACTTGGCATCTGATAATATGCAAACATAATTCAAGCTGAACAAATTTTGATTACTCTAAGCATGACAAGATATGAAACACTAACTCTAAGAGAAACTT
Source organism: Alisma plantago-aquatica (assembly GCA_963693085.1). Taxonomy (NCBI): domain Eukaryota; kingdom Viridiplantae; phylum Streptophyta; class Magnoliopsida; order Alismatales; family Alismataceae; genus Alisma; species Alisma plantago-aquatica. The sequence goes on along the minus strand of OY856413.1, from coordinate 497,962,524 downwards.
AATCTCTATGTTTCTTTATAGGAGGGTGTAGGCTGAATCATAATAACTATGAAATTCATTGGACATGACCCACTTACCTTCTACACTGAAGGTATATTTAAGGTAGTCTTGATCCTAAGTTCCTCAACTTAATAACCTGGACATCATCATAGTTCTATTACTCCATGTATATTTTCCCTTTTTTCATATTTAAATCTCAAACTCTATAATCCTTTCCCCTTAACCCAAATTAGGGTTTCTATCTAGATGAAACATAGCCCTAATATAAGTCACAACAAAACTCTTAGTGCTAAATGTATATCAAAATTTACATTATAAAAACACTATAATTTTTATAGTCAAATAAGCCAAAAATCATCTCGTGCACTAATAAGAGCATATACATCATATATTAACAGTAAGCTTCAGATAATAAAATATACTAATATCAATGAATGACTTCTGATATTAGAAGAAAATACAATTAAAATCATCTCCTTTACCAAATAGTATATGAATCACATGTTGTCTCACATATCATAAGCAATTATCTTATAAAATAGTCACTTAGGCTCAAAAATCATATACTGATATAAATACACATGAAACTCAATAAAACATTATATTTAGTAAGAAAAATATATTTAAAGTTTAGGTAGAAATCTCTGATCAGTTCATCGTGAAACATTGGGTGAAATACCCATAATGTCCTTATTAGGATTTACATTAAAAACCTTAGTAAAACTTAAAATCAGAATGATCAAGATTTAGAAAAGTGTTTAAAATATCAAAATACAAATGTGGTAAAATTTACACGAATTTATAAATTCATTTGCTATTTTTAGTTGACAAAACATCAAAATCATATAGTTTGGAATACACAATATATAATAATTAGCATACATCAAAATCATATTCTAAAAATGTTTTTAGGATATAGTACACACTAAGAGATTTCCATAGGTACCTTGTTTTCTAAAAATGGAGTGTTAAATCTCAAGATATGAATTTTGGGAGAATACCTATTTCTGGAGAGATCTAGGCTATCGATTTTGGATCTAACCACCCAGAATAGGCCACATCACAAGTTCAACAACTCCAGCCTCTTTGCCTGCGGATCCTAGCCTGGGATCCGTATCTTCTTGACCATCCAAGGCCAACCGATGTGTCCCACATGCTTTGTTCCCAACCAGCCACAAGTGCTCATCTCCGGTGACCTTAAGCACAACGTCAAGGCCATTGAGGACCAAACCAAGACTGAGAATGGCTTTGGCCAGACGTCTCCGACTAGGATGGCACATCATATTCATGGAAAATAGGTCAGAAAGAGAAATCCCAACTTCCAGCCCTTAGAGCCATCACCAACAATGTTGTTCTCTTCTTCTTCATCTCTGGTTCTCTCTCCCTTGCAAATTTGAGTCAAAACCCTAGTATTATGTTTGAACAACCCTATTCTCCCTAGATCCATGGTTTATGTAGAAAGTGGTCTTCCAATCGTGTAAAGAGATCCTCCCTTTCACAAACTCTATTCGGATCCATACCTATAGGAGTCGTAGTCTCCAGTCCGCGTGGACTAGTGTCACCCCTCTTTTTTTATTTTTTTATTTTCTTTTTAATAAAACTCCAAATCAAAGAAATATTTATATAGCCCACTCCATAGTTATGTTTGATCTCAAATTTTGGGGTAAATATTATATTATCATTATCTTTACATGAGAAAGATTCTAGGTAAAATCTAGTTGGACAGACACTCCAAATATGTCTTTTAAATAAATACATGATAAATACTAACTTAATTACCTAGGCCACTACATATATCAAAATTGCATGAAATTTCTCCCAACATCTTATATTATAATTATACTTCAAAAGGAAATATCTTGAGTATTTATTATAACACTAAAATACTCCATACCCAAATTTATGTTGGGTTTTAGGGGAGGCAGAGATGGCAGCAGAAACAAAAACTTTCTCCCCAAACCCATAACCCAAAGAGATCTTGTCAACATCTATACAATATGAAGGATGGTTTGTAGAGGCATACCTTGTCCCGAGGCTTGCTCGGCGACGTTACCTCACGACTAGTGTGGTCTTCACCTTTGGTCTTGGACGACGTCTGTGCAACTCCTGGTCGCACCAGGACTGATGGATTGATGGATGTCCTCTGAGCAGCTAAAATCTCCCGCCTCTATAGTAGTCCACACAGACCATCGAGAACTCCAATCATCTTGTCCTATAGGACACTGGAAGATGTCATCCCCTTCTATTGGCATACTAGTCACCAACGTGCTCTCCCACCACCAGTTGTCATCCTACAGTTGTCTTTCCCTCGTTGTGCCTCCCTAGTCGGGTAGCACTTGCTTGGGCTCTCTCGGTTACCACAGCCAGAGAGGAAAACTTTGCAGAGCAACTGATGCTCTGAATTTCCACGAATTGATACACTACGACAGGTGAACCGGTCGTTTCATAAATGAATCGATTGTTTGGGGACTGAACCGATCAGTTCATCTCATGAACCAGTCGTATGGGGAGCTGAACTGATCGGTTCATTCATGAACTGGTCGTTTCACTTCCTAGGGCAGTTCCCAATTGATTTTTCTATTTTCATTTCCAATTAATCCAAAGATCAATACTTGTCCCAATCGAATTGTATAAGTGAAATGAAAATACTTTCTCACCAACCTAACTTTCCCAAACTGGCTCGTTTGGTCCAGCTGAACCGATCGGTTCAAAACTTGAACTGGTCGACTCACTTGACCCTAAGCCGATTGGTTCAACAGCTTGAACCAGTCGATTGGCGGTCCAGGTTGTGCAGAAATTGGTCAATGCAATTCTCAATCAATCTGACACCCAAATCAGTTAGTCCAACACTTGAACTTGGTGATTCTGAGTCAAGTCAATTGATTGAATGTTTAATTGAACTACTAAACACATTTAGGAAACAATCAAAACATCATCTGTGGATAAACTCCTCTTCTAGGTTAAATCCTATGTGTGTGACCATGCAGACCCATTTCATGTTGGCAGTGAAAGTCCATAACACTTATGACTTCACAAGAAAAGAGTGGTTCCTAGTCGCACATCAGTGCTACCCAAGTGAAAAGGAAAGTTGGAGAACAACTTTCAATCCTACAATCCGTGACTGGTGTTACAGTGAATGTATAATTCCTTTGTCACTGATATCCCTGAATAAACTCAAGCCATGGAATAGTCATCCTTTCAACATTCATTCGCTTCCTTGATCTCAGAGCAGACTGGATGAGATATGTGTGACATCAATATCACATATTGATTCACATATGCATGCACATGCCTTTCTCAATCCTACTCATCAAGTGGCCATGGACATGAAACTCCCTCAGGAGGGACAAATCCCATTTATATCACTCACCCCTTAAAAGCCCCATGTGTCAAAGTCACCCAATCATCACCTTTATAACAATCTATATTTCAGGATTGCGTTTGATGATGTCAAAGTGTACCCAACGACATGTGTTGAGTGTAGTGATTTCAAGTCAAAGAATCACACTCACCGCCATCACTATGAGAGCTGACTGTGACTACCAAGTTATGGTTCCATGTGTCACTCTCATGGTGGGTCTATCCAATACACTTGTTCTCTAACAAGTACCTATGTGCTTGGTTTGATATCACTATATCATGACTAATGAGATTTTGTCATCAACGAACACACAATCTAGTCTTGTGTGTCATTGTTGTCTATCATCTTTCCACAATGACATCCGACTAGGGACATAACAAGAATGTACAAACTCTTAGCATTCGTATGATCTTACCATTAAGTCACGTACTTGAAGGCATACATCATTGAGTACTGTCATTCTCTAGACATTCAATATGTTCTGTCATTATCTCATAACTAACTGAACCAGAATGAATTGGAAGCTTGCCTTTGATGTTTATCAAATCAATCTTAATGTATCCCACCAATCATCCCATGATTGGCTCTCAGGGCATACATACCAACAATTTGTACTCGAAGGACCCATGTGAAAACCTTAATTGGCCTTATTGTGCTAGAATTGGGTTCTAGGGCACATGGCTCCTTCCTTGGTCTTTCAAAGGGTCAATGAGTTTAATCATATTATAAATCATGAAAATAAAGCTTGAACCAATATAATTCACAATTGAAGATTCCATATGATACATTTGATCAATATTATTTTTCTTTCTAAATATTAAGATCATAACTAGGTCTAGGGCTCAAACCATTAACTAGAGTCATCACCTTTCCTTCACTATTCTACTTTGGTCTCATATCATTAAATTAAATATCAAATTCCCAAACTTTGAGGATATTACCAAAGCAGTCAGAATTGGACAAAAGACACCCTCTACATTCCTTTTTCCTTTAATTTGAAATATCATGCAAATTGGATGGAACCTTATTGTAATCATAAATCCATCATATATTGAATTTATTAATAGCTTAATCATGTACTTACTTATTTCCAAAAATTAAGGGTGTGACAATGCGACCCACCTTTTTAGGGAATTTCATCCTCGAAATTTAGTTGAACTACAAGAGGCTACCCACCTTTTTGGGTTTGACATACCTTACTAACTCTTAAAAATTGTCAAAAAGTCTCATAGGTACTGTCAAATTATGACCTTCTCATTGATAAATAAATATGTATAACAACCTTATCAAACTAGCATTTACAACCAATATGGAAATCTAAAGCAAAATCTTAAACATAAATGACTACTCTTTCTTTACTCTTAATTATTTCTTTTTATGTTTCTTTCTCTCGAGACTTGTACTATGGTACCTGGGTCTCATGACCTACACTAAGGGCCTCAGTCATGTCTATTGAGTTAACCTACACTTGGGCCTAGGTCAAATTCTATAATCTCATTTCATCTCATTAAATATGATCTTATATGAATCTTAATGCATCTATACATCATGGACTCACCATGATCTTAAATCTTAATACAAAAATCTGTTCTTGGAAACAAAATCATGACTTGATGCATTTAACACTCAATATCTTATTGTGTACTTATTTATTAGGTCTTAATTATTCTAAGAAATCTTATTAACATGTCTCTACATGAGGTCTTAGGTACATCATGAAAGTACAAACTCTTACTTGCATGTCTTATATTAACATATTAGAATATTGGATCACATAAATTAGGTTAGTCTTATTTAAGAACCATGTAAATATGTTGAGACTAATAAATACTTATCATGAAATATTAAAGCATAACTTTAATGGACTTACATCAAAAAGCATCGTCATCTTGAGAAACAATAATAAAATATCTTTATTTCAAAACGAACTCGTCAACATCTTAATATTCATAATCAATTCTAACTACATTACTATGGTTGAGATCATAATATCAAGTAAATTATGGACATCTTGCAGAGTTGAATGAATCATGTAAACATATTAAGTGTGATTAAACTGAATACTCATGGGCATGGACCTCATACTTTGGTTTGTGTAATCTGGCACTAAAGTCACTCAGAATCCCTCCTTCTCTAATATATATCACACTATTGGGTCAAAATGATGTTTCCTCCCCTTATCATGGTGCTCTTAGATGGATAACCGCAAGGTACTCATAGACACTATCTTATCATACAACCATTATTATCCCTAGAAATATTTAAAGAAACATTAATCAATCATCTTCTCTGAGGCTCTATCTTATATCAACACCATGTGGAACTCCATATTGTTGCGATGATAAACCAATGATCTGAATTATCACATATCGTGTATCACCATATGCTTAAATTATCAACATGTATGATCTTAAATACTTGTAGTCACCTCTAGCAATCATCTTATCTTAAGCTTGAACTCGGTTCACAACATTAAATCTATTATTCCCAAGTATTTTCCATAACAACCATCATGATTAGACTTGTGACTGTAATACTTTTTTGGAATGAAGGTCCTAAGAACATCAAGAGTGATGTAATTCTCCTCAAGAATAATAGGAAAAAGACCTCATCTCCCTCCATTCATTATTCTACTTTAAAGTCAATTCACTTATATATTTCAAAATAATTACCTTTGGTATGCATTCTAGGATTCTAGTAGGTATGCAATTAGGTTTAAGTGACCATCTACCTCAAACTTTTAGTGCCAATTTTTTTTTCTTTTGTCACCTCTTGATGCATGTTGACCATTCATACATCTGAAAGTGCCATATTTTATCATATTTATCTCATCTGACAGTACACATGTCCCATACCATATGTACTAGAAAGAACAAGACAAGAATAATAAGTTTAGATGTATGCATATAGAATCACCTCTACAAAACCCCATAATATTGTGTCCCATACCACAAACATGTGGGAAAAAGATAGGGCATAATATGCAAAAATCTACAGTTGACGTAAAAAGTCTAAAGCAATAAGACACTAACCCTATTACATATCTCAACTTCTATTGCTTGACTAAACTTCAAACCTAGATTCTACACTCTTTCACTCACTCCTATTATAACTAGGATTACTAACTATCTTTCTAAATTTATCTAGTCTCACATGGCTATTACTGGATATCTAAATTAAGAATATATGAATTTTCCTGATGGCCATCTACATTATTGCTATGATACCATATTGTAACATACCAAATTTTCATATTGCATAAACAAAAGTAAATTTTTTTGGGAGTGTCACAAACATGATACGTCACAATCATTGAAAGAAACCAACACAACTAGTGTAAATATTCTCATAAATTCTTAGAATACAAACTTGATTACATAAATTATTATAAGAAAGACTAACTACATGTTGCAAAAGCCTACACTCTATCCATCATCTTAGATAGTATAGATGGTGTCCCACCAAGAAAAACTCTTAACGTTGACCCTACATCATCTTGTCATGACTACCTCCTGAAGTTTTTTACTTATAGACATCTCGTCTCCAACCATTCACAAAGGGCAACCTAGGTTAGAGTGGCATTGAATTTCTAATAAGATAAATATTAATATTCTATAACTAAATATTGAACTAATATCTAAAAGTTGTAAACTTATACTAAATTGATGTGTCTTTTATTTACATATTTTATCTTCTTGTGTCCACCATTATATGGCAAGTCCTCATCTGTGACACTGAAGCATCCTCTATTGTGAAATGCACCCTTTGTTGGCACAACATGCCCTCTATTGACACTGAAGCGTCCTCTATGGTGCAACACAGCCTGTGTTGGCACAACATGTCCTCTGTGACACCCGCAATGGAACAATGCACCATATGAATCATCCTGAGACTCTCTGGTGAGTACTTATCCTGTAATGTATATAATTAATGTTCTGATGTCATTTTCTATCTCTATTTTCAATTTCTTATATCTGAATCTTAATCTCTTATCTCTGCATCGTAATCTCTTATCTTTGAATTTTTTCTCAATTTCTAATTTTTGAATCTTAATCTACTATCTCTGACTTTGTATCTCTACTATTTAATTATTAGATGCATCTAATTGTCAATCTAAAATTTGATAATATTATTCTCTAATAAATCTTAATTTGGGGCTTTGTTTTAACATGATGACTTAACGTGATTCTAATATTTGATATATGAAATCTGTGTCTAAAGGCTTGAGAAGAAAACTAAAGTAAACATAGGAACTTTGAATATCTGATAATCATACAAATCTCAAATACTTGGCATATGATAATATGGAAACATAATTCAAGCTGAACAAAATATTATTATACTAAGCATGACAAGATATTAAACACTAATTTTGAAAGAAACTTAATCTCTAAGTTACTTTGTAGGAGGGTGTAGGTAGAATCATAATAACTATGAAATTCAATGGACATGTCCCACTTACCTTTTACAGTGAAGGTATCTTTAATGTAGTCCTGATCCCAAGTTCCATAACTTAATAACATGGACATAACTGTAGTTCTATTAGTCCATGTATATTTCCCCTTTTTTCATATTTAAATCTCAAACTCCATCATCCTTACCCCTTAACCCAAATTAGGGTTTCTATCTTGATGAAAAATAACTCTAATATAAGTCAAAATAAAACTCTTAGTGCTAAATGTGTATCACAATTTATGTTATATAACCACTATAATTTTTATACTCAAATAAGCCAAAAATCATTTGATGAACTAATATGAGCATATATGTCATATATTAAGAGTAATCCTTGAATATGATAAAACATACCAATATCACTGAATTACTTCTGGTATCAGAGGAAATACAATTAAAATCATCTCCTTTACCAAAGAGTATATAATTCACATGTTGTATCACAAATTATAAACAATTATCTTATTTAATGGCCACTTAGGCTCAAAAATCATATACTGATATAAATACACTTGAAACTCTAGAAAAACAATATATTCAGTAAGAATAATGTATATTAAAGTTTATGTAGAAATCCCTAATCGATTCGTTGTTAAACATTGGGTTAAATACCCACAATGTCCTTATTAGGATTTACATTAACAACCTTAGTAAAACTTAAAATCAGAATGATCATGCGAAAGAATAGTGTTTAACATATCAAAATACACATTTGGTAAAAGTTACATGAGTTTCTAAATTCATTTGCTATATTTAATTGACAAAACATCAAAATCATATAGTTTTGAATACACAACATATAATAATTAACATACATCAAAATCATATTGTGGAAACATTTTTAGGATATATTACACTCGAAGAGATTTCCATAGGTACCTTGTTTGCTAAAAACTGAGTTTTAAATCTCAAGATATGAATTTTGAGAGAATACCTATTTTTGGAGAGATCTAGGCTGTCAATTTTGGATCTGAGCACCCAGAAAAAGCCACATCACAAGGTCAACAACTCCAGCCTCTTTGCCTCATGAATCCTATCCTAGGATCTACATATTCTTAACTCACCAAGTTCCAACTAATGTGTCACGCATGCTCTGTTCCCAACCAGCCACATGTGCTAACTCCAATGACCTTGAGCACAACATAAAGGCCATTGTGGACCAAACTGAGACTGACTTTGGTCGTCCGTCTCCGGCTAGGACAACACATAATCTTCATGGAAAATGGGTCAGAAAGAGAAACTCCAACTGCCAACCCTTAGAGCCACCACCAGTAGCACTACCCTCTTCTTCTTCATCTCTGGTTCTCTCTCCCTTGCAACTTCGATTCAAAACCCCAGTATTAGGTTCAAACAACCCTGTTCTCCCCAAATCCATTGGTTATATAGAAAGTAGTCTTCAGATCATGCAAAGAGATCCTCCATTTCACAAACTTTGTTTGGATCCCTACCAATAGGGGTCACGGTCTCTAGTCCACCCAGACTGGAGTCGCCCCTCTTTTTTATTTTTGTTTTCTTTTTGATAAAATTCCAAATCAAAGAAATATTTATATAGACAACTCCATAGTTCTGTTTGATCCCACATTTGGGGGTAAATACTATATTATCGTCATCTTTACATGAATAAGATTCTAGGTTAAAAACTAGTTGGATAGATATTTTAAATAAATATGTGATAAATACTAACTTAATTACCTAGGCAACTACATATCTTAAAATCATCTAAAATCTCTACCACCATGTTATATTATAATTATACTTCTTGGGGATATATCTTGAGTATTTATTATGACACAAAAATACTCCATACCCATATTTTTACTCCAAGGACCCATGTGAAAACCTTAGTTGGCCTTATTGGGCTACAATTGGGTTCTAGGACACATGGACCCTTCCTTGGTCTTTCAAAGGATATATGAGCTTTTTTTTAGTAGGTAAAGTATTACTAAATCAAAAAAGAAGTATAGAGGCAAGCCTCGTATACTTTACAAGTGGGTTAAACTACAAAATCCCACTGTCTACAGGTGGCTAGAAAGTTTGAGGAAGGGGGCCTGAACCTCCAGGACCCTGGGGACTTGGCGTTTGCTGCCACAACTAAAAGAATTGATAAGTTTTTGAGATATAATAATATTTGGAGTAGGTGGATGCACGGTAGATACGGCGACGACCTGGATGTAGGCGGCTCCAACCCATCCAGAACTTGGCAACGTATGTGTAAGATCTGGCCTTATGTTGCTGTGGACTACACTCTTGCAAATGGTTGCTGGTCTCTCCGTGATGATAGGATTATTCCTTGGGCTGTTCCTCGGTCTCACACACCGCAGGTCCCCTGGTTCCAATTTCTGTGGGGAAAGGGGCATGTTCCTAAATGGAGTTGTTGTACTTATAGGGCCATCTTGGGGAAACTACCTACTAAAGACCGGCTGGTTAAGTGGGGACTCAATGCTGATCCGAGATGTCCTTTATGTACTGGGGATGACGAATCACACAACCATTTATTCTTTGGTTGTCCCTACACTAAGTACTTGTGGTGTAGGATGTGTCTTAAGATGGGTTGGGGTGGTGACCCCCTGGAACGTTTGCAGATGGGATCAATGCGGCTTGGGATCACACCCGATGTAATGCTGGTCTCCAACCTCTAGTGGGCATATGCTTTATGGGGCTGGGCTTCCTCATTTGGGAGGAGCACAATAGAAGATGCCACGGGAAAGGGGAAATTGATAGGTATACCCTTTTTGACAAGTATGTTGCGCATCTAGGATGGGTTCTGAAAGCCAAGCCTAAGAAGGATATATGAGCTTAATCGTATTATAAATCATGAAAATAAAGCTTGAACCAATACAATTTCAGAATTCAAGCTTCCATATGATACTTTGATCAATATTATTTTTCTTTCTAAATATTAAGATCTTAACTAGGTCTAGGGCTCAAACCATTAACTAGAGTCATCACCTTTCATTTAGTATCTTACTTTGGTTGTCACCTCATATCATCAAATTAAATATAAAAAATTCCCAAACTTAGAGGATATTACCAAACCAATCACAATTGCACAAAAGACACCATCTACATTCCTTTTTTCCTTTAGTTAAAAATATCATGCAAATCAAATGGAACCTTGTTTTAATCATAAATCCATCATATATTGAATTCATTAATAACTTAATCGTGTACTCATTGGGTTCCAAAAATTAGGGGTGTGACATATACCTATACATGGGTGCAAGGGAACATCACCCAGAACATAGAAAACAAAGTATAGGACAACAAAGGCTGAGTATGTAATTATAATAAACATTTTGGACATTATACATGTTATAAGTGCAAAAAGAGTTGTTCCTAAAAGAAGGGGTTTTTTAGCAGTTAGGCAAGTCAAAAGAATTATAACAAGAGAAACAAGGTATATTAAATTCAGAGTACAAGCATGAAGAAATGATTGTCTTTCCATAATAATTAATCAAAACTCTATATTAAAGAAGTAAACATTTGTATGGATAACAATGTAGACTAAATATACCTAAAATAGGCCATAACACCAAAGTATCATGGCCTAAAATAAATAAGGGTGGAAATACACACCTCGGCCAGAATACACATGCCCTATATAAGCATGGTTTTACATAAGTACCACTATTATAGATAATATAGTCAAACATGTAGCATGCATAAATATAGTGGAAAGAATAACATTTTAGTCAATTTCTCATTCAAAGGAAATCATAGTTGGAGGGGTCTAAAGACCCATCTTAAAAGAATACTTCAGCAACCGTAAGAATTTATATGAATGAAAAGTAGGAAATATGAATCTCCAACTATTAGATTTCAAGTAAAAGGGATAGTTCTACATATGCCTCATTAAATGAATTAAGGTTTAGGTAAAATAATGCCCAAAATAAAATATAGGATGCACATATTTATGATCTGACCTATGCATTCAATAACACTTCCTAGGCTCAGGTTCAAGGCTTTCACAACTTAACCACAATATTGTACATTCAATTAATACAAAGTGAATTGATTCTTTTACTTAGAAAATGATCCTATTATCTGTGGGAAACTGGAGATCAAAACCTATTCCATTAAATCCATCATATTTTTATGATTTCAAAAATGTTTTATATGTATTATATGAATACACCAACAATTACTTATGAATTTTACAAATTAAATTCATTTCTAAATAAATGAAAAGATAAACTGAGAAAATATCAAAATACTTTGAATGAATGCAGAAGTAAAGTGCCTGCATGACACCGGACTATAGTTGAATATTACTAATAAACCTTCGCTCAAATGTGAGCCAAAGCTGGAGAAAATCTTGATATGCCCCTTGCAAGGGGGTTATTGGCAAGCACGGAAGACCATGGGCATAGAGGGGTTTTCATGGACCCTTGCACCATGGTTTGAGCACAAAGCTCAAGTCATAAAGCTCAACACTAGGCAGGGTCATTGGCCACTCTCCCATGCCCACGGCTCCTACTCCATCCTCTTCACCAAACTATAGCGGTTCACAAGAGATGTTGGTAGTTCCCAGGGAATGACTATGGAGAGATTTCTACCCTGACAAGCAGTAGGACTAGAGGTTGCACACAACACATGAGAGGAGGAGTGGGAAGTGGAAGATTGGGGACCGTCTGTGCACCAAGGCACTAAGTTTCTTCCCAAACTATTAAGCTGACACATGATAGTATATTAGGTGCTCAATCATGGCCGAAACAGTATAGCGTTGTCACAGGCAGAAATGAGCACATTACAAGGTGACTACTCTGAGGAGAAGGATGAGTTTGAGAGATGAAATTGTGTCCAACTCGAGGAGCACCCTGTGGTTCCACCAAGTATCATGGTGAGTTGTGGTTGAATCACCATTGTGTCAGAGTTATGGACATACTATTGGCGGTAAGCAAAGCTGTATGGGAGTGGTGATGCTTGATGTTTGAGAAAATCACAAAAAAACATAGTGAGGAGATTACTTGGGATGAAAAATGGAGGCTCCTATTTAGTTACTTGTTGATGAATTGGGTTGAGGAGCCATGAGTCACTGGGATGGTGAGGAGATTACAGGAGAGAGCATTTTGATCTGACATAGTGAATTTGAGAGGATCGACATCAATTGACTAGGGTGCAAGATGAAGGAGGAGAATACAATGATTTATGTGCGGTTAGAAGCTACCTGGCGATTGGTTTGGTGGGGTGTCGACGTGTTCACAAAATGGCAGCAATAGAACAACAGGGTTGGGTTGGGTGTTTCCTATCAAGGGTGAAAATGAGGGCAAGTTAGGGTTTGCTGGTGTGAGGGAAAGACGGATCTAGCTATGAAGAAATCACGAGCATCGGTCAAACATGGATGGAGAATGGCCTGAAGCACTTAGAGGTGCCGAGTAGGTCTGATGCAGGCATAAGGAAACCGGGGGAAGGGGACAATGTCCACCAACCCAATTACCCAACCCAATCCTAAAAATGGGATGCATGTGATGATCAAATATGGAATTTAGTCTGAAATTAGTGTGACAACTGATATAATTGAAATAAAACCATTACAACTTATACCATTACTTCCAAATTACCATCAAGGGTGTATTTGAAATCCAATTAAGCTCAAATTAGGTAGGTTAGCTAATTTTGGTGTGGTGAACATGAATTTGGACATAGTTTTGTAGTTTAAATTATTTATGTTATATTTACCCCATTATACTCTTATTCATTAAATTAGGATCTTTATCTCATCCTACTAGTCAAAAAGGGTAAAACCTTTTGACGTATCTCTAATTCTCTCACTATAAAATCCTAGGGTCATTTAGGGTATTTAATTATGATGGTTACTATAGCATGGTATCATCATTCACCAATTTCCCATGATTCAAATATGAGGATTATCACATCCTAATATTACATATCCCTGGGACACCATAGATACAATTAATATAAAAAGAACTCGACATGGTCTAGTCTATCCCCAAACTGGTAATCATGCATACTAAATGGTATCTATATGAAAAGGGTCAAGAAGTTAGAAAGAAGGATATTAGATAAAAAAATAGTCAACATGGGGCGTAGAAGAATGGAGGATCAACCTATATGCCTAGGATTGAGTATGTTACAACACTCCACCCCTTAAAGAGGATTTTTCCCCGAAATCCTTCCATCACTAGACATGAGTACTAATACATACTTCTGAATTAATCTAATATTTCTAATATATTCAATGAAGTGGACTATGTTACAACATCCATATCATACTTATATCCAACCCCAATGGTGAACCTACATTATATTTCATGCATCAAGGCTCCATAGTTTTCTCCTAATCCATGTTGAGCTAGGAAAATTTTATGCCAATACATAAGTTATCTTAGTGGTGCTATATTCATTAAGCTCCTATATTGTTATGGAAGTTTACCCTCTTACATGAATCCTGTCATTATACACATGAGATCACTATGTTATTCTGTATTTTCTCATTTTCCATCAATTAAGCATATATGACTGATCTTCATAAATAGGTCTCCCAATAGAACCTTTCGGATTGAAATTGCTAAGTTGGTGGACTAAACTTGTTTATGAACATCAATTCTCAAACACTATCACCATGATTCCAATCAATGTTACTATCAATTAATTTTGTTTTATGATTACCATGAAAATCAGACATTGAGTGCCTATAGAAAGTAGGGTAAAACATGAATATAAGTCTTGTTTTCTTTTCAATATTAGTTACATTTCTTAAATCAAGTATATTTACATATTTTAGCTAGGAAAGCTAACTAATTTGTGACTGACTACCAATCCATTATCTATAAACTATAAGGCAAAGAATTGTTAAGGTGTAAAACTAGGGTTTTTATAATCATTTTTTACATTTATATTTGTGCAATTTAGTGTATTGCATTCCAGTTATGAACTAACCATCCATGTTTTATGGAGCATAATAAATTACCTATGATGTGTTTAAGGGGTACTTAGTTCATTTTTACTTTACTTTGTTGTGAACATATGGCTAATGTATGCTCGTTAATGTTTACATCCTTCGTGTGTTCAACATAGTTCTTAGAGTAATATCACACATACCATTCATTTTAGGCAATATGAAGCGTGTAGGAAGTCAGTTTAAGCTTTTAGGTATAGATCAATCATTTTTTTACCTAACTTAGTACTTACCCCGACTTTAGTTCATATTTTGAAGATAAGGGAAGATACACTTCAAAATTCATTTTAAGTATCAATGTGACATTTGTGGTGCTATAATTAGCAAGGCCGAGTCACTAATCCTGGTTAGGGGGTAGCTACATAAGTTTGACATTATTACTAGATATACCCAAACATGACTTCTTGCAACCATCACTATGTTTGTTTATCCCCTAAGTTAAGAATTACTCTTAAGTGTATAAGATTCCAACCCTTAAAGGGTTAATGTGTAACTCATCTAATTACCTAAAGGGCAATAAGGGTGAATCTATGTCTTAGATATCCAAAACGTCTTCATACTCTCTACACCACACTTAGGCATAAGGTCTCACATTGATCATGCTAGTAAAGTTCTTCTTCATTAAAGGATTTATCTATAATTCAAACTTTCTTGTGGTGCCGACTTGGTTCCAAAACAGTCAATAAAATCCGAAATCTTGTCTTTTTATACATATAAGTTAATAATGAAAATAAATTTAGCCATAAAATCCTTGTAATGAAAATATAAATTGGCCCCAAAATCGATCTGAGAACCAAGTCAGCCACCTTCCTCAATACAATAGTCATTCTGTCATCAATTTATTCCTCTAAGAGTGTCTAATTCATCAAATACCAAATGGACATGTGACTGCATCTCTAATCCATAAGCATAGGAGGGAGAAGGGTATCTTATTATGCATGGTTAACTTCTATCAAATACTAATAAAGAATGACATCCACCATTCCCCGTTTCACTCCTAATAATAATTTACACTGCCTCATCTCGAGACCTAAGCGAGTCATGTGATTACCCCACATTATAGGAACAAAATTGGAATTTTTTATTACTTGTTGGTTTATAGCCATAATGTATCCCCAATGCAAGGTGATCTTTATAGTCAAACTACTTATCTGAAAAACTAGATAAATGAAGGACACTATTAAATATGAGAGGGGTGATAACTTAAGGATATCCACTAATAAATCATAGCTTTCATCAACCACTTTTGATGCTTGAGGTATAACAATCCCAATGATGGTGGTATCCAACCCTTAAATTGATGCATTAGGGCACATATATGTTGAGATTTTCATGTTGAAGACAAGGCATTCCTAACCATAGTTGAGCCAGTTTAGATTATAATTTAATATCAAAGGAATCATTTCAGCTCTAAACTTAATCATGACTTTGTGGTTGTCATTCATGCATGCTCAGTAACCAAAGTGAACGTACTCTAGGCATGCTAGAACAACGACAAAGGAAAGGGGCCTAAGGTGAGAACTAGGGTTACACCTAGATATGAGGGTTCAAATCAACCTAACTTCATAGTAATAGAACTAGCTTTCCAACTTCAACATAGTAAAATTATACTTCCATGGAGAAGGTAGAGGTAACGAGGGTTACCCAAATAGTAAGCCTCATCCACAATAGTGGGTTTGGGAGTGGTAGTGTTCGATTTAGATAGGAGGACCCTAATTGACATTCCACTACAATGAAATAGATATATTAATAACCTCTAAGGGTCACCTACCTAATTAAGGGTCAACCTAGGATAACTTAAAGTAGTAAGCTTACCAACTTTGTAGGCTCTGATACCATTTTATAAAGAGTGGGGCCCAAAAGGAAATCCACTCAAATAATACAATACAAGAGCCATGTAATAATAAGGGTGAGAAAATAAAACTATTACAAAGTTACATGATAATTCATTTACAATCGTTACTCACCTAAAAGGTGAAATAATAAAGTAAAAAGGTATACATATAATAAATCTAATCGCATACAAGACCTATTGCAGAGGACAACCCAACCATTCCAAGCTATGCTTATTTCCAATCCTCTATATACAATCTTCCCACATCCTTGTCTTCTAATATAACTACACCTGGGTGGAAGGAAACATCACCCAGAACATAGGAAACAAATTATAGGTCAACCAAGATTGAGTATGTACATATGATAAAACTTTGAGAACTATACATGTTAAAGGTTCAAAAAGAGATGTACTCACAAGAAGGGGGAATTAGGTAAGTTCAAAAAAATTATAACAAGAGAAATGAGGAATGTTAAATTTATAGTACAAGCATGAAGGAATAATTGTCTTTCCATAACAATTAATTGCAACTCCATTTTAAAACAACAAACATTTGCTTGCATAACAATGTAGACTAAATATACCTTAACTAGGACCATAACACCATAGGATCATGGCAAGGGTGGAAACACACACCCAGGTAGAATACACACACCCTATATAAGTATGGCTGCACATAAGTGCCATTACTATAAATAATATAGTTAAACATGTAGCATGCATAAATAGAGTGGCAAGACTAACATTTTAGTATGTTTCTCATTCAAAGGCAATCTTAGAAGGAGGGGTCTAAAAATCCATTATAAAAGAATACTTCAACATCACAAGAATTTATATGAATCAAAGGTAGGAAATATGAATGTCCTACAATTGGATTTCAAGTAAAAGGGATAGTTCAAGAGATGCCATATTAAATGAATTAAGGTTTATGTAAAAACTACCCAAAATAAAATAGAGGATGCACATACCTTATGATCAGACCTACGCATTCAGTAACACATCCTAGGCTTAGGTTTAGGGCTTTCACAACCTAATCACAATATTATGCATTCGATTAATACAAAGTCAATTGATTTTTTTACTTATAAAATGAACCTATTGTCAGTGGGAAATACGAGATCAAAACATATCCCATTAAATCCATTATATTTTTTGATTTAAAAATGTATTTATATGAATTATTTGAATACACCAATAATTACTTATGAATTTTTACAAATTAAATTCATTTATGAACAAATGGTAAGATAAACTGAGAAAAGACTAGAATATCCTAAAATGAACGTAAAATAAACCACCTGCATGACACCGAAATATAGTTGTATATTACTGTTAAACCTTCGGTCGAATGTGGGTCAAAGATGGTAAAAATCCTGATATGCCCCTTGCAAGGTGGTTATTGGCAAGCATGGAATACCATGGGCATAGAGGGGTTTTCATGGACCCTCACACCATGGCTTAAGCACATAGCTCAAATCGTGGAGCTTAGCTCCAGGAAGGTTCATTAGTTACTCTCCCACACCTGCGGCTCCAACTCCATTCTCTTTGCCAGACTGTGGTAGTTGGAAAGAGCTACTGGTAGTGCCCATGAGATAGTGACTGGGGAGATCGCTACCCCAACAAGTAGTAGGATCAGAGGTGGCAAAAAACACACAAGTGGGGGAGTGGGAAGGGGAATATTGGAGATCGTATGTGCACCAAGTCACTAAAGGTTTTTCCCAAACTATCAAGCTGACACATAACGATATATTAGGGCTCAGTTATGGCCCAAACAGAACAACTTTTTCATAGGAAGGGATGAGCACATCAGAAGGCATTTGATCTGAGGAGGAAGATGAGTTTGAGAGGTGAAAACATGTCCATGTTGAGCACCCTGTGATTCCCGCCAAGTACCATGGTGGGTTGTGGCTAAATCCCCAATGTGTTAGAGTTATGGACGTACTTCCGGCGGTAAGAAAAGTGGCAGGGGAGCGGTGATGATTGGCATTCAAGCAAATAAAGCTAAACCATGATGAGGAGATTACTTGGGATGAAAAGGGATTCTCCCAATTCGTTACCTACTGATGAATTGGGTTGAGGAGCCATGAGTCGTTGGGATAGTGAGGAGATTGTCGGACAGAGTGGCTTGATCTAGAAGGGTGAATCTAAGAGGATCGACATCAATTGATTAGGGTGCAGGGTGAAGGAGGATCATACGATTGTTTATGTGTGGTTAGAAGCTACCCAACAATTGGCTTTGTGGGGTGTCAAGGAGTTCACAAAAAGTAGCGACTAAACAACAAGGTCGGGTTGGGCATTTTCTCTCAGGGGTTCGAATGAGGGTGAGTTAAGGTTTGTTGGACACAGAAGGGAAAGACGAATCTTTTTGTGAAGAAATTGTGAACATCACTCAAGCACGGATGGAGAACGGTCTAAATCACTCAGCGGTACCAAGCAAGTTTGACGTAGGCACGGGGAAAATGGGGGAAGGGGACGAAGTCCACCAGCCCGGTTACCCCACCTAATCCTAAAAATGTGTCATGTGTGATGATCGAATCTAGACTTTAGTCCAAAATTAGTCTGACAACTGATATAAATGAAAGGAAACCATTATAACTTATATCTTTACTTCTAAACCACCTTTAAGGGTGTATTTTAAATCCTATTAAGCTAAAAAATAGGTAGGTTAGCTAATTTCATTGTGATGAACATGAATTTTGGACTTAGTTTTATAATTTAACATTATTTGTGTTATATTTACCCCGTTATATACTTATTCATTTTATTAGTGTCTTAAACTCATCTGACTGATCCAAAAGGGTAAATCCTTTTGAGGTATCTCCAATTATCTCACTATAAGATCCTAGTGTCATATAATGGTCTTTAATTATGATGGTTACTATAGTTTAGTATTATCATTCACCAATTTCCCATGATTCAATTATGAGGATCATCATACTAAGATTTCATGTCCAGGGGACACTAGTGACACAATTAGTATAAATAGAACTTGACAAGGTCTAGTCTATCCCAAAATAAGTAATTATGCATAGTAAATGGTATTTGCATGAAAATGGTCAAGAAGAGAGAAAGAATGATATTGGACAACAACATAGTTGAGTAGGGGCATAGACAAATGGAGGATCAAACAATATGCCTAGGATTTAGTATGTTACAACAAATTTTTAGAAGGGAGACGGAGGAAGACCAAGGTTTAGTAGGTTGACGATGATGTGGAAGTGAGGGTAAGGCTCGTGATAGTAGTTGGGAACAATAATGTGCATGGTGAGAGAGATTAAAATAGTGGAGTGGGGGTGAGATTGAGTAGGCACATCAAATAAACTTTATTAATTGTGAAATTTCTAATTTAATAACATGAGACATCTGGATTGGGGAACAACTAGGCAGGTAGAAGCCTGGTTACTAACATGAGACGTCATTTGTTGGCCACATTGATTATCAAGTGCCCACACAGTCACATGGCTATGAGAATAGCAATTTAGGGAAGAGTAAGAAATATGTGTGGCAGATGACAAAGTAGTAGGTGAAGAAGGTGTTGAAAATACAAGTGACAAAGTTACAATTTGTAGATTTGGTTTGCAACTGGGTATGCGACAAAATTGGAAGATAGGTTTGCAACATCGTTTGTAGCAATGATGAAAGGTGGAAGTGTATGGTTTGCAGTGGAGACGACTTGGGGATGATTTGTGGAAGGTGGTATATGGATGATTAGTTACTAGGGATAATATTCACATCTGATACCATAACAAAGAAGACACTCATGTATTGGAAATGAAATAGAGTACGTATAATATCTCCCTTTTATAAGACAAGTGAATAAGTGAAAAAAGGAATACACATACTCATACAAGGAAAGGAAAATACAGACTTGTATAAGGAAAAGGAAAAAGGAACTGACTCGTATAAGGAAAAGGAAATAACCATAAAAACAATGTAAAAATAATGACACTTTAGCAACATTTATTTGACAAATAAAATTGATGACCTTATGGTGTATTATATCTTACTGCATGCGATACAAGTAACTTTCTTCTGCATAGGTACCCATGTTGAGATAAGTATAATAATTGTAAAAGTTATCTTGTTGATATACTACTTAGTCAGTAATTTCAATATTTCCTACCCTTCTTAATACTTGTAATATAATTCAAAGTAATAAATGCACTCAGCCATTATATCATACTAGTGGAAGTTGGAGTCTCACTTGTGATTTTTCACATCCTCTTAGGTGACTAGTTGAGATTCCATTATAGCTTTGGTGAGGACCAGTAATGTGGGGTACACCAATCACCATGAGGTAGGTGATGTTCATGTGTCATATGGTGCTCTACACGTCTGAGCATCACTTGGAGGTAGGTGATGTTTTCCATTTGAGTTTAATAGTGCTATAGTTGTCCAATTTTTGGGAAGTGGGGAGGTTTTTATTCATCTATCCCTCCTCTCACAAGCAAATCTTCATAGTTATTACAAATTACTCTATCTGGGTTAGAAAAAATTTGGTATTACTGCTACCATTACATGATTCAAACTTTAACAAGTTAGGAATCTCTTACGATGGATTGTTATATTGAGTAAAGTCACTATTAATTTTTTGAAGGCACTTAGCTACGTTATCTACCACATGGTTGAAACTTCATTGAACACGAGGGACCAATCAATGTGTCTTCATATTCCTTTGGATATTCATGATCCATTTGGCCAACTTTAGTTTGTATTCAATTTTTCCTTCAATGGCCTCTTTGGCCAATAGTGAATCAATCTCTATAATAAGTTTACTAAGACCATGTTCATTTACCAAGTTCACAACTGAATCAATGGCCTTTATAGAAGCTTTAATGGCCCTATCCAACATGGATCTTTCTACCCTCACCACCCATAAAATCTCCATTTCTATTTCTACAGGCTACAACTGCCAACTACCTACCTAGAAGCTATAAAGGGACCAAAATCTTAGAAATGGCTCCAAGCCATGAGATCAGAGATGGAATCCATGTACACCAACAAGGTATGGACCTTGGTGGATCCACCTTAAGGATTAAAACCCATAGGGTGCAAGTGAATCTTCAAGAAGAAGACTAACATGGATCGTAATGTACAAACTTACAAAGGTAGATTGGTTGCAAAGGGTTTCAGACGAGTTCAAGGTGTTGACTATGAAGAAACCTTTTCTCCAATTACCATGGTTAAGTCCATCAGGATCATGCTTGACATTAAAGCTTATTATGACTATGAGATTTGGCATATGGATGTTAAAAACACATTCCTTGATGGGAATATTCTTGAGTACAACCTGATGGTTTTATAAATCCAAAGGATGCAAATAAAGTATGTAAGTTGTAAAGGTCAATCTATGGATTGAAGCAAGCATCTCAGAGCTAGAATATTCTATTTGATGAAACAGTCAAAGAGTGTGGATTTAGTCAAAATGAAGATGAACCATGCATTTACAAGAAGGTTAGTGGGAGCATGAATGTACTCCTCATATTGTATGTGGATGACATACTATTGATGGGGAATGACGTCCCTGCTTTATAGATGGTAAAGACCTATCTCGGAAATACATTCTCTATGAAGAAGTTAGGTGAAAATTCATACATATAAGGAATCAAGATCTATAGAGATAGATCTAGAAGGCTTCTTGGACTAAGTCAAAGCACATACATTAATAAACTGTTGAAAAGGTTCAACATGGAGAAGTTGAAGAGAGGAAACTTGCCCATGTCTCATGGTTCTACTATCTCTAGAGCTCAATGTTCCAATTCTTATGAAGAAAGGGAACGCATGAGTAGGACTCCACATGCATATATAGTTGGATCTATCATGTACATAATGTTGTGTACTTGTCTTGATGTCTCATAATCCTTAAGCATGACAAGAAGATATCAGTCAAATCTCAGTGATGCCCGCTGGACTACCATGAAGAACATCCTTAAGTTCTTGGGAAGAACTAAGGATCAATCCCTTATCTATGATAGAGAGGAAGAGTTTGTGACAAAGGGTTCCACTGATGCAAGCTTCCAAACTGACAAAGATGACTATAGATCTGCAATTCAATCTATCATGTATATAATGTTGTGTACTTGTCTTGATGTCTGTTGGCATGAATGCCTAGAGTGCCAATCATATGATGATTGTAATGAAATATCTTATAAATGATTTGATTAATAATAAAGGCAATCTTCCATTAATTTTTTTTTATTTAGTTATGAGATAATGATACTACATAATAATTGTCTAAAGAATGATGTTACTCAATGACATATGTCTTTGGGTTGAGGACCTAAACAATGAGATCATATGGGTGCTAAGTGTAACATAATGAATCTTATATGTAATCTACAGATAAACCTTTTTCCCAAGTTTCCCTTTCATTTCTGTCCTTTATGTCGTTCCTGTTTAATTAGTGGAATTTATAGTGGATTAGTGAGCATTTATTCACTATTTGTTCCAATATAAGGGTTTATACACAAATACCTCAATGAAAGCTTAATTACCATATTTAAGTGATAAAACCCTTAATATAACTTTTTGATTTGATTTGAAAACATAAAAGGAGCCTAAGTTTCAAATTTGGTTTGATTTGGATGTTGTTTGTGCATTTATGCAATTTAGGTACATTCTGGACTTTTATGCAATTTACCCAATTGGGAGGTTTTATTTGCAAATTATCACCTGAATTTTAATCCTTATATATTACCTTACCATTCTTGAGATTTTGAACCATGGGGTTCCTAGTTGCACCTTGGTTTGAAGGTGTTTCCCTCCAAGGGCATTTGTAACATCCCTGACCTGGGTTATAAACTAACCCTAGATGTTTTGCCTAAACATGTAATTATATACTTGTGAATACTCCCTGGCATGTAATTAAGTTCCTCAGGAACATATACTTTCAATTTTGCTTCTTTATAAACAAAGTTGTAAGTATTGTTTTGTAATGCAGGGACCCAAGTGCAAATTACCCAGTTAAGGGGATTAACTTGCAAGTTTCACAGGTTAAGATGTTCATGTGATAATGAGACATCATATGAGTGAATATGAAGAGGTATGATGGATTTCCCAAGCTTGGGCATCAAGATGCAGCTTGTGGAATGATCCTTGTGCTTAAAAACCCTAATTTGGAATAAAGTGCAATTTACCCAAATTGTGGGGTGCAATTTATAAAATACACCATCTAGAACATCTTTTATGACTCTTGACATCATTTAGAGTAAAAATTATGAAAGGGACACATGAATAAGTAATCAGATAAGAAAAATGATTTTTGTGCATAAAATTCACCAAGTATGAGTAAGGAGACCCTTCATATATGTACCCTAGTTGAAGGTTGGTTTTCTTTGCCCTTAGATCTTGAGTTTTGATGAGCTTTGCATATGTTTGGATAGCTTGGGCGTGCCTTAGAAACAAGGAGGGTCTTAGATGATAATTTTATGTTCTAGAGGTCCTTATGGTGGAAAATAGCCTAAACTATATAAGCCTTCACCCTTGCAAACCAAGTGAACGTATCACTTATCCTTTTCATTTCTCATCTTTCTCAAACGGCCAAGGCAGAGCTCTGGACTTCAGGGAGACGACCAAGTGGTCCTAAGGTGAGTAGGAACCATCTTCAAGCTCGAAATCATGGAGGAATTCTTCTTAAAAGGTTGGTTCTATGGTTAACTCACTTAGATTCTTTGTTCTAGCCGACCATCCCCATCTTTTCCTTGGAGAATCATCTCTGGCCGAGTTGTGGAGATCAAGACTCCATTATAGGCTTGAAGCTTGGAAGCTTGGATCTCTAGGAACAACGTTTGAGGTGGGTTTTATAACTCTAAACTCTTTGCTTTATATGCATATCTTTGTTCTTGCTTTTAGTGCTTAGTTCTTCTTCTACCTCCCTTCTTCCTTGCACTTTTGCAAGCAAAACGGTGGAGTAACCGACCTGAACAGAGGTTGAAGATGATGGGCGTGAATACCTAGGCAACTTTATCAACCGACCTTGGACCCTTTTGGTCCAAACGGTTGCAAACCGTTTAAGGTCAAACGGTCTCAAACCGTTTGATCTCAAAACGATCTTGCAAGACCGTTTGGATCAAAACGGTCTCAAGACCATTTGATAATGTTGACCAAGGGACGAACGTTTGAGGGTCTGTTGGTAACATATTGAATTTCATTCCTACAAAGAATCATAATCTAATTCTTAACCAATTGAGAGTTGAAGGTACTTCAACACCCTAACCCTAATCGGGTTGAAATTGCTGTTTATAAGTATAGATCTTGTTGAGTTTTGGGTTGAAGGAACCAAACGGTCTCAAGACCGTTTGAGGATTCATCCAAACGGTCTCAAGACCATTTGGACACAACCCAAGACTGTTTGAAGGTCTAGTGTTGAGCCAATTTGATGGATTGAGGGTCCAATTACAATAGATTGATGAATTGATAAAAGTGCTGATTTTAGACTCTTTTAGGGTTCAACCCATATCCAACCGACTTGGTTTTTGGTCAAACTTTGGGAAAACGGTCTCAAGACCATTTGGTGGTCATCCAAACGACCTCAAGACCGTTTGGGACAAGTTTGGGCCCAATTGGAGGTCAATTGATGGGTTCAACCTCAACTTCATTCACATTGTTGAACATTGATGACTATTCGGTTGAAACCCTAATTGAGATGGACTTAATCCCTAATTGATTTTCAATTGAGGGTCAATTTGGTGTCCAATTGATTAAGGCTCATCCTAATTGACGCAATTTGTAAGTGGTTAACATGGATTTAGATAATTGAGGGCTTCAATATATATAACCATAATCGATTATAACTTTTGAACCACTTTTGATGTCCAAACGGTTTGAGCCCATTTGGACCAAAAGGTCTCAAAACCGTTTGGATCCAAACGGTCTCAAGACCGTTTGGGCTCAAACGATCTCAAGGTCGTTTGGACCAATCGATCTCAAGTCGTTTTGATCAAACGGTTTCAAACCGCATAAGCTTCAAACGGTTTGGAAGTCAACCTTCCCAAACGGTCAAAACATCCAAAAGGTCTCAAGACCGTTTGGTGGTTGAAGGTTGAAACCGTTTGAAGGTTTTCAAGGTTGTTTATACTTAATCAAATTGAAGGTGTTTTTGGTTCAATGGTGATCTTATCTAAACCCTAATGATAACCTAGGACATTAAGGGACTAAGTGACTAATGAATTGACCCATGATGATGATCAATGGTGTAATTTACCAAAATACCATTGAAGGGTTAAATCAAGTGATACCTTGTTCTAAGTAAACCCTAATCACATGTTAATGGTGATTTGACTTATGATAGTCAATGAGGACTTGACCCAACCTAATCTAGACTGGTGTAATCACCATCTATTAGTAAGAGGAGTGAGAAAGAATCATTTAAGGTTGAAAATCAAGTAAAGTACCTTCAATACATGTGAATATGCATGACTAGGGTATGATCCACCTATGAGAAATCATGGAAACCCTAATTATGATCATTGATGAATCTTAATCTAATCTGAGGACATCAATGGTGATGTTTCTCATACATGATGATGTTATGAGATCAATTCACCATGAGGTGAATAGTAAACCCTAATTTTAGGGAGATAACATGTATTGTGAATAGTAAACCCTAATTGTTGAGAAATCAGGGAACCTAACTCTTGTATGAGTAGGAAGGTACAACTCTTGATATGAATTGTTTACTATTATCAGTTGAATTAACCATGCAGGTTTTTATGAGATGATGATCATATACAGGTATGGATTATGATGCTATATTCATTGAAAGCATGTTTTAGCTTTATGAATAGTGAAATACCCTGTTGCTCAAGTAAGTAGCATCTTATGCGATTGATGGGCTGTGAGAGCCATTAGTATCATCAAGGTCATGCTTAACAGATGACTTGTGATGAGATGATTGAGAAATGATAATTGATGTGAGTTAGACTTGTTACATTTAGTATTCTATTTTCATAGCTAACATGCTAATGATTAATGTTTGAGAACAGGTATGATGTTAAAAGAATACTGAAATGTACCTAACTAATCAAGTATAATCATACCATGTAGAGCCCTGATCATAGATCCATCATTGTCAGAAAGCAAAATGATGGTGAAATAGGTTTTCCTAAGGGAACTCCTGGATCGCATACTTTTGAGTATGTGGGGGAATATGGATGTGTAAATACTTACATCCTAATGTAGGAATTGATGTAGATGTATCTTAATCCATCAACTCTTCACTATATGTTTATGCTGTAACACTCGAGGAAATCCTTATACCGCATCGATCAGAGATAAACAAGAAATCTCTCGATGACGAAGAGAGTACAGAATGCCACTGTAACTTCAAAATAGCAAAGTACCAGATTACCCTGGTGATCTATAGTAGCAGAGACATAAGATGTCCTGCAAATTACCCTCACTCTGACTGAGGAAGATGAGGTCATAAGAATCTGGCTCTTTTGATGACCTAGGTATGATACCGATGCGACTTAACAGTGATCGGTTGGAGTATGAGCGGTATACCTCATCTCTGCAGGGCATAATGATGTTTGTAAAACATAATCAACCGCGTAGTATAACTTCTTAGGTTAAACTACAAGATACTTGAATGATGTTACACTGCATAGTAGATGTGTTGTTCACATTCCTTAATTGTTGTTGTTCTGCTTAATACCAATCTACTGTTGTTTACCTTAAAAGCTGTTATTGCTTGTTGTTCTTTGATTTGCTATATAAAGCTTCTAGTGGAGAGTTATAACTCTCGCTGGGACAATTAATTAAAATTGTCTCGCCCTGTAGACTTCAACTTTTTAGGTGGTCGTCGAAGACGGAGGAACCAACCTACAGGTGACCAAAACCAGTAGCAGCAGCACCAGGAGCAGTAGTGAATCTCAGGTGGAGATACTGACTGCTGAGTCATGTTGTTAGATAGTCCTATGCCGTCTCTGTACTCTCAGGTCCTAGGAGTTAGTGTCTGAGATTTTGGTTTTGACTCTTGAGATTTTTTATCATGATATGTATAATTGCTCAAGAAGTAATTATCAAAGATGTAAACAGTTTATTCCCTTTTCTATGGAGGAAGTCCTATGGTTTCAAGCTCTTATCTCAAAAAGTTTTAATTTCCCGTGATTTTGTCTTCCTCTGCTAATCGAATGTTTATGCTGAGTTTAAAATCGTGTTTAAATCGTGGTTTGGAGATCGGAGCCCACAGCATTATAGGGATTACCCTCTTTATAAATGAGCTTAAATTTAGAAACTATCAACCAATGGGGTTATTTCTTTGATTGGAGGATGGTGGGGATGGCCTAGAAGCCTCCATGGGATTTTAGGACCGACCTTGGATATACAAGAAGTCTATATGATCTGTCCTCTTGCTTGGTTATGAAGTCTTAGCCTAAGGACACATGGAAAGTCCCATAGACACCTCAGGCTTGCCCCCTTCTTTATAAAGCCATGCCTACCCCTTCCCATCTCCCAATCCAAGAATCAATCCTCTCCTTCTCTTTCCTCTAGGTTAAAGCATCATCCCTTCTATGTTTTTCCACGAAGTTGTTGTCCCAAGGTAAAAGAAGGTGCCTACCTTGGTGAAGAAGGCTCCTAGGGTTCCAAATTTCTCTATTTAGGATTTCTTAAGCTCCTCCTTGGTGATTTTGACCAAAAATAGTAAGTATCCTCCTTTCCTTCCATGTTTTCATGATGTTAGTATTCCTCCCACCTTATTCCAGGTTGGAACCATGACCTACTATGGCAAAACTCCACCTAGAACCCTAAAACATCTCATCTCCATGCTCTTTTTCTAGGGTTTGCACCTCTAAAGTGGAGAAGGTGATCTTTGCTCAAGAAAGGTGCTTGGCTTGGATCAAACAAACCTTCTAATATCAGGATCCTTGCTGTTTGGACCTTCTTACCTTCCTAGAGTCAAGTTTTGTTAACCCCCTTATCATATATTTCTTAGTACATGCTTAAAACTCATGCTTCTATGTTTAAAATCAATGATCTCCATCTCTATTTACCATGTTCTTCTAGGGTTTTGGTTTCTTGACGTTTTACTTTCTCTAGAAGCTCTAGTTTGGTTATCTATGAAACTCCAAACCTGATCTTGGGTCAAATGGTGTTTTCTCCCTCTCCCTCTCTCTTCAATTATCTCGATCGGTTTGATGATGTGGCAATTTTCTATTGGTCAATATTAAAAATTTCATATCTTTTAATCCACTTATCCAAATTTGACAAATAAATTTGTTTTGGAATTTGAAAATTAATCTAGATCTCATAAAAATATTTTCAAGGTCTGATTTTGTGGTTTGACGAAGGGTGATTTTTGTAAAATGAATTTAATGCATAAAAACCATAAAAAATACATCTTAATCATCATAACTCCAAAATTAACATAAAAATATGTTTTATTCATCAGGAGAACCTAATAAGTTCATTGGTAATATTTTCAAAATCTAAATATGAGTTTTGCTAAAAAGTTCTGAAATTAGGGTTTCTATACATTAATGTGCACTATGTACTCTAATACATGTTAATACATTGAAAATAGGCAAAGTGGAACTTGGACTCAATTAAAGTGGTGAAAGTTAGTAACTGATATCAGTAATAGAGGTATGTGCATTCCTTATACCCTATGTTTGGATAATTGCAGCCAAACACTATATTTCCCTAATGAGGCTTAAATGAACCCTAAATATTCTATCCTTGAATCCTAATGTTGTTCATGCCTCAAATTAGATTATAACTTCTTCTTGTTTGGGTCTTATAACCCACTTCTATTCTTATTGAATATTATGACTACTCTTTCCATGACTCCTTTTCTAGCATGTATATTTATGTTCTATTTAATTTAAAGTAGCGATACTTATGTACAACCACCCACAGAGGGCATGTATTTAATCGCCCTAGGGAATGTTTTTATTCTCTCCTGTATAATTGTGTAGGTGATTGGGAATATCTTATTCTCACCTATCCTATAGGTTAGAGGTCCGGTAGGTGCCTCAACCCTACTTAGTTAGGTAGAAATAATTATCTTACATGCAAATCCTTTTTAATATAATTGTTAATGGCAAGTTTCTTTTGAATATAGCCCCATACTCTTGTTATCTTCATCTTATGATGAACCCTAGCATGTTCTTGTTTGCTTTACTTATCTTGTTATCCTAGACTAGTGTTGTGACACATACCTTGTTTTCTTTCCCCTTTTGTTGGGTGCTTTCCCAACCACCCAGGTGCTGGTGCTGAGTAAGGAGAAGGACAACTTTGAAGGAAGTCATCTCATGAGTAGATCTCAAGCTATCTGAAAGTATGTCTAGGTTGTTATAGATAGATCCTTTTCTCTTATCTTTTTCTTTTGGGAACAATCATGTAATGAACAATGAAAGCCATGTAATAGGCTTATTACTTTTATTTCCGCTACCATTGGCATTTTATAATGTATCTGGTGCATGCTTATTTACTTGGAATATTATACATGAATCCCTCAATATCTTTTGTCTTTCTAAAAAGATGGATGTTTTATACTTCCTTTAAATTTTAGTAAGGAGGTGATCTCATCTCTTTACAACATGGTATCAGAGCCTTTAGGAAACTATTAGGACATGAAGTTGAAGCAAAGGTGTCTAGAATGGATCAGGGTTTCGGGGGCTGGCAATATTTTTCTCCACACCACTAGCTTGGTTTACGAGGACTCCTGTGCCCATATGATACCGGCCTGGCCTGAGCTAATACGAATTTCCCAAAATAGTATGCTTTTATGCAATAGCATTCTAGATATTCTTTTCTCATCTATGCTTCTATTCTTTTCTCATCTATGATTCAAATACTCCTGGGAACTTAATATGTTAACCCTACCTTTCAGGATAGGTGACATATTTGACAGTAGGAACAAGGGAAAGGAGTCGAACCCTGATGACCCCAATGTGGAAAACACTCCTGTGACTCTTGTTGGCCATAGTGTGGTCAACCCTACTACTCTGGGCACCCCCGGCTTCACAGCCAAGCAAGAGCTAGAAATGTTGCGCCAGTTTCTCTCCACCATGATGGGGCAGCTTCACACAGTGGCCGCCAACGCCAACAAGCTGAGGGAGTTCACCCTCATTGACTTCATAAAGATGCAGCCACCCTACTTTAAGGGTGAAAGTGAACACAACATGGTGGATAAAGCTGATGACTTGGTGTTGGCTTTGGATCAGACCTTCGAGGGTATGGCATGCCCTCCTCACTAGAAGGTTCAATTTATGACGTATGTGATGGACGGACCGGCACACGTCTGGTGGAATGGTGCCGCCCACACTCGAGACACCTCTACCATGGAGTGGGACAAGTTCCTGAAGCTCTTTAGGGAGAAGTAGATATGTCCCGTCTTCTTGAGGAAAAAGGAAGTCGAGTTCTATAGCCTCAAGTAGGGAGGCATGTATGTGGCTGACTACATCCAACAATTCCTACTACTAGAACGCTACACCACCAACCTTGGAGTTGAGAGAAGGGCAACATTGTTCTTGGAGGGCCTGAACTACCAGGTGGGCCGAAGTCTTGTTCCGCAGCTTCCACTCACCTTCCAACAGATGTGGATAAGGCCCTGGTCATCGAATCCTACCGAAGATTCCAATCTTGTGGATACACTAATGGCTACAACAACAACAAGAGGAAGAACCCTACCCAAAATGAGAATCATGGACGTGATCGGTGCAATAGGTGCTTACACCACCATCGTATAGGGAGATGTCCTACCAACAATGACCTACTCGTAGAGACAAGTGGCCTCCTCTGACCTGCTATGAGTGTTACCAAGTTGGGCATATCCGACCACTCTGCCCCCATTTCCAGCAGGGATAGAATAATGCCCATTAGTCACATCAACCAAGGTAGAATCTGCCTCTACGGAATAATAACAAAAACAATAACCAGAACCTGATGTGACCGCCAGTGGAGAGGCAAAATGGGAGAGTGTTTGCTCTAAATATTGAGGAAGCAACCTTGCATCTTAATATGCATCCTGTAAAGGAATTATTTTATTCTAGCTCATCCAATACCTTCATATCCCGTCAGCTTGCTTCTATGTGAGAAATAGAATCTGAGTATATGGATCATATATTAGATGTAAAAACCCCTAGTGGTAAGATCTGCTCTTCGTATCTCCAAACTCTGACCATGGACCTCTGTATATCTGGTATAATGTTCCCCTTGAATTTCATCTTGCTCGACATGACCGCCTTTGATGTCATCCTGGGAATGGATTGGTTGAAGAGGTACAAAGCTATTTTGTTTTGTGAAGAATCAAAGGTTAGTTTGTCACATCTTGTTGAGGGAAGATTGTGTGTCAAGGGTAGGAAGTGAGAGGATCGGAAATTTGTTATCTCCGCCATCAAAGTTGAAAAGCTAGTCTCGCAAGGGTGTAGAGCTTTCTTAGCCTCTATAGTCCTCGAGGATACACCTCCTTCTCTTGACCACATAGATGTGGTGAAGTACTTCCCAGACGTCTTTCCTGAGGAGTTACCCTATTTTTCACCAACTCGGGAGGTGGATTTCTCCGTCGAGCTTGTACTTGGAACTTCACCAATATTGAATCCGCCTTACCGCTTGACCCCTATTGAGCTTGTCAAACTGAAGAAGCAGCTAGAAGAGCTTCTCGACATGGGCTTCATCCGCCCTAGTGTTTCACCTTACGGATCCCCTGTCTTGTTCGTGAAGAAGAAGGATGGTTCGATGCAGATGTGTATGGACTCCCACATGCTTAACCAAGTGATGATGAAGAATTGTTATCCTTTGCCTCACATCGACGACTTGTTCGACCTGCTAAAGTCAACAACTGTGCTCTCCAAGATGGATCTATGAAGTGGCTACTACTAGATGCACGTGAAGGGTGATGACGTCCTGAAGACAACGTTCAGAACTCTCTATGGGCATTACAAATTCATGGCCATGCCTTTCGACTTGACAAATGCCCCTGCTGCCTTCATAGACTTGATGAACTGAGTATTATACCCATACCTTGACAAGTTCGTGGTGGTGTTTATCGACGACATTTTGGTTTATTCCGAGACATTAGAACAACATCATAAGAATTTCTAGATTGTAGTCAACACACTATGAGAAAATCAACTCTATGAAAAATTCTCAAAGTGTGAGTTCTAGATAAAGGAAGTGATGTTTCTGGGTCATGTGATTTCTACCAGACATATAGTTGTTGATCTTGAAAGGTAGAAGTTGTGACCAAGTGAAAGCTCCAAATTATCCCTCAGAGATTTGTAGTTTCCTCATCTTAGCAGGTTACTATTGAAGGTTTATTAAGAGCTTCTCTGTGTTGGCCTTGTCTTTAACCAAGCTGAATCGAAAGGAGGTCAAGTTCTCTTGGACACTAGAATGTGAGAATAGTTTCCCAAAGATGAAGGAGTTTTTGACTTATGCTCTCGTTCTTGCCTTTCCTGTTGAAGGCATAATCTATGTCATCTACACTGATGCTTCTAAACACGGCTTAGGGTGTGTTTTAATGCAAGATGGAAAGGTGATTGCCTATGCTTCCTTCCAATTGAAACTGAATGAAGATAATTGGCCTACACATGATTTAGAGCTTGCTGCCATCATTCATGCTCTGAAAATCTGGTGACACTATCTCTATGGTGTGAAGTTTGAAGTTTTCTCCAACCATAAAATCTTGAGGTACTTGTTTACTCAGAAGGATCTAAATCTACGACAGCAAAGGTAGATGGAATATCTCAAAGATTATGACTTCACCATCACCTATCATCCTAGTAAAGCAAACTTTGTAGCTAATGCTTTAAGTCGCAAGAAGGATGCCATTTGTGATGCTCTGAAATGTTCGGTGTGGGAAAATCTTGAATATGTGTCTAGTTAGCAACCTCAACCTATCAATTCAGTGGACGAAGACAAGTTGTGTGTCCATATGGCTAGTTTGACTGTTACACTGACTTGGTTCTCAGAATTCGTTAATGCATAGAAAGCTCTGAGATGGAAGAGATGAATGCCTTGACTGAGAAACTACAATCTGACTTCTATGTCAGAGTGGATGGTGTTGTCCTCTTCAGACAAAGGTTGTGGATTCCTGACATGGGTGATCTGAGATAGAAGGTGTTGAGTGAAGCACATGGGTCCAAGTACAATATTCATCCTGGCACAACAAAAATGTACAAAGACTTACAATGAAGCATCTGGTGGAAGAACATGAAGAGTGATATACCTCTGTTCTTCGTGAAGTGCTTGACATGTCAGCAAGTCAAGATCGAACCTCAATGACCTAGTGGTATTCTTCACACTCTTGAAATTCCAGAATGGAAGTGGGAGAAGATCACAATGGACTTTGTTACTGGTTTCCCCAAGTCCAAGAAAGGTTATGATGTTGTGTGGGTGGTTATTGATCGGCTTACAAAATATACTCATTTCTTGCCTTTCAAAACCAATTACAAAGTTGCGGATGTGGCTTAGTTGTATGTTGAGTGGATCGTACGCCTACATGGAGTACTTGAGGTAATAGTTTATGTCGTGACCCAAAGTTTACTTCTCATTTATGGGGATAGATTCAGGAGGAGATGGTACTGACTTGCGTTTCAGTACTGCTTACCACCCACAGACTGATGGTCAATCTGAGAGAACAGTTGAGATTCTAGAGGACTTCCTTCATTCTTGTGTGATGGATTGGGGTGGTGCATGGGATCAATATCTGCCATTAGCTGAGTTTGCTTATAATGATAGCTACCAAGCTAGTATTAGTATGCCACCTTTTGAAGCTCTCTATGGTACACCATTCCATTCACCTTTGCATCAGGATGGTGTCGGTGAACGTTCTCTAGTGAAGACTGATGACATGCAAATGATGATAGAAAAGGTATAGTTGATAAAGAAATGCATGAAATCTGCTCAAGACTGAAAAAAGATGTATGCTGACAGGAAAAGGTCTGATGTTAACTGCCTAGTGGGTGACTATGCATTTCTGAAGATCAAGCCTATATTTTCTATTGCTAGATCTAAAGTTAAAGGCAAGTTGAGTCCCTGCAATGTTGGATTATTTGAAATCTTAGATAAGGTTGGAGATTGTGCATACCGCTTAGCTTTACCTCCTTCCTATGATAAGATTCATAATGTGTTCCATGTCTCTGTGTTGAAGAAGTATGTGAAGGACTCTTCTCATGTGCTTACTGTTGAGGCTTTGGAGATACATGAGAATCTAACCTATGAAGAGCTACCTGTGAAGGTCCTTGACTCCCGAGTAAATCAGCTGAAGAACAAAGAGATTGAGCTGGTAAAAGTTTTGTGGAAATATCATGGTCTAGAAGAAACCACTTGGGAGTTGAGAGATGAAATCTTACATACTCACCCCTCTTTTTTCTTGAGATTTCGAGGACAAAATCCTTTTAAAGGGGTGGAGTGTTGTAACATAATGAATCTTAGATGTAATTTCCATGTAAATATTTTCCCCAAGTTTCCCTTTCATTTCTATTCTTTATGTCGTTCATGTTTAATTAGTGAAATTTATAGTGGTTTAGCGAACATTTATTCACTAATTGTACCAATATAAGGGTTTATGCACAAATACCTCAGTGAAAGCTTAATTACCATAATTAAGTGCTCTAAAACTTAATATAACTTTTTGATGTGATTTGAAAACATAAAATGATCCTAAGTTTCAAATTTGGTTCGACTTGGATGTTGTTTGTACAAGTTATGCAATTTTGGTACATTCTGGACTTTTATGCAATTTACCCAATTGGGAAGTTTTCTTTGAAAATTATCAACTGAATTTTAATCCTTAGATATTACCTTACCATTCTCGAGATTTTGAACCATGGGGCACCTGGTTGCACCATTGGTTTGAAGGTGTTTCCCTCCAAGGGCATTATAAGATTACCCTCTTTATAAATGAGCTTATCTTTAAAAGCTATCAACCAATGGGGTTATTTCTTTGATTGGGGGACGGTGGGAATAGCCTAGAAGCCTCCATGTGCTTTTAGGATCAACCTTGGATATACAATAAGTCTCTATGACCTATCCTCTTGCATGGCCATGAAGCCTTATCCTAAGGACACATGGAAGGTCTCATAGACACCTCATGCATGCTTGCCCCCTTCTTTATAAAGCCACACTTACCCCTTCCCAACTCCCAATTCAAGAAGTGATCCTCTCCTTATCTTTCCTCTAGCTTAGAGCATCATCCCTTATATATTTGGCCATGAAGTTTCTGTCCCAAGGTAAAAGAGGGTGCCTACCTTGGTGAAGAAGGCTCTTAGGGTTCCAAATTTCTCTATTTAGGATTTCTTAAACTCCTCCTTGGTGATTTTGACCAAAAATAGTAAGTATCCTCATTTCCTTCCCTATTTTCATGCTGTTAGTATTCCTCCCATATTCTTCTAGGTTGGAACCATGACT
The DNA here is from genome assembly GCA_963693085.1 of Alisma plantago-aquatica. Classification (NCBI taxonomy): domain Eukaryota; kingdom Viridiplantae; phylum Streptophyta; class Magnoliopsida; order Alismatales; family Alismataceae; genus Alisma; species Alisma plantago-aquatica. The sequence continues at coordinate 497,926,599 of OY856413.1, read as the reverse complement.
TGCCATGGTAAAACTCCACCTAGAACCCTAAAACATCTCATCTCCATGCTCTTTTGCTAGGGTTTGCACCTCTAAAGTAGAGAAGGTGATCGTTTCTCAAGAAAGGAGCTTGGCTTGGAGCAACCAGACCTTCTAATCTCAGGATCCTTGCTATTTGGACCTTCTTACCTTCCAAGAGGCAATTTTTTTTAACCCCCTTCTCATATATTGCTTAGTACATGCTTAAAACTCATGATTCTATGTTTAAAATCGATGATCTCCATCTCTATTTACCATGTTCTTATAGGGTTTTGGTTTCTTGACGTTTTACTTTCTCTAGAAGCTCTAGTTTAGTTAAATATGAAATTACAAACCTGGTCTTGGGTCAAATGGTGTTTTCTCCCTCTCCCTCTCTCTTCAATTATCTCGATCGGTTTGATGATGTGGCAATTTCCTATTGGTGAGTATTGAAAAATTCATATCTTTTAATCCACTTATCCAAATTTGACAAATAAATATGTTTTAGAATTCAAAAATTAATCTCTATCTAATAAAATTATTTTCAAGGCTTGATTTCATGGTTCTAAGAAGGGTGATTTTTGTAAAATGAAGTTAATGCATAAAAACCATAAAAATTACATTTTAATCATCATAACTCCAAAATTAACATAAAATATTTTTTCTTCATCAGGAGAACCTAATAAGTTCATTAGTAATATTTTCAAAATCTAAATATGAGTTTTGCTAAAAAGTTTTGAAATTAGGGTTTCTATACATTAATGTGCACTATGTACTCTAATACATGTTAATACATTGAAAATATGCAAAGTGGAACTTGGACTCAATTAAAGTGGTGAAAGTTAGTAATCGATATTAGTAAGAGAGGTATGTACATTCCTTACACCCTATGTTGGGATAATTACAACCAACCCTATATTTCCCCAATGAGGCTTAAATGAACCCTAAATCTTCTACTCTTGAATCCTAATGTTGTTCATACCTCAAATCAGATTATAATTTCTTCTTATTTGGGTCTTATGCCCCACTGCCATGCTTATTGAATATTATGACTACTCTTGCCATAACTACTTTTATAGCATGTATATTTATGTTCTATTTAATTTAAAGTAGCGATACTTATGTACAACCACCCACAGAGGGCATGTATTTAATCACCTTGGGGGATGTTTTTATTCTCCCCTATATAATTGTGTAGGTGACTGGGAATGTCTTATTCTCCCCTCAGCTATAGGTCATAGGTCCGTTAGATGCCTCAATCCTACTTAGTTAGGTAGACATAATTATCTTACATGCAAATCTTTTTTAATATAATTGTTAATGGCAAGTTTCTTTTGAATATAGCCGCATACTCTTGTTATCTTCATCTTATGATGAACCCTAGCCTGTTCTTATTTGCTTTACTTATCTTGTTATCCTAGACTAGTTTTGTAACACATACCTTATTTTCTTTCACCTTGTGCTGGGTGCTTTCCCAACCACCCAGGTGCTGGTGTTGAGCAAGGAGAAGGACAAGTTCAAAGGAAGTCATCTCAGGAGTAGATCTCAAGCTATCTGAAAGGATGTCTAGGTTGCTATAGCCAGATCTTTTTCTCTTATCTTTTTCTTTTGGGAACAATCATGTAATGAACAATGAAAGCCATGTAATAGGATTAGTACTTTTATTTTTGATGTTATTGATATTTTATAATGTATATGGTGCATGCTTATTTACTTGGGAATATTATACATGCATCCCTCAATATCTTTTGTCTTTCAAAAAAGATGGATGTTTTGTACGTCCTTTAAATTTTAGTAAGGAGGTAATCTCGCCTCTTTACACTAAGAGTATATACACTCTTCATATGTCCCTAGTCAATTGTTATTGTGGAAGATGAAAGACAAAAATAATACATAAGACTAGAGTGTGTGTCGGGTGATGATAAAATCACATTAGTCATGATATGTGATATCAAATCAAACACATAGATACTTGTTGGTGAATAGTGTATCACACAGACCCACCTTGAGGGCGATACATGGAAAAACCATTAAATGGTAGTCAGAATCATCTCTCAAAGTGATGGTGGTGATTGTGGTTCTTAGTTCTGAAATTGTTACACTCATCACATGTTGTTTAATGTACTTTGACATCATTAAATGTGACCTTATAAAGGGCTGCCATAAATATGATGCTCAAATGCATAGTGACACATGGGAATTGACTGTGAGTGATGTATATGGAATTTTTCCCTCCTATAGGAGTTTGATATCCTGGCCACTTGATAAGAGAGACTGAGAAAAGTATGGCTTGCCATGCACATGTGAGTCAATATATGATATTGAAATCACATATATCTTAGACAGTCTGCTCTAGTTCAAGGACCATGGATTGAATGTTGAGAGGAAGACAATTCGATGTCTCGAATTCAATCTGGATATCGAGAGACAAAGGAACTATATGACCACTATAACACTAATCACAGATTGTAGGTTGAAGTTGTTCTCCAACTTTCTGAATTACTTAGGTAGCAATGATGTCTTGCTTGATACCACTCATTGCTTGTAATGTCATACATATGTTATGGACATTCACTCCCAATGTAACTTTGGACCTATAGGGTCACACGCATAGGATACACCTAAAATAGGAGTTTATTCATGAATGTGGTTTAAACTTTATTACTAAAGTTTTAGGTATTCAATTGAAATAAGATTGGCAATCACGACTCTAAAATGACCGATTCACCAAGTGAATTGATCGGCTCAGATGTCTAAATCGAATGGATCAGCTTGTGAACCGACTATTTGGTTGATCAATGTGATAAGATCGTTTTAAAAACCTCCAGTGGAGTCGCTAGTCAGTCACACCCTTCCCCAAAAAAAGGGAAAAATATATCTTGGGATAAATTCTACCCTTTTTGGTAATGAAATGTCGCATAATGGGTCTTTGAAGTTGCCACCACATTTTGTGTGAAAAATGTGAAAAAATAATATATTGTTTGAATCCACGATGTCAATTTTTGTGACTATCCATGTTGGATTTAAAGGAAAATAGAAAATAAAGAATAAATCTAGAGATCGGATTTTAACAGTCTAGTTGGGAGTGGGGAATGATTTGCACCCTCATCCTGCCTGTTAACCTGATATCAAGACACTATCTTGTTGTGAAAGAAAAGAGAAATTCAAGACATTCACATTAAATAAAGAAACAAGGAAAATGATTTTTATTAGTGGGTGAGATTTTAGGGTTGGAGATAGCCATGTCCTTCCCATCATAGTCCTAAAAGTCCTAAATTTTAGTTGGATTGTGGTCCTAATCACCTCAGGAACTCCAACGTTGGAGATCCCTCATTGTGATTAAACTAATGTGCATGATTTTTAAAGGTGACTAACTGACGTATGCTAAGGAGCCGATCTAATTTTTTAGATGTAGTAAACCACAATGGTTATAATGACGAAAAGGAAGTTATAGTATATTAAACATATTAGATGCAACAATAGAACATATCAGATGTAGTAGTTATAGATCATAAATAGCAACTAGTAGAAATAATAGTTAGGAGCAATTTACTATTTTACAGAGCTAACAAAACATGATGTGTAAGAGCCAGGATCCTCTGATCACAAACAATATACAAAAGTAAAAAAGGGAGGTAGTCAATCCTCTGGATTTAGGAGTTTTGAAAGGGGCCGGGAATGTCATAGGTGTAGGGGGTATTTATAGTATGTGTTTAGGATTTTGGAGTACTAGACAAAACTTTCTAGAGAGGTGGTTGATCACCACGATGTGCCATGCAGGAGGGTGCACGGATCGAGGCAATCCTTTGTATGACACATGGTGGATGGCTCATATCCGCCGAGTGTCCCAGATGATTAAAAGGTTATTTCTCGATTTTCCAGTATTTTTAGGAATGTTCTAGAGAAAATTGAAAAAACCATCTACAAAAATATAAAGCTTGGATGATTTCTCATATTCTCCTAGAAAGCACTTGATAAAAGAGAATATTTTATTTCAAATAATCCAACTAGGCAATTTATTGGAAAATAACTTATAGAAAGCAGAACTGAAGCACAAATTGCACTTTCTATATGAGAAGAAAGTTTTCTTTATAGAAAGCTCCGAACTGGGTGAAAATATGTGCACAAACGTGGATTAAATGTGGAAAAATATGAAAAAAGGAAGGATAATGACACAAATAAAAGACAAAAGTCTTATGCAAACAATCGCCGACAACCTTTGGAGTTCCAGGTAGGAGACAAAGTGTATCTTAAAGTCTCGCCATGGAAAGGCGTGCTAAGGTTTGGCCGGAAAGGTAAGCTAGCACCCAGGTATATGGGGCCATACCCAGTTTGTCATCAAGACAACACCATAGGGTTGTTGCAATGGTACCATCATCGGGTCATGGGTTTATAGAAGAAATTAGCTTAAAACCCTAAAATTGACCATTGGTTGATAGGTGCTTAGCACCATAGGTTGTCATGCCAACCTGATACAAGTCATATTAAACCTTAGTAATAATGTACACATGATCACATGTTCATCTATAACTGAAATCAGAACAGGGAACATTATAAAAATTAAAATCCAAGTCAAGCATAGTTTTGTAGTGCATGGATATGAGGCATGACCATATCCAACCTCCACAACCTGCATTGTGGATGACAGGGATATATCCTCAACTTGCCACCCCCACAAACTCAAAAGTATGCACTTCGAGTTCCCCTTAGGAATACTCATTTCACCAACTGGAAAGTTCTGACACTTAAGTGGATCTATGGCACATGGCACTACATGATTAGAGTTTCACTTGATTAGTTATTCCAATTGGGTGAATTAAGGTTGCATCAAACAAGTGGACATACAAACCCTAATTCACTTCTAGCAAGCATATAAATATCACAACTTTAAAATATATAAAACATGTGAAACATAATTTCTCATCTCATCATCACATGGTACTATTCACTTGCCATTCATGAGACCACACTAGTCATCATACTATCAAAAAAATGGATTCCATCTGTAACGACCCCACCCCCCGATAACCCCCAATTAAGGGAGATCGAAAGGTCAGTGTCGTTATCCAATTAACATGATCAAAGGTTCGACAAATAATCTGTAATAATTAATAAACTTTACCAACTAAACTGAAAACGAGTATAAAATAAAACTTTTCTTACCTTGGAAAAACTGGGACTTCTAAACTTCTATCCATGAAGATGTTAATCTAACTAATCCTCCTGTGCATGTTATCTCTCATTTAATTCCACATATGTCGCTTTACTGTTTGTTCTTTTCATTTGTACCTAAAACGCCGACAAACAAAACATCGGTCAGCCGAAGCTGGTATGTGGGGGAAACAATAATTGTGCAACTATGTTAACAATGTAATCAACCAAATATCATTTAACAACCAAGATTACGTTTTAAGCAATACTACTCAATCCTTGCCTATCCCCTTTCTCTGTAACGTCCCTGCAGTGGACATGGATACCACCTCTCTCATATGGTAGATCCTTACCCCCATGGCCCTACCACACAGGTAGCCAATACCTAGGGTTATGGAGTCGCATGGTCCTACCCAAAGGTAGACCAATACCTGACTCATGATGACTTGATGGACCTACCCCATTAATAGCCATTTACTAAGTCATTTAATGGCCTAATGGACCTACCCTCATTGGTAGCCATTTACTAGGTCAATCTATAAAGCTACAGAGGGGACTAGGATCTGAGCTAGTAGGCATATTTCTTATGCGATAGTCATATTCACATTATACTTTGCATGAATTAAATACATCCAACAATTTAATTCAAGCCACGATGGAAACATCGATAAAATCTCGGAAAACTAATTCAGGTAGGCATAAGCGTAACCACATACTTGTTAAGCAGATTGAATGCTGAAATAACCAAAACATAGAAATCCCAACCAAGCAACTAATCATGCACATGATCCTGAAATAAATATACCAATTTCCTTTTATCAATATTTATCCAATATCCTCATATTCCTTAGGATTTCTATTCCAATTTTAGGGTTTCTTTGGCAATTAGGGTTTCACTTCATCTTTCATTATTTTAAAACCCTAATTTAACACAATCGATTACAAACCCTAATTATTTCAACAGTTAATCTTCAATCTCGGATTAAAGGCATAATTATCCATTAATTAATCTCATTAATCCTCTATTATATTAAAGCTACTATTTTTATCCTTTTAATCCATGACAAGATCATTATACACATTTATCATCACTTCAAAGTTCATGAACTCGATTTGTTATTAATTCTATCTTTCATTTATCAGAAAACCCTAATTATTACCTTTAGGGCATTTATCCACAAATTAGGAACTTAATGCTCAAAATACTTAGATTCGGCATATTCTAACTTTAATCATGAAATTAGTCAATTAAAGCCATTAATAGTCTAATTAGTCAACATTAGGGTTTCAAGGCCCATTAAAGTTTATTCATGCATATGAAACTCCAAATTAACTAATTATACGCAAAGTCCATCCTTTTTTTCTTCCTAATGTTCCTTTTAATTACTAACAGGCTAATATCAACTTTAATCATCTATTAAACCCTATAACAACTTTAATCATACCAAAATAGGGTTCTTTAAACATTAATACATTAAAGTTGATGTCTTCCATTACTTTTCAAATTGCAATAGGAATCAGACTTTAATTCTATTTTTAATGGATTCCCCTCATTTTTCTGAGCAACTTTCATGTATATTGCGCGTCTATTCGAGCTACGGTTAGGGAGATATGATTTTAGCAAAATTACCTATTTTGGGCCAATGAGAATCTGCCACGTCGCTTCCTCCATGTAAAGTTTTCCGATTAGGAAATAGAGATGAATGACTCTTTTACCCCTGCCTAAGTGGCTGGCTCTTCATACCCGGTAGGGGTACAACCGTCCAACACACATGGGGTCGTCTTCTACCTCCTGATCGCGCCCAGCAGCCGCCCTAACTGCCCTTACGCGGCTCCTCCCTCCCTCTACTAGCCTTGACGGCCACCAGGGAGGCGGTCGTTGCCTCCGCGCCCCCCCCCCCCCCCCCCACGCACCTGGGGTTGCCCATAACCTGGGGCCAAAGCAGCCGGGTTGGTGCTGGTCGGGCCTGCACCTTCGGCGGCCCTGCAGCCTTGCTGCTGTGGCCACGTGCGATCCTGGGCCCGAAGCTGCCAGAAAACCTCCCCTTGAGGTCGTGGAAGTAAAACGCATCCAACAAGGTCGTCTTCTGGTTCCCCCTAACTCCATAGATGTGATACTTCACATGGTTAGGGTTTCTACGTAAAGAAGAAGAAGGAGGAGGAGAAGAAGAGAGGGTTGCATGAAACTTTCCTGGAGTTGTTCCTGGCTCTACCCCTTATATAGGGGAGAGCACCCAAGCCTCGAGACGTTCACATAAGGGGAACCAAGTTCCTTTCCTAATAGGAAACAACTTCCCTAACTTTAAGAAGCAAATTCTCTCTTTCTCCCTCATCCCTTGGATATATCTTTTTCTTGAATTATTAAGATTTCAAAAATTACCACATTTACCTTTCTTATACTTGCCTTTTGATTATTTACCACGAAACCATGTTTCCTTCTAATGGAAAATACCATCTTTTGAAAACAACACAAAAATTCCTTAATAATATGTCATATTATCTTCATATTTTGCAAAATTTATTATTTTCTCTTTCCTTCCTCTTTATTGGGTCTCCTTGGATCCCAAGACATTCTATTATTTCGAAATTCTTTTTATTGGATACTTATTATCCTTCTAGATGCATCTTTATGCATTATTTCACATTATCTTGTTTATTTCTCATTTAATTATTCCTTTTGTAGATTTCTCTTTATTTCTCTCTTATTTTCCTCATTGGTGTTCCTTTTATTATCAGGAATCCTTGGGAAACGAAATTCCACTAAGGATTACCCATTTATTCCTCTTTTCACACATTTTCCACATTTCATCAATGTTTTCAATTTCTTTACTTAATTGATATTTTCTTTTCTTATTGCCTTTTCTTTGCAACATTGGACTCCTTGGAACCCAAGGAACCCAAATGGCACGAAATCTTCTTTGGATTTTCCCTCAAGAGGTTTCCACACCTTTCTTGTCCCAAATTCTCATTTATTCATTACTTAATTGAATATCCTTGTTATTGGGCCCAATAGCCTATAAAGCCCGCAAATAAATCAACAAGGCTATTTTAAACGAAAATAATGCATTCATCCATTATTTGTTCATTTATCTTTATTATGAGAAATTAAATTTCTCAACAAATGAACCCAAAATTTGGGGTTGTAACATCCTTCCCCTCTTATGAGAATTTTGCCCTCAAAATTTCCATCAAGCAAGCAAACAAACAAGATAAGCCTCTCATAAGCCCATCATGGCTCCCATGTGGCTTCACCCTTTCCATGGTGTTTTCCAAGAACCTTCATTATCTCATATTCTTCCATCTGAGTTCTTTCTTACCTTGGTATATCGTACCCTCATAGGTGACTCAGGATATTTCAGCCTCTCAAAAGCTGAATAGTTTTAGGGCTCAACACCTAGCTTGGGTACCTCACATAGTGCTCTAGATCGGACTCATGGAACACATTACACATCATGTTATCATGTGGGGCAAAGCTAAACACAATCATATCCACCCATCCATCTCAAATGGACCCATTTATTGGGGACTCAGCTTTATTAGATGTAGCTTAGAGGGGTCGGATTTTCACATCACATATTCTCCCACAGTGAACTGCATGTCAGTCTGCTTTGTATTAGCTCGTGACGCATGTCACCCTTGGCTCTCTCTCAGCCATTACACGATCAAGCGACTTCATCTGCACACACTGTGGTTCTTTTATGACCTTCACGAGGCCTCCTTTACCAACATCATTATAATGAAGTGGTGACCGACACACCCTCCTTATATAGCTTCTTACATCCCGATAAAGGCTATGGTGGTTAATATCACATCTTAAGAACTGTCTCTTTGTATCACCTTGAACAAGCACACTTGCTCTCATCAGACCCTCTAGTATGTATCATACTACTCATTAGTTAGGGGTGATAAACGGTACTAAGATGAGTTCTTCATGTACCTACTTCTTCCGCATGGAAGTAAACCTTCTAATCATGTTCAAGAACTCTTTGAACTCACATCATGGTGTTGTTGAACCATTTCTTTCTCTATTATAAGTAGTTCAACCCGATCTGTCACTTGACAGTACTCTTCTTTTCCTGTCATCTAGGTAAAGTGATCTACCATAACCCTCATTGATCTTCCTTGGTTAAGGGCAGAGTTTCCACATCATCCATAGTGATGAACTCTCATTCCTTTTTAGGGACTCTTTTATCCTCTATATTGGTACACTGGGTTACTGGTATTCGTCCTTTACCTTTATCATGCATGGCCACAAGCCACATGCATCTTCATCTTAAGCATCCAAAGTGCTACCATCTCAGTAATACCATGGTATATGGTGATCTTAAGATCATGATCTCCAGTGTGTCATGATCCCTCAAGCTTGATACCTCGGAAACCCTAAATCATTCTAATCAGGGTTTCATCACATTCCCTTCCAGAGAAGTGCATCTGAGGCTCTAAACCATCCTTTCACTACATCAAGGACTAGACTGGATAACCAAACAATCATTAACTTGTTCAACCTATATCATTACATCTGAGTGTTAGCCAAAACACATCTTCTTTCTAAACGTAGGGTTAGCCTAACAACTCCCTTCTAGCCAAACTGGGCAGCTCTATCTCCACCAGAGCATCCATTACCACTTCACATCCTTCGGTATTAGGTAACGTTGAAGACATACTCTTCCATGTATTCTATTTATCATCTCATCTCAAACTCTAAGTTTGTCTTCATCAAGAAACTCTAAGCTCATACTCACTGTGATCGAACTTGACCTTGGTTAATCTATAAATTCCACATAGTTCCTGATAAAACATCCTCATAAGCTGGCTACACTACCTCTCTTAGTGTTTGTGAACCATCCATGTATCATTCCTTCCACATCTCTATCCTTTTTCCTTATAGCAACGTTCCAACTCACAACATCCTTGTCCTTGGTGTATGACATGCATATTGTCCTATCTCTCACTCTCATAACAAGAAGAAATAAGCATTTGGCGGCCGTCCAAATACAGAGTTCTTCCTATTCCAAGAGTAGGGATGGTACAGTCCACCTCACTAGTACACCTTCAAATCTCCGTTGAAACGTGCAACTCATGTCTCTATATCACAATCATCATTATATCAAAGTTACTTCCATGGAAAACTGGCCTCGAACCTACATGGGTTTACACACAATCCTTGGTCATATCATCTAGGTCTATATGGTACCATCACTTTTGGGGTCATCCCTCTTCCCATATGCACCAGAGAGTGCCCTACTCATTTGCCCTTTAGGTCACTTGAGTTCATGAAGGTGATCAATCTCCCAACCCATGGCCCTCAGACAATGATAGTTGTTACCTCCCGACCCTATGGTCATGTGAAACTAGGGAATTAGGAAACTCCTACTTCCATCGGTCTTATCCCTACCTGACCCTAGGATAGACTTAGGATTATATCATAGTACATGTTCAACTTAGAACCTTACCCAATCTTTCATCATCTCTTATTGCATTCATGACTGACTTTCATTCCTTCATAGGGGTCATGGCAACCTGCCTACCTTGGTCAGGCCCCATATCGGTTACCTCCATGGTAAATCATCCACATGAACTTAGAGATGGCTATCTATGGGTCTACAGGTTCATTCTCATACCACGTACTTTTCACTTAGCTTCTCAAGATCCTATGAAACTTCTTTAGGTCACCTCAAAACCAACAAAACTGGTATACACCCTACCAAAGGGGTCCCTTTTCCAGGATGGGAGGAAACTACCACTCGTGACAATCAAGGTCACAAACATCCTTATGTTTAGGGTATGCATCCACCTGAGCATGCTCAGCCCTAGCAAGCTACTAAGGCACAAGAAGACCACCTATTAAATCATGCTAGGACCTACTTGTTCTCTTTCCTCCATATTAGATCAACTTAGTCGTGAAGGGTTCATCAAACATACCCTTATCCTAAGGGGTTTCCTTTACCTCTACACCTGAGTATTACCATGCTCGAAACTATATAGAGACTCAAATCTCATTATGAGCATTGGATACACTGCTTCCCCTCTTAGGCTTAGGAACCCTAGGTTCTCCTTTGGGTAACCAACTGCATGCTCAACCTCTTAACCACAAATCAAGCATGTCCAAGGTATGTCACGTACTCCCTATCATTCTTCTATTCGAGCAACACATCGGGGTCGAGTCTTCTTCCAGGACAACCAACTAGGTATAAAACCTCACAACAGGTTACTTAAACCTCCTCAGGGCCTAAGGCACTCTTTCGAGCAGGTAACCACTTATACCATGGGTACTAGAAGCATTGTCCTCTCTCTAGGGTTTGGTTTCTCTAAAGGTAACCAAGATATCATCAACTTCCAGGAATCAAGCATAAGAAAACCACTATCCTCCACGTAGGTCGCATCATCCTTAACTACCCTCTATTCCTTATGTCTCAGGGTTTTGAGCTTACAACCTTCTTGCTTGAGGTCTGCTTTCTCTCTAGAGCTAATCCTACAACCAACCTCTCTATAAAAGGTCCTTTCTTCCTGAAGGATCAAGCTCATAAGCATATCCTTACCTGGTGAAGCATATGCTTACACTCAACTCACTCATGGTTATCCATTATAACTTATGCTTATCTCATAAGACACCCATCATGATCTCTTAACTAGGGTTTCACCAAGCTATACCTTACTTGCCTAAGCCCATAGGGTAACTACAGGTTCTTCTCTAACCTCATCTATGAAGGAGCTATCCTTCACTCTAACATGCATGACCCTTCCCAGGGTTGGGTTGCCAAAGGGGTTGAGTCACCCATGGATCACATGGCGTCCCAAAGGCATGTCCGTTCAAACACCTGGTCAATCATGACATCTAACTCATCATGTCATCCCTCTCTCTAACCTTCACTTAGGGTTAGGGTTACCATCATCCTCAAAGGATGTGCTAGGTCTCTACCTTTAATGGAGGTCTCTACCTCCAAGACATCCTCCTACCAAGGAGGTCTATCCTCAGGTCTCTCCTGAGGGCAATGACAGCTTGTATCATACGACCTAAGTATGTATCTATTCCTTTTATGCTTACTCTATTAAGCTTATGTCCATGACATCTTATTTACATGCTTTTTATTAATTTGGTGGAGGATTCCTTAATCCTTATCAACCTTACCCATACCTCAAGAGGGTGAGGAGAAGAGAGGAAACCCTAATCCTTAAGGTCCTTAATAGAATTTGAGTTGAGAAAGGATGAATAAGATGAGAGATTCCTAAAGGTATCTTACTTCGAGTCTTAACCTAAGACATCGGCCAGGCAGTCACACGATCCGGGAGTCCTCATATTCCGACTAGCAGTGCGGAGGAAAATTTTTCCAGCCCCCGGATGTGATCCTTTTCTAGACACCTTAGTCTTTCAGAAAATCCTCTAATAACTCCCTTGGGTTCTAAAGAATTTGTAAAATTTAATAATTATTAAAGATTAGATGAGGAACCTAGGCTCTGATACCAATTGTAACGACCCCGCCCCCCGATAACCCCCAATTAAGGGAGATCGAAAGGTCAGTGCCGTTATCCAATTAACAGGATCAAAGGTTCGGCAAATAATCTGTAATAATTAATAAACTTTACCAACTAAACTAAAAATGAGTATAAAATAAAACTTTTCTTACCTTGGAAAAACTGGGATTTCTAAACTTCTATCCATGAAGATGTTAATCTAACTAATCCTCTTGTGCATGTTATCTCTCATTTAATTCCACATATGTCACTTTACTGTTTGTTCTTTTCATTTGTACCTAAAACACCGACAAACAAAACGTCAGTCAGTCGAAGCTGGTATGTGGGGGAAACAATAATTGTGCAACTATGTTAACAATGTAATCAACCAAATATCATTTAACAACCAAGATTACGTTTTAAGCAATACTACTCAATCCTTGCCTATCCCCTTTCTCTGTAACGTCCCTGCAGTGGACATGGATACCACCTCTCTCATATGGTAGATCCTTACCCCCATGGCCCTACCACACAGGTAGCCAATACCTAGGATTATGGAGTTGCATGGTCCTACCCAAAGGTAGACCAATCCCTGACTCATGATGACTTGATGGACCTACCCCATTGGTAGCCATTTACTAAGTCATTTAATGACCCAGATGGACCTACCCTCATTGGTAGCCATTTACTAGGTCAATCTATAAAGCTACAGAGGGGACTAGGATCTGAGCTAGTAGGCATATTTCTTATGTGATAGTCATATTCACATTATACTTTGCATGAATTAAATACATCCAACTGTTTAATTCAAGCCACGATGGAAACATCGATAAAATCCCGGAAAACTAATTCGGGTAGTCATAAGCATAACCACATACCTGTTAAGCAGATTGAATGCAGAAATAACCAAAACATAGAAATCCCAACCAAGCAACTAATCATGCACAGGATCCTGAAATAAATATACCAATTTCCTTTTATCAATATTTATCCAATATCCTCATATTCCTTAGGATTTCTATTCCAATTTTAGGGTTTCTTTGGCAATTAGGGTTTCACTTCATCTTTCATTATTTTAAAACCCTAATTTAACACAATCGATTACAAACCCTAATTATTTCAACAGTTAATCTTCAATCTCAGATTAAAGGCATAATTATCCATTAATTAAGCTCATTAATCCTCTATTATATTAAAGCTACTATTTTTATCCTTTTAATCCATGACAAGATCATTATACACATTTATCATCACTTCAAAGTTCATGAACTCGATTTGTTATTAATTCTATCTTTCATTTATCAGAAAACCCTAATTATTACCTTTAGGGCATTTACCCACAAATTAGGAACTTAATGCTCAAAATACTTAGATTCAGCATATTCTAACTTTAATCATGAAATTAGTCAATTAAAGTCATTAATAGTCTAATTAGTCAACATTAGGGTTTCAAAGCCCATTAAAGTTTATTCATGCATATAAAACTCCTAATTAACTAATTATACGCAAAGTCCATCCTTTTTTTCTTCCTAATGCTCCTTTTAATTACTAACATGCTAATATCAACTTTAATCATCTATTAAACCCTACTAACAACTTTAATCATACCAAAATAGGGTTCTTTAAACATTAATACATTAAAGTTGATGTCTTCCATTACGTTTCACATTGCAATAGGAATCAGACTTTAATTATATTTTTAATGGATTCCCCTCATTTTTCCGAGCAACTTTCATGTATATTGTGCGTCTATTCGAGCTACGGTTAGGGAGATATGATTTTAGCAAAATTACCTATTTTGGGCCAATGAGAATCTACCACGTCGCTTCCTCCATGTAAAGTTGTCCGATTAGGAAATAGAGTTGAATGACTCTTTTACCCCTACCTAAGTGGCCGACTCTTCATACTCGGGAGGGGTACAACCGTCCAACGCGCATGGGGTCGTCTTCTACCTCCTGATTGCGCCCAGCAGCCACCCTAGCTGCCCTTACGCGGCTCCTCCCTCCCTCTACTGGCCTCGACGACCACCAGGGAGGTGGTCATTGCCTCCGCCCCCCCCCCCCCCACGCACCTGGGGTTGCCCATAACCTGCGGCCAAAGCAGTCGGGTTGGTGCTGGTCGGGCCTGCACCTTCGGAGGCCCTGCAGCCTTGCTGCTGTGGCCACATGCGATCCTGGGCCCGAAGCTTCCAGAAAACCTCCCATTGAGGTCGTGGAAGTAAAACGCATCCAACAAGGTCATCTTCTGGTTCCCCCTAACTCCATAGATGTGATACTTCACATGGTTAGGGTTTCTACGTAAAGAAGAAGAAGAAGGAGGAGGAGGAGAAGAGAGGGTTGCGTGAAACTTTCCTGGAGTTGTTCCTGGCTCTACCCCTTATATAGGGGAGAGCACCCAAGCCTCGAGACGTTCACATAAGGGGAACCAAGTTCCTTTCCTAATAGGAAACAACTTCCCTAACTTTAAGAAGCAAATTCTCTCTTTCTCCCTCATCCCTTGGATATATCTTTTTCTTGAATTATTAAGATTTCGAAAATTACCACCTTTATCTTCCTTATACTTGCCTTTTGATTATTTACCACGAAACCATGTTTCCTTCTAATGGAAAATACCATCTTTTGAAAACAACACAAAAATTCCTTAATAATATGTCATATTATCTTCATATTTTGCAAAATTTAGTGTTTTCTCTTTCCTTCCTCTTTATTGGGTCTCCTTGGATCCCAAGACATTTCATTATTTCGAAATTCTTTTTATTGGATACTTATTATCCTTCTAGATGCATCTTTATGCATTATTTCACATTATCTTGTTTATTTCTCATTTAATTATTCCTTTTGTAGATTTCTCTTTATTTCTCTCTTATTTTCCTCATTAGTGTTCCTTTTATTATTAGGAATCCTTGGGAAACGAAATTCCACTAAGGATTACCCATTTATTCCTCTTTTCACACATTTTCCACATTTCATCAATGTTTTCAATTTCTTTACTTAATTGATATTTTCTTTTCTTATTGCCTTTTCTTTGCAACATTGGACTCCTTGGAACCCAAGGAACCCAAATGGCACGAAATCTTCTTTGGATTTGCCCTCAAGAGGTTTCCACACCTTTCTTATCCCAAATTCTCAGTTATTCATTACTTAATTGAATATCCTTGTTATTGGGCCCAATAGCCAATAAAGCCCGCAAATAAATCAACAAGGCTATTTTAAACGAAAATCATGCATTCATCCATTATTTGTTCATTTATCTTTATTATGAGAAATTAAATTTCTCAACAAATGAACCCAAAATTTGGGGTTGTAACACCATCTTTAGTTAGAGAAATTGTATTACTTGTGAACATCTATTGAGTGAGGAAAAATGGGGTGTCAACACATACCATGGAGGTCGGTCAAACTCCAAGGAGCCTTCCCTCTACGCATACATATCAATCACCATCTTTACGTTATCAGGCACAATATTAACACTCCATTTCATTACTCTGACAACAACAAATTCCGAACAAACCCTTGGTTCCACGAGCTCATCATCAAACATCAGGTCCTCAACATCAATATACCAAAAAGTTTATACCAATTAACCACAGTCAAAGTGCTAAAAATTTAGGATCAAATCAAGAAGATCTCTTCAAAAGAACTCTTTCTACTACTTTACACCAGGAGATTCAATCAGACATCCTTCTACAACTAGACACGAATACCACCAATCGCGTCAATTGGAAATGGGGCAGCAAATACACGCCTAAATAAGCATGCCTTTTATACACTTACAGATGACACATTTTCCCAACCTCATATATATGGAAAATCACATGTCCATCCAAAACGTAAGTCCTTATGTGGCTTATATGGTAAGACGGAATACTTACCGATCAAGATATGTGCAAAAGAGGGTTCCAAAGACCATCTATAAGTTCTTGTGCACACCACACGAAGAAACTACACAACACTTCTTTTTCACATGTCCTATATCAACCAGTACATCACTTCCGTCTACATGTAAATATAGCGGATATCAGAAAGACATTTTACTACGCAAAATAAAAAAAATCCCAACACATCAGATTTATACGTTCATTGCATCTATTTTTTAGATTCCATGAACAGATGGAAACAAGAGATCCAATAGTACTAGGCGCAACATACTGAGACGTAATAGAGATATCCATGACATATCATATATTTTTACTATACAGATGAATAAGGCTTAGAAGTTCATGAAGGAAAACGATCAAGTTCAACTCGCTTTGGAAAGGCTGCGGGGACAGAGAATCATACACATTTGAGCAGATTCTCGATGGCATATGAGGAACACCATTTATTCTCTGGCGTGTTTGGTTTGCAGGAAAGGATTACGACTGGATTCATCAAAGGTTAGGATAGGGTGGTATTTGTGGACGTTAGGATACTTAATTTCCTCTCCTGCGTTTGGATGCACACGGGACAAAATCTAACTTGTCATTTGCATTTTTTTTTATCAGATCAGTGTAGTAGTCTATACATCGAAGTTAGAATATCTACACGACCCATTTTCTTTACCAGATCAGGGATAGTAGTGCGTATACCAAATTTAGATTATCTACACCAGTCATTTTCTGGTACTCCCACCTCTGAATTTCAATAAACATTACAAAGGGTTGATGCTGTTGATCCACGATTGGTATTACTGCAAATCTGAGTTGACTGTGATCTCCTATTTTATGTAATTAAATGGAGTTTTTGGTCGTGCTGTGTGGATTTCATGGCAACGAGTAATGATTGTGATCTTCTTCTGGATTCTATGTCACCGCCGTTGAAATCGTACAAAGAGTGACGATGGAGCATGTTTTCTGGATTCTATGTCCCGACTGGCTGAGACTTTGTTGCCATTGGTTTAGAAATCGTGAATAGTTAAAACGCATAGTAGTACTCAACAACTCTGATCAGCAAAATCAAGGACACTTCTGGTGCTTATAATTTAATCAAGAAATAAAATAAGTAATCGGTGTGGGATAATACCATGTGATGATGAGATGAGAAATTATGTTTCACACATTTTATGTCTTTTCAAAGTTTTGATATTTATATGTTTTCTAGAAGTGAATTAGGAATTATATAACTTAACTGTGACACCTCATCACGCTAAACGAGATTACTCAAAATAAAAAACACGATCAACTACTAATTAATCACATAGTCAAAAATGTGAAACAATTAAAACCGATTCCAACAATGTAAATAAACTCTCGAACATTTATAAAAGGTCCATCATTCCATTCTCATATACTTTAACAAGCATTTGCCTATGGGTCCAAAGACCTCAGTCACATCCTGCATACAAAATATATTTCACATGTACGTGCCATATATTTATAAACATTGGCATAATACCAAAATCGCGTATCGATACAAATATATCATCTAGAAAACACATCCCATACCAGGACCTGAGAGTACAGGGACGACACTAGGACTCTACTACTAACATCTATAACTAACATCTACAACTAACCAACCTTCTGAATCTATTGATCACCAGGTTGGTTCTCTACTACAGCACGACCTTGACCTCGTTAACCGCGACCACCTAAAAAAATGTGGTGACCCACAGGTGAGACCCAGTCCCAGTCCCAGCGAGAGATATAACTCTCTTCAACATATATTGATTATAATATTAATTAACAGTAAATGCATTGAGCAGTTAAGATATTGAATAAACAATATGAACAGATTGAACAGTTTAAGCATACTAAGCAGTTAAGCAAATAAGTTGTAACATCAAGTAGAATTGTACAATTGTCATAAGTATGTATCATGTAAGAACTATGTAGTGTAAAGACAAGACAAGGGTTAATCAACCAATGTGATATGTATTAAACCCTAGTAATTATACTACACAACTAGTATTATATCTTTTATTATTATGCCCTGAGGAGTTTGAGTCGTACCACTCAAAGTCCAACTGACCACTGCGGAGTGCTATTCAGTTCCGTATAAGATCTAGGAGTGTCGGTATCCTAAGATCTCTTCCCCTCAGTCAGTATGAGTAAACTATAGTGACATACCAGTCAAACCGCCAACAGTGACATATAGTCAACTGATAACAACTAGTTTGTACTTGGTACAAGTTACGACACTAGAAAATAGGGTATACAAAACTCTCTAATCTGAGGTACAACCACAACTGTCCTCAATCACATCAAATATCTGAGGCATGACCATAGCCATCCTCCATAACCTGCAATTGTGGATGACAAGTATATATCCTCAACTTGCCACCCATGCATACTCAATAGTATGCACTCTGAGTTTCCTTTGGGAATACTCATTTCACCATCCAGTAAGTTCTGACACTGAAGATGGCTCTACGGCACAGGGCTCTACATGATTAAGGTTACGATTGATTAATTACTGCCAGTTGAATACATCAAGGCTTTATCATATAAGTGGACATTCAAACCCTAATTCTTTTCTAACAAGAGTATATCTATAACAACTTCAAAAGATATAAAACATTTGAGATATAAATCTTAATCACATTACCTCATCTATCATTCATTACAAATTAAAAGACCACACTTATAATCATACTATTGCAAGATATTAATGTCTTATCATAAGTTCCAGGGTTTTAACCCTTATTGGAACATGAAGAGGATTTCACCTCAATCATGGCTTCGAACATGCCCAAAGGTCTTTAAGACCGTCACATTATTCATGGTAAGGTTATCATCATCATTCCATGCCTTAAACAAGGCTGAAAAATCATTAGCACATGTATGTCCATAGATTTTAACATGGCAATGCACTATGATATTAAAATAATACTACATTGTGGTTTCAACATAAGAAGAGTGTAGTTCATTATCACATTAATCATTCAAGAGGTCTGATTATAACCAATCAACATCATATAATTATATTAAGGTTAAGTATAATAGGCTAGATCACATGGGAGTTACGCATCCACTCATTACATTGATTTATCAAATATAACTATATAATGGCGAAGGTAAGACTACCAATTAATGATATTGAACCATTGAATTATCTTCACTATGACCCACATATAATAACATGTGATTGATTCTAATCCATTGGATGTTAAAGCATCCAATATTATTCATTGGATCAGGTTCATTGTTCAAGGTTACCAATTGAAGTATAGGTCTAACCATTAGATCAATTGAAACAAGGAACCATTGGTTCAAGGTATAGTCAAATCTACAATTACATTCCTAATTCATCATATATGATGATGACCTGATCCACCTTTAATTATGATCATTAGGTCACCATTGGTTGCTAGATCAGTAATACATTCAGTTAACATCATCAAATAATAAGCCAATATCATCATCGATTGATAACATCATTAGAATACTTAGTGGATGATAATTAAATGTCTAATTGAGTCAAAACCTGACCTAAGGTGGTGACCATAGGTTGTCACCATAAATTGGACACCCTTGATCATGAACATCAGTTGCCAAGATAGCAACATTATTGGTTGTTGAATGGTATGACAATCAGTTATGTGATAGGGAAGGAAATAGCTTGAAAACCCTAATTTGAATCATCATTTGTTTTGTACATAGCACCATAGGTTGTTGCTATCAACCTGTCCCATATCATGTTACACCTTATAAAGGATGTACACATGTTTACAGGTTCATATAGAACTGGAATAAAACAGGATACACCATAAAATTCGTAATTCTAAACAAGCATGATTTCTTTATGCTTAGATCATCACATTCAAGCATAATCATGAACCAACAAGCTTCTAGTAAGCAATATTAGTGAAGAATGTTATATAACTTTCCTCTATAGAGTAGGTCAGATATCCAACAGCAAAAATATCGAGCAAATAGGGCAAGGAAACCTTGGATTCAGATCTGAACTTGGCCAACTATGCAATTCTCTCCACAAACAGGCAAAACCCAAGAAAAGAAACAAGAAGGAAGGAGTCTTGGGTTCTAGGGGAACTTTCACCATGGAAAACCATGGTTCCGACCTGGATAGATGTAGGAGGAAGAGGAACAAAGAATTAAACGGAGGAAATAAGGAAAAACTTACACTAGTCTGACCTTTGGTTATTTATATAAGTAAACACATTAGATAAACCACCTATGAAGTCCTTGATTTGTGCTCTAGAAAGAGTCACCATCTAACCCTAGACATCCATTGATTAACAACACAAAAAGTTCCATTGAGAGTAGGGTAAAACCCACAATCGACTGTTCAGTTAAAACAAGCCATCCATTGTCAACAAGTAAGCTCCTGAAGTTGATCATATAAAGGAAACCATCTAAATCACATTATTAGGACCAACATATTACATTAGCCATCATTCCACCTTAATGGAGGAATAAACAGTAGATCTCAACCACTGGGTCAAGTTCACATGTTAAAGCCATCAATTACAGTATTATTTGAATATCATAGTGCCTTGCCATGTTAAAATCTATGGACATACATGTGCTAATGATCTTTTCAGCCTTATTTAAGGCATGGAATGATGATGATAACCTTACTATGAATAATGTAATGGTCTTAAAGATCTTCGGGCATGGTTGAAGCCATGATTGAGGTGAAATCCTCTTCATGTTCCAATAAGGGTTAAAACCCTGGAACTTGTGATAAGATATTTGTATCTTGCAATAGTATGATGATAAGTGTGGTCCGTTAATTTGTAATGAATGATAGATGTGGTAATGTGATTAAGATTTATATCTCAAATTTTTTATATCTTTTGAAGTTGTTATAGATATACTCTTGTTAGAAAAGAATTAGGGTTTGAATGTCTACTTGTATGATAAAGCCTTAATGCATTCAATTGGCAGTAATTAATGAAGTGTAACCTTAATCATCATTCCATGCCTTAAATAAGGCTGAAAAGATCATTAGCACATGTATGTCCATAGATTTTAACATGGCAAGGCACTATGATATTCAAATAATACTGTAATTGATGGTTTTAACATGTAAACTTGACCCAATGGTCGAGATCTACTATTTATTCCTCCATTAAGGTGGAATGATGGTTAATGTAATATGTTGGTCCTAATAATATGATTTAGATGGTTTCCTTTATATGATCAACTTAAGGAGCTTAATTGTTGACAATGGATGACTTGTTTTAACTGAATAGTCGATTGTGGGTTTTACCCTACTCTCAATGGAACTTCTAGAGCACAAATCAAGGACTTCATAGGTGGTTTATCCAAAGTGTTTACTTATGTAAACAACCAATAGTCTTACCTTTTAAACATCCAATGGTTCTGAGAGATATTGTGGTATGGTGATATGGGTTGAATGATGATGGAACAAATGGAGGGATACCCTTAATAAGTTAGTCTTACCTATTCACACATATGAATAGAAGGGATGATAACCATATTGTGTTGACATATAACCCTAATGAGGTATAGCTTGTTATACCTATCTTTAATATAACTAAATGATGGTAATTGGGTATGAATAGTCCTTGAATGACTAATACAAACATGGAGTACTTTATTATTGTTGAAAACCTAGTATGCTATAACCTGATGGTTACACCTTGATTTATGTGTGGGTTCATATTTGAGAATTGTATGAAATGTGATGGTGATGCTTCACCTTATGCATTCATGATCCAATGGAGATGTCGTGAGTTAGGGTTTGTGTATGAGTGCTGATTAGTAACATTGATATAATTTATCATGTTGAACCTAACTCTAATGCAATTAGATAAATATGAGTATTCATGTTTAACATTCTTATATGATGGAATGAGTGTGGGATAACCTCCTTAACATGATCATAACCTTAATATGTTAATTGGTGGTTATCATAGCTACATGGTTGATACTTTCATATGCTAAACATGTGCATTATGAATATGATGAGTGTTAATCATATCTAGATTCCTTACATGTTGATGTAATAAAAGAATGTTATTAAGGTTAATATAACCCTGCTATGATTGTTTATGAATACCACCTAGCTCATAAATGCAATATTGTTCTGATATGGTGTATTATATATAATTGATGTTGTTGAGCCTTGATATAAGGCATGTAAAGATAATGATGATCTTGCAGGGAATAATATGATAGTCTTAATGACCTTTGGGCATGGTTGAGCCCTGAATGAGGTGTAATCCTCTTATGTTGATAAGGGTTGATACCCTGTGATATTGTGAAAAGGATTCATATCTTGCGATAGTATGATGACAAGTGTGGTCTCATGAATGGAAAGTGAATAGTACCATGTGATGATGAGATGAGAAATTATGTTTCACACATTTTATATCTTTTCAAAAATTTTATATTTATATGCTTTCTAGAAGTGAATTAGGGTTTATATGTCCACTTGTTTGATGCAGCCTTAATTCACTCAATTGGCATAACTAATCAAGTGCAACTGTAATCATGTAGTGTCATGTGTCGTAGAACCATCTTCAGTGTCAGAACTTGCTGGATGGTGAAACGAGTATTCCTAAGGGAAAGTCGGAGCGTATACTATTGAGTATGCGAGGGTGGCAGGTTGAGGATATATCCTTGTCATCCACAATGCAGATTGTGGAGGTTGGCTATGGTCATGCCTCATACATCTGATGTGATTGAGAACGGATGCGGTCGTGTCTCAGTGATTATAACATGATGTGATTAGAGGATAATTGCGGTTGTACCTCAGTGATTGGGTTTGAATACCCTAGTTTGTAGTGTCGTGACCTGTACCAAGGTCGGACTACTGGTTTTCAACTTGACTATATGTCTCTGTGGTGGCAAATTTGACTGATATGTCACTGCCTTTTTACTCGTACTGATCGAGGGGAAGAGATCTTAGGATACCGACACTCCTAGATCTTGTACGGAACCGAATAACCCTTCGTAGGGGTCAGTTGGACTTTGAATGGTACGATTCAAATTCCCATGGGTGTAATAAAAGATGTAATATAGTCGTATAGTATATTTGTTTATGGCTATACACAATGTTTCACATTGGATGATAACTCTTGTTTGTTATCTTTACATAAAGATGATGCTTAGTGCAATTGATAGATAGTAGATATACTTATGTTGTGGATATGCTTAAGATTGTAGATGCATACATACAATATTCATGCTTCTGTTGATAACTATAATGCTACTATTGATTATAATCATGATGCCAGATATCTCATGTGGTTAGCTATGCTATGTTATTAGACTTGTTCATGATGCTAGATATGCATATTCTACTGAATTGCTTATGTTATCAACAAGATAAAGGATGATAGTTTGGCTAATGATGATAGTTATTATTTGCTCCCTTGTGTATTTTGATAATCATCAGTGTTTCTGAGCTTATTTGTTATATCTGATTAATTTGCTTAGTTGTTTAATTACTTAAAAATATTGTAATCAATAAACGTTGTTGGAGGTTATAACTCTTGCTGGGACTGGGTCTCACACTTGTGGTTTGCCACATTTTTTTAGGTAATCGGCAGTGACGATAACAGAACCATGGAAGTAAAGAGGAACTACAATCATGAATATTTGATAAAGTTGATTAGATGTCTAGTGTGTCCTAGAGTCGTCCCTGTACTCTCAGGTCCGGGCAGGAAAAGTTTATATATGGTGTTTCAGACGAATTAAACTTTTGTTAGCA